>CM053989.1:22142681-23342681 GCA_028641955.1 Protonibea diacanthus
AAAAAAAAAAAAAATATATATATATATATATATATATATCAGCTCACACACTGTTTTCTCTGCTATATTGGAGAAAAAAACATAACATTTCACACACTGTGTTCCGCTGCGAGAAGGAGTGAAATGGAATGAGACAGTGGCAACACAGACTTTCACTACAGACACAGCGTTTAACATCTTCATGCATGGCAGCTCAATTACCTGAGTGTAATTGCAATAACTCCAATACCTCTGCAGTCATGCTTGACAGTTTCCAGACCAAGTCCTGTAATTGCAGGTTGATATATGCAACTGGAAATCAAAGGGGGCTAACACGTTAGCGAGAGAACGACTAGGCTATGACTTCTACGGCGGAGCGGTGAATTGCTAATGCAATAAAAGGCCGGAGTTATTAGCAGAGTTGTGAATGGCAAATTGGTGTGAATGCCAAATCGTCAGGGTTAGTATTGGGGAAAAAAAGGAAAGTTACAAAGGGAACTGGGAGGGATGAGACAATGGATGGTGTTCAGCTGTGCCAGTGCAGACTGGGTCTCATTGTAATGGGCTTAAATACAGTACAGATCTACTTTGCTCTTTAAAAACTCTCAGTGAGTAGCAAAGTGTCAGTTAGTCTAGGGATCATAGTCATTTAAAACTGAGGCCTGAAAATCGCTGACTTTTTTATTATACCAAGATTTAGGATGAATGGACTGATCCTCATAACCAGTGAGGGCCCGAAAAACTTAGCTACAGTGCAAGTCATGCGGGTTTGGTAATTTGATTAATTGCAATTAGTTTTGACTGTAGCTTTTATTTATTCACACTTCTAATGTACATTAAGACCTGAGCTGGCTCCAAAAAGCATCACCTAATGTTCTGGCCACATACCATGTCCATTTTTCATAAACACTTCAAACATTTCTTCTATTTGTGTTTTCTAAGAGCCAAGGTAGTAAATGGCTAATAACCTGACCTTGTGGAGAGATCGTTTACTCAACAGTGAAAATTTGAAGTGAATTTTGAACGTCATCATGAAGTCCAAATAGTGTTGAGGAAGCCCTTGCCTGCTGATGAAAATCATGTGATATGACCAAGCGGCAATCATTGTAGCCGTGAAAGTGAAGCCAGCACAAAAGTGCAAAAATTGCAGTTCCTCAAACGGCCACTTGACGCTGGCTACAGAACAACTCAATCTCCATAAGTGTTTACATGTTTACAGCCTGGTACAAAAAACAGTTTTGGTCTCTATAGCTAATTTCCCCGTTCATGACGACTGTACTGAGGGTGAATTTACATACAACTCACCTGTTCAAATTATATTAAAGCTTAAAATTATGAAGAATTAAGAGTGTGGCCACTTTGATTGACAGATAGGTGCCAGCTCCACCTATGCACCTATATGATGTATTTTTGGGGGGGCAGGACTGCCAAGATGTCAGTGGCCAGGGCCACCAAACTGAGCTTCACAACAGCTCCTCAGAAACCTGTGGGTTGTTACGTATACTATGTCGATGTCCATGGATATGACTGAAAGCTCCAAAACAACTACTAAATGGACATTATAGTGCAACTATTTTCTTAACTGTTATTTTTGCTTATATTGGGCTCACATGGCGCACCCTCTAAAATAAAGTTGTTTTTACCACATACTTTTTGGTGTGCACACAACCATTTAACATTATTCCAGCTTAGGGGTATTGGTCTCTGAGCTCTGGGTCTCTCAGTAAATAAAGAAACTATCATGTATAGTCTGCTATGTGCACTGTACTTAGTGGTACTTAGCAGCAAAGGGGTACATACATAAAGCAGTAGGTGGGGGTGGGAAGTCAAAAGGGGACTCACAGCATATTTTTGCCCCCTGGCCACCTAGCGGGTTAATTCAGCCATGTTAACACTGCCACTGTTTCCTTGTTCCTGCCAGACGTTACAGCACTCTCCGAGAAAAGTTTACATCAGAAGATTTCACCATGGACACCATAACTTTAGGTTTCACCAAGTCATAAGGATTTCCCTTTCAAAGCTGCATTGGACTTATCTGACATATATCTTCTGTCTTATAGTGTTTTCTTGGTTTTAGCCACAATTGGATTGTGTAGCCTGCACAATCCTATAATATCAACACAACCATTAGGTCTTGGTTGCTACCCAGTCTGTAGTTATTGTCTTAGATCATTTGCAGTAACAGCTGTCTTTATAATTTAGTTTTTCATTGCTTTGGCACTTTTGGGCCACTCGTGGTCAAGTTTGCTTTGGGACCAACATTTGGGTTAAAAAATGCAGAACAAACACTGCTTTTGATTGATTGACGGCTGCGGAGTCATGTGCGACCAGCCTGTATAAAAATCAGTAAAAGTTCCATCAAAAAGACCACACTTAGCGCTACCGCTCCACTTTAATGTGGTCTCAAGGAAACCTGACACAATGTGCGGTTGAGCCCGGCAAGCTAAAGGGCTTTGTGTGATTCCAGCATTCCTCCATATGTCTCGGGACGGTCCAAAACCACAGGCCCTGACACAAGCAGCGGTTCCAGAGTCGGCTGCCAAGATCCACTGTGAGGAATATTCCTGTTCTTTATCCAAGAGCGCTCCATTAGGATTTATAGCAGGGGAACATAAAGTACTCCGATAGAATCCTCATCCAGAAAAGGCCCAAACAGACAGACTTATGACAGCAGTAGTCCACCAAGGAAAGCACTGGACTTGAACAAAACGTTTAGAAACGTTGGTTACCAACGACGTGTTTATCAAAACAGTCAGACCCAAAAACTAAGTTGTGAAAATATCAGACATTCTCAGATTCAGTCAGTGGATCAAGTCATGCAGACTTCTTTGGAAAACCCTGCATTTGATATAATCTCACAATATTACTCACATTTGGACGAGGCCACTGAAAGCCTACCACAACACAGACAGCAAGCACACTCCACACCAAGATAAAAACACAGCAGTAGCCCCGTCCATAAAATGAGTGAATGACAACAACGTCCATGCAGAAATCATCGCAGCTGTGATCTAATTGTAACAACCATAATTGTAGCCAACCAACACACAAAAGCACAAGTACTGTACTGTAGTACTGTAAGTACTGTAATACAATTGCAGCTTGGCCTCATAGTGGCAGTATCTTAAATTCCTACTTACTGAGGCCCCCCACAGCAATTACACTTCCTTAAACAGACTGCAGGAGAGGGTGGGAGGGAGGGAAGAGGCGAGGACGAAGAAGTGTGGCGGCACGCTAGGAATAACTGTTGGTCGAGGAGCTAATAGGCATGGAATGATGACAGATATCATGGAGTGGACGCCACGCAATGACTGGGAAGGAATTAATAAGCAGGAATGGGTTAATAGTGCATTAAGAGCCAGCAGGAGAACGGCAGGAGAGAAGAGGGAGAAGCTTCTGAAGTCAGCTGTGAGTAATCACCCCATGGCAAGCCTTCGACGATTACCATAACAGAGCAATTGGACGTGAAAAATGGATAATAGTATGGACATAGAAGTGTGGGACTGTGTGTGTGTGTGTGTGTGTGTGTGTGTGTGTGTAGTGATGGCTGTTGGGGAGGAGTGAAATGCACAAATCCTACTGGCTCTCCAAATGTGAAAAGCAGAAGGTGGTGGTAATTTCTCAAACAAAAACACACACGGAGCCATAGTTTGCTAATTTTAGTCGTTTTATCATAGTCATTACTTTGGAGGGATTAAGCTGACACTCTGCAGTGTTCATCAGCACATGCATTGTTATAAGGCCGGAGAACAAAAGCTATACAGCAGAAACTGTCACATTTCTAGAAGATGTGAACGTGCATGGAGAGATTTGTTGCCTACTGTTGAGCAAGGTAACAACTGCTGTAACTTATTTTATTAAGATGTTCTGTATCGGTACAAAGAATGCAAAATGGGTGGAAAATAGGTTTGCCAATGAGGAAAAATCTCACGGGCTCTTACATTTACTTCATCAATCATGATCCCGAGAGGACGAACACCTCATACTGGACCGTCCACAAACATTCCTTTAGTCAGGGCTGTAGCCAGATTTTAGAATCACTCATGTCATGAATCCCCCAGTGGACCCGTCACAATTTCCAAACATTTTTGACCAGAAACCAAACAGAATCTTTTTAATTTTTCTTTACTTATGTTGTTTTTTTTTGTCAGTTTGTTCAATTATAATATACTTTCATGACTCTGCATTATAAACAGTTACACAGTTGTAATAAATACTGACGTACAGACAGCTACATAATTAAGCATTTTGGGTGGAGTATTCCATACTCCTTCATCCTGCCTCACTAAAATTGGACAACTATGAGTTCTAAAATAGCTTGCCGTTGAATGATGGGCATCAGAGAGCATCCAGAAGTGGCTATACCTGATGCTGAATGAAAATTAATTAGGATACTTTATATAGGGATACTGTATAACTAACTGCATATAACTTGCATTACACCACGGCCTATTTGCCGTGTTGTACTCACCACATTTATTTATCCTTTGTCTGTATAAATATGCCGCACAAAATGGATTGCACTGTTTCTACACATTTTGATAGGAGTCGATGGTACAAATATGACTCGTGTTAACTCATTCAGTACATTTACATGCAGCAAGAAATTCGAATTTCTGATTGTATCGGACTTAGTTCGGACTTTTTAAAGTGTTTGTCAACACCTTAGTCCGATCTACTTCGGACCTATTTCGGACCACATCAAACATCTCAAAATCGGATAAGAACACCTAGATAATTCGTTCATAGTCGGATATTTAACACCATGTATACTCAGCAATCAGATCTGAAGCTAATTTTGCGTTCTGCGCATGCGCAACATTTTCCACTGGGGCTTTCACCCGGAAGCTAAAAGATCCGTTGTTCTTTTTATGCATTATTAGGACGAATATAATACATGAAAAGTACGCAGCTGTAGCATCGTCCATCTCCTCGTATGTAATCTTTGTTTGAATGCCGTCAGATAGTTTGTTGTCACTGATAAGTAGAGGTCAATCGAAAGTGGCTCTTTGTTGAGAGCGCTACAGCGCCACCTAGCGTAACGGAGTCAGCCATGCTCCAGCCGTTTATCCGATTCTCTGAACGACATGTATACTCAGACAAGTGATCCGGTCTTATGCATGTCATTATCTGATACGATCAGAAATTTGAATTTCTTGCTGCATGTAAACGTACTGATTGTCCTGTAACCTGTTAGCAAGCTAGTTAGCTAGTTACTATGACCAACTAGCATTTACACTTCTTCTCACTCTCTCTGGTGTGTATTTTCACAACTTAGTTCAGTGTCCAGTGAACAGCCTAGTGACCAGCCTATGAAACTGGAAGACATTTCACAGCTACATAGCAAGGAAAATAGCTGAAAATCAATACACCCTTGGTTTTAGGCTTGCAGAAACGTGAGACGTTTTATTTTTTTGCACTGATTTCTTTTGTCAGGTTTTTATCCCCCCTGATCAGTCCAAATACCTCCTCTAATCAAATGGACGTTTATCCCAGGGAAGAGAGAATATCCAGTCACTTGGATGTTCAGTCATTATGTGATAGCTCAATCATAATGTTAATTTTATGGGGGTATTATTGTACAGGCAGATGACTGTAATTGAACACGACTAGATAAAGGACAGGTGTAGAAGTAGCTCTCAGCTATCCCACCTTCATATTAAAGTGATTTGGCTGTCTTTAGTCTGTGTGAGATTGGGTGAGTGGGCGCAATGCAATGTATATCTATAATAAGACACATCTGTGCCCTTGTGAAATGTAATGTAAGCATAAAACACAACTTGTCTAAAATGCTATTTCTGTAGATGCTCACCTGATTTGAGCAGTGATGAGTCACAACGTGTTGGGCATCCAAACAAGAAAAAGAAGTTATAAAATGGCTCAAATACTTTTGTCACCCATAGATCCACCTAAACAAGTCATCATTTGTTATACCCAAAGTCTGTGGTCTCTGCGGTGAGGAGAGTGTTGATCTGTTGATCCCAACAGTGCCAAAAATGAAAGGTCAGAGTAACAACAACGAAGACACCAGGCGACCTCTTTGGTCCAGCCTTCACAGCTAGCAGGTCTAATGACATTGCTTTTCTTACTGTCATCATTCATTTCGGCAGGGTAGGGTTTATGAGCATGAGCGCTTGAACCCTTCTTCACACTCAAGCTGGAATTATACTTCTCCAAAGATACATGTAGAACACTTACACAGTGAAGGGTATTGTAGGTAACCGTAGGTCACAGAGACTCACAGAGGTGCCGACGTGACACCTGCCATATTCTCAACAACACGCTGTGTGGTGTCAGGAGGTGTTTAAAAGAAAAAAAAAAAAGTCATGTAAATTTGTCAGATTGACCTCCAGTACACTTACTTGCATGTTCAAGAATAAACAGGAATCAAAGCTCATGGACAAGAAGTCTGAAAAGTACATGTAATAATGACATGTTGGAACATTTACACTTCCATGAAAGCTGTGCAAACTTTATCTGCTGGTGAAGACTGTAACCGTGTTTCTGTCCAACCTCATCGCAAATCTTACCTTTAATTTTTGAGCCATTCTGCAAAAGAAAATGAGAATAAATGCTTGTTGTTTGTTGCATTATCATTACGTGAATACTAGGTTCACAAGATAAGCAGTGGGTGGCGCTGATTCTTCAGTTGGAAAAAAAAACTGAAGAAGAGGGCACAAGAAGATGACAATGCAGAAAACAGCACGAGCAAGAGATGGAAGTCATGTGGGTTAAATGTTAACTACAAGAACCACCTCCAGTTTTTTGTGTTATTTAGTTTCCATCAACTTTTCTAATTTATTTCAACTTAATACTTTTCTACTTCTACTTTTTTTGGTTCACCTTTTAGGGTTGAATCAAAATACTACATTCATAGAATCGTGGCTTGTGTGACACAGTCAATAACAAGTAATAATAACTAGAGGGTAAGTAGACCTTGAGTAGAGATTGTTTTGTCACCTGCCATTTTAGAATTCAAGAATGAACTATTAAATTCAATGTCTAAGTTAACAGGGTGAGAGCTGTTAAAGGTGCTCCAAATAATGGGATATTTCAATGTACATAACTTCATGACAACTGAGTAAAGTTAATCTGCTGATGAAGATTGTTTGATAAAGTCAAAAGTATATTTAAAAGCACCTTGAGTTTAAATTGCTTTGTCCAGAACCTACCTTCACATATCGTAAAATGATCCTATATTCTGCATTTGTCATATTAAAGCTGACAAATCTATTATACATGTATGGTAAAACTTTATTTCATGGGTCTGTAAGTATCTAACCATTTCCAGAAAAGCTTACACGAAAGAACAAAGTAGGTACAAATTATACCTAAAATAGAAACAGAGTTATTGTTACTGTTGAACTGTTGAGGCTTAAACAATATGTATTTATTATATGTCTCTTTGCCTATAGACAATTTTTGCTAACTTAACTGAAATGAATTCATTGGAAGTGTAACAACTGGACACGGGAAACTATAGAAGCAAATTAAAGCATTACCAATTTTACTTCCCTACGGTAGTAGAGCATTCAGTGACTAACGTCTCAGCTATTTTGGCAGGAGCTAGTGTAGACCAAAAAATGAGATAAAATTATTTGGTACACTGTTATAATGGCTGGATGTGTAGATAAGGCCAATGTTTTCTTAAACGTTAACGATAACTTGATAAGTAAGATCATTTGATCAGGGCTGTGTTCCTGGGATTTTTCTGTAGCTTTTTTGCCCCCTAGTGTTCAGAAACCACTTAATGCAGCTTTAAACACTTGTCTTGACCAATCAGCCTCTGTGTCACATCAAGGCTGTGACACTTGTTTCTCAGAAATTTCTTGGAAGTTAAACTGCAGCAGAAACAAGTGGGCAGATTTGAAGAATTAATAGGACTACATCAAGTAGCTTTAGAACATGGTTGAAGAGTTCGACATTGCAACCCCTGTGACATGGCAGAATTCGAATTTCAACTCACCCTTTGGTGGAGAGTTTTTTTAAGTTGAACTTAAACAATGAGTGGATGTCCAAGAGTAGACAAACGGAACAGGAATTCTTATTGAGTGGTATTCCCTTCTTCAGTTAGCGCACTGTTTAAGTCCAAAAGATCACAAGTCACCATCTCTAAGTATCATGACTGCAAATAGCCTGGTAAAGAACAAGAGTAGCAAGGGAAAACAATGCAGTGCTAAGAACTCGAAAGGAAAGGAGTCAGCCAAAAGTCACAATAGTTATGTAACCTTCCACCCTGTTGTCTAGTGCCAAACCAACTCTTACAGTACACAAAATGCTGCATTGGCTGCCAACCCCCCCCCCAAAACTCCAAAGCATTACTTTTAAATAACAAAGCGAGAAAAATACAGTAGCAAAGAGCCATGAAGGAGAAACAAAAGAAGGTTTGCAGATACCCATGAAAGAAATCACACATGCCTACTGCTCATTAGCTACACTGACCTTACATAAAGGCCTCTTATTTTCAATTATTTTTCTGGATTGGCTTTTTTGAAGCATGATGAGTCACTGGCTGTTCTGCTCTCGGTCTGTCCAGTGTCGCCCACGCTGTCGCATTAAGACCCCGACTCCAAACACCGAACAGGTGGCAGAGAACATTAGGTGGCCATGGATCACATAGCACTGCAAACAGCACATCGCATTTTCATAAATTACATAAGAATATGGACAATGAAGCCAACAGAATGTAGGGCAGCCGAGTTAGAGGGTGAGAATGTCTCAGTCTGCCTGCATCTGTGTGTGTGTGTGTGTGTGTATACCTCTGTGTGCATGTGTTAAGGTATGTGTGTGTCTCTCCCTATGCTTGTGGCAGTCGATGTAGAAAACCTCCGCCTTTGTGTTGCATGTGCATGCGTGTGTCCCTATGCCATATGTCTCAGTGTTCGGTGAGAAAAGTTTTCCTCCGCCTGTGTATGCATGGGTGTGTCTCAGCATGTGTGTGTGTACCTATATGGGTGGCTGCTGTGGTCGCCCTCTACAGTACTGTGTGCATGTGTCCCTGCGAGTGTGGGCCTGTAAATAGCTGTGGCAGCTGTAACGCTACTGTAATGCCATGTGTGGTCCTAGAGGGGCCAGATAACCAGATGGCCAACACATCACTGCCAACGTATACAGCGATATTAAACACATACACAGACTGGCGGGACTCAACCCTCTGAAGGCCTTATTTCAGGCCTGGGCCATGGGTAGAGCATTGGCCCGCTGGCAGTACCCCTCTTCTGCGTAAAAGTCCAGACCCAGACAGCTTGGCACCAAGCAGCCGCTGGGCCTTACACATGCCAGCTGAAGAGCGCTGGGAGGCTGACTGTGTGTGTGAGAACTCCCCTTCCTCTGGTCACCACATGCTCTGATCAGCACTTGTGAGAGTTTGGGAGATTTGTACCAAGTTGCAAAGTTGTCTACTTGAAGCATATTGTGGCTGGCTCAAACAAAAGCTTGTTGTTAGCCAAGAAAAAAAAAAAAAAAAAAAAAAAAGTTCAAAGACTGTGTGTCTGCGTGTATGTGTATTTGTGTGTTTGTGTCGACAGATGTCGAGTACATGCTGGTCCCTTGTGTAAGAGGATGGGAGTTTCTGTCTTACCTGAGGCTGCTGTGCAGCTGTCCTGAGCTGATCGCTGTCCCTTCCCACAGACACCGGGTGTTGTGTGAGTTGCTGTGTGTGTCTGTGTGTGTAGGCCAAGCAGTGAGTGCTGCTCCTGTTTTTGCTGTAATATGTAGCTGGGGCCTTATGGTGGAGACCATGCTTTTTGTCTTGTCTGTTATCTTTCTATTGAAAAGCGTTAATGTCCCCATATATCAATAGTCTGTTTGATGACATGTGACAAAGATGGTTGCACTTTTAATGCACATTTGGAGGCTTCATGGCTAAAAACACATTAAACATTAGCACATAATTTCTAGTTGCTCTGCACCATTGACCAGGTTGTCTGCAAGGTCCACAGGGTGGTGGCTGGGTAGGAGGTGTGTAGTTGGGTGGAGTAAAATAAATAAAATGGCTCTTTATACATTTGTATGAGAAACAACCATGTGATACAAAACATTTTAGAGAAATCTGACATTAAAGTCTGATCTGTCTACTTTAACTTAGAATCTTCTTGATCAATGAAAATATGTTTGTTACAACATGTGTGTAGGACAGAGCTTTGGATGAATAACGTGTTTTGATTCAAGGATAGACGATGAGCTCTGTGATCTCTGAACCGAGTCAGGGTCAGATGGCTACTGGATTATGCTGATTTTAATCTAAAATAGTAAAATAGCTTTGGTTAGGCCAATGTGCTCTGTGGAAACATGCAAGACAGCCTTGACATTGATAGTTTACCAGCTGAGGTGGACAGAAACAAGAGAACCAAGGCTCGTCTTTAGAACCATTTCTAAAAATCCACGTAAATTATTTTGAAATCTTAAACAGTTCACTGATGATGACTTTGTAAACATACATTTTTTGATTTCTGGTGCTCTCATCTCTTTGTGCCTCATTATAGTATTTTAGTTACACAAGGTTTTTTCATCCTCCAGAAAAAAAAAAATGATTTGTGGTTTTCATCTGACACTGATGATATGCAGGCTGCACATACAGGGAAGACTATGGAAAGCTAACAGCATGGAACTATACCCAACTATCAGATTATCTAAACCAGCTTGTCGCTTTATTATCAGATAAAAGTGAAAATCAGCATACCTGAAATGTAAAAAGTTGAACCAGGAACGTTTATCAATCATTATTACTGATTGTAATGGTGAACAAAAATACAAAAATAAGACAAAAGTTGTATGAAATCAGAATTTCCCTGTAAGTGCTATCCGATGCTTTCTGTCAATATATTGACTTATAATTAAAAATATAATTTTAACTATACAGATCATTTAATGAAATAAAATGAAGAAAATAAGTTATTGTAAATTAATGTAAATTGTGTAAGAATTATTGTGGCATGTATATTATTTTATCGCATAAGATATGTTAAACGTTCACAGAGAACTCACTGGGTCTTATTAAAAAGTCAGACGACAGCAGTTTTAAAGAGAGAGGAAAAGTGACAAATAAAGTGAGTCAGACAGAAGGACAGGAAAAAAAAAACAAGCCTAGAAATAGAGAGAAAACATGAAATAGTGTAAAGACAGGAGGGTGGGGGTTCTTCTGTCTCTACCCCACACCTTCCCCCCCAAAAACAGCATGATAACATTTTTTTAAAGAAGGGCTAAAAAGCTACATGCCTTTGGATTTACAGCCCGGCTATCAGTAGCCACAAGCTCTGGCGCGAGACAGCGTGACAGGTGTACGTTTCAGCAACTTAAACAGGGCGGATTAAGCCACTAGTGGCTCCTCTTCATATGCATTCCTTATGGGAGTTAAGGCCATTTGAAATGCAGGGCCAAAGGCAAGATTACCGGCTCATAGGCCCATGGAGAGAGGTGTGCTGCAACTAAAAGCCTGGATTTGAATAATTGTGGCAGGGCTTAGCGCCCGGAATCAGCACAGAACAGAACCAATGGATTATTACACACACACGCTCTCTCTCTCTCACACACACACACACACACACACCAACTTTGGAAGGCTTTGACTTGTCTGACTCAATAACTCACAGTATCACCATATGTGTGTGTGTGTGTAAATGTGTTGTTGGTAAGGGGATGGTTTGTGTCATATCTGTCTCCATGCCATAATGCAAACACATGTGACTGATGTTCTGCTGCTCTTCTGTTTATTATCCACATAGAGCGTGTGTGTGTGTGCGTGTGTTTGTGTGACACATCATACCTCTACGAGCCTGAACTTGTGTTTGCATGTGTGTATTCATGTGTGAGTGTACATGTGTGTATAAACAAGTGTGTATTCATAGCCCGAATGGCTGTATTTGCGCGCATTTGCTTCTGTGTGTGTGTGTGTGTGTGTGTGTGTGTGTGTGTGTGTGTGTGTGTGTGTTAGTTTGAATGCCACCACCTAAACACAGCAGAGCCACTGTTCCAGCTCCGTACATTTTGACACTGGTTGAAGGCTTAGCGGTGCTCAAGGTGCCAGACAGACCGACAGACAGACGAATGGAGGGAGGGAGGGAGGGAGGGGAAGAGATGATGAGGAGCTGCAAGAAGTAGGAGAAAAAAAAAAAAGAGTAGCGGAAAGAATGGATAATGAAGGGAAGGATGAGAGGTGGTCCCGTGGAGAGATAGCGAGGGTAGAGGTTCAATGTATTCAACCTGTTCTAAAAGGGAGAGAGAGGGAGCTGGGCGGCAGGTATGAAAGGGTGGGTTATACCTCGAGGGGCGGGGGTGGGGGTGGGATTACACACACACAGACACTACATTGGCTACAGAATCTTGCAGAAGTGAAATGCTTAGTCGATTAATTTACGTTTTCCACTGCAATTTTTTTGTCATGTCACTGCTAATGTAACTCACTTAAAAATACCTGCATTCCATTCAGGTGAGCTAGTCTACTCCACAGCTTACTCTGACACTTCATGGAACTGAGACTTTAAAAACTAAATTAATACATAAACAAAACAATCATAACTTTAATTGGTTGTTTGTTTCTTCTCCTTGCTGTTTTTTTAATTTTTTTAATTTTTTTATCATTCTGTCGACATTTTCTGCCTCTATGAGGCCATGATAATGAATGAATGACAGCAGATGAGACAGAGGGAAACAACAGAGGTTGAATGACACTAGACACACTCCTTTTTTTTTAAGTTATTAAAATGAACAATGGAGAAAAAATATAATTAATATTAATAATATAATCTCCTCTCTTTGCCTCCTGTTTGTACTGTTAGCGATGTTTCCTAAACTTGTGACACTGATCCATAACGAAAACAATAATAATTGGGAATTAATAGCACATTTGTGGTACCTCAAATAATACTGCAACACTATGAACACGGGCAGGTTATAAGACAGTAGACCCCTGAATACAAAGGCACTCCCACCCTTTGCAGAGCTGTGTTGTTTGTAGACTTTTTGAACAAGTGAGCACATCTCTAAACTGTTGTTGTTGGAGAGTTCACCAACAGCTGCAGATGCAGTCTGTCTAAGTCCCTACCAAAGCTTCTACCCACAACAGATCTACTCTTGTACTCCTCTTAACAAATATACAAATCACAGTTTTATAGGAAACTATCAAAGCTGTGAAGCCAGTTCTATTTTTTAAAAGCTACATTTTGTCCTTTGTTTCTGTGTCAAATGTATTTTTCATGTTAATATTTCAAGAATTGGGTTGATGAGTGAAAAAGAAATTGCTGGGACGCCCCACGTTTTGGCCGAGCCCTTCGACTTTCCGATGACAATCACTTCATCACTAGCTCTAGCCTCCTGACACCTTGGACCCTGACCCATTCATGACTGTGCAGACCCATGTACAACAAAATACCACCAAAACTCATTTTACTTTGGATATATTATGACAACATCACAGTAAAGAAACTTTTTGAACTGAACTTTCAGACATAAGTAGGTTGATTTCACATCATAATCCAGGTAGCAGCAAAGACAAGTTTCACTTTAGAGCTATTTAGAGACAGCCATCTTACGACAGCTATTCAGTCCTGAAATGAGGGATGGAGTTGTGTGTTTGTACCAGAACTGTGTCATTCCTGAAGATTTGCACTGTAAAAAAAATGTCTGTAGATTTTACAGTAAAAAACTGACAAAGCATGACAGTGAGAGACAGTAAAATATGCAAGTATGACTATGATTTCCTGGCTACAGTAAAACACAGTCATATTTCAGAACCTTTACCGTCATGATTTGGCCAGTTTAAAACATGGAATAAAACATTATATACCATAATAACAGAAAAGGTTAAATTGTATTTATTACAGTAAAATTCTGGCAACCACAACTCACAGTTTATAACAAACAAGACACAAAGAAAGAGATGTCCAAGAGTGACACAACAAAATAAATGGAATAAGTAGAAAGCATATTTAAAAGTAAAGAAAAAAAGGAGCAAAGGAAACTGTCAGGAAGTTAATTTGATGTGTCAATGATCGAATCCCACCCAGACGGTCTGGAGTGCTGAGACCCCCAGAACCCAAACATATGCAAAACAGCCAAGTTGTCCTCACTTTTTAAATGGTGTGAGCGACACTTTGAATAGAAGCGGCATCAACACCTGCTGCCGCAACTCGACCAAGGAGAGTTGGAGAGACAAGAGGGCAAACACCAATTGTAACACTCTGAAGCTGTTCTGACACACCCCTGCACATACAGGTACATGCTCACAAACACACACGTATAAATACAATAACAAAAGATGTTTTTTTTTTTTTTTTTTTGGTTTTCTTTTCAGCTAATCCCAAATGGGGTTACATGATTATGGATGAAAGGCAGACCTATTGCATCAAATCTGTTGGCCCAGAAATGGCTCAGAAATGTGATAATAGTTTATTGTAATAATTGGTAATGGTGATTTTTTTTATTAGTTATATAATCAGTTACTTGCAGAATGAATGTTTTAAATTAAAATTAAGGACTAAGCACTAAATCTCCTTTAGCTCGGTGACAATGGTCAAAATCAAAGTAGCTTCATGGATCTTACACTTCTTTCAGACCTCACACCTCCAGTTTTTAACACTGACTTTCTGTGTGTTTTTTGTATTTAGGTAACGCAACTTTTTGCAGTACTAGTCCATAGCGTATAAGAAGTAAGACCTCTCAGTACTGCTCAGGCCCATCTCTCCCTTCCTCATGTCTCTGGCCTGAAGCCAGGCTGGTCCAGACCAGTTACCTGAATTGAGACTCCAGATGTGTAAATAATGTAAAATTTGGGAGAATGGTCAGTTTCACTGAGGTGAAGTCTGACGAGAACCAGTGATCTGACTTTGTTCTGTATCTGTGTGATGGAGCTGGAGAAGTCAGTTGGACCTATAAGATTATAAATATAAATGTCAGTGATGTGATGTTTGCAGTCTTTGTTCTGTAATTCTTCCCATCTACTGCTGTTTTATTTTGACTATGGTGAAGTAAAGTGATAGGTATGAGTTCAATATCACCAGCAGATCCCGGAAACGAGTGAAATTCTTGACGGCTAAAAAAATCAACTGTGTTGTATATGCTTTTAGTTGGACAGACGTACCTAAACTCATACACTGCAAATTACTTCTTGTCCCCGAAATGTGAAAAGCTGACTGTTCCTGCAAACAGCAGCTCGGCACTCCCCTGCTATTTGCAACAGGACTATAATAGCACCACAAATAGTCTCACCAATTGGCTATGTGCCTTTCCCTGGGACCCCGTCAGACACTGAAGACAATCTATTATATCCAGGTAAATCCATAAAAGCTGGAATCATACTGAATAGTAATATGTGAAAGAAAGGACATGATTTGAGATTGAAATGAGATGAAGAAGATGGGCAAAATCACTCATTTCTTATGCTGGCAGATGAGCTCGAGGGGATCTTTGATGAGAAGGCCTATTTCAATTCTACAATGGAGACTTGCGCCTATTGTGTGAAGTATGAGGAGCGCCATCCACCCCCTGAAAAAGGGACATTTTTTTATTAAGGTGTGACTGTGCCGTCCCTCTTCTTATTTTGGAGAGGATGATGGTGAGGCCTTCTGTCTTGTCTCTTCACTGGACCCCTGTCTTTTTCACAGTTCCCCAGACGGAGTCATGTAAATCTATCGAGTCATCTGAGAGAAGCACAGGCTTTGGGTGTGATAATGACTTACAGAAGACTACCAATGGGGAAAGGGTGTGCCTGACACACACTCACACGAACACACACTGATGTACCATCCACACCTCTCTACTCCAAGCTAGCTGAGCAATCTCCACACTCATCTCGGCCCTAACCCCCTCCCTCCTAACCCCCATACTGTGCCAGCTGCAGATTGAGGTGGCAGCACCCGTCATAATGCGGAACGGGAGGGGGGGGCTGCTGGATGGCATTGCCAGTCCTGCTTGAAGCCTGGGTAGCCAGCCTGAGCTCCAGGTCTCAGTGGGTAGCTACGAGGAATGGGCTAGCCAGGGTGGTAATAGAGTAAATAACTCAAATGAGGCAGAGTGTGAATTACTTCTCTGATGGGCTGGAGGGGCCCCTGCTGTGAATCCGACCGGGGGGTCCAGCTAGGAAGAGCCTCGAAAATGTGGGGAAATGGGTCCTGGATGTGGTGAGGTAGCAGGGGGTGGTATGTCAGTGGGGATGGGGTGTGTGAGAGTGTTTAATACAGGTGATGATGGAGGGGGAAAATTGCTTGAGGCAACGCTGCCACAGCAGGTCTGGACGAACTGCAGCAGCCCAGGGGATGGACAGTCGGACAAAAAAAAAAAAAAAAGAAAAGACTTGCACAGATGCATCCTGTCCTAAATATTCACTTGTTGGAGTATGTCTGCCTTTTTCTGACTGTTCCCTTGAATTTATGAGCAGTTACGTTCCTCAAAACTCACTCTGCTCTGACGTACAGTACAGTTAAAAAGATCTCATGGGCTATGCACCATATGTAGATATTCTAAGGATGAACAGGACCTGTAGCCCTGTGAAGCCCAGATTCTGAGCACAAAAGAAACATCAATGCCAAGGGATGATTGAAAACTACTTCAAAAATGAACCTACAACCTTGGGCTTCAAAGGGAAGCATATTGCATGAACTAATACAACCAGAAAAATATATGAATACATTTTACTTCATTAGGTGACCTCGAAGTAGGTTACATGGTCATTTCTATTCTGCGCCGACCCTCAAGTTCACAGAAGCCTCTGAGCCACTGATGGGCAAACAAAGACTTCAATGACAGTCCCTCAGAGTAGGAAGACTCTACTTATCATTTCAAAGGGACAGCCCTGCTCACCCTACCAACTCTATACCAATGGACAGCATGCACTTGCAGAACAACAAAAGTCCAGTTGAAAACTCTAGTCTTGCAATGAAAGACATGGGCCATCCGTCATCTGTTTGTTGTGTGTTTTGGTGGGGGGAGTGACATGAGTTGTGTGGGCAGTGACTTTCCTGTTTGTGATCTTGTCCTGACCTTCTGCATCATCCATAATGTATCGCAGCAGGTTTCTAAAAAGGAATGAAAGTTAAATCAGAGGGAAGGTGTTGGCTTGTCTAGGGGCCGCAGTGCACCCTTGACAGGCAACTCTTTAATGTGTGTTTAGGAGAAAGGTGTGTAAAGTAAAGGCTAGATGTCAGTTTAGGAATTGGGAAAGCAACATTTCTGGAAAATGCTCCTCTGATCTTGCAGGAAGCCTGCAACTTGCCAGACATCGCAGGAGTTGGTGAGCACTCGACTGACCTTACTCCACCCTCTTCCACAGCCCTCACCCTTCATTCTCTAGTCCCACTTTCCACCAACAGAGGAACCTCTCTGACTCGCCATGGAAGTTTTATGCATGTTACTTTCTCCCCTGCACAGCGGAAACTCTCACCTCACTGAAGAACTGTCTTCTGGCAGCAAAGCACAGCTGGACAAGACAGCAGAGACCCAGGGGATGATAAAAAAATCCTCACAACAGAATCCACACATAGCCGCCCCACTAAACCACCACACAAAGTTCTAACAGTGATGGCTTGCCCGCCTAGTTGTTAGATCCGTTTTCTTCTGGTCTCAAATTGAATGCGGGATCCTACATTGGAAGTTTGCTTAAATGGAGCTCAGGTGGTGGTTGCAAAGCCTCCAGTAAGAGAGAGTTCTACTGAGGGAATATATTTCTTTGTTTGGTTGGATTTTAGGTGGATAGGCAGTAAGCCATGTAGTATGCAGGTATATCCGGAAGATATGAGATTCATAAAGTCCCAGTTGATGTGGGTTGCTGTGTTTGGGTTTCCTCTGTGTGAGTGCATATAAATGCAGGTTGAATTTGAATGGGATGACCAGGGAGAATCATGCTAATTCTCCCACTAACACAAACAAGAAGGTGGACACGTTCATGCAAGGTGCGGTCTGTGGGCGTCAAGGGCTTCAGTAGGAATGAGGAGGGAGGTGGAATGAAAATTGCTCAGTTGTGAAAACTGCATTTATTTCATCTTCTTTCAACATTTTTAGCAGCACTGCACATTTCTACTGCAACAAGCTAGAAACGAGTGGGACTTGAAGATAACAATTTTAGTTATTTTGAAGCACTGAACTTGTCATGAGGTGCCTCAGACAATAAAAAAAAAAAAAAAAAAACATTATATTGATGATCATACAGCACTTTAGAATAAATGAGTTGCTGGCATCTTATTGCTCTGCCAGAGCATATAGAACAGTTTTTTTCTATTTATTATTTTTTTTAATTATCATCTTTATTATGTAACCTTTTTATCTGTTAGATGAAAAATTCAGGATGACACCTTCAGATTTCTTGTCTCGTTCAACAATCAGTCTAAATCCAATCAAATCAATAGAAAATATCACATTTAGGAAGCTGTACACAGAAAATGACACAATTTGCTTAAGACCACATAGAGAGACATCAGCAGCAATCCTGGAAGCACTTTGGAAAAAAAATATTTGAAAAATTATAGAATTAATAAATAGTGTTGTTTCCATCATGAATGATCCGTCACTGACGGTCTTTATGGTTCATTGTGAATGTAACATCTGGACGCCGTTTTGACTCTATTGACCTCTCTCGATGACAAACTCACAAACATGATGCAGCAGTGACGTATGGTCAGGAGAGGCAGGGGAGGCAGAGCCTCACCTGTCATCATGGAAAAAATTGAATATATAATAAACAAATAAATTAAATGGTTATATTTATCAAATGGTTTGAACTATAAACTAATTTTACATTTAACTTTAAGAATTTTGATTGTTTTTTATTAAAAATTGCTGAATTTTCCGCTCAAATACAGGGAAGAGACGCACAGTGCAGCAGCAGAGCACAGTTTGTGCGCTGCTATGCAATGAGAGCATGTTACTGTCTCTCTGTATGTTGCCAATCAAATGTTTCAAAACCTTTTAATATATGCCCCCCTGACTTTCCATAGTTTAGCTAATGTATGTAATATATGTGTGTAACCTGTTTCGTGTGCTCAGCGATCTTACAACGGCAGTGAAGAGGCACTGTGTGAGGCAGGCAGTTCTCTTGCTGCATGGTAGGGGGCAGTGATCTCCATTGAGACAGCGAGACTTTTAAAACTGAAAGAAGATGAGGAAGACAAAAAAGTAATCAGTAATCAATCAAAAGTCGGATCGGTGCATAAGTAAGTGAAAGACCATGATATTGTTTTTTTTTGTGTTTTTTTAATGAAATGAAACAGTTTATAGTTTATATGTGTAAAGAATGCTCATATGGGATATGAAACATAACCGTTAACTGCTGCCGATCAAATGGCGAATGCTCTACTCTGTTGTGTTCATATATTTGTAAATCTGATTCTGATGGAGTTGTGCCTTACCAGCCACGAATCTCACCGCACGTCACTGCGATGCAGACAATGAAAATATGTATGGTCATGAGGAAATTGTATACTTCTGAGAAGAGATTTTTTTGGACTGCTGGACAGTAAACACTATTAAACAGGTATTGCATAAGGTGTTCTGATTGAAATATTGGTTTTGCATTATTTTGCATTATTGGTTTAACAGTATTTTATACTCTGATGACCTCAGTTTAACGTACACAAACAACCCAGTCTGTGTTGACAAAAGACAAAATGACTTTTCTTGGCCCTTTCAGTCTTGAATTTCTTTAATTTTCTTTTAATCTTTTTTTTTTTTTTTTTTTTTAGGAAAATGATCCAAGAAACAAACAATAGGAATAAACTTTCATGACAACAATCAATTAAATTAAAAATGTACCAAGTTGACAGTGAAATTCCATTCGGTGTACAGGCAGTCATTTTTGTTCCTTTTTTTCCCTCGCACATTGTGTCAAAGTAAAAAGTGGTGAGAAAGTACAAAGTTCTTCCAGCTGACAGGACTGATGTGAAGGGAAGGACATTTGGCAAGGACACCTGTAAACAATCAGTCCTCCGTTTTTTGATAGATCTCAGGGTCAGATGTGGATTATATTTACCTTGCCGCACTCCCAGGAAATGGCTGCCGCTCGCCCTCTAATGTAATTACAGTTGTTTGGCTGCTGTTGTATCTGTGAATGTCTGTTTGTCACCGACGCCTTTCTTCCATCCAAACTAACGCCAAATATCCCCTGCTTAATGGTGATTGAAATATGGGTGCTGCCTGTCTCAGAAACCACTTAATGTCAACATGTCAGAGGTATCAGGGGGGAACTAAGTCCAAAACTACTGGACTGTCAAATCATAAACGCCATGGGGGAACAGATTTCTCAGGGATCTGCAGACGATGAAAAGAATCAGCAGAGGTTTTGACAGGGATTTCATTTGGCATCGCTCATGTCTCCAAATTAATCCCGCCACAAAATTATGGTTTCCTTTCATCCCCAAAGTCCCATTTCCATGGCTACAGTGTAGGGGAATCTCATGGAGGGGAGGGTGGTCGGAAGTAAAAGAGAGAGAAAAGAAAGGACAGACGTGTTGTTCTTTGATTTGATTTAACGTTTCAACTTAGACAAGACGGGGGAAAAAAGGCAGAATCTAATCTTAACAAAGAGCAAATTACATTTTTTAACAGAGGTTTTATTGTTTTATGCAAACGGGGGAACCGGGAGAAAAGAGTTACACTGACAAAGAGATTCAGTGGCTGGCTCGTAATTAAGCTACAAGTTAAGACATTTTAATTACTCCTGTTTTTTTTCTGTCTCTTTCTGCCTCTGATGAAGAGGCAGAAAGAGCAGTGCAGCAGTGAGCAGGGAAATGGACCATTAACTATCTGGAAAAGCAGATAGAGGCTAAGCAAAGCACATTTTGACTCACTCCGTAGCCGTGGACTCATGCATGAATCCTTCCAAGGATATATTGTTCGGGCACTTTTTCAAGAGCTTAACCATTGTGTATCACCTTTATTTATTAATCCTGTTTTTATAGTAACCTGCTTTGTGTGTTTGATTTCCAGAAAAATTCCACAACAAAGATTCTCAATAGCCTGCTGTAGCCAGCGTTTAAAAGTGACTGTGGTCTACAGATTCATAACAGCTGTCAAGAGAACAGAAATCCTTTTTTCTATACATGCTGGTAGTCATCCAAAAAGCTTCCCATGAATCTGCGGTTCACTTTGTCACCATAATGAGGTCTTAAAACCAACAATGGTTTGTCAGAGAGCACCAGAGCAACTGCTGCCGCCGAGGCTGCTCGCTGGCCGTTCCGTTGACCGCTGGCTGGCTGCTCTAACTGACCATCTGTGGTTGTGGCTGTGCAGAGCAGCAGCTGACCTGTTATTACTGGAGCAAGCAACAAAACAAGACTCTTGACCAGATGACATTCCAGCTGAAGACAATGAAACTGTAAAGTTTAGATGGTCTTCTAAAGAACTCTTTCACCTGTAGATGTAGGTGTTTAAAATATGTGCATGAAGTATGTTTGTAGCAGTTTGGACTTTGACTTCTCAAAACCATCTTGAAAGTATTTAGTCTGAGGTGACTTTTCATTTTGCAGTTGGTTTCACGTAGGTCTGATGGAATAGATATGCTTTCAACTGACACAGCTGTCCATACGGCCATGAAACTGTTTCCATTCACAAGCATTTTACAAAAAGTAACTGAAGCATGTTTTCAGTTACAAAACTTCTGAGTGCACAGCAATACTGTTACTGAATGCATGCAGGGTTGACACTGCTGGTTTTATAATGCAAACTGGTGTAGACAAGGTATTTGAGACTATCAGGTGATGAAGAATAAAGATTTAGTCTTTGACCTGTAAAACACTGCTGAACCAAAGTGCGACTCGATGACAGTTCACTCAGTGGTTCGGATGAGTCATTGTGATATTGGCTCATGTAGCCTTGCGCCACTAGCCTCAATGGGACTGGTAAACTCATTTTCATAAAGGGGTTCATACAACCTCTTTCTAAGTAGACCAAGCCACTTCTGTGCCATGTCTATTTGAGATGGTGCAAAAAGATGATTAAACATTATTGAAGAGAAACTACATATACTTGTCAAATTAAAATGTTTTCTGAACTGACCCCAGATCTAATCAAGTTTTGGACCACCAAATTAGAGTTCAGTTCAGGTGTTTTGATGTTTGGTGGGAGAGGGACAGTTAAGATTGAAATCGGGCCCAGTCCTTGTCATCCACTATGTCAGCTTGACAATATTAACTGGCCAATAGTAATTTTTTAAACAATTAGGTAAACCCAAACCACCATCAGATTTAACTCTCTCCAGGCTTGCCTTTTTTATACATGCAGGTTTTTTATTCTTATAACAGATCTTTTGACAGTTGCCAAATGGAAAATCAGAGTATGGAAATCTTCAAACTGCAAGACAACCGACCACAATTTCTGATGTGCCAGAAAACTGATCGCCTGAGAGCCAGATTGTTGATCGTTCGGGGCCATTAATCAGGCGTCACAACCTCAAACAGCATCAAACTAAAAAATGATCTGACAGAAATTCAGCCTGATTCTAACATTAGTCTGGGGTTAATTTAAGGCTAAAATAACGATTAATCCATTAATCCACCCATCTCCCCTCCTACTACTTCTAATAACAACAAGGTGTGATTATGATCCTTGTTTGCTGGGACAGAATAGCACCCTCTAGCCTTTTTTGTGCTGTGAAGCAATCCTGCAGGAATCCAGCCAAAAAAAAAAAAAAAACATTCTTTGTTTGTGTGCACCTCACAGTTCACATTAATGACACTGACAGGCTGTGACCAATTTAATTTATACTTTGTCACCCCTGCTCTCTCTCTCTCTCTCTCTCTCTCTCTCCATTCAATGATACTTTTAAGATTCACTAAGAGAGATGTAGAGAAAGGGCAGTGCTGCTGATGAACTTACTCTCCTTGCCTCTCTCTCTGTCTCTCTCTGTGTTTGTAACAACCGGTTTCCACATTACAGACATTGGACACAACAGTCATGTGCATTTCCTCCAAATCCTGCTCCACTACTGAGTGGACACACACACACACACACACACACACACACACACACACACACACACACACACACACATACTCACTCTCAAACATTAGAAACACACTTCCTCCTCCCAGAGTCTCTTTCTCTGAATCAAGCCTACAACTCTCAGAGGGAGGCGAGCATGGAGAGGGAGAAAAAAGATAAGAAGAAGCGATAGAATGACAGTTGAAAAGAGACAGAAAAGGAAAGGAGAAGGGACGAGTGTGTGCATGGGTGTGTGTTTAAGACAGAGAGGCTGCGATGCATACTAATGACATCATTACACCCACCCACCGACCCCGACATGTTTACTGCCCAGCAAGTTTTGTCTCCACCAAGCCAGTGCCCCACCCTGACCTCTGCCATCCATCCATTTACTTTGATCCTTTTATTTCCACCATCTCTCCTTCTTATCCTTTTTTTCTCTCTTCTGCTGAAATGCAAACAACACAATGAGGCTAATTTTGGTGTATTTACCCAAAATCCCAAGCTCTGCTGGCAGTAATTCTACTCGTGCTGTGCTCGCTGCATGTGTGTGTTTGTGTGCATGTGT
Source organism: Protonibea diacanthus (assembly GCA_028641955.1). NCBI lineage: Eukaryota > Metazoa > Chordata > Actinopteri > Sciaenidae > Protonibea > Protonibea diacanthus. The sequence continues at coordinate 22,166,131 of CM053989.1, forward strand.
GTGCGGGTGAGTGGGTGGTTCTCCCCTCAGTGTAGCCGCTCTTTTTTCCTGGCATTGAACTTGACCCTGTGCGACCCCTCTATAATGAATGAATTGAAAACATCTCCCTTTGGAATGCTGTGTGTGAAGAGAGGAGGCCATAGCTGCCTTCACTGCCTCTGCTCTGTCAGTGTGTGTGTGTGTGTGTGTGTGTGTGTGTTATCTGAGCAAAGAAAGACACAGTGTCCCCCCCACTATAACCTACCTGTAAATACTGAGAACACATTGTTACAAACACACGTTCCCATGCACACACACACACACACACACACACAAGGATAAAGTATAGATACAGCATTCATAAACACAGTCATAGGTTTGGTTTTCAACTAATATGAAGGGTAATATGAAGTACCACTAGTAGAGATCTAGATATATAATGTAGTGTTTTCATCTTTACTGTAAAGAAACTGCCCTCATCCATCATTTTTAAAAAGAAAGTATCAAATAGAATGCACTGAATGTTGCCATGTTTCTTTTTAGCCCTGCAGAGTCTTCAGATCTTCCTCTGAGGTCCAAACAAGCTCCACCAATCACAGCATTAGGGCATCTTATATGTAGCCTAAGAGGTAGGACCCAGAAAAGTCCATCAAGCACTTTTCAGTGACATGTTTAGGGTCTGGCTACTGGGCTATACCCACTGTTTGTTTGTTTTTTTTGTTTGTTTGTTTTTAAACTAGAATTGTTAAAAACTGTAATTCCTCAAGTGGCCACTTGAGGCTGGCTACAGAACATTTCAGTCTCCATAAGTCCCCATGTTAAAATGTCCAACTTCACAGCAGAAATAAACATGTTTACAGCCTGGTACAAAAAACAGTTTTGGTCGCTAATTTCACCGTTCATGACAACTGTACTGAGAGTGAAGAACTGTGGCAATTTCACTGAAGGAAGGACTGAAGTGACTGTACTTTCAGTGAGTAAAAAGTGATTGGGGCAATTTGTCACCATCTCCAGTGTAGATGTCCAATTATTCTTAAGAAATGTTACTTATTTCTTATATAATGAATTGACTTGGTTGACATTATTATGCCAAAGTCATCTTTAAGTGACTAATGATGTAAGATTGTGGTGGCACGCCTGGTTTTCAATCAACCCAACCTCAAAGTCACGTTACCCTGCTGCTCATCAAGCTCCACTGGTTACCTGTAAGGTTAAATTCAAATTGCTAATGCTTGCCTGCAAAGTAGTCTATGGTTCTGCAGCCACCTACTTGAATGCCTTCATACAAGGCATATGTTACCTCCCGAAGCATTGCGCTCTATTAATGAACGACGCCTGGTTCTGCCATTCGTACGTTCAAGGCAATCCTTCCAAAAATGTTCTCGTCTGTTGTTCCCTGTTGGTGGACTCTTTCCAGGTCCAACCTTCAAACCCTCCTGAAGACCTCCAGCTCTTCAGAGAGGACCTCCTCTACAACACTACCAACAACTGGACATGATAAATCTATCCCCCTCTACAACTGGACCTTGATTCTATGTGAGTCGTACCCATTGCTACACTAACATGTCCTTGTCACACTGTACCATGGTTGTTATTTGTAAGTGGCTTTGGATAAAGGCATCAGCTAAATGACTGAATGTAAATGTAATATTTGATATAAATGCTGCACATGACCGCTCACACATGTCTTTACTTCTGACTATGGAAATTGCTGATTGCTGAATGTGTGAGTGTTTTGTGTTTCACAGGCAATAGTGAAAAGTGAAGGTACTGCAGAAGTACAATTTTTAGGTATCTGTACTTCTGTATTCACATTTTGTGATGCTCTCTAACTCTGCATCTTCACGTTTTAGGTCAATTCTTACATTTCACTCTACAGCTATAGTTACAATATATATTACAAGAATAAATACAAAACATGTAGTAAACATCGTAATAAATGATGAACGATGCAACAGAATATAAGGTCACTAAAATGAATTCCATGTCAACAAACTTCACAGCTCTGTTTGCAGAATGAATACTTGTACTAAAACATTTTGAATGCATGAATCTTTAGTCATTTCTTCACTCTGGTTTCTGTACTTTTACAAAAAATCATGTTTGAGCTAATATTTATTATATTGAGGAGGGAAGACAGATCCCAGGCTGTACCTTTTAAGAAAGTGTATTATTAAAAAATAAAATGTATGCATATATATGAGACCTTATGTGAGTTAAACAGTGAGAGTGAGTGAGTGTGTGTGTGTGTGTGTGTGTGTGGCCGACTGTGTCCAGTAAACCTGACGGGGTGTGACGTTGAGCCGTGTTTGATCTTAATCCTGATCTACCATCAGTTGACGCTGTCACCATCCATCACACATGTACAGTACACACCACACACACACACACACACACATAAGTTCACACATCAGGGGGAGGGGCTAGTGACAGCACGCTGAGGGGGGGCTCATGAATAATAAACACAAATAGAAAGAGGTCCAGGTAGGGTAGTTCTCTCTCTTTCTCTCTCTCTCACACACAGACACACATACACACACACACACACATATCCCCCATATAACCTCGCCCCCTGTGCTGCCCTCGCCCTCCCCCTCCTCTTGCAGCCCCCATGTTTATGCATGGCACCCTGTTTCATATGTATCGGCCGCATCATTCCCCCTGTTGTCACGGGAACTGATGACACAGGCTGCATTAAGAATGATGACCCGCCTACAGATTACTGTGCTGTTGGTACACGCATGCACACACAAATGCACTCCCGCATACGGAAACAGAAATACACACACATATACAGACACACACTCGGTGGCGGATGTTGAAAACATTTCCCAATGGGACCTCGTAACACCAGCCTGGCAGCCTACCATCAAAAATGTGTGTGTGTGTTGTGTGTGGCCAGTCAAAACAAAACACCACACACACACAACCCCACACTGACCTCAACTAGCACAGCCAGAGATACTGCATGGTGCATTTATGCAGAAAACAGCTACCTTAACTGACTGTTTACATCAGTGTAAAGTGAGGAGAGGTGAATGTTACTGATGCAGCTCATGCAGCTGCTCATCTGGACTTTGCTTTTCACTCGTGCACAGTTTGCATCAATTCAAAATGTCCAAAACCCCTCATATGTTTGATTTCTAAAGGTAAGTGATGAACGATGCCGGTTATTTATCCCCAGAATGGAAGCTCACGGATGCTCTTGAAGATTTTGAAGAAGAAGACACTTGAAGAAGTTTATTCTTATGAAGTCATGAATCACACTTTCATCCCAGAGTGCTTGACCATCTCTACAACATACCTTGTGACTCCATCAGTCCGTAAACCGTCCGAATGAGGAAAAAGACAAACAAAAAAGAGAGTCTCTCCATTAAAAATAAAACAAGCAACATGATGAACGGTTTGAAACATCGCATTTAACAAAGAAAGGCAGAGAAAACTGAGCCACAACATGTTATTGTTTTTATTTAGTAAATGATGATCTCCATATTATCTTTGTAGGAATGTTGGTACTTGATTATTTTGTTATGATAATGAGACCAAATTCAGATCCATTAGGGTGAAGTGAAAGGAGCATCACACTCTGCCAGCAGTGAGAGAAGTGTTCAGATTATTCACTTAAATTAAAGTAGAAACAATTTAAATCAGTAAGTAAAAATATAACAATTCAAATGTACTTTGAAAAGAAAGAGTCAAATGCAAAAGTACTCATTAAGTTGAAACATGGTCATCAGAGTGTCAACTTACTCTGTTTTACTGTTGGAGTTAGTGAAAGTGGAGCTTGTTTTAATGGTCTGATTTCCCTGTGCTGCGGTGTCCGGAGCTATTTGCAGCCTAATAGTCTGCCTAATGTTAGATTTTCGATGGACACTGTGAGCAGCCTGTGACAATCTACACAGAGCAGCTCCAAGTGAGAAGCAGGAAGTTAGACAGAAACAGCATAGAGAACTGGTCAATTTTCAAAATAAAACACCCCATGCAAACCGCTGATTATTAAAATACACAAAAGAGAAACAAAATATCTAGGTAGCATGACATATTTAGTTAAGTCTGGTCAGTGAAACACTTCTGAAACACTCCTGGTGGGGTTCGAAGTCGTGTGGAGAACAGACCAAAAGAGCCACGACATGACAGAGACGTGGCCGGTGGGGTTTAGGTGTACGTCATCCATATAGTGCTGGGTATTAAATCTATAACAGTGTGTTGCATCAGAACTGATCATATTTTGTATGCATGTAAAGTTTTGAACTGAAGTGGAGAAAATAACTGATACAACGTACAGTTTGACTTTTTTTTTTTATTATTATTTATGTATTTATTAAGTAGCAGTATGAGTAGACTCATTCTATGAGAAACTGGCGGCCATTAAAGAACATCATATTAAAAGTGACATTATGCAGCGAGGAGGAGTTCATTTTTCTTGTAATTTATTTACAGAAATAGACATTTGAAAAGATCACAACAAACTTCCTGTTTCTATGCTTACAGCTCTGTGGCAGCGCGGTAGCAGTACACACTGCTGCTGATTACTGAGTGAGTAAGACATTGAATAAAAATGACAGGTGATGGTTGGAAGCATTGTGTGTGAGATATGGGGTCAGTGTGTGCGTGTGTGTGTGTATTATGGATAGTGTGGTGGTCCACAGAGATGGCTTCTTTGTTTTTCAGCGACACAGACATGAAACAGAGGTGGGCAAAAAAAAGAATCCTCATTGTGTGTCTGTCTCTGTCGTTGTGTTTCACATTTTCTGTCACTCGCCCATATAATGAAGTTTTTCCTCTTTCACTCTTTTGTAGTCAAAGTGAGAGACACCAACTGATCCTGCCTTTTTTCTTTTTACCTCTTTCTTCTTGCTATTTCAAAGATGCGTCTGTCGGAAGCGCAGAATACATAATGTATATCACAGACAAGCGCAGAAAAAAAAAAAACAAGACAATATGAATAATTAATAAGCTGTGATGCATATGTATAAACATTTCCATATCAAATAAATATCATATCTAGTTTTATGACTCCGTTTTTTTTATGCTTTGAATACTCAATTACTCATAAGCTCGTCTGATCATTTGCAGCGGGACAGTCTCTTCTGCATGTCGTGATCAAATGACGGTGGGTTTAAAGAATGGGGAAGTTATAGGGGAAGAGAGAGTAATAAAAAAATCATTTGTGGACAGTCTCGCAAAGTTCACAGCAGATCTGACGTTTCCTGGTTCAAGTTGAGGTGAGGGAATGAACTCCCGGCTAAAAATAAAAGAATTACCCAAAGTCAGGCAGCGTGATCTGGATTTCTAGACATCTTCACTTGACTGCAGACAGTTTGCAAATTGTGCTGGGGGAATATTTTAGAAAGTAAGAGTCTGGAAGTCAAGAAAAAAATAAGGTATATGTTTGTTGAAAGCTCCCCCTGTCTTACGTACATGGTGGGTGTGGTCTTTGATTGAGAGGCTCCACAATAGACTGTGAGGCAGCTGCACAGCTGCATTTTTCTTACATTTATTTTACACATATGCAGAAAAAATTCTAACAAAGAAAGAATTGTTTCAGGTGGTTATAGATTATCTATTACGTGAAATGGAAATGTATTTTTAAATTGAAATTACATTTAGCAGTTTTAAGAAACTAAGAAAAAGAAGAAAGCGACATCAGATGTGATACTGTTGTGAGTGCTGTTATACTGAATATCAGCACGTCTGCTATTGAGTTGTAGAGTACAGAAGAGTCTGTTGACAGTCATTTTGGTGCACATATATCATATATCAGATCGTCACCTTGATGTTCTGATAAAATCAAACAAATATTACTGGAAGGTATGTGTGCTTCCTTCAGCAACGAAAAGGAAGCAGGACACTAGGTAGTCACTTTAGTAATAACCAAAGGAATTCCTAAAATACCATGACACACAAAATAGGTTGTGAATTTTGTTTTGCGTCAGTGTTTTACTGGCCCTTTATCTGATTCACCAACTAGCATTCATTATAGTGAGAAATATTAAACTACTCAACTCTATTCTCACTTATTCTCTAAATTCAAACTGCTAATATGTAAGTTTCATCAACACTACAGAAACACTAGGCAACTGTTAAGTATGATAAGGACGATGTTCACTGCTGTTATTGGTTTGATTAAAGGCTAATTATCAGCTTTGGTTTCTAACACGTGTTTTTTTAGTAATTAATTTAACGTTCATATTAGAGCGCCTATAAGACGGGGAGATACATGCAGTTAAAAGGTCCCAGTGGTGTTGTGCTCTATATCAGTACTCACAGAACGCCTCTTGTCCAATAAAATTACTTGGTCAGGACAAACTGTTGTATAAAACCCAATATTGGCAGTGGCAATTTGGCAGTGGTGAAACTTCAGTCTGCTCAGCCCCCTAGACCTGCACGAAGTCAAGGTTATCATGTTCCCCCATCACTGCCAGACACACAGATTCACACACATGTTGGGGGGCCTTGTGGTTTGGAGAGCTGTGTGTGTGTGTGTGTGTGTGTGTGTGTGTGTGTGTGTGCGCGCGCATGTACCGTATGCTGCTCAAATTAAATGCAGCCACATTCCCATTTTATCAGAAAGGTGCAATCAGTCATTCAGTGCAATTTCAGCTCACTGACAAAGTTCAGCAACTTTGTGACACCTCTGCACGGATCATTTTGGAATCAGAGGCTATGTTGGTTACAATTCATATTACTGGGTGCAATTTCTTAAAGGTCTGACAAGCTCACTGCAACAGCGATGGTCCAAAGCTAAGAGCAAAGAGGAAGCTATTGCATCATTGTATCCAATTGTGTCATTCACTTCTGTCAGATTAAAATCTCAAAGCTACAAATATGTCTGAATAAACTGTGTGAACACATTTTTCTAGCCGCAGAGCTACAGTAAGCTACCTTAAGCACCCTAACAGCCTCCATTAGCTGTGTGTCACAGCCACTGCTGCTGATTCATTGGTAAGTACACAGAATCAGTGGGCCGAACTACAATGACAATACAGTAACCTCCTGTCACATTCAGTGCAAGGCATACACCTGTCGCTTTCACATCATGAAGTATCTGTTCCTTATGTCACACACACACACACACACACAAGCACCATGCTGCTGTTGGGGTGACTGCAGGCTGCAGCGGGACACAGCCGTGGACAATTATGTAATTGCGGTGCTTCATGGCGGTGTGTGCAAGGACTGCAAAAGACACATGGAGGAGACACGAAGTTCCATTAGTCATGTTAGCGGAACAACAAAAATGAGGTTTGTAGTTTTCTGTGCTGAAATTGTTCATGAGCAGCACAGTGTGTCTTCTGCATCGTGGCTTTACACACAACCTCAGCTGGACAAGGCAAAACCCCATCTACACACAGACAATGCACGAAGAAGTCATGAGTATGAGCTGACCTGAGCCTGTGGGAGTGAGCAGGAAGTGGAAATGTAATCGGTGGTGAGCAGAGAGTTATTTGGAGTCCAGGATCTCATCGCTCGGACTCTCCTGACTGCTGGAAGCCAGAGATGTAACTTCTAGGCCTTTCAACATTTGGCTCCCATTACAGCTAGACAGGTGGGCGCTGGGGGACGCTTTCCTGTACTCATATGCCTCCCCACACACCCCACACACACACACACACACCCCTCTCTCCCTCCCTCTAGTTTTCACTTACACTCGCAATCTCACACACATGTTCTTCCTCTCACTTTTGTCTCTCGCTTTACGTTCCTCCTCTTCCCCTCTCTCTCTTTCGACACCATCTCACATTCTTCCCTCTTCATCTCGTGTGATCTCGCTGCCTCTTCCTCGTGTGTGTTCACTTTTTTTTTTTTTTTTTCCGTCACTCTCTCCTCTTCCTCCTCCTTTAATGTCACACAAACCCGCTCTTCCATGCACTCTCCTGCTCGGGCTCACTCACACTCACAGATCGCGTCCTCTTCACTTGTTTCTGTCGCGTACTTTTCTCTTCTACAGATTTTCTTCTCTCTTTGCCTCATCACTCTTGTCTCACACACACAAACTTACTCGCTTGCTTTAGCTCTCGCTCTCTCGCGGTCTTCGTTTTAGCTTAGCCTCGATTGACCTTGTTCTTTTTTTTTTTTTTTTTTCTAAAAAAAATGTAAAAACTGACCCTCGAAACCTCACGTACTCTTCCTCTTTTGGAGTTCTTCTTCCTCTTTGTTTACCTCTGTAACCTCTATACCTATCCGTTTTTGGCTTTCCATCAAGACACACACACACACACACACACACACACACACATTGGCTCAGTGCCCATACACACATTTGGACCTGGCTGCATGCTTCTCAGTGTCTGGGGCCTTATTGTGTGTGTGTGTGTGTGTGTGTGTGTGTGTGTGTGTGTGTGTGTGCATGTCTGCGTTTTTGAGGCCAGTTAAAAAGCAGGATTTGGCAGTGCTGAAACTTCATGCTCCAGTCTGCTCAACCCCCTAGACCTGCACGAAGACAAGGTTATCATGTTCCCCCATCACTGCCAGACATACAGACACACACACAGATTCACACACATGTGGGGCCTTGTGGGTTGGAGGGCTGTGCGAGTGTGCGTGCGTGTACATGTGTGTGTGTGTGTGTGTGTGTGTGTGTGTTTGTGTGTGTGGGAAGTGTGGGGGGTTAGATATAAAGGATGCTACAACCCTGCCTTCTGCTGGCCAGTGAGCAGAACTAGAGGTCAAACGCACACACACAGGCAGACAGAAAATATCAGGGAGTGTGGAAAATGTTAAGATGCTGATATTAAGTTCACTTGAAATGTTATCATCTCATCATTGTTTCAGATGTAAGCCAATTTCTTTTCCTGATTTGATTAAAACAAAGATGTTTGTCTGTTACCCTGTACATGAGTCACTAATACACAGTTACTGTAATCTCATCATTATGATTGATTAGTGTAGTGTAGTAGTGTAGTAGTGTTATGTAACTCTGTAATGGACCCATGGGTCATTCCTGCAAACACATGGCCAGGGAACTTTTTTTTCCTTAGTGTAAAATGTTTGAGGAAGTACGACACACTTCTCTCACACATTAATTACTCCTTATCACATCAACTCTTGACCACTTATCTGCAGGGAAAGAATGGGCAGCACATGAGTGATGTCACCCATTGGTTTTTAAAGAGCTTAGAATATGCAACGCTGGCCGCCGCCGTGTTGGCTGTCCTGCCTTTTCTGTGGATGTGGATCATCGGCAGACCGAATAATGTCTTGGAGCTTGAATGAGGCATTTAGCCAATTCTGTATAACTTTAAGTCTTAATATAATCTGAACAGGTGAGTTGTATAAAAATCACCCTCAGTACAGTTGTCATGAACGGGGAAATTAGCTATAGAGACCAAAACTGTTTTTTGTACCAGGCTGTAAACATGTTTATTTCTGCTGTGAAGTTGGACATTTTAACATGGGGACTTATGGAGGTTGAAATGTTCTGTAGCCAGCCTCAAGTGGATGTTTGATGAACTGTAGTTTTTAGCTCAGTTTGGAAGTTGCCACTTGATCCCAACATGTAATGATCAAAGGGGTCACCGGCCTTCAATCTGCATGCAAATGGCACATACACTTTCCACTTGCATGCAGTAACTGATGGCACATTGTTTGAGTTTTGGACGTGCAAGAGGAGATAAAGTCAGGTAAACTTTGTTTTCATGGCGTCAACAAATGGTGACTTTGTTGCCTTGGTGCGGTGTGGTTGGCAGCCAGTTACTGCAGCTCTGAACACTCCTGTGGTTTTAGTATTTTTACTACTGTTATCTAACAATCTCCATCAAGTTTGTTTACAAACATGGACGTGGAACTATGGATATTAGTTTTTATTTTTCTGTTATACAGAGTACTTCATGATACGTCAGGTGACTCATTCATTTATTTTAATTTATTAGTATTTTATTGTATATTGCGAGCCACTGTAACAAATGAGTTTTCCTGGTGTGGCGTCAATAAAGTTTATCTTATCTTATCCTAATAAACATGTGGTTATCATTGTGAAATCGTCACAGTTTGGTTTGGATTAGGCACCAAAATGATTTGGTTAGGTCCGGAAAAGTTTGCAAGAAACAGAGTTTTTGATTTCACACGGGACACAAACTTTGCCCTCCTGGGTGAAAGTCTTGTTGACCACTCCATCTACCCAAACCTCCTCCAGATGTGGACTTAATCGCTCTATATCATGTCACTTCATGGACGTTAATGGGAATAATCGGCGTATCACCTCCATGCGTTGGACTGGACTTTGTCGTATGCGCTGCATTCAGTTTGAAAGTGTTGTGTTATTCTCATGCCATTCAGGTGAACACTCACAGGGAAACACATTCACACCTACAGGCAATTTAGAGTTTCCACTTGACTGTTGCACAAGTCCAACTAAACACATTTTAAGCCCCATAAATGCTTTTGTATAATTCAGCCATCATCTCTCTATGACATGAGAAATGATGCAATTTTCACACTAAAAATGAGAGAAAAATGCTAATTAACCTTTAGCGCTCACATATATACCATATAGAGTAAAATATATACCCTTCAACTGTCACTTTAGTGTTAACATAATTTTCCAATTAACAGAGCTTTCTACAACCTGATTAAACCATCAGTCGTATTCTTCTCCCCCCCTCTGAGGAATAAAAGAAGAGAATAACATCATTTCTATACAAGCTTTTGTAAGTGGAAACATCTGTGGCCTCTGTTGAGATGCTATCCTTTTCTAATCGTATCTGTCCAGAGAATAAGTGAAAAAGAGATATAGGAATGTTGCAAGCAAGAGGAGAGAGTAGAGGAGGTAAATAAAGACAGAGATGAGGTGATAATAACTATGATAGAAGGATGGAGAGGAGAGATAAATATAGCATGTGAGGAGAAGAGAGCACTGATTAGACCTGGCTCAGGAGATGTCATTGTTAATTACCACCCCCTCACCCACCTGCACCACACACACACACACACACACACACACACACACACACACACACACACACACACACACAATAGATTCTCAGTATGCATATGAATGTATACACTATTAGAGCTGTAAGATCACACTCACTGGGATAAAACAAAAGCACACATGCAGAAACAATGGAAATGTGGGAACTTGCAAAAACATGCAAACACCAATGAATCGATTCAGCGAAAGATTTATTTATTTAACTATTTTTCATAGGGAGTAAGATCATTGTTAACTTGTATCACCTAATGAATGGACCGAGATGTTCTGGAACAACACTCCATGCATGCTATCTTCATATAGAGATATTATAGCTTTAGCCTTAGACATACACTGAATTACTGAATGAACTGTTCATTTAGTGTAAAATTAGGCATGATCTACTTATGAAGTCCCTTTTCATTTTCTCAATACACGTTTGTATGTTATTAGGAGAAACATGCTGCAGCTTCAGAGGCAATGCCAATTAATAAACACGTAAATTTACAGCAAACTTGCTGCAAAACTCATGGAAACAATGCAAAATCTTAAACACACAACCCCCTTAGACAAACATAACAGTGCTGTGTATTTTCAGTGTGTTTCCTGCTGAAGGTGTTTAAAATGTAATGACATCTACTGGTGATGTTACAGATTGCAACCAACTGAATACAGCTTGCCTCAACCTCTCAATCTAAACATGAAAAAAAAAGAAACAATAATACAGTGCATGGCTAATATGTAAGGCAGTCGAGACGATGTGACAGTCATGGAGATATTAAACAAGAGAATGTTATAGCTTATAGCAGGTGATATTACATGTCAAGTGCAACAGAGGATGATACTGGACAGAGACCTGAATGAGGACCCTGAGGCAGCTGTCACAGTGAGTATAATCCAAGCAACAACTGAACTCATATGCTCCTGTACCAAAATATGGCGCTAAAAATCATGAAAAAAAAAAACAAAAAACGATAAAATATAAAAAAGTGGTCATCCATGATGATAGGCTGAACAAAAAGTTTTAGTTCATTTTGATATTAGAATCACAAATTAATTCAAATTAAGGTGACCCGATTCCGATTTCTTTTTCTTTAAAGATTATTTTTTTGGCCTTTCCAAGCTTTTATTGATAGAGACAGCTGAAGAGTGACAGGAAATGAGGGGAGAGAGAGATGGGGAATGACATGTGGGAAAGAGCCACAGGTCGGGACTCAAACCCGGGCCAGCCACAGCGAGCCTTCGCATATGGGGCAGCCGTTCTACCGACTGAGTTAAGTGCTGCCCCAACCGATTCCAATTCTTAAGTAAAACGAGTGTTCTTAGATATCGGGACCGCTCGTGAATTTCATTCGAAATGAAGAGGAACTTTGCAGGAGTGCCACCAGCGCTCTGAAATCACTTGTATTTTAGAACAAATCTGTTCATGTGAGTGGTTGTAGCTAGTAGCTGCCTCACAGATGGAGAACTTCAAAGGCTTTGGATGGGCACGGAACTCTCTTGGATGAATCATCAATTCAAAACTTGAACAGCTGCATTCTCAAATATCTGGTACTTTGATAAAAAAGAAACTGTGTACATTAGAACCTGAGGTGAGAAATCAACTACAACTCCCAAGGTGGATTTTGATAAGAGACATCCAATCACCGAGCTTTAAATTACGCCATGTTCAGCAGGCAGAAGCTAAAAGTTGACACTTTGAGACTTGGGTTAGGTCGGTTTTTGATGAGTTCTTTCCAGCAATAAGGCTGAGGTTCATGGGTGTAGTAGCACTTAGAGACTTTTTTTTTTTGGTACTAACATGATTTCTCAGAGACCAAGTTAAAAGAAAACTTGGAAAGTGACATTTAGAGTGGAGAAAAAACCTTACTACACATCTTTATTATTGCTGACCATGTGCATCCTTAATGGCCACAGTGTACCAAGCTGATGGCTACTTCCAGCAGCATGCCATTTTTGAGGCTGCAGACCGTGCTGCTGTATTGGGTTACAGTGCTAAAAGGTTTTCCTCATGTTTTGTCCACTTCCATTTACAAACCGTGTTTTGCAGACATATGCATAAAAACATCACATATTTGAGAAATATTCACTGTGTGTGTGTTTTTTCCTACAGTATGCAGCAGCAACCTGCTTCATTCCCCTTTGAATCAACACAACCTTACCATCCTTAAAGGCAACACACACTGTGCTCTGTCACATGACACACTGATCACACGGACAGTAAAAAGCTTATCGGTGGCGTCATCCACGGGTTTCTGCAGCGCCGTTTTGAAGCTCAGAATATGCAACTCTGTGTGGCACCATGTTGGCAGCTCTTCCACCTCCCTGCAAATCTAAAAAATCGGACAAGATGTGGATCATCATCGGATGTGAGGTGGTCTGAATGATGCCTGGTTGCTCAAACAAACCATATGTAACAGCAGCTACCTGTCAGTCAAAGTGGCCAGACTGTTAATTCTACATAACTTTAAAGTCAGTACAGTTGTCATGAATGAGGAAATTAGCTATAGAGACCAAAAGTTGTTAGTCCGAGGTTGCTCCTGTGTTTGTTGTACTTCCATCCCAACATCCTCCTGATGTGGACCCCAAAACATGGGCACATTCAGAAATGACACCAGAGAGGTACCCACAGCATCCCAGTTTGACCTGTAGGGCCCCTAATCAAACTGTGTATATGATGTTTTGCACTTCAAAGCAACTGCTTCAGCTTTCACAATGCCGGTGGTCCCTCTACTTCCACTCCGTAACCAAAATGGCAACCACTGAGGGATGCAATGTGTGCAATGTGTCCAGTGTTCCACACTCAACTTTTTGACCATTATGAATTCACCATCCAGGTACTCACAGTACACTTTAAGTTTAAGTAAACAGCAAAATCCATTGCACTTCTGTGGCATCTTATCGACTTGTTTCAGGTCATTGTAAATATTGGCTGTTCCTCATGGCCAGTATTTATTTGAGGTAAATTAAAAGCACAAGGCACAAAAACAGGAGACACACAGGAAACATTAAAAAATCCTCCAGCTCTCCTTCCCCACCATTTTAACACACTCCACAATTCAGAGCCTGTTAGCCACATTAGCTAGCCCTGCTTGGGCACTCAAACAGCCCAAAGAAACCCAGCCGAGTCTCAGGCCTCTCTCAAGCTGTGAATGAAATAGCTTTGCAATTTGTCCTGGCACAAAACATCATTTTGATCTTAATGAATGGCAAATGGCTAGAAGTGAGAGAGATTACTGAGAGGGGGTGCTTTATGGCACGTGTGTGTGTGTGAGTGAGAGAGAGAGAGAGAAAGAGAGAGAGAGAGAGAGTGTGTGTGTGTGTGCTTGTTGGCATCTTAGAAAGGTTTGCTCTGATCCTTCATTTAAAGGCTCACTGCAGGACCTCTTCATGGGAACCTCAAAGATATGGGCCATGTTTAGAAGTCACTTTAATAAATCTACAACACACACATGCACGCATGCGCACACACACACACACACACAGTGCTGCAGGGTGATTTCGATGACTACTTTTAAATGTATGACTGTGTCATCTCTTCTGTGTGACATCAGCTGAACTAAACGACAAACACAAGCACCCCTCAGATGGCAGCATGCCCATCCTTGTGTGTGTGTAAGTGTGTGTAAGTGTGTCTCCACCTAGGCCTATATGTCTGTGTGTGTGTACTAATGACCAGCATGCGCTAATTACTGTCTCTATAGGTAGAATGCATTCTGTGTGCTCGCCGCTGTTCTTCTCAACCAATCACAGCGGAGTATTGATGTCTTCCTTAATTGCATTAAGCCAGGCTTGGTGATTGGCTACAACTGGAGAGGCAAACAAAAAACACATATTTACTGACAGCTGGCCAGCCTGCTAATGGACCCTCTGTGTGTATTTGTGTATATATGTGATACTACTATTACTACTACCAGTGGACCATTGGACTGAGGGACTTTATCGTCCCTCTGCCCAAAAAACAAAAAGAAGAGCTCGACTTATAACTACACATAAAACCACACACACACGTTGCAGCTCAGTGCTCTGTGTCCACCACATAGTTATCACATTTGGCAGCATGGATAACCAATCTGATGCCTGAAATGCTGTAACTGACAAGATATGTGCAAGAAGTTTTTCCACACAGAGACACATCTGTGGACAGAACCCAAAACGCCATGTCGACTAACATCCAATCTTTCAATACAGGACAATACAGTTCAATCACATGAATCAACACGTTTATGCTTTTTTTTGTTCTTTCCCATAACTTTATTTATATACTTAATTAATCTCAGGCCTAAAAAATGATTTAAAAAAAAAGAAAAGAAGAAGAATAACAATAGTCACATTTAATTTAAAACGTCTGTTGTTGTTCTGTATGAGCTGTCCACACTTCTTTAGATGTGATGCATTTTATGTACCCGTTGAAATTTCCCAGCTTCCAAGACTTTGACGGTCAGCTGATGAGCTGCTGTGCTTTCAAAGGAAGCTGTAAATTTCAGTATGGCTTCAGACCAGGGCTGCCCAAACAAGCCAAAGCTGTCACGTCATAAGGTTGTCATCAATTAATGAAATTTGATTGAAATGGATTGTTGTATAAATTTCGGTTCATGCGGTTTCATTTTTTGTGTGAAGGGAGTCAGCTTAGTTTCAGCTTTGGCCTTCGGAGGGAAAAAGTGTGGGCACATCTGCTTTAGACCAACGTAGAGATCATGATTTTTACAAGAGGTTACGGCCTATGAGGTTATGAGACCATTACCAGGGTAACAAATACAAATAAAACCGCATTTGAATTTATTAATTTTCTTTATTGTTCTTGAAATATTATCTATTCAAGTCTTGTTTTTTTTTGTTTTTGTTTGTTTGTTTTTTTATTAGTACCATCTGAGAGGGAAAAAACGCTGACAACTCACTGACATGCAGCATGTGACGTGGGGTCAGAGGTAGAAGTGGCTGCATTTGAATAATATGGGGTCACAAGCGAAACGACTGCTTTAGACCACTAACCATGTCACTTATTGTGTTGCAGCTTTGATTTTCTAACAGCATACTGTAGTGTGAGGGTGCTTTGCTGTTTGGCAGACAGGTTTCAGATGACCAGCACTTCATATAGGACATGAATGCAGCATATATGCAGTCTGAGATACATTTATGGACACGAAAACTGGGGCTTGAATCTGAGGATGGCCTACTCAGTAAGAAAACGCACATTATATAAATGTGTTCGGATTCTGCAGTCAGAACTTGCAAAAGGAGTTTTAAGTAAATGCAGTAATTGCATGTCAATTTGATTTGTGTGCTTTATTTCACCATTCACTGTGCTTCCCATATTTGGCAGCAATGCTCTATTGTGAGTAGAGACGAGCAAAACATCCTGTGCAGAAATGATGCATTTTTTACATATTATCCTGTTTGTGTGAAAAACGTCCTTAAATGAGAGACTAAAAACGGAGATAAAAATAAAACAAACAGGCAGAAGAGTCAAATTTGAGGATGCACAGCGTAGCGTTCACATTGTCTATCATCCAACCCCAGGACATTTGCTGCCACATCAAAAGGCTTGCTGCAAGCGCAGATTTACACATATGTCTCATCGCTTTCTTCTTCTTCTTCTTCTTCTTTTTTTTTTAACAGACTGAAATAAGCGTTGATGAAAGGCGGCCATTTTGTTATTTACATTGGAATGTGCTCTCTCTTCCAGGCTCCTTTCTAAACTTGGCCACGGCTTGAAGCAGCATTCACATTTGTTGTCGCTCCCCTTTTTTTTTTTTCTTTCACCCTCCCACCCTTTGTGTTTCCTCCTTCTCCTTGTCATCTTTCCACAAAGCGAGTTTTTGTCATTTCTGTTTGATGTGTGAAGTACGAACAAAGCGATCTGTAACTACACAAGGGTCTACTAATGTGCATATGCCAATGGATAATAAAATCTATATGAATTACACTGGGAGTATATTTAAATATATACTGTATGTATGAACCACACATTCATGCATAAACAACACACATACGTGGGGGAAAAAAAGTGCTGACTGAGTTTGCAGTTCTCCTGCCTCCCAAGTGTTCACACACACACACACACACACACACACACACACACACACACACACACACACATACATACACACTCCCTCTTTGTGAGATTACAGCACAAATATTCAGCTGTGAGATGATTTAGTCTGATATTATATTATTTCTCTTTATTTTGAAAAAACACAATAAGAATACAATGTATGAAGTAGGTCCTCATAATTTCTTGGGTGATATAACTCTGAAATCTAACACTGGGGTCATGGGCCAGAACATTGCAAAACCCCTCGGAGGGAACTGTAAGTAGTACGTTTGTATACAACAGCAGGCCCATTTTGAAAGTCAAATAGAAACCAAGATAGGACCCAGGATTCCCAAACGGTTCTGTCCAATGCCAAAGTTTCAACTGCGCAATGTATAGTTGGAGTTTTACTCACATACTGTAACACCACCCAATTAGTTTAAAGATAAATGAAATGCTAACGTCTTCACTCGCCACCATCAAGTTGACAACTAATGTGCTGCTTTCAACAGAGATGAGCAGGAAGTAGAATGGCTCACTCCTGAACTGCTTCCATTTTCAGCTCCAGAAAAAATGATGTCCAATCGCCAAAGTGCTGGCCTGCTACAGCATACGGCGTCAACATTTTCTTAATGACATTAATGACATTTGGTTAAAAATAATAAGAAGAAAGCCCATATGTGGGCACAAGGAGACTGTAGGCCATCATGTGTTAGAGAAGTGTCTAAGTATCATATAGAGGTCTAAGTATCTAGCTGAAGATACCATGAGTAGTTGAACTGGGATAAAGATCCTGTACCCATTTGGTATTGTGTCTAATGCTTGTCAAAATGTACTCACAATGTAACTCAACAGGCTACAGTTATCAGGTCAGGTCAGAGATTTGGGTGTGTTATGCTCGTAGTGGCTAATGTTGCCTCAAACAGCTAGCCTCAGGCAGAGATGAGAAGCTATGGAGGTCTGGTGAGCTCACTTCTTTCTGAATCCACACAGATTTCTGTCACTTTTAAACTTGTAGCCCTCAGCCCCCACCAACGCTGACTTAAGTGACATCACTTGAGGACATCTATCAGACTTCAAACAGCTCCCCCTTGGTTTTATACTGCCAAAGACCTCTAAACAGACTTTGATGTGTAAAATTGTCTTCCCCCTTGAAGCAAATTTATGTACATCTCTCAAACATAAATAATAATACCATAAGAAACCTCACTTCTGTAAGAACCTGAATACAGTCCAGCACACAAGCCTTCAACTATATTCTATCTATAAAATGTATGCCGGGCTGGTCTTCTTTTGCACTGTGAAAGTTCTTCTGGATGACAGCTCCTTCACTGGGACGGTTGTTTACTTAAAGTGCATATGCAGATATTTAGGGTCACAAACCAAAAAAGCAATTACCTCTCTTCTTATGTGCGCCCACAGTGGAAGCTGGTCGGATTGATAAATCTTTGAACTGAGCACCACAACAAAGCTCAACCCGCAATGCGACAAATCCTAAAGATGCAAATGAACTCTGGTGCCATCTGTTGTTCGATTGAACGGTGACATTGCGGATGTGCGTATTTATCGTTTGCGTTCAAGCAAAGAGACCTAGCATGAACTTTGGCTAATTGCCAGAAATATTAAATGTTATGAACTGTAACTGTAAAAGGTCCAGGGGAGGTCTGGTCAGAGTGTGCTCTCTTTTTTGATACTGGTCAATCTCTATTTTATAGTCACTTTATTGTATAGAATCTGTTCCTGACTGTCCCGTCACTAATCATCACGACTGGCCCTAACCCTCTCCTCCACCAATCCCCACTTCACACACACTGGGGCAGTGGTGTCGCTGGTGTTGGTGGTTGTGGGGGGAAATCAGAGGCTACGGCTGGGAGATCCGAGGGGAAATTAGCCAGCACTTAGCTGCACACATGCACACCAGGCCCAGCTGGGAGACAGAGTCTCAGATCCAGGCATGGAGGACATGAAAGAGACACCAGCACTGTTGCCAAAGGGAGGAGATGCTCTCTCTCTCTCTCTCTCTCTCTAGCTTTCTGTCTTTTCTCTCTCTCCCTCTTAATCTTCCTTGCATTTCCTCCCTGTCCTCATCTTTCATTCTCTCTTCCTCCCCTCGCCTTCCCTCTATCTCTTTCTTACTCCTCTCTGAGGAGGTTTTTAAGAGTGCGTGTGTGTGTGTGTGGCCACCAAAGTGCTCGTATCTTTCTGTGTTTATCAAAAGTGTGCATGTGCGCTGTTGTTTGTTTTGTTTTTCTGTTTTCTTGGCGAACAAAATGTCCGACAGATGTCAAACGCGGGGTGGAGATGTCTGAAAGGAGGGGGCAAAGAAAAAAAATATAGTACATGGTGAACAGGCTTTTCAAAGGGTCCACATCGCAGCCCTTTGACTAACATCCCGAGGACATGGCTTTGCTCTCTTTCTCACACACACACACTTATAGGTCCCCTATGAGTCAGGGGTCACAGCATTTACAAGGCACTTGGTGTACAGTGGTATCAAACGAGTCCCAGAGCCAAGGAAAGGCTGACAGAGAAATAAAAGTTGATTTTTGACGGCCACATTGAAACTTAAGAACTGAATTAAACTGCTGATATTTTGTACTAATATGTAACACAATGTTGTGTTTGACCATTTAAAATCATAAAAATATAATGTCTCCTCTGTCATGGTGAGAAAGTATGTATATTTGCATTGAGGGTGTAATATGTACACAAAACACCAGGAAAACGGGTTGAAAAAGTCACATCACAATCACTTCAAGTTAATGGCTTCCTGTGAAGAAAATGTCCTGATTTATTATGCAATAAATATGTAATCAGACAAACTGCTCCGCATATACATGTACGAGGTGGACCACTGGCCATTTTTAATTAAAGGCTCACACGTATTTTGGCAAATCAATAAATCAGAGTGGCAAGGCTGGATTACCAAACCGAGCAAAGCGGGGAACTGTCCGCGGGCCCCGCGTCCCCAGGGGCTCGAAAAAGTCCCAGCAGGTACGCTGCATGACAGCTGCTTTTGGTAATTTAATTAATTAGTTTGTTAGAGAAGCCGCACGACTAAAGTACAACATCAACTAAGCTGGGTGTTATTTTTCAAAATCTAGTTTTAATAACTTTACTATATTCTGCTCAAAAAAAAAAAAAAGTTGTGTTTAATCAAATCATTTGGCACACAAGGATGCACATTTATACCCACACGGGCATATATCTGCCTGGTTTAATGCAGCTCCACTGATTTACAGTTATTACTTGGTTTACTGATAACTCGCCAACAGACGCATCACAACAAAGTGAGTACACATGGATGTAGACAACGCAGGATTTAAAGGATTAAAAAAAAAGAATGAAGTGCGCTAGACACACTTGTGTGTGTTTTGGTGACATCAGAATGGTAAATTATACAGCAAGTACCAATCTGATTAGTCAACTAGTCCACCAACTAGTCCACTAGCCCACCAACCCCAATGAATCCACCAACTCAAATGCTTAAGAACAGAGGGTGCTGTACACTGTAATTGTGATTTTGGGCTATAGAAATAATATTTGTCTTGACTTGGTAGATGTTGAAAAGCATAATTACATCAGAATCACTTTTTTTGGCCATCTATCTGAACACATACAAGGAATTTGACTCTGGTTTCATGTTGCTCTCAGTGTGCATACACAGATGCAGACATATATACAGCTAAACCTATAAACCCTGTGAAGCTAAATGATCTCACCCATGTATTCTAACCCAGTTTACTGTATATGGGTCAATCATTGAGCTGGTTACCTGCTTCACCATATACTACAGTATATCACCACTACTGGAAGCTATTGGAAGCCAGTCCTCTCAGTCTTTATCTGTCCCCTTGCTTGTGTGTCTCCGTCTCTCCGTATCCTGCTCTGCTCACCCCTCCTTTCCTCTCACTTTCCCTCTCCCCTCCTTCCTCCTCCACTCCCCTCCCCACCCTCTCTCTGCGTGCCCACGGCCCAGCAGTAATTCTGTGTTTATCAACTCTTTATTATGGCCCCTCGCATCATCATTTACAATGGTAGCATCTGCTCATTGCCTAGCCCGAGCATGGGGCAAATTGCTTTTATAGGAAAAAAACAGCCAGTGAGGACTCTCTCTCTCACACACACACACACACACACACATGCACACACACACACACACACACACTTACACACAAACACACAGCAGCGACTGTGCACAAATCAAGACACCGAGCCCCGGCCTGTTTACAGCGGCTGTTAACTTCCCTGCCAGAATCACACGCAAACACACAAACACTTCACTTCTTCTAACAGGATCAAATGATTAGCTGGCCACCATCGGCGAATCAAAATGAGTCCCAAATCCAATGAGGGAGCTGTTTTGATTTTCCTCGTTTTTTTTTTGTTTTTTGTTTTTTGTTTTTTTTTCTTTTAAAACATCTACCTGACGCCGCAGTGTGAAAAACAAATATCACATCTGGCCTCAGCGCTCTAATTTCGTGCGTTTGGCTCGGTCTAATTTAGCCGCTACAGCAATGTGGGGAAACAGTGGGTAAGCAGAAAATGGCAAGACATCCTGTCTTTGTTGTTCACATTTAACACATTAGCGGTCCCTAAATGAAGGGGATGAGGAGATGGGCGAGGTGAACGTGTGGAGGAACGTGGGGGGAAAGAGAAATTAGTGCAGTTAGCTTGTTAAGAGCTATCCTTCCAATTATGAAACGCGTCTCATCTGCGTCCTGCAGGGACCTGGACTGGGAGGGCAGCGGCATGGTTTGGTACAGATGTGTGACTGGTGCTACAACAGAAAGTGGGTTGAAAGAAATAAGATGCAAACATAGCAGATAGTGGAAAGATATTGAAAGGAATACTACTTAAGGAATCATGTAATGAGCCTGAGCAGCAGGATGCACTCTGGTTATTTTATGCTCTAAGTAATTAGGATTGCTTGATGGTCAAGACTGTTAACCTCCATCAAAAACTGTTTTACTTGGTACCGGTCTTACTTTAGTTTAAGTTTATTCTGTATTATTCTGTCTTCAACTTTTCTCTAAAACACTGGCTCTCAAACTGTGGTGGTCCTGTACGGTACCAAGAAGAGTCAGATCTTTTGACTCCCAAACTTAATTTTACCGCTTATACCTCTTATAATTCAGCCAAATTTAGTTCTGCTTTGACCTATGATTTGTATGTGTACACATATATCATGTATTTATTCAATACATCCTTTGTACTGAAGTATGCAAAAGTAAAACTTACATTTTCTAATATCAATAAATTGCTGTAGCCAGTTGTTTTCATTGTGTTTACAGACCATTGTAACTCTCTGAAACCGCCCAAAGAATGCACTAACTTACTTGTAGAACCAGTCTGCTACACAAAGCTGATAGAAACACCTATTAAAAATTATTGACTGTTGGATACATAGCATACATGTGACATTCAGTCACTGGAGTAGCGCACCGTATCACTTTACAAATAGTTCAGCTCACAGACGGGAGCTGGCTCCCAGCGTTCACTTAAAAGGTACGGCTCTTTGAACCAGCTCGTTCACAACCGACACATCACTAACTGGTACTTAGAATCTGTTTTTTTAAAATGTAATTTAAATCATTTAAAAACAAACTAGCAGCAGTCAGGAGGTCAAAGGTCAAACCATCTACAATGTTTTGAATGAAATTAAACTATAGTGGTTATGGAATATTGTCAGAGGTGGTTTGACTGCTTGAAAACGTAGAATCACCTTTGATTGGTGGAATACAGTCACTGAGGAGGCCACCAAATGATTGACGCGGCGATAATTCATTTATGTTTCAGCACATTTTAATGCTTACATTTATTGCAGAGTTGAAAATAACTAACTTAAGTACAATTTTGGGGCGCTTTGAGGCAATTTCAACTAGACATAAGTCGATTACAGGTTAAGCAGTAAAATGTTGCTTACACATTGATGCATCAGTATTAATAAATAAATTAAACAGAATAGTTTGGAGAATAAAGTACACTGGCACTTGAATTACAGAGTATTTTTACACTGTGGTGTTAGTATTTTTTTTTACTGACATAAAGGTTCTGAACTGTGTGTAATTGTGTTTGTCTTTCTATGATTATTTCACTGTGTTAATTCAATGTCACGACCTCCTCTTACCTAAGCAGGTCCATGTACCAGCATCGATTGTAAATGGTAAATGGGGTGCATTCATATTGTACTTATACAGCACACACACTCACACACGCACACCGATGGCCTAACCGTCTTTGACATGTGGACGTGTCGACTTGGGATCAAACTGCTAACCCTGCAATTAACAGACGACACAGCTCGGATTACATTCATTTGGCTGACACTTTGTCCAGAGTGGATAAGAGTTTGTCATACACACACACACACACACACACACACACGCGTACAGTAAAGGAACAGTTTTTCAGTGACTTGCTAATAAACACACTGACAATATTAACATGTATTTTTGGATCACTAATGATTTTCTCAATAGTGAACTTACAACAATAACAATAATAATAATTCAAAATAGAACCTGCTGGTGAACAGACAGGTCATGTGATTATAAGCTACAATCGCAGGAATGTGGTCTCTTTATATAACATGAATCTAATGTGAGGTAATCATATTATGAACATTCAATCAATGTGTAATATGAAAGTAATTGAATCACAGACATGTAATCAAACTCTAATGTGACAACAAGATTGATCTAAATGAACTATAAGCAGCCAGAAGACCACCAGAGTTAGCATGTACAAGTACTCATACTGTGCTATAAGTGTTACTATTATAATTCATATAAGCATACAGTATTTATCAACATTAAAAATGAATGGCACTTTGTTGGTTTTATATTTTTACAAGCCTGCGTGTGTCTGCATGTGTGTGTGTGCACCACCTCTTTTGCACTGGCAGAAGCCGGACCTGTCAAAACAGATTGACGCGCTCGTTGCTGTCACTCAACGTGACACCTTGACATTCTTCTTTGCTGGTGTTTGTGAGCGCATGTCTGCATCCGTGTGTGTGAATGTTTGTGTGTGTGTGTGTGTGTGTATGGTGGGGTGGAGGTGGAGGTGGAGGAGAAGGAGGAGGTAAAAGATCTTTGACATTCATGGTTGCACACACACATACCCAGCGGCTATGTTGCGATGCTGAACGATGCCATCACCCATCAGGGTCTTTAGTATACACACAAACACTCTCACACACACACACACACACACACACACACACACACACACACACATGTGCACACACACCCTGGTCAACACAATGCCAGAAGGCAGAGGGGTAATGATTTAGTATGTGATGAGCAGGTACAGTACAGTAAAGCCTGTGTAGGTTTAAATGAAGCTCCCAAACAAAGTGTAAAGTCCAGATATAGTGCCCAAATAAAGCTGCACTGGATTTACACTTCAACAATAAAGTGCTGTGACCTCTCCATATGATGTACAGCTGGTTTATCTTATGGCCTGTCTGTATCATATTCATAAAAGCAATGATTGAAGAGGGTATATTTTCATGTGGAGGCTCACCTTTACAGCGGGAGGCTCTGTGTTGTGGATATTAGGTTTGGGAGTCCCCCCTGTTGTAAGAAGCAGCTCTGCTGGGACTCAGCTCATTCTCTGCATGTCTCCATAAACTGCGAGGGAGAAGAAGAACAGAAAGAGAATGGAAATGATATATATGCACAGGAAAGGAGGTATACGGTGAATAACTGGATGTCACATTATTGGCCTTCGGCCGTGATGAGATTTTAGACACTGGAGCCTCGTACGACTTTGACTGGAGTTAAAGAAAAAATCATCTTAAACACTTTAAGTCAGACTGAGAGCAAACTCAAAAAGCAGACTCTCGACTCATGTTTTGGTGTTTTCCATCTGACCTGCTGCACACGGTCAGCCTGTTTGAAATGTTTGTTTGAAAGTCTGCCAGACGGAGACTTCCTTGATTGTATGTGGGTCATTGTGTACAGCAGCGAGACACAATCAGAGTCTACTTTCATCGTATTGCGGCGCTCAGTTTTTATGTTTTGCAAATTGACAGCTTGGAGACAAAAATGATTGCATGTTTGTGACTACTTCTGTCATGCAAACCAGCAAAATTATGGGCTGGATGATCTGGCCAAAAAATAACCTTGGGGACGATTTGTGATTTTGGCCAATTTGTTTTCTGTGTGATTGTTTGAAGTTTTTTCAGGACATCATTTGCAAGAGAGGTAAATAGGAATTACACAACACCTGTACTTGTATTTGCCATCCCTGAGACCTTAAAAAAAGACAGGATTTTGAAAGGAAAGTGAGTTTCTGGGGTTCTCCACAGACATGACTCTCAGAGTCTTTGTTTCCTGCATTTCTAGTGACTTTTGAAGGACATAAACAGCATTGTTAAATACTTTTACCATTACATGTCAGGGCGTAACAAATTTCATCTCTCTGTCATTAACTTGCATAAATCTCTGGCACAAATATTAAGCGGTATTTCTTTCTCTTTGTACTCTTTAGCTCTCTTCCACATCACGTGCATGCCAGGGGTGTTTTGAGCTTTATTTGATAGATACAGTTAAAGAATGCCAGGTGAGCTGACTGTCGCCTGTATTATTGTCCAGCTGAAAACAGACTTTTTAGATGTCATCAGAAAAGTCTGCACACTTATTCATCTGCTCCTGCTGCTTGGG
Organism: Protonibea diacanthus; assembly: GCA_028641955.1. Classification (NCBI taxonomy): domain Eukaryota; kingdom Metazoa; phylum Chordata; class Actinopteri; family Sciaenidae; genus Protonibea; species Protonibea diacanthus. Next base: position 22,191,725 of record CM053989.1, read on the forward strand.
TTCCTTGACCAGACAATAACGAGAGGCTGATATCTGCAGACCGCCACCAGCTAGCATTAGCTACCAGGTTATCATCATAACAAGAGGCCCGGTCCTGTGAACCGTTCACATCACTTTGGTAAGAAATAGATTTTGAGGTCAGAAATTCATTCATTCACTGGTTGTGTATCACCTCTAGTGAACTTGTAAAGTACAAATTTTGGCCTTGCTGTTACAGTTTAAAGTGTGTGTGTGTGTGTGTGTGCCTAAAGCTTTTAAAAGTTAAAGCTAAAGTTTCAAAAGTCTAATCCAATTACAGCTACTTCCTAAACCTCCACAAATTCAATTTTTTTGCATGCACAGGTTTTTCACATTTGAAACGGTGATGTAAACCATTATTTCTTTTGACAGACTTAGAATCTTCATGTATTTGATCTCATTTGTCTGCTGCAGTCTGCAAGTCACTGTGTTGTCCCTCTGAAGGAGGGAAAAATGCTGGTTAACTTACTCGAATGAAATCTAACAAAAATGTGACAATTTACGCATCATAAGAAGATCTATAGGACAGTAAAACCCAAAGTGCATGAACTACAGACTAAGTACTAAATGTAATATTGCATGTGTACATGTGAAGGCATAGCAAACACACAATGGCAGACGCATTCATCCTGGTAAGAAACAGTGATTCACACACACTTTTTCATTTTAACTGGTCTGTTCAGTCCAAGGAATTTTATATGCTTGGACAATATTTTTTACTTTATTTTTTGAACATCATTACAGCCCATGAATTTACTATAGTTTTTTTTTTTTTTTTTTTTTTTTTTTCATTTTTTCTTTAACACACTAATAATGTAACAAACAATGAGCATGTTACATTTTTTACTTGTCACAACTAGGGGTCTACTTTTTGGCTTTATTTTCAGTGAGACTTACTGGTAAGCGAGATAAATTCTTCTTAAGATTTACAGCAAAACTCTTCTGAGACTCAGACTTCCCAATTAATGTCATTGTAGCACAAAATTATCCACTGGATTCAGTAGTCAAAAAATAATATTAGAAATTAGACAAAAATGTAAGAAAATCTAAAGTCAAGGTTAAATTTCATTTCAAAAAACAAAGTTTATCATTTTTATAGAGTGACATTTAATTTAGGATGATATTTCAGCTACTTTGGAAACAACACTGAATGTTTTTACTGTAACTCAAGCAGCAGTCAAGAGGTCAAAGGTCACAGTATCCTGATAGCAGTTGATGCACACACACGGTTGTGATCTTAGAATGATCTCGAATGATTGAAACAACCCAGAAAAGAAGGACAAAAGGGTTCATTTTGGTTGACTGCACCAGTGATATGACTGTGTGTGTGTGTGTGTGTGTGTGTGTGTGTTATCAGTGATATGGTGCCAGTCATTGTCAGGTTCGGAGCGGTGGTATCTGCTAGGCTTTGAAAGCCCTCCAGGTCCCATCATACTACTCTCTGAGACACCACACACACATACACACACTGAACACACACACAGGCAAAAGGTGGGAAAGTTCAATCCACACACCATCACACACTGCGACACAGACCTTGTTTATAACAGAATCCTCTAACGTACGTGAGTGTATGTGTGTGTGTGCGGTGTGATCCAGTGTCGTTGTAAAGCTGACAGTGTTTCCCTTGTGGGCTGCAGACAACAAACAAGGTCCCTGGTGGTTTTTGCAAGGAGAGAGGGTTCAACACACACACACACACACACACACACACACACACACACACACACACACACACATACATACACACAAAGAAAGACACACACACACAACTCTTAGATGTCGTAGCTTCTTCATGCCAGCCACAGCCATCTGGTTTATGTAACCAACTCTAGCGTTGTACGTTTGACCCGTGTGTGTGTGTGTGTGTGTGTGTTTTGGAGTGTGTGCACACGGTGCTAGGGAGAAGGGTGAAGGATTTCAGTGTACATTTGACCTCGAGATTCTTTATTGCGCTGCCGCAACCACACTGCACCCTCCAGGGAGTGTCCTCGTATGTCTTCATCTCAGACAGACAGAGGAGTGAGGAAGAGGAGAAAAGAGTACAAGTGAAACCAAAATGGCTGAGGAGGGAAGTCGACAAGAAGTCACACACACACACACACATATTCTGGGAGACAGAATTAATAACCAGAGAGGATGAGGCTTCTAAGCGACCGGGCTGAGCTCAGGGTGAACCATAAACCATCCCTGTGTTTTATTGAAATGCCAGCGTCCTCCCATTAAATCTCCCAAACACCAGCCAAACTTCCCGCCAGTCACAACTGGATGTGAGTGCTAGTGTGTGTGTGTGTGTGTGTGTGTGTGTGTGTGTGTGTGACCTGTAAAGGTAAAACTTGAGAGCGTTTGAGAGAGCTGTGAGCATTCTGACAAAGACTTTCAATCACCACTCCACAATGAGTGCGTGAGCGCGCGTATGTGCAACCACCGGAGGTAAATTTAAAAGTTGAGAGGGCCTTTTGAACATTTTGATGGTATTTTAAGAGCAGCAATGTTATTTTTAAAGACTAGCATGTTTAAGAGAATGGCAGGAAAGATGACAGCAGGCTTCAAAGCTTCAAACTCAGATGCACAGCAGTGGAGATGAGTCTAAATATGGCTGAGATGTCCTAAAGTCTTAAAGCACTTGAACCATTGGTTCCCATAATCCTCAAAATATGCCGTATGTTATAGATTATACCCATTACAACTGTGAATGTCAGCATCCCATTCATAGTGATATGGTCTGAATGTGGTGCAAAATGTGGTGACTTGTGGGGACCTAAATATATGCCACGTGGGGTCACTGAATGGTCCGTTGAGTATAAATGTGATGCGAATCATATGTTACGACGTTCACAGTTGCCAGATCTGAACACAACTGAAGATGTAGGGGAGATTTTGGAGCGAGATATGAAGCAAGCGTTCTCCACCTTTCACTCACATTACAGATCAGAATTGATGACAAGGAGCATTCAAGCTGTTCCAGACTCATGGTGGGCCTTAAAGAGCCACTTAAAGTTGGTTTTAAGGCACTCTAGCAGCAGGCTTTTAGATGGTAATGCGGGTTGGTTGGTCAGTCCACCACTTCCACGTCCAGACGGAAAGAGCTAAGCGATTGTTGGATGGATTGCCATGATAATGTTGAACAGATAATGTTCCCAGAGGATAAATCCCAGTGATGATAATCCCTTTAGATTCATGGTTCCATGACCAGGAATCCCAAAGACTTTGATGATTGTTTAACTTCATCTAGTGTCATCATCACTGGTTTATGAACAAATACAAATACAACACTAAAGTAATGACATTCCAACCAGCCTCAACTCTACTGTGTGTTTGTTACTGATTAGCCAATGTTAGCATGCTAACATGCTAAACACGTTGAAATCCTCAGTGGCCATGACCTCAGCACTTGGTGGTTCAAAGAGTCCACATGAATACAACCTTTAGGTTGCATACAGACAGTCCCACCTCCCCTCACAGCAAGGAGAGATGATGAAATTTACGTCACATCGGCCTTTATGGAGATGCAAATGCATAAAGCATACAAGTGGCTTTCAGCACAATGTGCAGCTGTGCCTAAGTACAGTATGCAGGACCAGTAGCATGATTGTACAGTCTTAGCCCGGTATCTTTGTCATTTGTTGACCATGTGTATGGAATAATCTTGGTGTTGGAATATCATTCCAGGAAAGAAGAGGGAGAAATATGGCAGCCATCTACGAAATCATTCTTTAGCTCACGCTGCATGGCAGTGATACCAGGTTTTGAACATTAGTGTATGTGATGCTCTATACATGCAAATGATGCACAGAAAACAATGGGTTTGGTTTTTAGCCCCTTTCCTCTGACTTTTTAATCCACTAACAGTGCAAGTCAAATAAACTCTCTAGTGACCAAAAACTGTATTTTCAATGTGGTGTTCTTCATGAAAATGTTTTTAAATTGTGAAATAATGGACGATATGGCTTCAGGAACCATGACCATATTCCTTCACTGCTGAAGACAATAAGACAAAACATCTCTCTTGTGTTGGATCAACCTCCAAACCTCTCTTTGTCTGACTCGCTATATTTCTAGAAGAAGGCCAGACCTGTCTTGCAATGTGACCAACTCTTTTCCACGTGTTAAATTATCTGTCAGAAAACAAAGCTTGACATCCCCCTGTTCCCGCTGAAGCAGCTTTTGACCTAGATGCTATGAAACTTTGTCTCGGGAGTTAATCAAAAATTTGGCCTCCTTGCATGCCAGTGGAAAGAGGGGATATATCCATCCAGGCATTAGCATTAGAAAGGACGAAACGGTGGAGATGAGAGGAGAGGAGAGATTGTTTGGCTGCCATCTTAACGGAGTGTGCCTAGCCAAGCCCGGCCAGGAGAAAATATAAACCCTCGAGAATAAGGCTTATTTTGACTGGTGGCCAGTCAGGGGATAAGACGCTGCAAGGGAGGTGTTTTTGTGTGGGTGTGTGTGTGTGTGCACGTGTGAATCATTGAGCATGCATGCCATAAAAGTAGCCAACCGGTTTACGTCTGCCCGTCTCAGGTGTATATGTGTGTCCAAATCTGCATCTAAAGTCTCTCCTCCTCTTCCATTTCCATAAGGATAAATGTCATTAGCCAGGCAGCTAGTGGCAAGACGCTGCTTTTACTTAGCGCAAGTGTGAGGGGTGACTCTGTCCCTGAAAGAGAGAGAGTGAGAGAGGTCTGATACATGGACCAGACACAAATCCTCTTAGCCAAAAGGGAAAAAAAAAAAAAAAAAAACTGGCTTTGGGTGGCGGCTTAAATCGGCCATTGTGGCTCTACTTTAAGACTTCCTCTGATGCCTTTCTGCCTGGTGCTAATGTAAATAAATGAGCCTCAGAAGGAAACTGAGGAGGAAGTGAGGGCAGGAGGCATATACACACACACACCTGGCCTAACTGGCTATAGCACCTGTCAGTGTGGGTGAGTGTCCTTTGTGTGTCTCAGAGAGATACAAGATACATTAGGAAGTCATTTTTATGATAGTTCTTGGGATACTTTTAACATTTATTATATATAAAATGAATTAGCCAAGCTGAGTCAAACCATGCCATGCTGATTTACATTTCCCTAAGCACCGTAAAAATGCACAAGTCATGCTCTAGATTCATCATCTCTGGAGTTGAGTCAAAGAATGCCTGACCCACCTTTAAATGACATCACACTGGCATCAGTGACAATTCTCTCTCTTTCAAACCACTGGACACAAATCTAATTAAACTTCTTTGTGTCACTATTTTGCAGCCTAAATTGTGAGTCAGACTCAGATTTAAAGACAAAAGACGTCAAAAGACGCACCTTCAAGTGAGTAACCCTGATGTAATGGAGATGCAAACTCCTGACGTGCTGGGCTGAGTCAAACCTAGTCAGCACATGTGTATGAAAAAAGGCTAAGTGTTTCTGCTTCTGTGATCTCTACAAACACAACAGACCTTGCATGTGTCATTACAACATGCATCACCTAACCATGGACAAACTGAAACCTGACAGTAGATACTTGCCCAGAAACGTCTCTGTCACTTTGCGGCTGTGGCACTATTTTGGTCCGTCCTCCATGCGACTTCAAACCCCACCAGGAGCGTTCCAGAAGCATTTAGCCCACCAGACTTTGTTTACTTGCTCAGATTTGGTCATTTTCCTGGTTTATGTGCTTCTAAATATGCTTCTACGTGCCGGTGGAGTTTAAGACTGGGCCGTGTATCACTGCTGCGACCGTGGTGCACACGCAACATGGTATTTAGGGGTTATAGTATAAATGCCCTGTCTTCAAAACACTGAAACAAAAGAAGAAACAGGATTTGCCTTTTTATTTGAAGTTTCTCATATTAATATAACATTGAGAAACTCATGCTGTATAGTTTGGAAAAGTGTTGACTGAAGCCAAGTTCAAACAAAGAGGCTCATTCATCAGTCATATTATCACTTGGCTTGTGTGTGTATCATCCGGTGCTCTTCATATACAGACATGCCTGTATATTCGGCACCACTGTCCTCTGCGGTGACCCAATTACATATTCCCTTCATAGGATCACGCAGCACTTCCTTTAGTGCAACCTTTACATAAACAGCCCAATCACGGCCGCAGTCAGCATAAGCGTAGCTGGAGGGCCCGCATCAGCGAACACGCAGACAGAGACCATCATGTACTGTAATCATACCATTGTACCATATTCATATTACAGGCACACACACTGATCCGCGATGATCAACCACATGCCGCAGACGGGGAGGGAGGATCAATGAGTTTAATAGAAAGTGACATAAAACAATACCAGATGGCCAATCAGCACTCAAAGAGGTTGGATGTTACCGTGGGAACCCTGCAGTGCTGTCTTACTTTCTGCCTTATTGTGAATTAGCTCTCACTGGTTGAGCCATTTAAAAGCCATTTGAAAAACACCTAAAAAACATAGATGACTTAGTGATGAAAGTGTAATCATACATCAATAATGATATCCACCAATGCCAACCTTTCTTATTTCTACTCAGGGTCACGCCCGCAATATTTGTAGGATCAAATTTTATTCTTCATCTTGGAAATAGTAATTTCACAAAACTCATAGTCCACTTACTACTGTAGCTTTGAACATCATCTGCTCATAAAGGTGGTGCAACATAGTTGAAACTTCAGGAAAAAGCCAGTAACTGGAGGTTGAGTTTGGGTTATTTTGTCAGAGGTCAAGAATTAACTTTAACAGTAACTAAACCAATACTTCCTGTAAGTAGTAGTAGTAGTAAGTCTTAGTAGAATAACTTGAGTTGAGATTATTTTGCAAAAACTAGTAGCCCTTAGGACCAGGTGTAGTTTAAAACATTATGATAAGAGTACCCATAAATTGATACTGGTACAAATACAGTAACTCATCTGATACTTTGGGTTGAAAAAGCCATTTGCCTGGCAAACACAGTGGAGCTGCTCACTGTCCTGAGGTTTCTCTGTGCTTTCTCATGTTACTTGTGTTCCCAGTTTTTCCTGAAATTATTATTGCATCTACATTTATTTTTTTTTTTACAGATGTCACAAACAGGTAGTATAGCCATAGTTTCAAACATTTTGGTGTCATTTCGGCATACCGAACTGCCAGCTCCACCAATTACACCACACTTGACTTCACCCCCAAAGCTGCTAGCTGTAGCTATAGTAGTGGGCCAAGCACACTAAGCAAGCAAAAATCTTGCAGTGCCTGGCTAAATGTGGTTACAAAAATTGTTGGTGCCCAGCGCTAGTAGGAAACACTAGTAAAGTGCATCGCTGACGTTACCACAGGATGGACGGAAAAAAGTGCTGTGTAACAGTGCAGCCCTAGCTGGTAAATTTGCTAGCATATGATCAGTCAGCTATCTCGCAAACTTGATGTACTGCATAGTAATCAGATGCAAAGCACATTTAAGAAACATCTGACACACTTGAAATAGCAAAATCTGAATTCTTTGGAGCCAGGAAACACATGGGGAGCAGTTCAGATGGACCGTGAGGATATCATGGAGACTGACTTCAAATGAAAATGACTTCGGTCATATGCAAAGATATGGCATAAAGCCTGCCGTCATCTTATGCTTGATCCCACTGCCTGCCTGATCTCTCTCCCAAAAACTCTCTGTCTTTAGCTTGTAGTCTCAATGAAATGAACCGGAGTACAGGCATTCAGTCTGAAAACATTCATTGCTTTGAGAGCGTCCAAAACCTACCTACTGTCAATTCACACACACACACATTCTCAAATCATCTGTTTCAGAAAGTTACAGAATGCATTTCTAGCGAAAGAAAGGTGTGGAGCAAAGGGGTTTCAGACAATGTTCATTGATCAAACAAGCACTTTGAAGCACCCTTCAGTCTTCCCTTTTAAGGAACCATGCATAAGCAAAGTTTCCAGGCACTCTGGGTTATTTTACTGCATCAAATGTAAAAGGTGCTTTGATTAGCTCGTGTTGAAGAGCTAGTCATTTGGCAGAAGGTACAAGTTTTATAATTATTTAATTGTCAATGTTAGAAAATGCAGGACTTGTTGAACCTTTGCCTTCTTTCTCTCAATGTTTTATAAAAGCAATCAGCCACTTGACGCTGAGCTTCACAGTGATACAACAAAGAGTCTCATTCTCCATCCACTGTAGTGTACCCTCTCATGGCTTATTGCTGAAATATACAGTATAAAGTGAAGGAGATCCACGTGATAAGGGCTGTGAGACAGGTTTGAGGTTGTTCCATTGTAGTCTTGACTTGTCAGCCTCGAGAATGCCCCCCGATCAGCCAAGGTTTGGGGGGGGGTAAATGTGTTTTATAAATGCTTGCTAGAAGATCCCTCTTCAACTGTCAGTGTTGACAGCGTTACATTTGCTTTCTGCAAATTCGCTTTTGTTTCCGTCATGCACCAGCAGCAAATCACTGGAAATGAGTGGGGGATTCATTGCCCTTTTGGAAATTCTGACAAACAACTACTCAACCTTACAGGGGAGGCTGGCTACGGCCTGTTGAGTAAAGCAACTTCATCGCTATTATAATGTGCATGCCATTCATTTCAGAGCCGGGTATGTTTGCTCGCTGCCATCTTTCTCTCTGTCAGTCGCTCTCTCTCAGCCCCCTCATGTCAGCGAGGTTCACATCATCCTCGTTAAGCGTTTGTCTCCAGTCTAACTCACAGATGATTATTCATTTAGCCGCTTTAGACAGCTCCCGTCAGCCACAAGGACTCCGCTCATCCACCAAGGGACAAATCAACACTGTTTTTTTTCTCCTCCTCCTCCTCCTCCTCCACCTCCTCCTCAGTTCTTTCTCCACTTTCCGTCTCTCCTGGGCTATTACATTGAGTGTTATGTTTACTATAACCCGCATGCTTGTTAATTATAAATCACCGGGTCCTCTTACGTTCTATTAATTGGTACCTCCTCCTCTTGGTCTATGCAGAAGCGCCAGCAAATAAATTCAGGTACGGCTTCATTAAGTGGCACTCTTACAACAGATCTTGACACGCGCTACAGAAACAATAAAACAAGGGAGTTGGGGGCGGGGTGGGGTTGGTGGGGGCTTTTAGTCAGGAAAGAAAAAATGATTAAAGAATAATTTGAAGGTTTGGTTAATCCACATCTCTCTTAATGAATCAAATTATCACCTATAGCGGTAAATTAGTAATTTGACAGACATTATATATTGTTGAATATATGATTAATGCAGAAAGACAAAGGCAGCAGGTTATACAAGAGCACAAAGAGAAAGAAATGGTCTCAGAGATATAGCTATAGTACTGAAGGTCTGCTCACGGACCTGAAATGACTGGGTACAGTATCACACCGGAGAGAGCTCCATTAGCAGTAATTGGGTGGATTTCATATTAATATATGCTCTGTCATTTAGCATTGCACACAGGCTTAACCTCTGCATGGGATTTCATCCCCTGCCAAGTCCCGCAATCATACACTTCACACTGATCATAATGATTGGAATACTGTGGTCCAGAGAGGGTGTGATGGATCAGAGTAAAAAAGAAGAAAAGTAGTGATCAACATTGGATTTATTTTAAAAAAAATAAATAAATAAAATTGCTTATTTATTAAGTTAGTTTGTATATTCTCCATGTATCTATACATTGTTTAAATCATGGCACTTTACTTTGCCAGAATTTTTGAAATCTTGGCAAAGTAAAGTGTGAACAGGTGCATGTTTCCACCATCTACCTTTATTAAAATACATTTAAGGGGAAGTGACAAGAGGACATTATTAAGCGAGCAGTGGTAACTTTTATAGGTTTCGGCATTTGATTGCTGTTTCCCGGCCATCATGGCATTTTTGTTCTCTCTCATATTTTTAAAGAATGTATTTGTCTTTTGATTGACGTGTACCCTGTGGTGTTTTTATCAGCTGCTATGGTGATAGAGAGGGGTATGACACGCAACATGGAAATCAATCCGTGGACTTTGCCGCCCTGTACATCCCTGACACATCTACTTTTTTTTTATTCTGTATTTTTGGGGCTTTTTGGTAGAGTGGAGGCATGTAACTGTGTGGCAGCATGACATGAACGCTTTGTCTACACTAAAATACAAGTACCACAACGTCAAGTTCTGTTATATAAAAAAAAAAATGTTCCCATCTGTCTTTTATCGTGGTTTTCTTTTTGATATTATGCCAACTTTCCACCTCAGCCTGGCATAAATATATTTTTATTTCTGGTGTTTCTACTCAAGTTCTAAAAAAAATGTGCATAAAATATGTGCATAGAATGGAAATAAAACATGACACAGTATTACAGTCCTTGTTAAGACTGTGAGACTTGTCACATAGACATAGATTGCACAGCCCAGTATCCTTAGGAATTATGTCAATATTGGACCTCATGATTTACATCCCACGCCAACATTCAGTACTGGTGTATGAACTAATACGCCCTATTTGTAGCAAACCAGAAAGTAACAGTGTGGAGGTTGTGGTGTTCAACAGGCCAACAAGGCTTCCAAAATTAAAGTACAACAGAAGCAGTTTTTTTGTATTACGCCCTAATTGACAGGACACCATTGGTCTGTGCCTTCTAAAATAATTACAAATCACTGTACAAAAATGCAGGATACTGTGATAAATTGATGGTTAAAGAAACGAAAAGATTTAGCACCACCAATTTCAGACTCCAATACAACTCAGCATCTGCCTTTTATTTTACCAAGCTCTCGCCACCGACTAAAAGTCAGCCCCAGATTTATTCTTGTCCGGTGGCTTCTTGGTCAGTCACTCTCTCCTTTTTTTTTTCTTTTTTCCTTCTACTGTCAACGTCATCTTGTCCATAGAAGTGGCTCCGGTTGTAGTGCAACACTAGCGCTGCTCTCCATCAGCGCCCCCCATCCTGTCCCTGGCCTAAAAGCCTCCTCTCCTCCTGTGATACCAGTGCAAACACCAACACACTATGCTCAGTCCAGGTAGTAACATTATGGCTAACTGAGCAAACTAACAGCTACCAGTACCAAGCAGCAAAGAGTTATGGTGGAGCAGTAGTTGGTGGTGTGTGACTTAATGCCACAAAGTGCAAGTACAGGCACGCAGGATGTCGAGTGGGAATGACAGAGGCACCATTCACCCTATTGCAAGTCAGCGTAGCATCAACATTATAGTAAAGCTATTTAAGGTACTAAAGTTACAAAATGCTGCTTTCAGGTTTGGTTGGTTTAGGAAAAGATCATGGTTTGGGCTAAAATAAGTACTTAATTAACAGGAAAGATTGTGGTTTGGGTCCAAATGACTACTCGTTTAGTTTGGGGGATCTTCACCAACATGGTTACAATAATAACCACTTGGTTAAGGTTAGGGAACAATCGCGGTCACACTTGAAATGAAATGAAAAATCAATGTTGACTGTCATTTGGAAACAGGAAGCAAACAGCAGTTTACTCATCATAATTACAGTATTACGGCCACTACAAAAAAAAGGGTTGCCACTTAACTCATCTCATGGTTTTTCAGAATTGTTTGTTTTTTATGTAAAAAAAAGATGTGAGAACACAACTCAGAATAACTTGTAGACTTTGGTCTTTTAGTGTCAACATAATTAAAACCTCAATTTACATTAGAATCCCTGAACAAGGATGAACTGATCTTTAAATGTGATTTAACATTACCTAAATGTAAGTTTGCGCCATTTAAATTCACCACACCAAAGATGACTTCTTTCTTTGAACAATACATACGATGCAAAATCACAAACAGTCTATGGAGTAAATTGATTTATTTAGTGGGGAGAAGGGTTCATATGACAGAATGATTGTGTGATCAAAGCATGAGTGCCAGGGTTAATTACGCAGGCTGTAGGATGGATTGCTGTTATCATTCGCCTTTTTGGGAACCAACTGTCACCTAACAGCCACTTGGTCCAGCATTTCCACCCAGCACCACCCCAAAGAATGTCTCCAGTACATCAGGAAGTCAGCAGTGACTCTCCCTAAATTGGCAGGGGCAGGAGAGGGCACAACAGTAATGGGAATATCCACTTCAAAAAGCCCATTGACCTCTTCACTTTTTTTTTTGCCTCACTCTCACTCTTCCTCCTCCTGTTTTCCTCATCAGAAAGAAATCTCTTTCAACTAAGCTGTGGAGGTTTAGGACAACTGTGGAGTCTCACATAATTATCAGTGTCTTGGCTTTAATCACACTCTCCTCGGACTCCTCAGCGCCCATTATCTGACACCAAACACAACAGCTCCCCTGCTTGAAACAGGCCAATTTAGCCTTCTAACGCCACTCAGAAAGCCAGCCGTCACAGACAACTAGAGACGGACAGGGAAAAGGCGGCGGAAAGCGAGAGCGAAGGAGAGGGTAGACATAATTATACACCATATTTTGGCTGTTTTTTGCTCCCTTATCCTTTTCCACTCCTTTACTTTGTGGACTTTTAATAAGTCTGAAAATGTGTCAGTTTGATTCAAGCCTAACAAAGCTGTGGATGATTTATGTCAAGAGGTTGCGGGAGAAAAAAGAGTGAGGCAAGATTTGAGAGACAGTTTCAAGGTAGCGAATCTTCAATTAACCTGAGTTACCTGTATAGGATATCATTTGAATGACTGCTGAATTAATAAGCGCTTTTTGAAAATCTCTTGAAATGTGTTCTTGAGATACATCAAATGTAATCAAAGGAAATTAAATTCTTGTACCTTGCATAGAATGATTTGAGGTCTTTTCAAATCCAAATTGTAACCCATCAGAGCTGGAAGACTCAAACTTGGATATCAAACGTGAGCGGGGGAGACTGGATATAATTGTCCTGGAATTTCAGCTTGTTTTGCTCTACAATTACTTAGCATTCTTTTAGTGGCTACTTGGCAACCCTGATAATTTGAATGTGAAAGTGTTTTCCGTCATGATTTGTGTCTATAAGTGCAAATTAGGCAGAAAAAAAATTGGCTTGTGCAGTAGTTAAAAAACAAAGTACTGAGACGTGTTAATATTAGTTCTGCACCTCTTTTCTTTGTCCTCAAATGGGTCAGAGAATGGAAGGAGTGGGAGGTGGAGAGGTTGGTAGAGTGAAAGGAGAGAGCTTCAAAGTGATGAAAGAGAGAAAGATCAGGAACACTAGCACTCGCTAATGTGTTCCCAGGATGCAGCCATTCCAAGATCCAGACCCCAGACCTTTGATGCTGTCTCTGACAGACCACCATAAAGAAAAAAAAATGAGGAGCCATCATTGACTATCAGCAGGAAGCTACAATCTCTTTGCGGTAATAAGCAATGAGTCCGGACAGGGTCGCACTCTGTTTCAACCTCTGAGCTACTTTGGGGATGTTCATGCTTGCATGACAGTTCTTAGAGAACTGCTTCGTGGTATGCATGTGAAATAAGATAAGATTAAAAAAGAGGCATTCAGAAAGAGACTTAGAGTGATATTAATACATAATAAATGATCACAACAAGACATTACTTAAAGGACCCATGTGTAAGATTCAGGGGGATACACTGGCAGAAATGCAATATAAAAATGATACGTACATTCAGATGAAATGTTTGGCAGCTTTTGTCTCTACCAAAATGTGAGAAAAGCAAGCCTTGTTAACCCCAGGGTTGTTGTTACACGTTGTGTCTTCTTAGCTGGTAAGCTAACATTAGCCACTGGTAAGTCTATGTATTCAGGAATCACCTGAGGGTGTGTACCACGTGGTTTCAATGTGACAAGTCTCCAGTTCATCACAGCACACATAGAGACACTCGCGTCCACACCCACAGGTAATTTCGAGTCACCGATGAACCTATTAAACTTCATGTCTTTGGACTGTGGGAGGAAGTCGGTGGTACCAAACCTGGAACCTTCTTGCTTCTTGAGGTGACAGCACTAACCTCTTCACGACCGTCACTGTTCCGCTCCACATCTGACTACCTACCTTTGAGTACTTTGTCAATAATCGTGGTTATGCTCAATTGTAGAGTCCATCGGCTATCATTTGATGACGATTTATGATGGACGATGTTTCTGGGCTTCTAGTTTAGCCCGTGAATTTCTGGAAAATAGATAACAGATATCTGGGTCAAGACTTCTTCTGCAGTCTGATTAGCAACACAGATAAGGCAGATAACATTTAATAAAATGCTAAATCCTCATCAAATTCAATCTCAATTGCATTTCGGTCAATGCGTTCCACCTCTTTTGCTCTCCATATGGACTGTTGCAATTAAAGCCCGCTCAAACATGATTGGTCAGTACTAACCTATATACGTATATGAAGAAATTACTGACTGTTGGTTGGAAACAGGAAACAACATCTGTCCCCTATGTTAAAATCTGATGTTTTATTGACTGATCCATCCACTCCATCCGCCTACCACACAGATGTCACTCTATAACAACGATACCCGACCTTTGCTCCTGTCATAATTCCCCCTCCTCTAGACTTTGTAAATGTGAACAGATGTCGTTCGAGGCATTCTGTGAAGCATTAAACACTATGTTACGCACACCATCACCCCATTGTATGACGCGAAAAGCAACAATAAAATGGAAAAAATTTAGACTGACTTACACAGATATAAGCAGATATAGATACAGGACATGTTTGATATTATTGAATTCATTTTGTCAAAATAACCACATAGGCAGATCTTGGGAGTTATTCACAGCAGTGTTAGCTAGAGACTCAGTAAGAAAGGGAGGGAAACGAGGGGAAAAGAAAATGTCATAAGAACAAAGGAAGAAGAAGAAGTAGTCAGTGAGCAAGTGAGAAAGGGGCAGAGATCGTTTATCCACCCAAACTCAGTGGCAGGAATGACCGCTCTGCCAGCTTGTGCCACATCAGTTTGAGGAGGTCAAGTCAGCGCCTGGCAGGCTGTGTCTGGCCTGGTCTCACTACAGGAGAAGCGCCGGTCCCAGGCCAAACCTCTGGGCCTGAAGCCCGCTCTCCCAGCAGAGTGACCTGCACTTCCCCCGCACTTCATTCGCTTCTCACTGGGGGCAAGTCAGGAAGCCGCTGGGGCGTGGGGCTTCCAGCTCCAAAACTGCACCCTTCAAACCCCTGGGAGGTGGGGGAGGTGACCCCGACCGGCTCTAACTGTCAACTAGCCAGGCAGAGGAGAGGAAAGCCAGGGACAGAGGACAGGAGGAGAGAGGAGGAGAGTGGAGAAAGATGACAAGGGGTTAGGTGTGAGCTATCCGGGGAGACGTTTGTCCGGCAGCTTTGTGGTGTGAAGCACCGCTGCTGAGTAGAAGCTGGTTGTTCTCACATTACAGTGATCAGCACTGCCTGTACTTGGCTGTGTTGTTCAACAGTATGCAGGGAAGGAAAGAAAAAACAGCATCATCACTAAAGGAGATAATTCAGTTAATGAAAAAACTTTTTTTCTTCTCACTTGGATTCGGCAAAATTCAGGAAAATCTTTGAGGGTCTCTTAAATCAGTGTTCCATACTTTAACATTTACAGCGCTGTGTCCAATATTCTTGAATGGCTTTTTAATTCTTCAGCAGTCACCAAGTATTATATCACTATAACATGAAAGTCTTGGAATATTAGTCCACCAAGTCGAGTGACAATTAAGCTTTCAAGGTTCAGATTTTAGTGAGAGTAAATTGAAATAACACAGAATTTTAGCCTTTTTATCCACGAGGAGGAGAGTTAATTAAAGGTCAAGTTAGTTAGGGTTTTTTTTTTTTGTGTGTGTGTGTGTGTGTGTGTGGCCATAATGCCAATGCTGTTTTTTGTTTCATCTTATTGACTGTTTTCATGTGCTAAGAAAATGTGTTCGATAAAAACCCACATTCACAAAGATAATTGAGCTCCTTTTGTTTATTGTATTAATGGATTGCTTCTTCCAAATTATAACAACACATATTTTGCACAAATTGTTTGTATTATTAGACCAGACCTTGGGAATACATCCTTGAGAACTACTTTCTACAAAAAAATCTAATAATGTGGGTAAATAAAAGCCAAATGTTCCACATAAGTAGATACCATGAGAGGTAAATGAGAGAATAGTTTGGGTGAAATGACCTTACAATGTTAATTCAGTGTCATTGGAAAATAAAAGCATATTTCTTTGTAAAAAAATTTGAATTGAAGTTAGTGAAAGTGAGTGAAACTAAAATGATACTGTAGTGGTAGATGGTTCTGGATGTGAAGAGAAGATGCTAAAAGAAAGCAGCATGTGTTTGTGAAAGATGTTACAGATATCCTTTGTTTGTATTAAATCAGATCTTAAATGGTGAGCACCGCACTCCAGGTAGTAGTATCCTTTTCAACTGAAGGAACTAAGTCTACATAGATCAGATAGTTCACATTCACACTGTACTTTTGAAAGCGGACTAAACCGCCTGGACAATGTCATGCAGTTACAACAGCTGCTTGTTTGGGGGCGGTATTGCCCAAAACAAGCACTGACTAGGAAGAAAAAAAAGCACAAGAAATAAGAAAATCTGGCTCATCGATAGGCTTTCTGATCTTTGGTTCTCTGGATAGTCTGTTTGCTTTCCCACTGTAAGAGAACAAGCACCAGGGTTCACTTGCAAGCGGACTGAGACCCATGTTTTCAGGCGGACCAAACTCTGGTCCATTTAAAGCGGACCAAACAAAGCACCCTTAGTCCTCTGCCACAGTTCCTAGCCCCATCGAAAATCCCGCTCTAAGGACAGTGCTTTGGCTCAGAGTAGTGCAGAACTATCAGGGTTAAGTCGGCACAAATTAATGTTTCCCATTGGTGAAATGCTAAATTTGCAACTGCTACATTTTGTATACTGCTTCATTCACAGACTAAAGCACAGTCAGAACAGATTTCAGCAGGCATAACTGATTGTAGGGAGCTAGCATTAGCTAATCACAACAGTCTATCTGGTACCTGGTACCAAATATCAATAACACACCAGTGTGTTATGTCTGAAAACTGTCTAATGTATTTAATTCATAATATCCTAACATGATATTTTTTTCTAAATCTAATTAAACTGTAACTGTTTAGCCATAGAGGCATTATTGTGATCATGCTCACAAAATAATCTGTCCTCTCCTGCTGACCCCCCAAAATGTGGCATCTGTAACAATATTAAATGACACACAAAAAGCTTCAAGGTCCAGTGTGTAGGATTTAGTGGTGTAATCGCTACATTGCAATCTCCTCACATAACCCTCGGCACGGTATCTAGTGTAAATGAGAATCAGCACTTGAAAGTCCCTGATTAGAGTCAGTGTTTAGTTTGTCTGTTCTGGGCTACTGTAGAAACATGGTGTTAAAACATGGTGGCCTCTCTGGAAGAGGACCCACTCCTACTGTACATATGAAAGGATTATTTTGAAGTAACAAAAACAAAAGGACTTATTTTCAGGTGATTATACATGCATGGAAACATAGTTATGAATATTACATTCCATGTCCGCCATATTCTGAAAATAGAAAATCCTACACACTGGACATTTAACAGATGTTAGATGACGCGCAAAATGTCCTGAACAGTGGTGTAGTATTTATACATGATCCCACAATCAAAAATATATTTCAGGCACTTATGCATTTCAAAAATTTCCATCTAAGAAACTAAATGTGAAGCAAGTAATACAATTTATGTAATAGTACTAACAAAATCAAAATGACTGCATTCATTTTCACTGTTGGGCTTGGGCAAAAAAGTTAGCTTTATTGAATGCATAAACCTGGCTACTACTACACTGCTGTGTAGTGGAAACACATTGAGTTTATTAGTACTATTACATAAATCTTATTATTCGCTTCATTTTTACAACATTTCATCAAAAACTTTACTTGTTTATTTTTGTCACTGTCCTTTCACTCAAACTTCACTCAACAACAACAACAAAAAAAATGTTTTTTGTCAGTCCCATTCCATCTCCATTAGTGGATGGACATTGGAGAATTTCGCATTTTTCATGTCAAAGTTGTCAAAGAGTGATAGAGATGGAGGTCAAATTTTATTTGTGGTTTGTGCCATCACTGATGGTGAAGTGAGGGGAAATAAGCCTAACATACTTGATTGTCACTACGTTGGACA
Source organism: Protonibea diacanthus (assembly GCA_028641955.1). NCBI lineage: Eukaryota > Metazoa > Chordata > Actinopteri > Sciaenidae > Protonibea > Protonibea diacanthus. The sequence continues at coordinate 22,209,706 of CM053989.1, forward strand.
GAAGAACTCTTGGCACTTTCGCATCCATTCGAACATCTGAATCACACAATCAGTGTGTTGTTTTTTAAAATTGTGTCATTTACTTCTTTAAGCTGTAATCTGTCTGATCTGCCTAATCAGATGTGCTGGAAATGCAAACAGGGATGCTCGGAGAGACTTATTTCCTGATTTAGTTTTGTAATTGACTTCCTGTCAGATGGTAGTATGGACATTTGATGTCAAGTTCTCCACAGCTGTAAAACTAAATTGATTGATGATTCTGAGATACAGTAAGGTGCATTATTAAACCTTGAGTACAGCAGAAATGCCACATATAACACAGACTGTAACACACTCAAATACAATATTAATGCACATGGAGGCACGTGTACTGCTCAGTAAGAAATATTTTGCATATGAAATCATGGCATAAATCCATTACTGGTACAAATGCATGTTTTAGTTTACTGCAAAGATCACTAAGCAGCCCTAAAGACATTAAAGAATATTTTCAAGTAATATTATTCAATGTCAAGCACACATGTTTTAACTAAAGAAGCCCTTTGGTAGCATGTGTGATTATGTATATGTGTGTGTGTGTGTGTGTGTGTGTGTGTGTGTGTTTGTGTGTGCATTTCACAGGATGCAAGAGCAAATGTGTGTATGCCTGGATGCTTTATGCATAATATGCATGAGTGTGTTTATTTGTACACCGTCTGCGCAGATGTCCACGAGAGTGATGTGTGTGTGCCTCTGTGTGTGTGTGTGTGAGTGTGTGTGAGAGAGAGAGAGAGAGAGAGAGAGAGAGAGCATGCAGCTCCAAGCGCCCGGCGGTGGTGGCCCGTTATTGAGCCTTTGAGAGGCGAAGCGGCTGATAAATTCAAACTCTTTGTGTAATTGTCTTTCGCATCTGAATACAAATCCCTGCTGCTTATGATTCATCATATTTATTTTTTTATTTCCTCGGGCAACATCTTTTATTAGTTGTGCACTCAGCGGCGAGATTTAATTTCTGCAGGAGGGGACAACAGCGTCGGCTTGATGATTATTATTGAGAATGTGATACTACAGAGGCTGAAATAAAATCTATAGTGCATTAAAGTGACAGATTAGGAGGGGCGGAGGGTTCATTTACAAGTGTTAAGACATCAGCGGCTAATGCCCTGCAACGCCAAATAGCAATCCACCCTGGTCCCTGTTCTGTAGAAGTATGTTTGAGGGGAACAGCATGAGGTAGTGAATGAAGTGTGTGTGTGTGTGTGTGTGTGTGTGTGTTTGTGTGGCCACAGGAACAGTGAGTGTGTGTGTTACACTCAACAGGGAGCCTCTAGTGGAGATATGTGAGCACTGCTAAAAGAGAGAAAGCTTTACATGTCACTGTGTGTGTGAGTTGAAATAATCAACATGGAACAGAGGCATTATCTCCCCTACTGACTGAAAACATATTGTAGAATATGAATGATATGGATCTGAGCTCTGTGACATATACACATGGAATCAGATATGAGAGAAGAGGCATAACTATTCCGTTAACACTGAAAGAGAACAGGAAAAAAACTGAAGTAAACAGTTTTATTGGAACTACTTTCTGCTGTAGAAATAGTCTGAAAATCACAAATATTTAGTGCTGAATGGAATTCCATCTACCTGTATGCAGGGTTGTGCCACAACTGATGAAGGATGAAGGCTGTATTCACAAATGAGCATTTCTTTAGTATGTAATGAATGAAAATCTCTGACACATAAGGAGTGTGCCAGTTCACTAAAGTTGTGCAGTCAATTTTTTTGGTTGGAACATTTTCATTTTGCGTGGATGCAGGTTTGACAGTAAAAAGAATGGATCGAGTATGCATGACATCACCCACAGGTTTCTGAAGCTCAAAATATGAGGCATTGGCCACAGCCATGTTGGCTGTACTGCCTCTTCTGCCCACCGGCTAATCTAAAAATTGGCAAATGCGTGGATCAGTCACTCGCAACTGTCCATTGACTTTACTCATCCATGAGTAATTCAGCAGTCTCTGGCATCTCATCACGGTGTAGCTTAATGTGTGCATTATCTGATGTAGCCACCATGCTTACGTCACTAAAAACCAAGACAGCATTGGCCATGATGCCAAACTGAAAACTTCAAAGCAATTGTCCACAAGCTGATGGGTAGATTTACATTTTGTACAATTCAGTAACACTGGTAAAGATAGGTTGCACATCTCTCAGCCATCTGTCAGAGCTATTCAGTAAACCAAAATCCATTCTTCAGACCTCTGTTTGTCCACTAGACATAGTGAGGAAGATTAACTAACAAGGTCAACTCAATTCATTATTTTAGCTTAAGAGTTCTTAATACCAGGGACTTTTAGTAGCACTTAAAGGCAACACACAAGCACACAATTACCTACATGGCTAGATACAATGAGTCCTCAATATTTTTTCAGAAAAAAAAAAACAGTTAAGTGAACCTGGTTCTTTTCTCACTGTTGACACTTTTTGACACTTACTAAAACTGACCTTTATGAATATTGACCTACCGACAGCTTTTGAATCCTTACTTCCTTTATTTATAGTGGAAATTAGAACCATTATCTGCACACACACACACACACACAAAAGAACTGACTTTGGTAATTCAAAGCCTCCGACGTTAACATTTGAAGCTTGTTAAAAATGATGACAATGGCTGCACATCCCCACTAAATGACTGACTAACAATGAAGACACAAGTAGAAGAAGATGAAATTAGTTCTAATGATATAATGGCTGGTCTCTTTAGAGCTGACATGTTGAGTCACTCTGCGACCGGTCAAGTCACATTGATTTTCATCAGGGGGAGAAACCCGATCTACGCTCGGTCCTCTTTAACCAACTCGTCTCTCTCTCAGATGCCCCCAGATATTTATGTCTACTGTCTGATTCTGCCGAGCGGGGGCTTAATCAGATCCAGAGAGAGCTCCATCAGTATTCAAGCCAGCTGCTGGGAAGAAAAGAGAGATAAAGTGAGCTAAGACGAGGAGAATAGTGAAAGACTGAGCCACAAATGACATGGAGGGCAGAGGCACACGATCAGGCCACAGCAGAACATGTTACAAACATTACTTTGGGACGACAATCCATGTACTGTATCTCCAAATAGATTATAAGACTGGAGGGAAGTCTTGCAAATTGAGCAAATCTGAAATTTTTGAAACAGCAGGTTTTGGATGATCAGAAACTGTCAGAGCTAGCTGATGAGCTACTGTTGGTGGAGACCTAACACAGTAGGCAGGTGGGGACAAGCTGGCTAGCTCAGTTGCTAATACAGCAATAATGCTATGTTTCATTTACCTCAGAAGTCATTATTAGCAATACCAGTTGATAACAGCAGTTGTATCGAACAGAAGTTGGGCAGTATTGGGTTTATGATTATGATGATTTAATGACACAAAATAAAGCTAATTCTGGATTTTGAGGTCGGGGTTGGTGAGGTTCTTCTTTCAGTCAGAATTCTGTCTTCAGGGGGCTTTCCAGTTGACTTTTTCCACCTTGGAACTCAGAGATTCCGACTTTCCAGTTCAAATGGAATGCACCATAACATCAACACAGTTTTTGTACCATCAACTGTGTCTCTCAACTGTCTGCAAACCATGCCAAGCCATTTCGGTGCCAAAGTTCACCGAATTTTAATCGGATGCTAAATGTTTGCGTGACTTCATTTTGATTAAATTTTTTCTGTTTTGAATGTGCAGTCAGCCATAAAGTTGAAGTTATCATCAAACAATCCAACTAAGTCCAATTTTTTTCAACTGCAGGTGAAAAAATATCCAGACATCTGGGTTCAAACTGGGTTAAAAGTCAATGTTTTTTAAGATGCCTGGTAACAGCGGTTTCATCAGCATTACAGCAACTATGTTTTCACAGTGAAGCAGCTCCTGACTAACAATTTAACTAGAAATAGTCACGAAACAACAGCTTCACATATTTTAGAGGTAAAAACCAGTTTTCAATCATGTAGCACAAATGTAATTTTTGATCTCCAAATCAGTGCTTACTAGCTTGTCATGAGTCATGTACAGTTTTCTCTTCTCATTGGTTCGATGGCAGCACTGGCATTATTACAGCAGTCTGAAAAGACAGACAGAAAATTACTCATCAACCATGAGGAACGCAGTGTGTTCAAGAAGTCTCCTCCCTCTAATTGCTGACATTGTTTCTTGCAGGAAGGACGAAGAATGGTCTTCCACTGGCCTCCAAAGTGTGCATGCATTAGCATGGATTACTTTCCGAAATCGTTTAATTACTTTTAGCCATATTTGTGTTGCTCTGCTGGCAAACTGAAATGATAAAACATTTGCTCTTTGCGCTTCTATTCTTAACTGTCACCAAACACGTCATCCTTTTAAAGAGAACATGCATTGACCTCAGTCAGTAAGCAGTATGGAATTCATCTCCATCTTAATTCATTTTTATATAGGATAGCAAACTATGTCAGTGTGATAATGTTTGGACATCATGCACCTATGCAACGTATTGTTGCAGTAATTAATAGCAATCAAATATAGTTACTGTTTATTTTTTTAATATTCTTTCTGAAGTCAGACAATCTGAAGTTTCTCAGTGGCTCAAAAAAAAAAAAAAAAAAAAAAAATCTAAAGCATATCCAAAACTTTTCAGAGCAAACAAAGGAGTTCAGATAATCAGCAGTGTGTCTTCAGGTGATACCTTGACACAATGAAATTTCGTCTGTTTTCCCCCCCTCTACATTTGGCACTTGTCAAATTATAGAGACAAAAGGTCAGAATCCTAACGACTCTAACAAGCTGATTCTCAGTTAAGTACCAATAAGTATGAGTGCAGACAATTTTTCTCTTTCACAATGTGATATCTGCCTGCTGAAGGAGAAAAAAAAAAATTCAAACTGTCAAGGTATCACTTTTAACATGTTTGAAAATTACAGGACATGAACTTCCTGCTTCCGCCCTTTCTCTCATTTTCCCCCTTCACCGAGAGCATTCAGCTGCCACCCGAGCTGCAGTCATCCGGAGTGTAATTGTGCAATCTGATTGTGATTTCTTTACCATGTTCCTCCATGCTCTGCTCTCCCAGTGAACCCTTGCTGACCCGTATCAAATCTGCAGGTCAGCCAGGCTTTTGGAGAACTCCCCGGTGATAAAGTCTTGTTTCACAAATCTGCTCAATATATATTTCAGTTGATTCGGTGCACACGGGATGAGTCTGGGTGGGAGAATGGACTATAGGATACGAAACATTAATCGAGGTGCTACTTCCATCAGTGTATATTGGGACTGTAAATATTGGTATGCTGCATGTCTAATTTCCCACCTCTTTTTTTCTCCAGTTGCCACCTGATTCATGGTTCCCCACCACCACAGCAGAGTAGAAGTCTAGGCAGTGTGAGCTGCTATTATGTGGAGCCCACGGTGCATTAACAACAGCAGCAGGCGTCGGCTCTCAGATCTGATCACACTAAATCAGACAAATGTGGACAGGAGGTGAAGAGAGAGAGAGAGAGAGGAGGGAGGAGGGAGGAGGAATGGTCTGGAGGGATCTGCGAGCGATGAGCTGACTGCCAATGTCTAAGTGTGACACGTACGCTAGTTGCAGAGACTAAATAAAAGTATCACACAATTGTAAAATGCACACACACACACACACAGACACACATCATACAAGTCCTTTGTCTTTGCTAGACATCAACACCAAGTTCACATGTCGCTTGCTAGAGGCATCTGTTTCACATATTGCAGTCAACACCTCATCTCATTTACTTCCACGGGGAAAATATATAAATAAAAGGAAAGCCGACATAATCAGAAATCAGTATGTGAGCCCCCGCTGTCCCTGAAGACCGGAGCTCTCAGATCTTCTTTTGTCATTTCTGGAGCTGTGAAGCCACTGGGCCCGAGGAGGTCACAGAGCTCAGGCCTCATCAGCACGGCTAATTTGATTGTGGCGGAACAATGGCTAGCGTAGCCGAGCCTTGGCACCGGCCTGCTGACAAGGTGCATATTAATGACCGGTGCCCACTAGGTCAGTTTTGCCCTGCAAAGGAAGGGCGGTGAGGGAAGTGAAGGCTCAGCATCTTACATACCGCTGCAGTGTTCATAAAATCAGAACTGAAGAACTGATTCATGCTGTGTTTGCTCATAATGCAGCATTTAATCAGTGTTCAGCAACTGACTGGAAAACTGTAATCAACTGACTATTAGTCAGTTTCTCATTGAAAAAGTAATGACATTACTTTACTGAACACTGACTTGAATCTGTACTGTGTCAGTACTTGTAGGTGCCTTCCACCAGCTCTAAAGTCCCTTCACTGACTAGTGTCCAGTGTAACAGATTTAGGAGGATCTATTAACAAAATGTGACATAAATTAAATATAATATGGAGAACTATGTTTTAATCACCTGAAAATCCATCAGCATCTCTGAGGCCAGTATGACCATCAACAGCCTGGCGACTGTACACTTCAATCCAGGGTTGGGGTCAGAGGATTCGCCAATCTAGAAGTCCCCTTCTTATACTGAAGCCACAGGGTTCACACCCAACCATGAACAAAGACCAGGATCTCAATGTAGGCTTATAGGAGCTTAAAGTTAACTCTAGAGTTAGCAATATTCCTCATCTTTTGGCAGTCAGAAAAGATATCCGAAAGATAGATTGAACTAGCACTGGTACTAGACAGATGAAAGCTGTGTACACTGTCCACTAAAATCCCTGAATGCCACAGAGCTAATGATGAACACAGCCTAGCACAGCATTTTATACGGAGAATTGAGCATACCAATGGCTAGTGTAGCTTAGCGTAACCCCTTAGTCCAACAGTGAAGCATACTAATGTCGCTGAAGCCGAATGCGGCCCTGCTGCACCAAAGAGCATACTAATTACCACGGCTGCCCTTCTCTGTGACCTTGGCAGGTCACTTAGCAGTGTGATCAGTCCCTGACTCCTAATAAAGACATTTTAACAGGGTGAGCCACAAGGGCAGACAGCTTCTTTTTTTTCCCCCTCACTCACTCTCTTCATTTTCATGGTGTGTTCTCAGTTTAAGAGCAGTACAGCATACGCTTGTAAAAACAGGCAGCACTTCATCCAGTCAAAGACAACTACATATGCATAAAAATAAACACGTATATCACCGTAATGCTTTGTCACTTATGTCCAAAAGCCTACTTTATGTATCAAAAGTGCTTTTCATTGGAAGGAATCTATTCATCATTTAGACGAGAGAGGCTACAAAGCCTGTTGCCTTAGAGAACTGGTCTGGGAGAAATAGGGGCCAACAAAGGTATTAAATATCTTTCCACAAGCTCACAGTCAGTGTCAAGCCACAGCGCTCTGAATGCTGTCTTAGAGGCTTTTTCACCTTGACAAGAATAAAATCTGCCAGAAACATTAAGTAACTTTCTGGCATACAAAAAGGGTGAAATTTTAAGATACTAAATATTAGCACAAAGTATTGGATAGCACCAGCTCTGTTCACAGCAACTAACATAGTAACAAAATACAAAAATGCACGTGCGTTCATTCTTGACCTTGGAAACTGTCAAGGCGGTAAGTGTGAGGCAGCCGGGGAGAGATCCAAAAACAGGCCATGCACAACAGCAACGTTTTAGGGGTTTATTGCAGCGGTGCTAAAAATGCTAAAGCTTACACACAGACAGACAGGTACAGGTTCCAGGTAAAGGTTTCACTTTTCCTGTACAGGTAGGCAGGCAGATGGCAAAGAAACGTTAAAAGAAAAGTTAATGATCTGACACTGACTGAGGGAATAAAACTGGTAGAAAGCTGCAGTCCAGTCAGAGTAGGAGGTCAGAATTTACCAGTTGGAGGCCCAAAGTGTTCTACCTGCACAACGCCAAATGTAAGTTTAAAACATGGCTGATTGTGATGTTTCTGTGGCTGTAGATGTTTCAGATATAAAGAAAACAGGAATAAAAAAAAAACATGTATACATTTTATGTGGATACATATCTAAATATTCCATTCACTAGCCCCCTCTGCTGTTGATTGAAATGTACCAGAGAAGTGTGTGTGTGACGTCAGACAGTGAAGTCGGGGTAGATAGATCCTGTCCTGGGTTTGTAAGTAGGAGCTCTGACTTTGAGTGTTCTTCAACTGCACGTTTTTCTAACAGGAGTTCTGAGTTGTCTGGAATGCGGTGTAAGTGCTGCAGGGAGGATGAGAACAACGGGAACAGGTGTGAAGGTGGGAGGGGATGTCAGGTGACTTCAGGACAAGAGGGAGTGTCTGGAAGTGAGAACGAGAAAAAAAGTCTGAGGGCATCTGGTGGACAGCTCGAGGATGGCAGGTCTGGGGAGTTGGAGGGGGGGTGGAGACAGGGACAGACGCACATAGTGATGAAGAGGGTGAGGGTGGAGGGAGGGACTGACGAATGCAGGCAGACAGTTTAGTAAGGATATATTAACTCAAGGTCTACTTACAGTATAAGCTTTCCCAGAGATTTCATGTCTCACAGTATTCCTCAACATCCATCCATTTATAGAAAGAGTTTAAGTTTCCTCAAATGTAAAATGGTAAAATGATTTTATTCTGACCTATACACAGGTCAGTGCAGTGTGTAGGATTTAGTGGCATCTAGTGGTGAAGTTCCAGATTGCAAATAACTGAAGACCACTCACCTCACCCTCCCGTTCAAAACATGAAGGAGAAACAACGGTGGACATGAAACCTTACTGTGTGTTCATCAGTGAGGCATCAATGTGTAAATTGTATTTTAATGTTGTAGTGGAGCTTAATTTCATGTCCTGTCCAGTTTAATCTACATATGATCCACTATATTTTAGAATCTGAAAAGTGACTGGTAAATATAGCTGTCAAATAAATGCATAAAACCTTTTCAGTTACCAGTTCATGCTCCATATGGTGGTTGAGCTCGACCCAGCTATCCTCCAGTTTCTATGCCAAGTCTCTTCAGACTGAGGTACTCAAATGAAGAGTACAACATGGATCAAGATGGAAATACTCAAGTACAGTACCTCAAATACATATATGTAAAGTACGAAGTTATACACCATCTCTGCAAGTACAATTTGAGAAGCAAAACATAGTGTTTGTAATGAGGTCATAGAATGATTGACTACTGTGATGTCAGTGTATTTACTATATGTGAATTGATTGTACATCATTTAAATGTCATATACATTTACATTTAAAGTTTAAAGTCTGCTTTAATAAACCTTTTTTTTTAAACGTTTGCTTTCCAGCTGTCAACTTTTATTTTCATTTCAGTTTCACGCCTTTCACCAGTCGTCCATCTTGTCAGAGAGTGAGTGTACTGTTCCTTTTAAATATCATCAAAAATGTCTTTTTATCCATCTCAGTCGTCTGTCGCACCATTTCCATGTTTTCCTTCTCTCCTCAGCCCACCACCCCTCCAAAAACACACACATACAGTACAATCACACACCTTCTCTGTCCTTTCTACCTTGATCCCTCTCCATTTCCAACCATCCCTCCTCGGCTCGGTTCCCCTCCACCCCTTCTATCTATCCTTCCCTCTAGTGGTGCTGGATGCACAGGTAGTGAAGCAGCAGGCGGTATGATGGTGGATAATTACCTAGTGTTTGGAGCTCCCCAGGAGTCTGGGCCTTCCAGGGGGTGGGAGTGTGGTGGTGGTGGGGGGGTGTTAGAGGGGACAGTCACATGCCTGGCTGTATTTATAATGCGCTCTACTAACACTACACTCCAACACTTAGCTAGTGGAAACGTGGGCTCAAATAAATGGGCTTTTGTTGCCACCTGAGAGGGAAACTTAAGGAGATGCACTTTTCATCCACCTTTTTACCCCTCATTTTTCATGCAGCTGAGTCTCAACCAAACACTTCCTTTGCCTCCTTTTTTTTTTCTTTTTTCTTTCCCTCCATTTACCTGCAAATTCTCCCTCAGACAGTTTTACACGAGACAATTTTACACAAGAAAACACAGTGTAGAGACGGTTATGGCTGGGATTGAGTTTGTTTGTTTGTCTGAGTGCGGCTGAGGCTTTGCTTTACGCGTGCCGTGGGAAATATGATCCATAGCTGTCAAGAAAAGCAGATGAGGTGATGAACAAATATTCATATAAATGCACACACACACACACATATAGATCCAGACCACCTTGGAAAACCTGCCAACCTGAGTACAGTCAAAACAAATCCATGAAAAAAGGTGTTTTGCTTGGTGGTAACAAGCCAAATGAATGATGGAAGCCTCAAACAGAACCTCCCCAGTAGACATCCAGTGAAACGACCCTCCTCCTGACCCAACTGAAGTGGAGTGGGCCAACAGGAGCATCCGGTTGCCCAGTTGTCCAGGCTCCATTAGCCTAGAAGAGCCATCAGTGGGGGATTAGGCAGCAGCCCCTTTCAATCCTCATCCAGCACAACATCCAAGATCCACCGCTTCCCCCCATCCTCCTCCTCCTCCTCGCCCCCATTCCTCGCCAGCTCTCTGAGCCCTAGCAAGGCTCTCCTGGCTCGGGCCGCAAGCTCGGCCAGAGCCCTTGTGTCTCTGGAGCCTCCATCGCTCTCTGCTTTAGCCTCAGCTGCTGGAGATGTTGTCCCTAATTAACAAGGGATTAAGCCATCATCTCGGCTTGTAATACAGCCTGGATGGGAATTCCAATATGGATGCTGGGGGGAAAAAAAACGAGCGAGAGGGGGAGGTGGGGGTGAGGGGATTGGACTGAGTAGAAAGAGAGAAAAGGAGAGAAACTAGTGGCGTTTAGCAGCTCAGTAAATTACTCTTGACCCGTAGGACTGAGGAGAGTCTATCGGCACGGCAAGCCGGCTGCCAATTACAACAGCTCAGGCCTGCCAAAAGTTTTATTGGGTGGAGGGCGGGGGCAAGTTGGAAGGTGATTGGTGCATATGTGTGTGTGACTGTGGGGTAGGGTGAGGTGGGGGGGAGGGGGGTGGGTTGGGTGGGGGGCTCATTTTTAATGGCCTTTCACCATATTACTTTCTGTCAGGATTGGAAGTGTTTGCATTTGGAGGGATATTGACATAATTATGATGGGAATTTGGTGGGGGTTGAAAATGAAAATAGAACCTTTTTTTTCTGCACCACAAGCCGCTGTGTTCATTACATTGTTGGAAATATTTTATTCCTCTGTCTGCCAACACATTTGCATCTAATTCTCCTTTTCTTCTTTTTTTATTATGACTTTTATCAGCAATTATTAGTAGTGACTATTACAAGTGCCATAATTAACATTGTTATTTTCACTCTGTCTTGTCTCCAAAAGCAGCCAACATTTATTCACTGATGGAAAATAACTCAGAGGCTGTACTTAAGTTCAGTTTTGAGGTACTTGTGCTTCACTTGTAATATTGCTACTTAAGTAGGTGATCATAGTACTTCTTCCACTGCTGCATAAACTCATGTTTCTATATAATACATGTTAAGAACTTGATTTTGGAGCTGCGACAGAAATCATGCAGCTACTTGTGATCCATCTGTTTGGCATTCTGATACTTCCACTTTGACTTAGTTTTACGTGGCAGACGCTCAGTATCAGCATTGCATACGGAATATTAATGCAAGATTGTTGGAGCGTTTATCACAAGAGAGTCGAGAATAAAAGTAGGCTACAACAATGAAAGTCAAAGAAAGGTCAAAAGAGTCAATGAAAGTGGGTTTATTATAAAAACAAATGTGGATCATATGTGTGTGTGTGGACATACGGCACATGAGGCCAACACTGACATCTGATTCTAATCAGATCTGGTCAATGAGTGTCATTCACCTCTAATATGATGGTTATGATTAAAGCTTCAACAAATAATTATTTTCACTGTCAGTTAATCAGACAGTCATTTCCTTGATTTATCCTTCATGTTTTTCTTTTTCATAAAACATCATCCAAAAAGTGTCCAAGGTGACACATTCACATTGCTTGCTTTGTTCAACCACCAGTGCAAAAGCCCAAAATATTCAATATACCATCATAACTGCCAAAGAAAAATAGCAAATCCCCACATTTGAGAGGCTGAAAGCAGATAACTTATCAAAATAGTTGCAGATGAATTTCCTGTCAGCTTTAGAGATGACATGAATGATGAATTGATCGATACCGCTATAGAAAGATTTCAACTTTTTTTTTTTTTTTTTTTTTTTTCTGGAGACATACAGGTATGGATAAATGTATGATTATAAAATGACACTCTTGTTGTTTGTTTGTCTGACTGTTGTGTTGTGACGGCCTCTTTGTTTTCTTTGCCAAGCTCACAGCTGTGATTTACTGTCTGTGGAGAGTGGACCTGAAGGCAGCACTGACGGCCACATTGAACACACTGTTGTGTGTAATGAGGCCGAGGGTAGCAGACATTGAGTTGTGGCTTTTTAGATTTATCTTTTGTTTAATTGCCAAGACAACACCAGTCCAGCACACATCCACCCTCTACTGATATTAAAATACTACAAACTTGGCTCAGGCATGTAACCACACACACATACATAAAAGCTTCAGGAGCCAAATGGATGTATTTGAAGAGTAAGAAAATGAGATGGAGTCAGAGTTACGACATTCTGTAAACCTGAACTGAACTACAAACGTGTAGAGGGCAGGAGGAAACGTTGATGCTTGACCTGGGAGAGCAGGACATTTGCTTTTTCTAAACTGTAACAGTATTGTATTTTTAATTATGCTCATGTTTACAACCCTGAATGAGCACAAACACACACACTGTCAGCTCCACACAAATATTAGTATCAGGTTTAGGCCATATCTGAGGCAGATCCCCACAGGGAGCTCCCTGAGAACCTCCCCCAGGTTCACATGAGGTTAAAAGGCCGTTGGCATCCAAATCAATTCCACTTGGAGTTAAAGTGTAAAGACACCGCTTTTTTTTTTTTTTCTCAATGTGATGTGCTCTCTGGTCTGTTCTTTGGCTCTCTTTACATTGGCGCTGCCCTCACAGCTGGGAAGGGTGGGGGCTTGTGAAAGAGGAGGGGGGGTCCAGCCTGCCACTGTGTCTGTTGCTGATGTAAACTGATGCAACCTTCATTCAAGACAAAGCAACCAAAAAAAAAAAAAAAAAGTGTGTGGGATCAGTGTCCACTATGAATAGCAATACACACGGAGTGTTTGGTGGCGGGTTGCACCGGGGTTTCATAAAGCACAGCTAATAATTGATGACACTGTTGGATAATGATCAAGCGTGCGTGTTTGTGAGCGAAGGAGAGGGAGGAAGGAGAGAGAGGGAGAGAAAGGAGTGGTTGACAGTGAGGAGAGGAGAGTGTGTTTGTGTGTGAGAGATAAACACAGCCAAAGTGGAAGAGACAATGTGAGAGAGTAAAGTGTGTGTGTGTGTGTGTATTTTCCGTGAGAAGTTTGAGAGTAACTGAGAAAAAAAAAAAAAAAATGGAGAAATAGTGAGTAATGGGCCACAGATGAATACACACACCAATGTATGTGCACACACACACATATACATCTTATTTATAAAAGTGTTTGAAAAGTAATGCATGTCAGATTACATTAAGCACAGACAATAAGAAGAAGAATGAACTCATAATTTAATCATTAATTTAAACACAACACACCCGATCGTTTGACTCATTTGAGTGACAAGCTAACATGACTGAGCGTGTTGCGTTTCATCACCTTTATCCACAAAGTTTTCATCTCCAGTGTCAGATCTGAAATGCCTCCTCACAGTCCTCCTCAGACAGTTTGGTGTCATCACTATGCATTCGGCAAAGCGTTGGCTAATTGTCCCCATTTCCCGTTAACAAGAACAATAACCTAGTTTACAGACAGTGAAATCTATGAACGCCCTGTGCTGTAGTTTGGATTTGAAAAGATAATTGTAGATCAAATATTTATTTTTTCACACGGTAGTTTGGATTTCAGTCACAAAGGAGCAACTCTACGTCCTAACACACTGACATGAGTGATTTTTAAAACGCTCCCTCAGCAAACCATCATTGAAACATGTTTACAGAAAGTTTCAATATTTAACTATAGTCGTGATCTGTCTTCTACGATAACTAAGTGTTGAGTCAAAATCTAACATGCAGGATGCAGGACAGGAAGCAAGCCCCGACCTCCAGAGTAAAAGTCCTGAGTACTGTATGCTACGGATAACATAATATAAACATATTAATGGAAGAAGAGATGACAAATTCACAGGGCCTGTCACCAATTTGAATGCATTTATGTATGTGTGTCTGTGTATGCATGTGTGTCTGTGTGTGAAGCCATTGTTTTCTGCTCAGTGAAGCAGTGCCGGATTGATGTGTTCCCAATGAAGTGCAATGACAATTAAACAGTAACTGACCTGTTATTTCCCTTCATTACTTCGCGGCTCTTCAGGCTGTGTGTGCGTGTGTGTGTGTGTGTGTGTGTGTGTCGATACAGATGTTTACAGCAAGAGAAACAAAGAGAGTCAGCATTTCCAGAAACATAATGCAGATGGACATACGGTACATATACGATGCAAAAATATACAAACACTCACCACAAAAAGATTCATTTGCATGATGCGTGTACACACACAAAATTCTTGCTGGCTGATCAGTTACATGATATAGACCGCGTGCCTATGGCGGATTTTATTCCTGTAAACATACATTTCAAAACAGCGTCTTATCATAGCATCCTGTATCTTTATTTTCTTTCCTCTATTTTTGCTTCTCTCTTCTGATTTTCTCTTCTCTCTCTCTCTCTCTCTCTCTCTCTTTCCGTATCATCTTCCATCTTTTTTTCCCTCCTTCCTCTCACCCCCCTCCCAATACACACACGAGGATACAAACATCGCCATTTTTCCCCTCCTGCACAAGTCCCACCACATAGCCATTTGCATAACAATCTCCACTTGTTTTTCTGCTTAGATGGAATTCACAGCATGGTGCCGGCATGACTGAGACAGGGGTCATTGCTATGTATATCAGAGAGAGAGGGAGAGAGAGAGATGGAAACTGAGTAGGGTAGAGAGAGAGAGAGAGCGTTTATGGTAGTGAGGGAGGAGGAGGAAGAGAGGGAGGAGGATGAGAAGGGGGGTGGCAGTTGCAAAAATACACATTCAGACGCACAAACACTTCCCTAAAGAGACTCATTGAAATACACGCACTGACTGATGGAGAGCGGTGGAGAAACACCCGGAAAATGCAGACAGGATGCAGATGAAAGTGTCTGACTGCGTACCATCTTTTTAATGTAAGGCTGCATTAAAGACACAGAGGAAATAACTGAAGGTATCAGCCACAACACATTTCCTTTGTTATCCGCAGATCAGATTTTATGTTCAACAGATCATTATGAATGGAGCCCAAAAAACATGTTCTTTTTTTTTTTTTCAATATGCCTCTACCTTATGTAAAATGTACACATCCACCCTTGTAATCTGAGGCACTTAATATCTATGCAGAGTGATAATATTTATAGTCTGGCAGCTTAAATGTTCCCCAAATTATGGTTATCAGCATTTTCAGGGTAATGCTTCAAAAGGTTGAATACTGTGATTTACATTTTTTCCTTTTCTTTTCATCATAAAGGAGGTGTGGGTGCTCCATAAATACTGTCAAGTATCAAAAACACTGAATCCACAGTGAAGCGTTCACAGCCCTTATTCAAAAACTGCTCCTTTAAATAAGCCATCAGGACAACGTCACAACTATTCAGTCACCGCCCTCAGCAACAACCCCAGCAAACCTATCTGCATCCACTGTCCAGGTATATGGGCTACATTATTATGTGAGCTGTGGCTGACCTGGCCATGCGTCACTCAGAAAACTTTTCACAAGAATGACCAAAACCACGTCCCTCATCAGATTTTCCTGCTACCAGCATTTATTAATCATGTGATCACTTAATAATCACAATTAAATGTAAGTAAAGACATAGGTTTAACTTTAGTAGGGACAAATCCACATTGTATATACACACTAGAGTGTGTGTGTGTGTGTGTGTGTGTGTGTGTGTGTGTGTGTGTGTGTGCGTGTGTGTGCATACACATGGTCATAAATGTGCGTGTGTGGTATCATTCTGATGTAAATGGGTCCCTGCTGCAGTGCTGAGTGTGATGGCCAAAGCCTGTTTCTCTAATGAGACAATAAGGGAAGCAGGGAACATACCAAACACACACACACACACAGATTTATGCATACATACACATGCCAGTTATGGATGTAGATAAATACACACAGTTAGAAGTGATGTGTGAACACATGCACAGTAGTGGCAATCCAAACAGCGACACAAAGAAACTGACAGGGTGACAAAGTAGAAAGAATGACAGCAGCGAAGAAAAACAAACAAGACAGACGTGGGCATTCAAGGAGACTTGGACTCATTCTTTATCCTTTATTTAATTAGGTACTCTCACTCAGATCAACATGCATTCTCTTCAGAAAGACCTGAGAATCAAGAAGTTGACCCAAAAGTGAAAATTCACAAAAGTAGTTTAGTGACACATTCTCAGTAATTCACAGAAACATACAGCAGAAAACTGCAGAGCAAAAACGGACTACCCAAAGTGCTATGTGCGAGTTGCCATGTGCTGATGATATGGATTCCAAATCATTTTCAGTTTTTAAAGTATCCACTACATGTACAGTTTGTGTCACTACAGAGAGAAGTGGAATTAGTGGTGGGAGTGGGAACCTTTGTTATCTGTATTAAGTCTATTTAATAGACATCAGCACACATCAGTCCCATATATATTGGCTAGTAGTGGCCTACTAAACTGGAGGGGCTACTGAGACAGTAGATGAAGGCCTGTTATTGACCAGAAGTATCTCTCATTATGCATTCATCAAACATATGTTATCATGTCATTGGTTCAGCTTGTTATATGCAGCCAAACACAAGAACCCAATTGTATTTTGAAAAACATAATAATCTGTATGTCTGTATGTCCGTAATCCTGTCCGTACAGATCATGTGTATGTTTACGTTCTGTAAAAATAAGTGGACATCAGGCGTGGACGACAGCAGGTGAGTAACGCTAAATGTTACTACTTAACAAAATGTTAGCAAAAATAAAAGCAACAGTTGCAGTCATGGTATAAATATGGTTTCCACTATTTCATTGATATTAGACAGGGGTTTCTGTAACTTTCCTTCCCATGGCTAATATACCTACAGCTTCAGGCTTTTGTTGAATCCAAACTTGATTTTTTTTTACTTTTGTTGTTAACCCCCAATAATTTCAAGCATGGTTAATATTTTGGATTTAAAATCTTGATGATTACATCAGTACTTTATGAGAACAACAGCCAATAAGAGACAAGGAGACAGCTGACGAGCTGCCAAGCAACGCTAAACGTTCTATTCCTTGAGGCTAGTATTATCATCTGTCTTTTCAGAATAAAACGCTTGTTCATGAATGAATGTGCTCCACTACACACCTGCTTTTGTATTTACTTCTATTTACCTATAAACAGAATGTGGAGATGTGGGTGATGCTGCGTGACAGGCACGAGAAGTTTCAGCAGGCATTTTGATACTTTCTGTTCAAAGCACACAGCCTCCATTATCTTCACCTCCTCACTCTGTCCAGGCACTGCTGTCTCAAGAAGAAATCTAGGCCACATCGTCACAGAAGGGCAGAAGAGAAGAGACCAGATTCTGCTGTTTATGTATGACTTGTACTGCGGTTGCACTGCTGGTATTATAGAGGAAGTATTAGTATGGTTGAGTTGGCAACACACCCAGTAGTAAGCAGGCGTTTACACACGTACACACACATGGATGCACAGCCATTTGATTTGGACACAGGGGATTAGTATGGATGAGCCTGCAATGTGTGCATTCTTGAAAGCACAAACAAGGTGTGTATTCTCTCCTGTACAGACTAGGTAAACTTGACTAATATAAATGCTGAAGTCATCAGGAGTCCAACAGGAGAATCATCTTTTATCAACATGGTACAAAATTGTTACAAATTCCCTGCTGGTTAGTCCTGTCAGCGAGCGCTGAATGATTAGTCAGAAAATTACTTGACAACTGTTTCTCCAGCAGAAATATCAAACATTTGCTTGTTTTAGCTTCTAAAAACGAGGAAACCGTTACCACTCTGTTTTATGTAACAGACTGTAATGTCATTCACACAGTTTCCACAGGAAGTGAGGAAACTCCATCTACTGATGAGACGCAAAAGCCAGAAAGTGGACCTAAGAAGTTTTTTGTCTGTTAAACTGCTACAGTATTCCCAAGGTTGAAAACTGAAGTAATCTGAGGAAGTTGCATCGAGCTTGGGGAAATAGTGTTCACTGCTCTATAACATTTTCAGAATTTGAGGTGAATTGGCACCTCCTCAGCTACCAGTCCACACTCCATACTGTGGTCTGTGCTGGACTGGAACTGAAGCATCCCCTAGTTCCCAAGCCAAGTCCTTTATGGACTGGGCCACTGCCGCCCTAAATCATGGACACATAAGTATGTTCTTTTAATTGCAAAGCATCTAATATCTTTGTGAATGAACAGTTGGCCGTGAAGTTTACTCTCAGTGGTTACAGTGACAATTGGATATGCAGCCAGTGCCTGTTTTAGTCATTTCATACTTCCATTCCACTACTTTTAGTAAGATATATTGTACTTTTTAGTCCATTTTGTGTATTTATTAACCACTGAACATGACCTTCTTTTGCTCTGGTGAAACTATTTATGCCATAAACTGCAGTATTTGTGTATATATCTCTGTATATTGATTTTTTTTTTTCTTTTTGTCATTGTCCTATTCAGTTTTTTTTCTTTTTTGCTGCATACACACACTGCATTGTGCGTACTGTGCATGTGTGACATGATTGTGTGTGTGCATTCGACATTTGTACACATGGTCAGCAGTGGTCCAACCTCGGCCTTAACATTGAAATTGGAGAGGTTGCTATGGTAATATAAAACTAGACAACAGGAGCTATTGAAGCTTCTGTACGTTCTGAGCTTTCCTTTTGCCACATCATATCCTATTGACCTTGGAGGCTTTAAGAAAAACACTTTACAATTCCCTACAGCACCCAAATGGTTGACAAACCAGGCATCAGAGCAATGAAAATCTAAACTAAAGTAAAAGTACAAATACTCTGGTTAATAAATTACTCAAAGTATAAATTGTTTTCCATTTCAATATTTTTAGCATGTGATTAAAGTAACTACTTTCTAAATCACACCAATTTAAAAACTCAACAGACCACATGCTACAAAATACATTAAGTTAAACCTCAGAAACACTTAACCACACCAAATTTCAGCCTTCTAGAGCAATAACTGGCTGCAATAAGGTAGAAACACAGACCTTCTAAAGTCTAACGACTAACTGACTGAGGGTTTTAGTGTGATCCCTGTTATGTGCTAGGCAGCCATGGATTCTGTGTGTTTGTGTCTCTCCTCCCGCTTCCCTGTGTGTTGTGTTTTTCTCCAGGTAATGGCTGCAGGGATGCTGCTCACCTGTGCAGGCAGGCTGAGCGGCTTATTGGATAACTACCTCTTAAATGGAGGACGTCTCAGGCCTTCACTCTCTTCTCAACTCTTGATTTTGTTGCATGTGTTTTTTGCTATCCTTGCCTCTTTTTGTGCTCTTTTGGAGACATTTTTGTTCAGGTATGTGTGGGAGATTTTTGGGACTAGGTAAATTGGGGAGCCCTTTACATTTTTGCACTCATGTAGATGAGTGTTATCCCACTAGGTGGTTGTGGCATTGAGAGTAAGCATGAGCTTTAACTTGCAGAACTTCCTTGATGATCCCAGCTTTGAAAAACTTGACTCATGTCACAAAGATGACTTGTTGTGTATTGCAGCACACTTTAATATTGCTGTACAGGAGTATGGTGTTAAAAAGTAACCTCAGCCCCTGTTCAGCCAGGGGCTGAGAAGAAGGGGGACAGGTAGCACAGACCACACCTTGGGTCGATAAGGCTGTCCACGAGGCTCCTAGTTTTGAGCCTTTCTCCCCAGATGGTCATAGGTTTAGTGCCGATGCCAAGTTAAAGGTTCATTTAGCCCGCCTTCAGCTAGAGGTACAGGAAAAGGAGCACATACACAAAGCAGATTATGACCTTAAATTACAGGTTCGCCGGTTAGAGATACAGGCTGATAAAGAAGTCAAGTTACGGCAGCTTGAGGTAGAGGCCGACTGATCTGCTATGGAAGTCCGATTCACATGTTTGATTTGGCAAAAGTTTTGCGTTGGATGCCCTTCCTGACACAACCCTCTGTATTTATCCGGGCTTGGAACTGACACAATAAGATACTGACTTGTACCCCCTTGTGGCTACATTTGCCAAAGACTAAGGCTGGAAATCAATTTCTTCTAACAGTGATGTGTGCTTCCACCAGGTTCCCAGAAGCCATCCCACTCCGGAAAATAACAGCTCCAGTTGTCACCAAGGCTTTCGTAAAGTTTTTCACCATGCTTGGTCTGCCAAGAGTAGTTCGATCAGATCAAGGCACCAATTTCACATCCAAAATGTTTGCCCCACCTGTGCAGGCAGGCTGAGCGGCTTATTGGATAACTACCTCTTAAATGGAGGACGTCTCAGGCCTTCACTCTCTTCTCTTGACTCTCGATTTTGTTGCATATGTTTTTTGCTATCCTTGCCTCTTTTTGTGCTCCTTCGGAGACATGTTTGTTCAGGTATGTGTGGGAGGTTTTTGGGACTAGTTAAATTGGGGTACCCTTTACATTTTTGCACTCACGTAGATGGTCATTGTTACCCCACTAGGGTTATTGGTTGTGCTACCGCTGTATTGTTTTGGAGATAGTCTTTTGTTAGACAAGCCAGTTTGGCATTTTTTGTTTACTTTCTTTCTTCAGAGGTAGCTCAAACAGGCCTTCTTCTGTTATATTAATTTCATTTTATTTGGCACAACCACTTTGTCCCATCCTCCCCCACCTTGGCTTTTTTTCTTTTTTTGTTATAAATCAATCACACTTGTTCACTTCCACTGAAAGTTGTTTACTGGTTGTCGTGTTATTGTCTGTCTCCTGTGGACATCACAGTCCCCAAAAGAAAGCAGGTCTGCAAGTGCATCTGCTGAATGTGAAGCGAATCTGAAACTAATACTAAATGCATCAAAAACAAGGCTGCACATTGGTTCAGCTGTGGCCTTCCTGTGTAGTCCTCAGCCCATAGTTGGTTTCCTTCAGATGCAGAACTCTGTTATAACTTATTAACCATGAATGTGAATGTATTTGTGTGTCTGTACTGTATGTGTTATGATACTGTGTTGGCAATACCTTGCCAGTGCATGCTGGGATAGGCTCCAGCACCATTGACCCTAAGCAGAATAAGTGGTTTAGAAAATGGATAAATGTGTATTATCATTTTTAAACACATCAGTGAATTCCTGACCCTTCAGAATGGCTGTAGCAGCCACTTTCAGTCTTGATCTTGATAGAAAGACAATGATGCACATTGGGTTGAATTAGCACACATGCATTACACACTATGCAGCGAGACATACTGTACTGTGAGAATACATAATAAACATCCCTCGTTTGAAACACAGTTTGCTGTCTTGGCCAGTGTCCAAAGCCTGAGCTCCATAGGAAGTTATAATTATAATTTAATGAGACTAGCTGCTGCCCACATAGCATTAAATTGTTAGCTTGCATTTCTCATAAATAGATGTCATTACTTTCTGGGAGATGTCCATGTACATCGCTAATAAGAAATGGTGGGGGATCCTGCGTTTGAACAACAGGATTAGTGTAACACAGTGACTGAAATATATTATCCTGTATTTAGGCACTCATATTTATAAAAAGGACAAAACCTCACTTCAAATATACACTATTCTTTCTGAGGAGTAGTAGGACTATACTGGTGTGTGGTTGCCCTTGGAATTAATATTTAATGTATTTTTGAAAAATTGCTTGAAAAATCCTCCGGTACAGGATAAAACCACATTGGAGAAGAGGTCAAGAGGTTAAGACAGAAAGACCAAAGGGCTGCCAATCACCTTGAGCCCAAGGCTCCTGGCAAAATCATGGGAATGTGTTGTAAATTTATTACAGTGCAGTAACAAAACAGACAAAAAACTACTGTTTTGTAGTATTTTGCTTGGACACAAATATGAGTTGCGAGGTCATGACTGGAAAAAAAGAAGACTGTCATTAAAGGAATAGTTCAATGTTTTTCCTTGAACTGGAGTAGTTTGTGGTTAGCCTAGCTTAGTATAAATACAGCAAGCCTGGCTCTGTCTTCTTTTTTTGGCCACTTGGGGCAGAGCAGAAACAACTTCTGAACATTGACATACGACGTGTTTAAAATTGATAAGGTGAACTTTTTAGCAAACACATCACAGCAGTTATGGAGTGACATTAGCATTTTTTTGGAGTTTGGCCATCTAGCAAATGTAGGACCAGTATTTACTCTCTTTTTGCTCTATTTTTGGTCCTGGGCTGCTATAGGCCCCACTATGTTCACCAGCTAGTAGCTAACTGTATACATCTGCTGTTCAGTTCTTAGCAGGTTGTGGGTTTTTCAAGCTTTTTTCATTAGAAACAGCTGCCTGCTGAAACAGTGCAGAAATGTTGGCACGGTTGTTTATCAGGAAATACTTTCAGCACATAACTCTAAATTAATGAGATGCAATGTGTTCATTAGTCAGCTTTAGAGGTGTTTGTAGGCATGTTTTTGAACTTTGGACTGATTCAGGCTAGCTATTTCCTCCTGTTTCAAATTTTATGTTAGTTTAGGTTAACCACTTCCTGACATAAGAGTGATATATTGGTCTTCTCATCTAACTTTAGGAAAAAACAAATGTTGAAAACAAATGTAGTCATTCTCCCAAAGCAACGCAGTGCATGCTGATGTAATTATTAGATTATGGGAAAGATCTAAAAAGAAACTGTCCCTTATTCATGTATATGTATAGTTTGTGAGGGAAGAACCTTAAATGTTTTTGGAGCTGCAATACTACCAAGACAGTGAGTCTTCGCTCTTGCAGATCACATCACATCACATCAATTTCATGTTTAACTTTCATTCATATCATTATAATTGATGAAGATTATCAGCAACAGATTTGACCAGAACGTTAGGTGTTTGGACATGCACATTAAAGATCAAAAATGTTTGGCCATCACACCATCATGAGGTTGCTATATTTAAAAACGGGGTCAGTCTTTTTTTCCTCTCTCTTTTTAAAATTGTGGTTGGCAGGAAGGGACAAAGTCACTTCATCATCATGGTAACAATAATGCATACATGGTTATTGCAGTGAAACTGTCACAGCTTGATTAGATTCAGAAACCAAAACTACTTGGTTAGGCTTAAGAAAACATCAAAACATAACTCACGAGCCGGGTGGAGGATTTAGTGCCATCTAGCGGTGTAGTTGGTGACTGTGACTGCCTTGTCTCAACCTCTCCTTCCTAGAATAAAGGAGAAACTGTAGAGAAACACAACGGAGAGAGTCTTTGTCTAGAGTCTGATTAGTCTGATTAGTTTGTTCTGACTTACTGTTGAAATATGGCATTTCAACATGGCGAACTATGTGAGGGAGGCTCCACAACATATGTGTTTCAAGGCATCAACATCTTAATATTTTCAGGTGATTATACACTAATGAAAACAGTTATGCGTAATATATTCAATTTCTGCCATTTTCTGTATATCAAGACTCTATATAAAGAACTCTGACACACTGGATCTTTAAATACATTACGTAACTTTCACTCTCAAGTCACTGCTGAATTTTGGTTTCTCTGTTTGTTTGACTGATCCATGCACCTTAACCTTCTTCAGATGTCTTCTTTGACATGACCTGACATTTTCTTCTCCTCTGACATTCCCATGTAAAATGACATACTGTCACTGAGATGTAACTCAGGCTGTAGACACTGGCGTGACAATACCATGTGAGAAGCAAAAAAAAAAAAAAGCATTGCGATAGCACAAAAAATGACTTTACACGTTGGCCAGTTATTCATACGTCACTTGGTTGGAAATACAAATCTGAAAAAAATCCTTTGCCATTCACAAAGCAGATTAAT
This sequence comes from Protonibea diacanthus, assembly GCA_028641955.1. Classification (NCBI taxonomy): domain Eukaryota; kingdom Metazoa; phylum Chordata; class Actinopteri; family Sciaenidae; genus Protonibea; species Protonibea diacanthus. Next base: position 22,233,629 of record CM053989.1, read on the forward strand.
TTATGAAAAAAAAGACTAATTTAAGTCCACTAAATAACCAAACCATAACCATCATGGTGGGTGGTGGTTGTAAGAGAAACTATAGATCTGTAATAACTAGAGAGGAAGCCGAGTCTCCTGTGTGTTTTAATTTCTCTAACGGGGCCGTTTGCCTCGGTGCAGGGTGGGAAAGAAAAGGCCTTTTAATGGAGATACACTCAGAGCTGATTGCAGGTCATTACACTACCACAGGGAGAGACCAGAGGAAGGAGCTTAATGGTCGAGGGAGAAGAGTGCTCGTAAACCATCACACACACACACACACACACACACACACACACACACACACAGTGAGGCTGACACTCCCCTGGTGAAGACACTGTATCAATGGGTGCTTCCACACACTCTCTAACTCACATCTCACTTCTCTGCACAAGTAGAGACACAGATGCACACACAGAAACACACACTCCATATTCCTCCAATGTTTTTTTTCCCTGATTATTCTATCACGGCAGAGTTTGTTTAAGACCCCGTTAGAATCAAAAGGGCGACAATCTTCTTAATCAAGCTTAATTTATTAAAACATCAGCCGGCACTATTAACATTAACAGGATGAGGCAGGAAGGCAGACAGCGGGAGGCTGTAATAGAGGAAGAGACAGAGAGAAACAAAGAGATGGAAGGAAGGATACAGCCAGAAGTAAAATCAAGGAGTAAAAACGGAAAGTGTCACTTCACTAGTTCCAGCTCCGCTTTTCATTTTATTTTTATTTTGCAGCCAATTGTTTACTGCTGCTGTGTTTTTACACTACGTTTCCCAGAGATCACTCAAATGTAATCAAATGTAAAACAGACAAGCAGTTTTATGATGTATTTGTTTCCCGTTTTTGGTTTTAGCAACAGGGGCGATTTTAAAGGGATAGCTCGGGTAATCTGAAGTGGGGTTGTATGAGGTCAGATGGTGGTCAGCACACGTCTAGATACACATACAGGAGGACCAGCATGGAAAATAAGCAATGCACTGCTGTGGATGGGCACAACAACAAAACATATTTCAGATACCTAAAAGGGAATTAGAATCCTTTCACTGCTTTACCTTGCCATCAGACAGGCTTTCCCAATGGGAAACTGAAGCACATATGATCTGTGCTCTCTTCAAAGCCACAAGACGCCGCTGACAAAAACAGAACACGGGAAGTTCTGGTTCACCACTGCCTCGACCGGTTAGTTCGTATGTGTTATTGTGTGACTTCAGGGTTTTAACACCGTAGTCTGTATTAAAACAATCACTGATTGCTGCGGACTGAGGCAGTGGTAGACCAGCAACTCTTGTGTTCTGCAAAGTAAAATTGTGGTTTCTGTCAATGAAGTCTACTGGCTTTCTAGAGAGAAATATAACTGCTCCAGTTACCTGATGGAAAGAGCTGTGTGATGGCAGGATAAAGTGGTGAAAATATAATAAATATAGCATACACTTAGATTGATATTGATTTCTTTAGTGCATTGCTTAGCTTCCGTGCTGGCCCTCCTGTCTACCCGTCTAAACTCGGGGTACTGTCTGCTGTCAGTAATAATAGACTCTGAATAAGCTACCTCATACAACCTCACTTTAAACAACCCAAAATATCCCTTAACTTCTGTTCTTAAGAACATTACACAGGACACGTTCAAATGTGCCTTTTTTTTGATACATTAAAAAAATAAATTAACGAAATCCATGAAGGATACAATGATTGTTTAACTGACGAGGAAAAGGTGACAGGACTGCCTTGATGAAGTGAAATGGGGAATGTTGATATTGTCATGATGTTCACGTATTTGGCAAGGACATGATGAGAATAAGGGGAATGCAAAAGGTAGTGGTATGTTAACATAACTGATAGTCCCATGTCAGACAGCAGTAGATACTCTTGCATTACTTGTCAGGCAGCAGCAGGCTGTGGCTGTGGCAGGTATTGTCTTTTAGCATCTTCTGGGCTGTATGCAGGCACCTCACTTCACCCATATCACATTATATGGGCACCAGTGATATCCTGGGTGGTTTTAAATCATCCTGTACTGGGCTGTGAACATCCCATGCCTGTGTAATGTTTCCAATCAGGATGCTGCATATCCAGATTTAAAAATAATAAAAATCTGTTAATCAATTTTGGAGGCATTTAAACTAATCCTTGGATTTTTTCAAGTTATTTGATTTTGCAAATACGAAAAGTCCAGTATAAAAAGTCCAAATCCACCAGAACTGTATTTCTAGCAGAGCAATCATGCCAACCACCTTCTTCTGTCAACTCAGAATAACCAGAAATACAAAACACATCACCTCCTGTTTACCAAAAGACTGAAGCAGAATACAGAGAGCATTTAGATATTAATTTAGACATGGAGACATTTACCTTGAACCAGTCAAGCATCTTTCCCCAAACTCTTTGACATGCAGTGCTGGGTGTATTTTTAATTTCTCGTACCGAAGTAGTCAGATCACCAGGGAAGATAACTAGTACACCAAGGCTCTCTTTGTACATTCACCCGGCCACCTTAACACTCTTCCCACTAAGTACTAATGCTCCTTATGTGTATTGACGTACACTGTTGACAAGTCAATTCAATTTACCTTAGGAAAATGGTTAGCGTTTTTATTAGGTTAATTAGCCAACCCCCTGCGGGAGTTGCGGGGATGAGCAAGATAAGAGATGAATTCACAGTTCTCTTGTAATGGCCAACAGGCTAAAGAGTATGTGGAGAATGGTAATTTGTCATCATACAGTAGATATCATACACTGACACATCATAGAGACGCAACCAAACATACTGCAGAGTTTTTTTTTTGTTTGTTTGTTTGGTTTTTTTTCATGAGGAATTGAAAGAGGCACATAAAAGATCACTTTACTAGTCATGGGGATAGAATGACTACTGTAGCTCGGGAGGAGCTTTGTTAAGCCTTTGAAAATATCCATCGATGATGTCATCAGGTTTATCTCATCTTGAGCTTTAAGGCCATAACAGAGTTTAAAATCCATGAGGATGCAAATGGAGTTAATAAAAAAAGACATCATTAATTAGGCACTAGAGGAAATGATTCCAATTTTTGGAGCTTGCCTCGTGCTAGCAAATTAAAGTCTACATAAAACCCAGCCCCCAATGTGGCTCTATATAGCCATGATGCCTGTTGACAATTATTGGATGAATTAAAGACAAAGTCAACTAATGCTAAAATGTTAACACTGTTAACACACTTTGAGAAGTTTCTCTCTTTCAGAACATTCTCACCAGGAAGCTCCACAGGACAACCACAGTCTGATTTGCCGGTTGCTGAGCAGCAGTCGGGGGTTAGGGCATCATCTCTGCACAGAGTTTCTTTTGTGAACTCTGACCAGTCGCAGCCTTGATCAATAACATAGAGGGTTAACTGTCTCACCCCTCTTGCACTGTCCACAGCATAACAAGGTATGAATTTCACTTGGGCAGGCCACGGTCACCTGCATCTTAAGATAGCGAACACGCTAAATATTACCTGCTAAACATTAGCATGTGAGCATCGCACTGGAAGGATGCTGGTGTTAGTGTTTAGCTCAAAGCACCAAATAGTCCTTAACATGGCTGTAGACTCTGATTTTTGTCTCCCAACTCAACAGAAGTGAAGGAGAAAGAGCTTGACCACTATAACTAGTAAACATCTAGTATATGAGTGCATTTTATTTCTCCTGTTTGAATCCATCAGTGAAAACTATGCGTTAACATAACAGTGAGGCACAGGCCTCCTGTAGAACAAAAGCACCGAAAGAACACTACAGCTGTCAAACCCATGCGCACTTGAACTTGAAGTGACACGTGTGAAATGCATATGCAGACATCAACGCTGAAAAAAATAAAGACATCCCCTCCTCTTATAACTGTGCAGCCTCAAATGAAAACCTTGCATCTGACATGCACAATGTACACACCAACATATCCCCTGTTGAGCACACACACAGAGCAGTGTGTGGTGGGGACTGTGGACAGGCAGTGCAGGGCTCCCTTGCCGAAAGCCTTATTGATTGGGATAAAGGTCTTTTGATGAGGCAGATTGCTCATCAGGCTGGAACGACATGCTTCTAAGATGTGACGCCTTTTCAGACCAGCCCAGGGGCTCATCGACCAAGGCCTGGCCATCCTGTGTGTGTGTGTGTGTGTGTGTGTGTGTGTGTGTGTGTGTGTGTGTGTGTGTGTGTGTGTGTGTGTGCATTTATGTGTATTTGTCTGTCTGTTTTTAGTGATCACACTTAAGACGAGGTAGCATTGATTGGAGTTAGGCCCATCTGGGTCACCGTGGCCCCACCCTGACATGTCCTCTGTTGGGGGAAGGACACGGCTGGTGCTGGGCCACTGCCACGACACTTCAGACAAAATGTCAAAATGAAATTAGCATGTGTTTCTCTGACTGTTTGTGAGTTTATAATATCTTGCATTAATTGTCATTTAGGGATGTGTTTGTAGAAGAAGTTAAATCATTCTTACAAAGGGCTCCACATAGAATTATGACCCAATACTTTAGGTGCGTTTTAGCATCTTTTAGTTCATTGTTTTGGTTTTATGGCTCTCAACTCTGTTATCTTGTTTTCAGATTCAGCAAACAGCAAAAAAAAAAAGCTCTTAAAACCCACTACACCACCTGCTCAACACATACAGTTTGAGAACATAGTGAAGCATATAATGCCTCAAGAGACAGATATTGTTCTCTGAGGAGCAAAAAAAAAAGCTAATGCTAAATGAATTTCGGACATACATTTGCCAGGACATTATCCAACCGCATAATCTGGATCAGGCATAATACTGTACTAGATTGTTGAATGTTTGAGAGAGGTTACCTTGTAGTGCTTTGCCCCCAAGTGGACATGCAGTGATGAATTCTATTTTAAAGTAAAATTGTAGTAAAAAGGTTCCATTTCCATCTTTAGTATTATTCCTTTTATGTAAAAAAATGAACACCACCACAATCGAGTAACAACTAGCACTGGACCCTCTTCCTTTGTGTGATCTTTTATTTTTCTTTTGATGACTGATGACTCAAAGATCAAAAGGGCTTTTAATGTAACTGTATACACTGGAACTTAAAATCTGCCGTGTTAAATTACACATGTGGGGACTCTGATGTTCAATACACAAAAAGCATTACACATTAAGATGACTTTGGGCTCTTGAGTTTCTTAAACTTAATATTTTTGCAAAAACACACCTGAAAGTTGAAATGAAATGCTAAAAGTTGTCCAAAGGATAAACGCTAACACCGTTCAACCAGCAGCCACATTGTAGCGATAGCATTTTAATGCATAGGAACGCTTCAACTACATCTAACTTTTCGTATAAACTCTTTCTCAAGGTCTCACAGCCTATGCACATCCCTTGTTCCTTCCATCTTTTCTTCCCAAACACAACTAAGTTATTTCAAAATCTTGTCATCCTGGTGAAAAAGTAAAAATGATACAAGACTATCAGCTCACCCACATGGCCAAATCAGATATATGGATGTTCCTTCCATTTTTGCCCTCTCATCAGAGATAGGATGCATTTCCTTCTGATTTTTTGGGGGGTTTAGAAGTTGTCCAAGGGAAGGCAGACATGGAAGGAGTGGACTCTATCCATCAGCTCAACCCACTGGCTCCTTTTTTTTTTTTTTTTTTAGCATTGCTGAGATACCCGAGCTCTTAATAATTGATTAGAATTGATTTTAACCCAGCCCTGACCTGAGCCAGGATGGACAGGCAGTGCCGTCCAAGCATAAATGTGTGTCTGCGTGTGTGTGTTTCCATGTGCACGGGTGAGTGATGCATTTACAGTAAAACCCCAAAAAAGAAGATGCAGTGTGTGTCTCTTTGTCCGTGCGCGTTCGTGGCAGGAGAAAAGAGGGCAGCTCACTCATCTTTAAAAGCTCCAGACGTGTTCCCAGAATTAAATATTTAGGCAGACGAAGCCTTGACCTCCATGTGCTTGCAGAGACTCCTGGTTCCCATTGATTTCTGACAAGACAACTGGGACACCATTACAACAAAATGCACTATAGCCAGCTGCACATACCCTCTGACACTCTCGCCAACTTAACGTCCCCCACCGACCAACCTTCACTGGCCACTGTGTGCAAGTGTGTATCCATTGAGATGGTCACAACTCAAGGTCTTCTTTCTGCATTCTCTATCAGATAGGCTTTTAACAGGACTGTTGACCAGTGAAAGTAAGTGCTGGTAAGCTGTATAGCAATTTTTTTAAACACACACACACACACACACACACACACACACACACACCATTATATGGTGTGAACTCCAAACACATACCCAACTAGAGGCAGCTCAGAGACAGGCGGCGGTGAAGTGCTGGGAGGCAGTGCATCAGTATTCTTCCACCTGAGACGGACAAAGACAGATTAAGAGCCAGTTACTGAAAGAGATCAAGTTTATATTGTGTTTAATCCCCTGCATTTAACTAGGCTTTAATACATCAGGTATTCAAATAAAAGTGACAGTATCATGAAATATAGGCTCTTAAGTGCTGCAGTGATTCCACCTTCTGTTTAACACTTTTCGTTATTGCTCTGTAACTCTGCCGCTTTGAGTTTTATTTAGTTTGTTTTATCCGCATTCAGGAGATTTTTGGTTGTGATGAAAACATTTCCATTCTTGCTTTTAGTGGAAAACACGTGGCAATCTGGTGAGGAAATGTGAAATAAACAGAATAAATATTAAAATGTCAGGCCAGCCTTTTAGATTTAAAACCTACAGTTTTGGGGTTTTTTTTTTGTTTTGTTTTTTTACACACAGGCGCCCCAGTGAATGATAATTTCTTCTCAGCAGGGTATCTCTGTTGAAAGGTTCAAAATGACTGTAAATCTATTATTGCAAATTCAAGCATGTGACGATGAACAAGCACGTTCTATCTTGATCTCACTTAATGAGTCACTTATTTTGATTTGTACCTTTGTTTCCTCCTGCAAATAATTGTGGCTGATCAGGCGGACAGATGTTTAAACCTGTTTAATCATCTGACCACTAACCCCTATCCCAGCAATTACACTGGTGAGAACTATGTTATCATAACTGGACCACTGGATAGAAGTGTGTGACAAAGTGTGTGAGACCATTCTTTAGTTTAACCGTGCTTGCTTATTTTTCAGCCATTTTTCAAGTAATCATCATTCTACAAATACAGACTATCCCGGCTTTGTTTGGTGGTATAAAAACTTACTTTCTTGAAGTAGTGATGGCAGTGCGACACTGAAGCTTCGATATGTGCTTCAAACCCTGAGCTACAATTCCATAGAACCACTGCTTCGAAGCTTGCTTTGGTGCAAAAACAAACAAACAAAAAAAAAAAACATGACGTCCAAAGCAGAAACTGCTTCATTGCTGGAATGAATCACCTGACTGGTTTGCGGTCCAATCAGGTGATTCAGTGGCACTGCCTCGTCTCGATTCTGACAGGTGACAGATTGAGACAGTTTTGAATTTGAGCGCCTTCAACACTTTATAACCACTCTAAAGAATGCACTTTGTGTATTAGGAGTGTTGTTGTTGCTATTGCTATTGATTTGTTGGTATTGTATTTGGATAATTATGGAGCCAGCCAGGAAGAGACGTCGTTCTGACATGTGGGAACACTTCAATCTGATGGCTCCTAATAAGGTAAGTGTGCTGGCTGTTTAATAATCTAATAAGTACTGTAGGAAAAGTAAAGTTATATATACAATAATTTTCAGTACAGAAATATAGCTCTGATCTTTATTAAGTAGCCTTACAGCAAAATTAAGTAAACTTAGTGTAGCCATAGGCTATAGCTTTATCAACTCAAATTGCATTTTTATTTACAAATGACTTCCTCTGCAGGTCTGATGCTTAGTGTGTTCAGCTGAACTGAAGTATCATGGGAATACTTCCTCCATGATTAAGCACTTCACTGCCAAGCATGGAGCTGCTGTGAACCAGGGGAAAATCAAAAGGTAGGCTATAACACCATATGATATGACTGAATTTCATGACTCATAGGACTGCTTCCTTAAAATGCAGTTTCTCATACATCCTTATTTTATTCATTTTCTTTTTATTTCTTTTATTTATTAGTCTTACTGGACCAGAAGCAAGAGCTAGATGAGGCTCTTGTGAACATGGTGGTGAAAGACTCACAGCCTTTTTCCATTGTGGATGACTGGATTCAAGGAGTTTGTGGCATTGCTGGATCCCACATATACTCTTCCATCCAGACAGGCTCTAAAGAACATGGTGGTCCACAGATATGAAGAGGAGAAGACCAAGGCCAAAGTGAACATTGAGAGTAGAGGCTGTGAGCCGACCAGCTGATATGTGGTCCTCCATTAATATAGATGCATATCTTCCAGTGACTGGCCATTATGTGGATGACTCTGAAACTGGCCACAGTGCTTTTGGGTGTGTTGCCTTTCCCTGAAGCTCATACAGCTAGTAACATCACTGCTGCAACAAGGTCACTCATGGAAGAATGGGGCATTGAAGGCAAAGTAACGTCAATTGTGACAGATGCTGGAGCTAATATGGTTGCCTCTGTCAGGAGTTTGAATCTGAGGCATGCTCTTTGCTTTGTGCATTCATTAAATTTAGTGGTGAAGAAGTCTCTTGATGCAACTCCTGGTGTAGATAACACACGCACAAGGGTGCATAAAGTAGTCACTTTCTTTAAAACGAGCACAACAGCCAAAGAGAAGCTCAGAGAAGTCCAGGAGCAGTTCAGTCGCCCAGTGAAGAAGCTTATTCAGGAGGTGGAGAGAGTTTGAAGAGAGACAGTGGGGACAGCTCTTGCAATGCTGAAAACAGATGTGAGACCTCTGTCATCCGAGGACTATGAAACCACTGCTGCTTGCCTGCAATTGCTTGCCCCCTTTTACCAGGCAACAATAGAACTGTTTGAAGAGAAAAGAATTTCAGGGTCAAAAGTCATCCCAATGACAAAAATGTTAATGCTGTACTTGTATGACACAATGGGGAAAAATAAGCCACAGCACAGCTAAACTACTGGGACAAAACTTGGTGTCAGCAATGCAAAAACACTTTGGAAAGCCAAACTGCATTGACCCTTTCGACTCTGCTGGATCCTAGATTCAAAGCTATTGGATTCCACAATTAGATACAGACACAGGCATCAATAAAATGGCTGACGGCACAATGCTCACAACTGATCAGGTACACCCCACCTGACACACCGACAGAAGAGCCTCCACATCAGCTCAACCAGCAACAGGAAATGTTGAAAATCAATCATCCATGGTTAGAGATAGTCAATTGATAAAATCATGTAAAAAAAAAAAGATACAAATTGAAATCTTTCAGTACTGATTACTGTCATGTCTGTCTTTCAGATATAAACCTTTGGAAAACACTGGACAGAGATGCATCTGAAGCAAGAAGGGCAAGAAATGCTACAGTGGACGCTACAGTGGAGGTGCAACGCTACATGACTGATCCGCTGCTTGAAAGATCAGAAGACCCACTGGCATACAGGCAGAACCATCAAGATGTCTACCCTCACCTTTTTAAACTGGCAAAACGATTTTTAGGCACACCAGCCTCATTGGTTCCTTGTGAGCGAGTGTTTTCAAAATATGGAGAAATTGTAAGCAAAAAAAGAAACCCACTCAATCCAAAAACTGTTGAAAAAATAATGTATCTCTGTCCCCCATCCTACAAAATCACCCTGAAGCTTCGAGTAATGAACCCATTTTCAAAATAAGTGGCTCAAGTGATTCAGTGCTTCACAAAAGCTTCATTTACCCATCACTACTGAAGTATTGTTAAATGTAGTTATAGTTTAATGTAGTATGTAGTTAGTTTGACGTTAGATTAGCTTTTCATTTTGTTACTTACCATCCTCACCATGTGGTCAGAGACAAAAGGAGGAAGTGCTGCAACATTACCTGTATTTATACTCTGGCTGACATGATTGGGGGACGTCATTGGACTAGTCCAAGTGAGTGGGGGGGTAAGGTGAATTAGTCCTAGGTGTTATTTAGGTTTATTTGTTATTTCATTTGTGTATGGTTGAAATGTTGATTAATGGTAAAAGAGGGAAGCGTGTTTTTACTTTAAACTGTGTGATTGCAACTTTGTAAACTTTGTGTGAAATTAGGAGCCAGTGAGTCACCTCCACCAATGGTACAGCCAGAGAGGTAATGCCAGGTGAACAGAGAGAACAAAGAGAATGTGAACATAGTGCTGATCAGGTGTAGCGATGTATATGTGATATTAAAGGTCTGAGTTAGAACCTAAAGTTGTTCTTCATGGTGATGTCATGGGGGAACCTTTTTCTCCAAGGAACTTTTTACCTATTGGTTCTTCAAAGATTATTATCAAGTTCTTCCCAGAACTTATTGTAAATAGTATTTGTCCTCGAGTTCATTCAAGATGCACTATGTAATAATTTGAATTAAAATATTTAAAGCTTAAGGTTGAACTGGTCCATGTCTACAGTAGCCTACAGAGAAAGAAAACACTGGCTGTAGTACCTTTTGCCGTTTTCTCTTTCATGCTAGAAAGTAGAGGGTGAGGCAAGGCGGTTGTTATTAGTAAGTACAACATTTGGTAAATTACTTAATTCAGTACATTTATTTATCTATATGAAGTAGTATCTCATTACTAATTGCTTCTTCTAAAAAGTCGTTAACCTTTACAATTAGAAATTGTAAAAAATAGTAAAAAATTGTAAAAAAAATAGTTTATTATATAGTTTAATAGTTAATTTAGAAAAAATAGTTCTCCAGGATAAAAAGGTTCTCTGGAGCACAAGTTTGTTGGAGTACACTGGGTTTGTAGAGCTTTTCTGGTCAAAACAACTGCCTGCTGGAACTGGATTATGCGAATAGTGGGAGTAAACCCAAACAGTAAAGTTGTGGACCTCCAAAACAAAAGAATAAACTGAACAACACATATGCTTTGTATATCTACATTGTATGGGTCACTGTAAAGTCAGGTGATGCAATGAACGTCCCCTTTCGCATTACACATCAAGACTTTTATGTCATTTGATCCATTGTTAATACAAAAATAAGAAATTTAAGTTTAAGAAATTATTCTCAACAGAGTAAGAAAGTGATACTCAGTTGTATTAACTTTTACCTGAATACACAGCAGACTACCTGTCTGAGCATTCTGAACTGCAGCATCCATGAGTGTCAGTAGTGTATGCGTACCACATTTAGGCCATAATCTGTGCCCTGTACAAAAGGTTAATCACTGTGTGGACTGGAAAGACAGTTGATGCACCAGAGAACAGTGTGTTCTGTCTGTTTGTCTGACAATGACAGTGACACAAATAACAACAACAACAACAACATAATAACAACAAGAGCACTTTAATCCCACCTCACCACACTTCCTGCCCTGCCCTGCCCCGAGACTTAACCCGGTTGGGCCTTTCCATGCACATTATTAAGTAGATGAGAGTAGTGATGCTGCCTCTTTTAATTCTGGTGTCCTTATGACCTGAATGATTTGATTACTGGGAGTACTCTTGGCAATGTTTACGCTGCTTTAGTGTCACTGAGCAAACTTGATGTTGAGAAGTTTTTATCCCTACAACCAGCTGCAGGGGCTCCAGAGCAGTCCCCCAGCACAGAGCCATTCTTAATCAGTTTACTCAGTTTCTTGGTGTCGCCAGCTCTCTTGCTGATGCCCCAACAGATGGCTGCAAAGAAGGCGCTGCTTGCAGCACCCGACTGTTAGAGCATTTACAACATCGTGCTGCGCACATTGTCTCCTGTCGGACCTGCAGCTTCCTCATGAAGCAGAGTCTGCCCTGTCCCTTCATCTCCTGTCCTGTCCTAGCCATGGCCACACCCTTACACCAGCCTAACAATAGCACCCTTCTGCATCTGGACGCTCACCATCTCATCACTCAGAGGATGATGTGATCACAACACCTCCCTGTTCTGGCCCCACAGTGGTCGAATAAGCAAAATACAAAAAGGAGCTTGTAAGTGGTTTGAATTCCCTTCTTGTAAGTCACTTCGGACAAAAGGAATGCAGTGTAATAAAAGGCACAGTTGTATTTATTGAGATATCTTTTGATTAATTCTTGCAGAGGTAAATGCACCAGTTAATCCTGATATTGATTTAAGGTGAGATTGCCAGCCCGAGGCCCGGGCGTATGATTGACATGTCTTGTGCAAAGGGTTTGTTGTCTTTTTTATTCAGATTTCTCCTGTAATTTGTCACACATCTATATCTCAAATACAAAATAGCATTGTGTGCACCATCTGGACAGCTTATAATATAATTACATGATAATAAAAATATAATAAGAATGAAATTATTATGACGAAAGCCGAAACCAACTGAGCTTTAGGAGGAACAATCATAGTTTCGAGCAAAAAAACAAACAAACATGTTCCTCCTTGAAAAATATAAATCAGATTAGTGACACCTGCTCACATCACGTTCATTCATGAGCAAAGAAGAAGAACACCACAAGTTGTTTTCAGCTGGATCACGAACAACTCCCTGACTTTTCTTCTCTTTCTCTCTCTCTCTTTCTCTCTTTCGCCCCGCAGCATCAGTTCCTCAGTCTTCCTCTCTCCTCTCTCTCCAAGACGCCGAACCTCCTGCAGCTCACATTCCCTGGACTAATCTCCACCGGTTCAATGTTGTTCAATTAGATTCCAGTTGACATGCATTGGAAGTAGGCAGTCCTCCTCGTAATTCAGCCCTCTTTATAGCCAATCTATTTTTTAATAAAGGTTCAGAGGAAAACATTAAAGTATTGATCTTTATTTATCGACCTCGGCCCAAAGCATAGTTAAAGCTGACACAAATCAATCAAAATAAATTTAAAATGATGATAGCACATAGGAGGAGCCTGGCCGCCTGTTTCGGGGAGTAATTAGGGGGCTAGGCAGAGGGAACCCAAGGCAATAAGAGTAACAGTAACACACACACATAGATACCCCCACACACACACACACACACACACACAGCCATATAGTGATCTGCAGAACTGTTTAGCAGGCTGCAGATTAGAAATTTGTTTTGTATTAAATGAGACGACTAAGAGGCAAGGTTAATGAAAGGGCACGGCACTTTGGGGCCGTAGTAATCCACTGAAACCTCTCTTCACTGAATCTAATGTGCAGCCAATACACACACACACACACACACACACACACACAACCCCGTGAGGCTGCCTCCGGGACATCCTCTGCTTAGCAAAAACAATGGGTATTAATTTTAAAAAGTGAGTGAGAAATGGCTGGTTGATGGTGGTGCATGCATGCGTGTGTGTGTGTGTGACAGAGTCAACTAGCCCCAAGTGCATTAACTGATTTTAATCTGCCTGATGATGTCCACTGAGCGGAGAGGTCACAAAGTGTGTATGTGCACCCGAGGGACTTAACTGTGTGTAGACAGGAACAGCAGGGCATTCTGGGACAAGCCGCAGACTGGCCTTTCCTCTGATGCCCTCTCTTACATGTGCGGCCTGACCTGTGCCACATCCAATCAGAAATATTTATTGTGGGGTGTGTCTGATTGAGAAGTGAGCGAAACAGATGGTGTAAAGTGTGTTTAGTGTCCAGAGGTGCTGGCCAACCTCCATCAAGCCCATATGCGACATGTCATATAAGATGTTCGGAGGTTTGCATTGAAATAATGAAAGGTTTAATATCTCTCCTGAAAAAAACTCCTGAAAAATGTTATTACGATTATCTTGACTGTTCCAGCATTTACGGCCATGCTCATTAGAACCATACAATACAAACAAATGTAATCGTAACATCATTTATTCAAATATGGAGTCAGTGTGGAATGGAAGTGAAGTTATTTTCCTGCATGTATTTATTTCCTTGGCACACACTCCTAACAGTGTCTGGACCCTTACAAGGGAACAACGCTGACTAGGTATGTGTAACGAAAGCCGGTTTTAAATTGGTGTCAGTTACTGATTGGTCAGAATTGTAATAATCAGTTTACATTTAAAGACTCATTTGAAAGTGATCTGAAGGAGATGTGATGGAGAGCACATCATGTTTTGAAATTAATTTAGAAGTTTCAAAAATGTATTTTATAAGAAAAAAATTATTATGTAACAATTTGTCCTTTTTCATCATTTTTTCATCATTTAGTTTTTTTTGTTAAATTCTGGACCTCCTCTCCTTCTGTCTTGAAACTAACATGCATCCCCACCTTACATTAAGCTTTTAAAGAAAATGAAAACAGATGACTAATCATTAATTGCAATATATTGTATATTAAAACGAAGTGGTTGTACAGGTTTTGATGATATGATAGTTTGTGATAGAAACTGAACCACTTACTTGCAGTATTTTCTGCATAACAACTCACTCTATAAACCATAATTACTGTTGTAAGAGGCTGTTACTTAAAGCAGGTATTACATAAAAAAATATATATCCATTAACCTACAATATATATTCACTTTAGAAATGTCAGATTTAGGTCAAAGTAAAAAAGACTTTTAAGTTAAATGTCAAATATACATATTCTACTATTTAAAAATATTTGTTTTCCCTTTGATTTAATATTTAAATTCAATATCTGGAATTGTATTCATTGCATAGTTTCAAATTTGAATTGGACCTGTGGTGAGGACAGCTACAACTGCTCTTTACAATTAAACACCTCACAAATGATGAGCAGAATGTACATTAAGTGTGCACTCTTGTCGTCTCCATGAGGCAGGCCTGACCTCTTTTATATTTTAGTCTGGATATATATATATTTTGACTGGATTTTTGGTACGGGTGGTCTACCTTCATTGTCAGCGAATGCCTTGACGAGCCCCTCTCTACCTTCTAACCTGCCAACCTCCCTGCAGCAGTTCACATGCATGTTCAGTGTAATTTTCTCTGTGGTTGTGATCTTAAGAGCTCAAGTACTGATGTCATATCATGGTTCCGTGCCTTGGCAATCCTTGTTGGTCCATGCAGGAGCCAGCATGATTAGACATTACGTTGGAAACTGACAGTGTGCTTCAGCTTTGCTGTGTTGATAGTGAACATGTTTAGATTTCCATTACCGCTCATGAATGGTCACTGCATTCAGTTCCGATGAAATGTAGAGAAGGGTGTGGAACATTATCTCAGTGAATCCTCTTCAGAAGAAACCCAACATGCATCCAGAATGAACAGTGATGCTTTCTGCCTGCTTAACTTTAACATCTGTACCTTCATGTGGATCTCCTCTGAATTTTACATTGACACATTACCTTCCCATTACCAAGAGGTAAGGATGATATTCTCCATAGAAATATGATATATAGTATGATATAAATTGTACAGTGTCTAAATCAATATTGTCTCTGTGTGCTATGTTTTAAATTTTCATATTTAATAGTAATGTTACAATTAAATGACTGAAGTACTGAAATTGCAAAACTGAAAGTTTGTAATCACTTAACTTTTCAGACCCTCAGTGGAATATATAATCCAAACAGGAGTGTGTGACCACGTATTGATATGGTTGTCTGTCTTCCTCTCAAAAACAAATTTAACCGTATGTGAAGAAAGTGTTTTTTACACCTTTGGATGTGTGTAAGCTGAGTGCCGGGTATTAAGCTATATCTCAACTTAAGAAGTTCAAATAGTAGTAGTTATTCAAATGTATTCCTTTGAACAGTAAAGATTTAATGTGCATCCCTGGGAGAGGGATCCTTTTTTCTGTTGCTCTTTCCAATGCTTCTACCTTTCATCCACTTTAATGATTTTTAGAGTTGTTTTTCCTTAACTGTAACAAAGGTCTAAGGACAGAGGGTGTCATTATGCTGTACATATTGTAAAGCCCCTTAGAGGCAAATTGTGATTTATGATTCTGGGCTGTGTAAATAAAACTGACTTAAATTGACTAGAAGCCATGTGTGAAATGCAAAGTCACATGATCTTTCGTCTAATCTGAGTTTATTGACTTTGTCTTATGACAAATGACAAAATCATACCATGTAGCCATCAGTCACTGTTCCGTATTATCCCGTGGAAACAGCTTGGAAACTTTTTTGTGGTAAATCAAATTCATTGCAGGGACTTGCTGTGTGTTTACTGAATTCTTACTGTGGCTTTTAGACAGCATTCGCACCTGCTGAGTGGACTGTCTCAGGTCAGAGAAAGAACAAAAGTAAACTACAACTGAGCAGTGTTCATCTTTAAAAGATGGTGTAAAGCTCTGCAGTGAACCATCACCTTGTTTACTTCAAACCCTCCATTCATCTTGTTACTTTTACTTCATATCTTTCTTTCTCCACAAAAATCTCTCCACGTTCTTCGCCAAGGAACCACCGGCAAGCCAGCCATTTAAGCCTGGGCGAGATATTAATGGGTTTACAAGGACCTTCCCGTTCTAATTATGTCGAGCAACTGCTGTCTCTTACTGGGCCACGGCTCCCAGGGGAGAACACAAATCTACCAGGCAAGCAAAACTCGCCTACTTTTGACAAAACACTCAACACGCGAGGATACAAATAACGCTGGCCATCCTTCATTACCACCGCTGCGACGTCGCTGGTGAGATTAATATCGCCGCCCAGCGTCGCCACCCCAAATTTAACCTGAAAAATACCCGACTTTGGCATTTAGACAACGGCTATTAGCGAAGGGAGGGTTGTCGAGGCGCAGAGAGGAAGCTCAGCATCCTCGAGGGGAGATCTTGTGAAAGAGATCCAAATACTGTACGTACAATTAAACTGATTGGATGTGACCTTTGTGTAGACTGAACTATTTAACATGTTCATGGAAGTTTCTCCACCATGCTGACATTTGAACAGTGACGCTGACATCAGAAACCACAAACCCCAAAAAACGAATGGAAGAGAGGACCTGACCTGGCTTACTCTTCACGGAATGGCAAATGATGGAAATGTGGACCTCTGTGTATCTTACATGATAAAGTTTTACTGCTGCCAATAGTACTATCAACTGTACTATTTCTACTAAATTTTAGGTATTATATTTAGGTATTTGTATGGTTTTGGGGTTGAATAGCTTCTCTGTGAGATTTTCTTTGGCACATTGCAATGAATAAGTAAACATGAAAATATATTTTACTTGATGTCAGAAGACATAAGGGATACGAGGCCAGTTCCTTACAACTTATTGCTAGTTAGTTAAGTTCAGTCACAATCGGTCAGAAAGGTTGAATTACCAAACAGGCTGATGGCCCTCTAAGCCAGAACCTCTTTTTGAAGTGAGCTTTTCTTGCCTTTTTGGCAGTAGTTTTTGGGTGAAGTCTGGCCTTTATTTCTAAGTTAGTTTTATGTGTGTGTATCCAAAACATAATATTATCGTATTCCTGTGTGCCACAGAACTTCATTGCTTTCCAAAAACACATCAATGAACCACACTGTTGCACTGGGTGATTAGTCTCCATAACAGATATTTGCATATGAATGCAGAATATGTAGGCGACAGACCAAAGCTTTGGCTCCTGGAGCGTTCTGGTTTCCATTTGTAGTCCAAGTAGTACTGACCAGTCCCATTTGAGTGGGCTTTGGTTGCAACAGTTCCTGTAGAGAGCAAAAGAGACTGAACACAATGGTTGGAATACAATCTCTGAATCCATCATTTATCATTAAAAACAGATATGTTCATAGAGGTTAGCTGAAATCTGTCTTTCTTGTCAATCTTGTATAAGTTGCTGTAGAATGAAACTGTAGAGTAAACTTGACCAGTTTTCCGCTATCGTTATCTGTTCTCCAGAAGCCCAGAAACATTGGCCGTTGCCCCAAGAGGCTAACTCACCAGATGACAGTCAATGGGTTCCAAGAATGCTGGGTAGGTTTGCAAGGTTGTGTTTAGTCCTGGGTACTGCTTATCTTTGTTCATGTTGTACTAATTGGACTATTTACATCTATCTTCATGACAGTGTTGGTTCTGTAGAACATTGTTATTACCCATAGAAGTGATGGCCAAAACAATGAAAACAATACCTAGATTTGTGCTGAACCAGAATAAGCATTTCTAACAGTTTCAGTCCGGCTGAGGTCCTGATAAGTGTGATCAAAGTTGAAACAGAAGGAAGTGAAGTGGTGCAGCTTGTTCTCAGTATGTCCACTTTGCTAACAGTCAACCATCATTGAAATGCAGCTCTGAGGACCAAATGACATCACCTCCATAGCTTATGCAAATATCCAGTAGGATCCATTACACAGCAGGAGAGATAAGTGCGTCCAGAGCAGAGCAAGGCCCACTCACACTCACAGCTAACCTCTTGTACATTATATTTTCACTCTCTCTCTCTCTCTCTCTCACACACACACACACACACAGTAGGTAGCACATTAAGCATAAGTTTGCTCACACACACATACACACATGCTTATCTCTCCCCCTCTAATACAGAAATAAGACACTTGACACTGCAGTGATGGCAGTGACACAGTGGATGGCGGAGGTGATGGAGTATAAATCTGTATTTCCAGAGAAAGAGAAAAATGAGAGAGGTTAGCATGAAGCTAGCTCTGACTTTTTCTCCACTTATATGTTGTGTTTACATCCAGTAACAGAGCTAACCAGAGAACAGTAACGATTGAAGTGGGCCCGGCACTTTTATTGTTGCTTTTGTAGGTGCCATGTGTAACATTTTGACATCACTGATCTCTGAGGTACTGCAGGGGGTCTGCCAATTTTTGTCATAATAATTGACAATTTCCACCATCAAATGTGAAACATTAAAATAAATAAATAAATAAATACATATAATAATAACAATAATCAATATTATAATTATAATAATAATAATATAATTATTTATTATTTATTATATTTAGGGGTCCCTGTTCTGTTTGTCTCTCGTCCAAGGGGTCCTTCAGCTGAAAAAGACTGAGGACTCCTGACATAAAGCCAATTTATGCAGCATTTTAACAATCAGTACGTTTACATGCAGCAAGAAATTTGAATTTCTGATCGTATCAGATAATGACATGTATAAGACCGGATCACTTGTCTGAGTATGCATGCCGTTCAGAGAATCGGATAAACGGCCGGATCATGGCTGACTCTGTTACGCTAGGTGGCGCTGTAGCCCTCTCAACAAAGAGCCACTTTCGGTTGACCTCTACTTATCAGTGACAACAAACTATCTGAAGGCATTCAAACAAAGATTACATACGAGGAGATGGACGATGCTACAGCTGCGTACTTTTCATGTATTATATTCGTCCTAATAATGCATAAAAAGAACAACGGATCTTTTAGCTTCCGGGTGAAAGCCCCAGTGGAAAATGTCGCGCATGCGCAGAACGCAAAATCTGCTTCAGATCCGATTGCTGAGTATACATGGTGTTAAATATCCGACTATGAATGAATTATCTAGGTGTTCTTATCCGATTTTGAGATGTCCGATTCGGTCCGAAATAGGTCCGAAGTAGATCGGACTAAGGTGTTGACAAACACTTTAAAAAGTCCAAACTAAGTCTGATACGATCAGAAATTCAAATTTCTTGCTGCATGTAAACGTACTGAATGTCACACTACTTATGCCAATGCATTTTATCATTTAAGGTCTTTGAACAAATGTCAAGTGCTGTATTTTTTCTGCTGAGGACACTCAAAATGATCATGTGGAGCGATCATACACTCATTTGAACAAATTACTTAAGAAAAAATGTGAGGAGTGGCTTCTATGTAAAGTTTTCAGTTTTGATCAATGCAAGGGTTGAAAGGACTGCCTGATATTATCAAGGCCAGATGATCAACCAGGTAGTTTATCAACGCTGAATCCCATGGGCCCCAAAAACCTCAGGTCCACTGTGTACCAATGGCAATTTGATTAATTATGAATTTGTTAAGGAATATGCATCACTAAAGCACAAAATAAATTGACCCAGTGAGAGCCTCAAAGAGGATCCTAGATTTGTTACCTAATCTTGAGTACTAGTTGGTTTCTGGGACACTGCAAAATACAGGCCCACGGCTCAGTTTTTCCCTGACGCCTCCTCGTAAGTTAATCCAGCCCTGGTTATTTTCAACATGCTCATACTCTAAAGTATAATATATATATATATATATATATATACACACACACACACACACACACACACACACACTGTACACATGGGAGTGAAGATAGGAAGGTCAGTTTTTCAGCCGAACTGACAGAGAAGCAAAAAGTAGATGTGATGAACTCATTTGTTGCACTTCAAACCGAGTTATTACAAATTTATTTGACAATGATACACCGAAGTAAAAAAAAAAAAAAAAATGCTACATGGAGCACCTTTATTTTTCAACACCAACCCTTCCACCCTCATGTCTAGAGAGATAAAAAGAGAGGGATGAGAGAAGGGTCAGTGCTGGCCACTCTTTTTCTCACGCCTCAATAATAGATGTTTTAAAGTTTAAGTGCTGCCAGAGGGCTGCAAGCCCTGCTGTTCATTAAGTCAGCCACTGCCATGGAGCAGCATTTACATCCACAGTGCTCTGAACGCCTGCTCTGTCTGAGCAATTACATCTACTCTAAAGTGCTGGATAACAGGAAGAGGAGAGGAGGAAAGAGGGAGGAAAGAAGGAGAAAGGAAGAGAACTCTGGGGATGCCATATTGAGAAATAAGAATATTATACTGGAGAAAGAAAGGAATAAGCAACTCTTATTTTACACACTCTCTCTCTCTCACACACACACACTTCACAGCTCCGGGCAACATTAAAGCGCCATGAGATACCAGCAGCTCACACAGAAAAAAAAAAAAGAGAGAAGCCAGTGCATTCGTCGTCACATACACTCACTCTGGAAAACGAAACACAATCGGTTGCTTATGTAGCCACAACAGACGAGGCAGGGAGGATAGCCCTCGGCGACATATGTGTTCTATCATGCTTGTCACCACAGCACATTTCATCTGCTAAATATGCTCTACCAGACAACAAATCCGCCAGAACGCTAAGAGCAACACAAATTTGTTTACAGATGAAGTGACGTCTCACTAAGACATCCAGAGGTAGATGGCAGACAATGGCGACAGATAATGCCGCTTCTGTTCAGAACACTTCTTTCACTTGTAATCCCCCCCGGTGTCTATTTATAACTACAGAAGAGGATGCAAAGATCTCTGATTGTACTGCTCTTTAACTACTTTCACACAGTATTCTGCATCTTGTATATGTATGTTTTGGATTGTTGCAGCTTATTTGTATACTCATTTTCTAGGCCAGTGATTTCCCTTTTTTTGTTTTGCGACGACCTGGAATGAAGAATGTAGACATGAATTAAGCAGTTGAGCATACATGAAAAGCAAAAATTTGATTTAATTTAAATTATTGTTAGAATTTTTTATTTTTATTTTTTTTTATTCCCTTTAATTTTGATTTTCTTTTTGAAAAGCAAAAATTTGATTTAATTGAAATTCATGTTACTTCATGTTTTGTTTTTGTTTTTTTAATTCCCTTTAATTTTGATTCCTTCGACATCTGCATATACCCTCATTATTATATCAAATGAGTAAGACTGGTCAACACTTTGTCTAATAGTATAGATCAGTGTTTTTTTTTTTTTTTTTTTTTGAAAATATTCATCTCTCCAAGTACCACCATCAGGGCAAACATTAAAATCCAGCAATGTAGGCCGACCCTGTTCAACTACAGACAGGACGCACGTTTATTCCTATTAATATGATTTATTGTTGATTGGTGTTGAATTTGGTTTAAGAACCAGGGCTCATTTGGAAGAAAAGTGGTACTTCTGAACCACACTTTTATATTTCCTGTTTGGCCCTGTGATGAGCGGGCAATTTGTCCAAGGTGTCCCCCATCTTCTGTCCTAAGTCAGCTGGGATAGGCTCCAGCCCCACCGTGACACTGATGAGGATAAACGATGACAGAAAATGGATGGATGGATGCATTTCCTGTTTGGAGCCATGAGCCACTGTTTGAAGTGTTTTTGAACCATCTCATTTTATCTCCACTCAGTCCAGTCCAATGGTACTCGTACCACAGTTTGAGAACCAGTGACACAGATGAATTTAAGTTAAGCACGCACAGTCTTGACTTAAAGTTCCCATAAAGTCAAATTGATGTTTTAGTGTTTTTATCACATCTGTCAAAGACACACAAATGTGAAGAGAGGGTGGAGTGATGGGCAGCCACGTAGCCTGGGAGCACCACCATGCTGAGGGGCACCTCGGCAAAGCCCAGGAGGTGAACTGGCACCTCTCCAACTATCAGTCCACTGGCCACCCTCTGGTTCCCAAGTCCCTATGGACAGAGCTAATGTACTATTTACAATGTACATGTAAATATGAAGAAGCACATGGGGACTCACAGAGAGATGAGCTAACCAAAAAATGCCTTGAGGACACGATGCTGCTTTCAGTTTGTGATCGTAATAAGGCAAATAATACTAACAAGACAGTATTACAAGAAGAAAAAAATATATATATAACAGTAACAGTGGCAAAAATTCAAATTAAAGTTTTGTTCCACATAAACTTTTCATGGGGACTACTTTCTGCCGCAGAAAGAGTCTCTGTAAACATCCACAGCTCAAGTATTGACAGCAGGGAAGAGGAACCATGTAGAGACCAAAGCGGGGCATGTTCAATTAAAACAATGGTGAATAACAGACTCACAGCTTGGTATTTATTCAGGGGAGGCTGATGAGGGAATTAGGAGCAGGTGTGCCGGTGGGTGTGGAGGTCTGGGCAATGGTAAAGGGCGGGAAAGTTTGAGGGTATTTGGCGGAGAGATGTTCTAAAATGGAACTTTCCAATGTTGTGTGGTGGAGATGCATCTCAAAACCTGAACGTATAAAACCAAATACAGCCGCACAGAGTCATACCACTAGACCACTAAAAGTACGTTTCTTTTTGTAAATTGGATGAACCAACCCGAGAGATTCAATTATGTTCACTAAATTTAAAAAAAAAGTTAAAAAAAGGACATTTCAGCAAAGTGTTGACAGGTTAATTGGTCACTGAATGTTCAGCAGCTTCATATTAGAGACAACAATTGCACGCTGTCCAGGAGAATAAGACGATGTCTGTTTCATATTAGACACTGTAATTGATGGAATGTAACTGATGGGTGGTCTGGTCTGGTTTTTTCAGGGAAAAAAGGTTGCTTTAGGCTTAAACATTGTAGCGCCTTGCAAATTTGCTACACCACAAAACTCATTTGTCCATGTTGTCTCAACTTGGCTGCATGCCTGAGCACATTTGAGAACCCCATTTGGAGATGTTTTCTGCACTAAAATAGTACAATGCTTAAGAAAAAAAAAATCCTATTTAGTGGGAGTTTGTCTTTGTGAGCGTGGCGTCATGCTAAAAACCCTATTTTCGCCAGGAACGGCCACCCTATCACAAACTCTGCAGGGGAGCCACATTAGAGGTAATGTCATCCACAGTTTAGCCCTCCACTCCTCATTCCTCCATCTCTCTCCTAATGAACTCCCACTGAATTACCACTTCACCAGCGCCCTGCCTTTTTATGATTCTATTTGTTTATCTATCTCTGATTTCCTCTCTCATCTTCCTCCGCACCCGGGCACGCAGCGGCTCTTTAATTTTATTGGCCACCGTTAGCGGGCGGCGAGTCGAGGCGTTTGGCTTGTCATATAAACTCCCCCCTCCCCTTCTTAACTTTCCCTTCCCAACCCACCTCCACCCCGGTTTGTGAGATTAGCAGATTAGGGCGCTCATCAGTCAGGGGAGGGACCCCCGCCGTGGCAGGCGGCAGCCAAATCACACAAACATCTCTGGAAGGCATTGTGCCGTAATTGAATGCACAATAATTTCCTCCCATTAATACATCACTCATACCGCAGCTTACTCATGAAATGTCCGCATTATCTGTTGCATTTTTTCTGTTAATGTCTTCACTCCTGAACAGTAAATTTAATAGCAGGAGTAAAGGGGAGTGGGAGAATATTTGCAGAAAAGGAAATGTTGAAGCGCTCTCATTTTTCATTCATCTATTCGGAGTTGATGTCACAAGAGAAAAGGGGAAAAAATGATCACAACTGAATCCAGCTGTTCCCATAATGGCTGCCACACCTGCTGAGGTTCACGTATTGCTGACTGGTAGCTGCCCGACAGTCATCACTGTTTAATGTTGCTTCAGGTTTTTTTGAATAATCGTGCTTTTTATATTTTCAAGGCTACGCCATGAGACCATCAGCCTCTCTCCTCTCCGCACAAAATGAACGTGTGATCAACTGCTCTGTTAGTTCACGAACATGTCAAACATACAAATGTATGCTGTATGTATATACATACAATTTATGTAGCTATTCTTATTCAGATATATTGTATGCATATCAGCCTTCATTGGTAAGACATACTGTATGATGTTAAACTCAATAAATCATACAGGAACATGTTATAAAGATGAATACACTACAGTGTAGATGCAGTGACTGTAGTGACATTAACACTCTGTGTGACGTATGTCATGGCAGTATATGTTTACATGATATGATTATTGTTATAAAGCATTATGAATATCTGAGTGCTTATAACTATAACTAATCATATACACGATACTACTATAATGCCTTTAGAAGTATGTTTATAATGCACTGTATACATAAAGCATTATGAATATTTATGAGTGCTTATAACTATAATTAAACACTAGCACAAGCACAGCATCGCCTTTATAAGTATGTTCATAATGCATTATAGACACTGACATGATCAAAAAAGCATGTTCGGGATGTTTATAATGCATTATGATGCGTTCTAGACATAAGTGTAACCAAAATATTTACTTAATATACACACCATTACCTTTGAAACCGGCCACGTCCCAAGAGCCATTTTTTTCTGCCACATACTTCCCAGGGATTGTTGGAGCCCTTCCATATGTCAAGCGAGTTCTAGAGAATAAGCGTAACTTCATGTGTTCTAAGAGAACATTAAAGGTTTATAATAACTTTGGAAATCACATCAATATCAGCAGAATTCTTGTTACAATAGCTTACAACAGAAGCATGTAATGATGAAGACTTTGGTTTCTCCGCTTGATTTTCAGGTCTGTGTGCATTAAAAGTATGAAACAAAGATAGCAGTGCCTTACAAAGTAATACTTCACTGTTTGGAATCATTATTGTATAATGGCGCTCTCTAAGCTCAGTGATAAGCAACCCTTTTTTTTACATCCTGGGACATATATAAGGGAGTGACGTTCTTCTATCAAATTGGCCTATTTATCAACAACTCTGCAAACTAAAATAACTAAGGACTAACTACAGGAAATTATGAAAAAGTTCTGATCCATAAGGTCATTTTTACTTACATTTTTACAACATGGGTTTCAAAGTATAAATACTGGGTGAAAAATAGATGTGGACTGACAATGAGATGAAGGAATCATGACTTAACTTAGACGTTTGGAATGACTTGATATGACTAAACATATTTTTGAGTTAAACTGGTAACATACACCAAATATACTGGACTGACATTGTACCAGTTTCAATATATTTGAAGGATAAACCCAGAATACTAGTTCTGTTGATTTTTTCCTCATGACATTACAACTTTGTTTCTCAAAATATTATTTTCAAAGAAATATATTGGCCTTAATCCTCCTTTATATAAAGCAATACAGAGGTCTCATCAACAAGAGAGAGAATCAATTTCATCAAAAAAGTTAATAAGGACTCTAAAAACGCTCGCATAAGTTGTTAAATCTTTGTTTTCTTTGTTATTTACCATACAATTTTTCCCATGATACATACCATAACTGACTGGATAATAACTTAGTCTAATTTGTGAAGCATCCATGGATCTGAGTGTGCAGCAGGCTCCTCTGTATTATCTGCACTATTGTTTTTCTCTGCTCTGTGGCCAACTTAGTTATTGTGCCAAGTTATCTGCGCTCTCCATGCTTCAACGTGTTCATAAACACACAAACACCGCAGTGAACTCAACTCTCACAGTCGCCACTCATGCTTGATCCCGTAAACGTTGCTATGGTTTTGCAGCCTGGTGACCTGCGTGTGTGTATGTGCCTATGTTTGTATGTGTGAATGCTTTACACACACTTTAATTCTTTCTCTTCAGCAGCCTGCAACCACTCAGGGATAAGTGCTCGCCGTGCTGGCCAAACAATAGACATATTAACTCTTGCAGCGACGGCTGGTGGGAGTGCTGGTGTGTTTGTGTACACACTGTAAGCATGTGTGTGCAGAGACCAATACAAAGGGAAACAGGTAGGAGGCTGACAAAGAGAAAAGGTGAAAACTTGACAATATAACTGCAAAGTCACAGGTTTTCCTGTCTTTAACTTCATTTTTGCTGATCTACAAATAAAACTGTGTATGTTATTTTTATTTTTTGTTTCTCCTGAGGAATGTAGTCCCCTAACTTCCTGAGACGTTTATCTGACTGGACACCAAAAGAACTGATAAAATATTTAAACATTTCATTTTTTATTTGTGTGACAAAGCAGGTAAGAGCGCACCATTACTTATGGCTAGTTTAACCATGCAAAATGCTGTCTCAGACCACCTCACACTACCACACTGCTAAAAACTTGAAGAGAATATCAACATAGGTTTTAGTGGCATCTAGTGGTGAAGTTGCAGATTGCAAACAACTGAATACAGCTCATCTCACCCTCCCTTTCCGTGAAGGAAAAAACTATGATGGCCATGAATATGTGTAGTTATAAAGTTCTAACTCTAAAGTAAGGAAAATATGATTCTTATTTCCGGGTAATGGCACACTAATAAAAACACAAATATTATATTCCATTTTTGACATATTCTAAAAATAGTTGAAAGAATATGCTGATATTTTTTCTGGTTTTAAGAGCATTCTTTGAACATGTATTCTGATTTTTTTGTGTCTCATGTGGGTCTCAACAAACATTATGAAGGACTGAATCGATAAGCCATAGTACATACACCATTATGTTAATTGGAGAATGCAAGACAGCATGTAAAGAAGAAAACTAGTGGAATGTATATTTTCATTAACCACAAAGAGCTGAATAGGAATACTGCCTTTGGAGTAATGGCAAAAAAATAAAAATAAAATAATAATAATAATAATATTTTTGTGCTTGTAAATGTAGTTTATTGTAAGTAATACGGAATCATCCTTAAAAAATGTATTACTTATTACTTACTGGGTAATATAACATTAAGGAATTATTTATTCAAATTATTATAAGTATAATATACAGTGGACATGACTACATATCTACAACCACATTTTATGTTTGCACTCTTCTTTTTTCTGAATACTCGCATTGCGAATATAAATTAAAGATTTATGAAAGAATGAGGGGTGTTGAGAAACATGAACACGTAGAGACAAGATGGCATTTTTATAGAGATGAAGATAGAATGTGAGAGCTGTTTGGATCGCCCCGGTGACCCGAGCGGCAGATACCTACAGCTTTTGTTAAGTGCATTAGGAAAAGCAGAGCTCAGAGCTCAGAACGCGAGCAAATCGTGTCTGCATTGTTTTTCACAACGGCCTCATGAAAACCTGACAGAACGTACGATACAGTGAGATATGTGTGCATTAAGTGTGAGTCACTTCACACCCAAGGATGTGTGCAACGATAGACAACGGTGAAAAATGAAGCCGACACAAGCCCCGTGGTGTCTATTCAAACAGCTGTGAATACATCTGGCAGGATGAATTGGTTCAATAATGGTTATAAAAAAGCATAAAATATAACCAATGTCCTGCTTTTATGCTCAATAGCTACAGCTGAGTGTATACAAGTTGTTTTACCAGAGGTGTGTGCGCGCATGTGTGTGTGCGGATTGTTCTCAGTGTTTCCTGTATGATTTATCAGTGTGAACATGTGTATGTGCATGCATGTGTTTGAACATGCTTGTGTGTGTGTGTGTGTGTGTGTGTGTGTGTGTGTGTCACACGTGTGCTTGGCCTTGCTCAGGGAAGCGCACCGCCCTGCGGATGACACTCAGAATGCATTATAACCATTAATGAAAAAGTTAATGGGGCATTTTCTTACATATCAATTTACATTTGGACTATTTGGGCGTACAAATGATGTCTGGGTGGTCGCGGCCAACGCCACTCAGCACTGAAAAAGAGAGGTCTAATGTGTTTTTGTGGACATCAAATGTTGTGAATAATGACGCGTCCACTGAATGCAAATCAGATGACACTTGATAGACCATGATCAACAGTGCCTGCATGGAAACTTTCACCCACAGACACAATGAAAGAGAGAAACACACACACACACGCACACACACACACACACACACACACACACACAGCTGCTATAAGCAGGAGAGAACATTTTCTGTCTTACACCTTTCAGATGTGATGTAAAGCTACGTTCATTATCTTGCATAAACCACACATCCACGTCTTATATATTATTATATATAGTTATATACAGAAAGCCCATCATAAACCAGAGGTAGTCCATCTGCAACACACACACACACACACACATACACACACACTCCTCCTGAGTTTTACGTAAGAAAGAGCATAACATAATACTCCCTAATGCATGACACAGTGTTGTATTCAAGTATATTAATGTCATCATTTTCCATGTGGGAACAGTGTGCAGCGCTGCCATGTTGTCACCTCTTGGTTCCCGGAGGGTTTACAGCAGTGGAATTGGCCTTGAGGGGTGGGAATGTCAATTTGTGAGCCATTTGCCAGAGGCATGGAGACAGGAGTGCACATGCACACACACACACACACACACACACACACACACACACACATACTTACAAACACTGAAACATGAAGGTGGAATTATTCAATTCAGGCAGATTCAGCCTGACTGAGCATCCATGTACAGTTAAAAACAAGACGTGAGACTTTTGGCAAGTCTCATACTCGTGCAATGAAGTCCACAGTTATACCATGAGTCAAGACAAGTAAGTCCTCAAGTTTGTCTTTAATGTCCCATGTAAATGATTATGGATAAGGGTTAGCAGTATAGATGAGCAACTGCACCATCATCTGTATCTGTATCAAAACATGGAATGGGCAGGGCTTAAATCTGAAGTGGGTGGTGCTTAAACCAGACATTTATTGATATTGATATATTATTTTGCCCTGATAGAAGTGCAAAAAGTGTCCATACAAGTTACATGTTTCAGATTATTCCACCCTATTAGCAGCAACATTAGGCTAACTTTACTGCTGGCCACCAGGCAATGTAAACTAGCTATTACTGGAGATGGCCAGTTGTTGGTTGATTCTGAAAGACATTTAGACAAGCACATCTTGGATGGAACAATAAAGTTACTAGGTGTGCCCAAGGCTTATTGATTTCATGTTTGTTTCCTTCCAAAGTTAACTAACACTTGCTCTTAGCTCAGGTTAGCTTAAGCATAGCTGGCTATAAAACAATGGCCTGACCTTACCTTATTTGTGCAGCCTCAAGTTTCAAAATGTTCAGTGGGGCCGGGAGGAATCGAGTCATTACAAGTCAAAAGGCTAAAGCTTTAAGTTCTCCACCTTTAGATGAAAGAAGTAAAATGGTAATACTTTACCTCATGGCTCTGCAATGTCCTAATGATTACCAACAGTTACTGTAGTTGTTAAATCAGTTTTGCTGAAATTGTAGATAAAACATGCAGAAAACATTTTAATTTATTCGATTTCAAAGATTTTTTATTTTCTCAAAACCAAAATTAGGGACATATATGCACATTAACCAGAAATATGACCATGAATTACTGGTTATATCTAAAATATCTACAAGTCAAATATGTATAGTTGAGAACTGTTTTTTTCTCCTCTGGCTGTTAATAAGACAGAATGTGTGATCTGTGTGAGAAGTGAAAAGAAAGAGGCCCATATTAGTTTCACATTAAAAAAAAAAAAAAAACTTGAAATCAAAGTTGGATTTTTTTTTAATTGTTTGTGTCAAAAGTGTCAAAGCAGGCAAGATGGGTTATTTCATTTGTATTTATTCATGATTTCTTAGAGGCCCATGATCTGTTCTACCAATTGTTTGTTGTAGATATCAAGATCTGATTGTGTGGCGTTCTTTATTTTTGGACTTATTGATTGAAAATGTACTGGCAGCATCTGGCTTATAGCTTGTGGTGTCGTATAATAAAAACTGCTCACTGGGTTTGTGTAGCAGGAAAAGAGAGAAGCTGGAGTCAGATGGTGTTTCTCCAGCTTTCAGAGGTGTGTAAGTTGACTTAATTGCCCAGTGGCTTTGAGGAATGACACCTATTTCACTTCTCATTTCTATTCTCATTTTCATTACCTCATATTGCTACTTATTCCCGTAAAATGGGCATCACACCCGATACTTTACATAAACAATTGCCAATGAAAATCCACCCTGCAATTCCCCCTTTTCCTCCCATCGCTCCCCTCCCTTGCACTTCTTCCAGGCTCACCTCTCTCTCATTATCCCATTCCTTCACTCGCTGCCACCCCTCCCCTCCTCACCCCACCCACCCCCATCACCGTTACTGGCAAGTGGGCGAGAGCAATGGGCAATAACCCAGCACGCCACTTTTCGACTTAGCGCTACCTGCTATGCTAATATCATTAATCAATAGAGCCCAGATTGTCTTCGCTGCGATTCAAAGGATCTAAGGGTCCCAGCGGTGCACAGGTACCTTTTCTCTTTTTTCCCCTCCCCCCTTCTTCCCGTTTTCTCTTCCTTCTCCGAAAAAAAGCTCATTTGCAAAGGCCCCCAAGATGGCCGACTTAATGACGGCCACAGAAGTTTTTCCAACAAATTTCATGGGGCATGATCCTAAGATAATAGCTTTTCAGCCCCAATGACAATCCAATTACCGTGCCAATCAAAGCCCACGGCATGCTGTCTAATTATGATCAAATCTGGCTGTCAGCTCAAATACTAAAACAGCAGCTTTAAGTCCAACAAATCACAGTTTAGGGACAGAGCCCAGTTTGTTCAACCACAATCGGCAAGGTTTAACTTTCTGTTTGACGAAAAAATAAAGATTGTCCCATTTTGTGAGAGTGCATTGATGTGATATTTGACACAGCACACTCAATAATGATCCTGAATAACATTTTTAATAGACTTCATTATTCATTCATTGCAGGGCATGAGAGGTAAAATAAAAAAAAAGAGATTCTTCTTCACACAGAAATAAAAAAAAAAAATGTTTTTGAATTTGCTAAGATCTGTCTCGCTACACACACACACACACACACACACACACACACAAAACAGATGCATAACGTGCAAAAATAGACATAAGACCCCAACAGTCGCTCACACTTGCTAACAAACAAAAAGGCAGCATCAATAACACAAATGATTAAACATTCATGGCCTTTTCAGCGGAACATCTGCTGTGTATGGGGCTCTAGCCTCGGGGACTGGGCGAATCAAGAGGATTTCAAGAAAGCAATAAGACGGGGAGGGGGCGGTGGAGGGGGCAGCAGGAGATTTACACACACACACGTGCACGGACGCACACGCACGGGCGCGTAATCGCATGCATGCGTGCGCAAACACAGCCGCGCAGAGTAAATACGAGATAGCTCAAACGAGCAGTTCTTAAAACGGCGCACGCTGGAAAATACACCGACGTGAACAAGGTGTGTGTGAACACACACAAACACACACACAGTCCGGCAGATAGCACGCTTACCTTGAAGACTGAACCGCACGGGAGACATTTTTGTACTTTGCTCTCAACTTCCAAATTATTAGAAAGCTTTGCTCTTTATCTGCAGCGTTTCTATGTGATTTTTAGGCTTGTAGGAATTCAGAAAGAAAAAAATATATATATTTCATGCAGTTTGATAAAAAATGGATGACTCATGTAGCCTAAGCAACATGACTGTGTGTTGGCATTTTGAGTAAGATTTGTTGTCTTGGCATTAAGCAGAGATGTGAAGGAAGGATTTAAAATGGTAAAAAATATTTAAAATATAGCAGGTGGAGTTGGGGTGACCTCCAGTAATAGATTTGTGGCTGACATCCACTTGCAGCACATCAACTCCTCTCATCCTCTTTAACCCTTTAAAGACAGTTTAAAGGTTTAATGAGTCGTGTGTGTGGGTCCAAACTAGCCCTACAGCACTATATCAATATCTGGAATATTATCATGCTGACCTTCAGATATTGATATTAAGCATCTCACATTTATTATCCCAAAGAGCAGATGATGAATGATCTAAAAACATGTTTCCAACAAGTTTTCCAATTTGACTCTCAACTGTTGTTTTTTTTCAGTTATTAATATTATGGTAAATTTATATATGCATAACAATGCCACTACTGTAAATACAATGAGAAAAGCCCCTTACATGAATTGAGAACTGCCGACATGTCATGCAGTCATTTATTGGGATTATGAGGAAACCTGGCTGTACAAATGGTTTCACTTGAATCTGCGCACGAATGTGTGTAATGGCACAGCGGTCAATTACAGCTCGATTACCGGTGTGTGTCGGAAGATTTAAATAAAGCTGCGCGAGCGCTGTGTTATATAACTGGAGGCCGCAGGTGTAAATGTTCTTATTCCTCCTGCTGCTGCTGCTGCTGCTGCTGCTGCTGCTGGCTGCAGGTATTGAACTGAAACAGAACTTTACACGTTACAAACAAATGTGGCAGGTATTATTGATTGTCACGCACGATCAGATCCACACTAGAGGGATTATGTAAATTACACAAGGTAGTAGTAGTCTGTGTGGGGATTATTTATTTCCTGAGAATAACACAAAGCTAATTGTCACTACACACACAAAGGCAACATGCATGTTAAAAAATCTCCTCCCCCTCACAAAACGTGATAATGATGTGTAACTTTTTTTTTTTTTTTTAACATTGAAGCAGAGGTTATCTCATTATAGTAATGTGGCCTGTACCATGGGATATTTCTGGTCTAATAATGGTCCATATGATTATAAGACTACAGGCAGTGTGGTTAAAGGTTAATATCTGTTATAAACACTCAATCAAAAAAAAAAAAATTATAAACTCTATTTCAATGATTTCTATCTGTAAGGTCCCCTGAGGTGCGTCCAGCGGTCACTTTCCACCACAAAAAAAAAACAAAAAACAGAAATTAGTTCTGTGTTTAGTTTTCAATTTTATCTGATTACCAGCTTCAATATGAAAGCAGTTATTTTCCTTTGATTGATGTCCATAAGAGATGACCAGTCTGTCTGATTTTTTCAGACTAAATCAAATAATTGAGCGAACGGACTGACTCTTGTCACATTCCTGTTTTTAAAGTCTCACTTACAGTGACAAACAAATTGTCCAAATAACAGAGGTGTGTTTCCATCTTTAATTTATTTTAAATGTGAAGTTTTTCGAACACCACTCCCAGAGCTGTCTTTAATGCTACTGAACACACAGGAGAATGCAACCAGAATGACACACTTAAACCCACTGTGCACACAAACTACTTTTCAAACCATGGTGGATTACATTCAACTGAACAAAATACCTTCAGTGGTTCTGCAACAGTTCCAAAAAGAGAAAATCACCATTTTACATTTGTGTAACGCTGGTCGGCACAGAACTGACAAGAAGGCATGACCCGAGACAGTCAGGTGGAGAGCAAAGTCCTAAAAGAAGTCTGGAAATCAGACAGGAGGTGAATTCATTAGCAAAATTCAAAAGACAATCTGGCGGGGGGGACGAGTGGAAGGGGGCCGATATAAACACTACAGGAGTCATTGGAGGGAACGGGGAGCAGGTGAATCATGATGAAACTGGCAGGACTGAAGTATTCAGACCAAATCAGGCGTTACGGTGATTCCCAGCCAGAACATAACTGTGAGGGTATCATAATTTAGTCCATTTAGTCCAGTTTGACCGATCTGACCGTCAGCTTAGACATCACAGCGTCATGTCAGGTTACATTTCTCCAAAAGCTGATTCTGGTTCAACTTCTCCACTGCATTTTTTTTTTTTTTTTTTTTTTTGGCATACCATCTGTTTTCACCACCGCTGACTTGGTCTGAATCAGCCTTATCGCCAGCCAAGGCAAAATGTAGCCGGTGTAGAACGCACCATACACATAGGTCAACCACACGCATGTACTTGCTGTTGGTTGGAGATGTGAATCTGCTTTGCCACCGGAAGCAAAGGTTTTATTTGCCCCTTTGCTCGCACAGAATGAAAATGAATATGTTCATGCCCCTGTGAGACAGAGAATGGATCTGTGACCGTTTTGAGTGAAGATTATTTATGCTGTTCAAAATAGTAATTAAAAGAATATAACATTTTTGCATATTGAATGTTTCTGAAGGTAAACAGTGAATATTTTATCCTAACAGTCATTCTCTAACACATTTTGCAGAACATATACTGAATATTTAACCGTCAAGTTCAGAGCTTTATCACAGTAAAAGCTCTTAATAGCAAAAAAAAAAGCCCAGGCGATGTAAAAGAAGGTTTGAAGGATCCAAGGCGGCTCCCTTGTAATGCACTCCTCACACATGTTAAGTGCATGGAGGTCATACTTTTGGTTGAAATAGAAAAAAAGAGTTTTTTCAGCACAGCACTACCCTCTCCCATTGATGGCATTGTGGTTGTACTGCTACATGCATTTACACCGCGCAAATGAGCAAGGCAGCTCACCACTCTGTACTCTCTCTCACACACACAGACACACACACATACACAGACACTGTTAACCTTTTCTGAGTTAGAGGCACCCAGTGTCACTGAAACAGTGCTGTGAATTATTTCATTTCATAAAGTTGCTCATGTCCAGATTTCATTAGCGGCACATTAGCTGCAGTTTTATGCTTTATGTTTATTACAGGCCTGACATGATCTATAAATAACAAGTTAAGCGGGTGCGGACGCAGGGGACGGCCGTGGCTCTGTAATGCTAAAGGGATCTATCATTACTGCTGACAATTGCTAATAGCCAGCCCTCTGGGTCAATCACTACAAATTACAGCGGCTCAATTACACGCCATCATTTCTGGGCGTCCGGCATGCGTGGTGTTATGGCAGGAGGCCGTGATATAACCGCTCAGAGAGAGGGTTTAAAAAGCAGGCTAGATGCTGGGGGTCGGCACAGCCTTCCTCAGGTGTGCGATCAGTTCAAGACACCGTGAGACGATGCTTTTAAAAATGCACTTTAATAGGAAACAATCCAGCAAGAAATGATTTTGTGGTGAATGAATATGAATGTGAGTAATGTCACCGCTTCCATTTGCTGCTTCTGTTTTAGTCCACTCATAAGTGGTAAGTTGATGGCTGAAAATTTCGACCAAACTTTGCATTTAAAGTTCAACATTTTAACAGTTTAACAGAAAAGTCGATGCTTCTGCTGTCTTTCTGCTGTTAAATGTCTCTTTCCTGACTCCTCTGTCTGCCAGTCATGAAGGAGGACTGAGAGGCATTTTTGACACCCATCCCTCGATCATCTCAGACCAATGCTTCTATTTTAACAAATACTATCAGTCCACACTTCCATAATGACCAATCAGGCCCCCCCTAGTCTCACTATGAGCTTTCCACTTACTCATAGTTATTTTTGGGCAGGGGACATACACACACACACACACACGCACAATCTTACACAATGATTATTTTCATCCATTTTCCTAATATTACTGAGTCTGGTGACGAGGAGCTGGTACATCTGGTTCTGAAGACTGTGACGGCTGAACAGAGGTGACGCTTGTTTGTTAACTGTAGCCCCACTAGTGAGCGTGTCTTAATATCTTTTGCAGAGAGCTCCACATTGGCATAAACACATTTCATGTACAACCACGACTGCAAGAGTCAAGAAGCTGTGTAAAACAGAAATAACAGAACGCAATGATTTGCCAATCATTTTCAACATATTCTGTTGAACACAACAATGACAATGACAAGTTATGCAATATTCAACCTGATAAAATGTATAGTTTTTTGTCAATATACATTCTGCAACATTGGAAAGTTTGGACGGGGGCAATAAAAGACTGTGAAAGTTATAGAATACTCACACATCTGGAACCTTCCACAGGTAAGATGGTTCACTATGATAACAGGTGATAGTATCATGATCGGATATGACAGGGGCATCTTCGAAAGGCTAAGTCGTTCACAAGCAAGGACGGGGCAGCAATCACCACCTACAATGTATTTATAATGTCTAAAGAGTCAGAAATCTCTGCACATACGAGGCAAGACTACCAACCAACACTGAATATAAAGTAATAAATGGACTGTACTTATATAACTCCTGTGTAGGCTTCCGACCAATCAGGGCACTTATACACTGCCATGCAAGGTGCCAACTGCTCATCAGTGTGAGGAACTAACCATTCACACACAGATGGTGCAGCCTTCAGGAGCAGTTTGGGGTTCAGTATCTTACCCATGGACACTTTGACATGTAGACTGGAGGATCCGGGAAATCAAACCACCGATCATCTGACTAGTCATCTGACCTTTGACCCCTCAGGCAGTGCTACATTAAAAACCCACATGACTGTATAAAGGATATTACCACATGGGCTCTGGAGCACTTCAAAAATCTACACTTCATCCACAAATACAAGTTCTTTGAACCTGCTCATCTGAGATGGACTGATGAAAAAGTGTTCTGTGTCCACATTTCATTTATGAGTATTTATGGATACTCATAAAAATACCAAAAATATCCATTATTTATTTATTTTTTTGCTAAATCAATCAAAAAAGGTAATGTCAGTTTTGTAGGATTTTATGAAGCTTCCTATATTTTTTATTTTATTTTATTTTCTGACATCCTGCAGTAACACAGCTGTAGATTCTGAGGAAGAGATTTTTTTTTTTTTCATTCATTTAGTTGATTGACAGTTTTTCCACTGAACTCGTCAGAAGCACATTGATTTTGTTAGATGTTTATACTTGTGACATTAAAAATCTGGAGAAAATTTTGCCCAGAGCGATTCTCAAACTATTTTCAGAGCTGCACAGCACTGTATAGGAAACAGCAGCATTAAGCTGCCAATTTAGAGATGTAATAACAGTTTTAGCATTTTTAGAATGGTCCAATAGAATCCTTCCTCTTCATTTATCATTATGGTTTTCCTGAATAAAGAAAACTTTTGAAATCAGTAGGTTTGTGTTACAAATAAATGATCTTCACCAATATATATTATTTATTATTTAATTAATTTATTTTTTTTACCTTTCTTAAGACTCAATATTAGCCTAAATGTCTCATTGGATATTTTTACAATGTTCCCTGGGATGAAAGAATTGAAAGATAAACAAGAAAATCCTCCATTCAGCAGCATTTGGCTACAAGCTCACGGTAATTTAATGCCGTGCTTATAATAAATGATATTTATCGTTACATTCTGATACCATAAAGCAGCAGAATGTCATGGATCGGGATTGTCACCTAAATCACTCTTCTATATTTTGACACATGATGTGTATAATGTGCAGATTATGTGCTTTCCATTTTAGCTTCTTCTGTGTCTCTGCCATCCAACAGAACAAACACCTTTAATAAAGTCACAGCGACAAAGCATAGAGGGCCAAATCCACTCCCACACACACACACACACACACACACAGAAAACATCATTAACACACAGTCACACAGTGCTATTGTCAATGAAGCCACATATAGAGTCAGCTTATAGATGAACATGAGTAATCATTGGACACACAAACAGACATGCACACCTCACATGCGCACACACGCAGTGACAAAAGACCTGCATTTATGCGATTAACTGAAAACGTGGCCAAGAATGAGCAGAGAGTCACCTCTGTGCCTCCTGCCAGACGCTGAAATGACTTTGAACGCCAGTTTGCAAAAAAAGTACAGCAATCTTAACATCAGTCAACATTCACTCATTCATTCATTCACAGCCATGTGCCTAAGAATGTCAGCAGGGTCGGTTATAGACAACAACACATAACATGATAAGAGTTCTCCAGTGTTCTTTGGAAGTGTTGTTGACAAATTCTCCTTAAACTGAATGACCACTTGCTCGTATGACCTTGCTATATTAACAGTGTTGTATTATTTGTTATTCGTAGCCCAAAAGGGGCACTTCTAGAAAGTTTGGGGATCCACAATATCATTAAAACATTAAGAAATTCCAGAATCTCTGCACTGAAAAATTGACAATAAATGCCCTTTGACCCCTGAAGAAGTGCTGCCATGATCATATAAAGATATTACTACATGGGCTCAGAACCACATCGTAAAACTGTTGTCAGTAAACACAATCTGTCATTGCATCTGAAATATTCTGACTTCTAGATTCCTACTTCACATACAATGTGTCAATGTTAAAATAATCAAAACTAATACATTTATTTTAAAAAATATACATATGTTGTACTAACCCTTATGACTTCACTATGACATCATCAGGGTTGTCGCACTTGATAAAGTGTCTCCAGAGCCACTGTACAGTAATACACCTCACAGATTGGCAACCTCTGTGGCTGGGAAGTGAAGTCAATGCAGAAGAGCTAAAAACTGTAATACTTTGAGTGTCCACTTGAGGCTGGCTACAGAACATTTCAACCTCCATAAGTCCCCATGTTAAAATGTCCAACTTCACAGCAGAAATAAACATGTTTACAGCCTGGTACAAAAAACAGTTTTGGTCTCTATAGCTAATTTCCCCGTTCATGACAACTGTACTGAGGGTGAATTTATATACAACTTACCTGTTCAGATGATATTAAGACTTACAGTTATGCAGAATTAACAGTGTGGACGCTTTGATTGACAGATGGTTGTTGTTACTGATGGTTTGTTTGAGCACCCAGGCACCATTTGCATGACCCCTGTCTTTGCCGAGATTTAGATTAGCTGGGAGGTGGAAGAGGTAGGACCAAGCCAACATGGTGGCGGCCAGCACCGCATATTTTCAGCTTCAAAACGGCGCTTCGGAAGTCTGTGGGTGACATCACTCATGCACTGTCCATTCTTTATACTGTCATTTTATTTTGACTTCTAAAATAGGTGGAGTGCCCCGTTAATGTCACTAAGCTAGCTTAGCAAATTTCTTCCTGTCAATGTGCGGTGTCCGCTGGAGTAAGTCCTGTTTAACTGCATATAACTTCTTTGTTTCCCACAGAAATGGATATTCCGTTAAGTGGAGAAGAATTAATGGTAAGACAGAATGTTAGCAGAGGGGAAACCCAAAAGGCGGTCTGAAAAATTCAAACAGTTACACACAACTACTAAAGATTTGACAAATTCTGATAAAAACCATCTGTTGTGCTGTCTTATTCCCTATTCAGTCATTTGTTCCTGTGATACTCTTTAAGATATCTGACAGACAATGTTATATTTGTGTCTTTAATACAAAGAGCCCTGTGCTTTACTGTCTTATCTTTGACTGATGTTTAATTAGAACGTCTTTTTTATGAGAACATTAATTAAGTTTATAGGTTAAATGTTTTTTTAACCCCCCCCCCCAAAAAAAACGAGGTTGACAGATTTTTTTTCAGCCCTGAGTAATGGCTGCAGGTATTTCTTATCAGGCTGCATACCGTACAGCCCTTAGGTTAGAGCCGCCCGAGAGGTGAAACCACGGCGGTTCATCACCTGCTGCTGTTCATGGAGCTCTGGATGAGTGTGTCAACATTTTTATCAAGTCTCTCATCTGGATTGTGCGGGTTATACAGTAAGAGAACATTGTCCAGGCAGACTTTTGGGAGAAAATCAAGTGAGGATGAAGTGAGAGGTGAGTGGGGACATGGTCCCAGAAGTCCCCTGGAAATGACATGCTTGGATAGGAGTGTGTGAATATTTGGCTAAAACACAATGAAAGATAAGAGTGCGTGTGTGAGAGAGAGGTGACAGACAGGTCAGAGATAAGCCAAGGTTTAAGCTAACAGGAATTAATAACTCTGATGGAGATAGCTCTGTTTAACAGCATTTCAGTGGACAAAGTCCCCTGACCTCCAAAACATTACTCTTTATCATGATTATTTCTTACTAATCAGCTGAATAACGCTGACCTGTTTACCACCACCAACGTTTACCGGATGCGTGTGCAGACTGAATGTGTGTGTGTGTGTGATTTGCATACCTGCGTGTTTCAACCTTATAGAGGGTATGCACGTAATGTCACGGTACCCGGAAGTCACTGTGGTTACTTTAAATGCGTATTCAACATGGAGAAGAGCTGCTGTGCAATCGACTGCACTAACAGATTTTCAAAGGGGTCAGAGCAAAGTTTCTGTAGGCTACTAAAAGCAATAGAAAAGAGACGGCGATGGATTGCTACAATCCAGAGAGTCAGCTGGAATCCAGTCACCGAAACCTTTGCGGTTCACATTTCGTGTCAGATAACATTAAATTATGCTGTATTTTGGGGGAAATCATATCATTAAATGACATAATGTATTGTCAGCGTTACCTCAGTAAAGTTCTTAACGTTAGCATCTTTCATTTAGCTATATTCATCACCCTATATTCATTCATAACCCTAGCCTAGCTAACTTAAGGTAACTAAAGACCCAAAAGTCATACTTTAGTAAAAATAAAGATATCGTGTTAGACAGACATTACTGCAGACATCAATGCTGCTGCATGTGAACACGTCTCTCCAAGTCCTGCCATACATGTACAATGAGCTGTCAAAACTGTCCCTGTCTTCTCTGCAGCTATCCAAGGTTTCAACGGTGGCTTATTCATTCTCTGGCTGTTTCACCTGTACAATTAGCGAGTGGTAGTGTTAGTTACTAACAAATAATGCCTGACAGTAGCTAACTCAGTTTATAAAAAAATATAAATATATATAACCTATATACAAACCTGTCCACAGACCAGGGGTTATGGGTCACCGTATCAACGATGGAACTTCACTCAAAGCAGAGCTCCACCAAGGGGCCCGGAACTGTCGCGGAAGGACAGAGCAGGAAAATATACAGCGCATTTACCATGACGCGACGCGGTGGCGACGGGGGAAGCTCTGCTTTGAGTGAAGTTCCGTCGCTGATAGCGGCGAGCGGTGACCGCGGTCATTATGTATAATACCACTGCCACTACCCCCGTCACCACCGCATCATGGTAGGTGCGCTGCATATTTTCCTGCTTTTTTGTCCTTTGCCAATCACACCTATGAGTCCAACTGACCTCAATTTGTTCTGATACTCTGATATATTTTTATCCGGTTTTGCTGTGTCCACCGCTATCCACCATGTTGTGGGCAGTTGTTTTGCCACTCAGTCTCAATAAGGGGGGCGTGTCCCGGGCAGAAGTGACATAAAGGCATATCCTCTATTGTTGGACAGCAGACATACGCTCAAGGAAAACCTTAGTTCTTGAGTTCTCTGGAGAATATTTTATCCTAAACAATCCTTTTCTGGTGTTTAAGATTCAGAGTGCAAAGAAGAGTTCTTTAAGTCACAATTGCAGCACTTCCTGGGCTAATGTTTTTTTTTTTCTTTTTATAGGTCCAGTGTGTATGATTTAGTGGCACCTAGCAGTGAAGTTGTACATTGCAACCAAATGAATACAATACAATGTAGGAAAAAATGTGAAATTCACATATAAAGCAAAAGGCTACATGTAGATCAGTGTTTAGTTTGCCTGTTCTGGACTTCTGTAGAAAAATGGTGGTTCAACATGGCGGACTCCGTGGAAGAGGACCCGCTCTCACTGTAGATACAAAGGGCCCATTTTAAGACACACGCAACACGCAAACACGCAATGATTCATATTTTCAGGTGATTAAGAAGGAATGGAATATAGTATTCATTAGTATGTTTTCATTAGTGTATATAGATACTCCTAAGTCTTACACACTGGACCTTTAAAGGTTCTTTAAGCCATTTGTAACAATGTGACCTGGTTTTCATAAAAAACAACAAAGGGACAGTTTGAACATCTTTTTTGTGAACCTGACATAGGTTTTAACCAATGGAAGCTATATGCCCAACCTATTGACTAACTTGTGGCTGTGCTTAGAAATTACTGTTGTGGTGCCCTTTGTAAGGGAGAGCAATTGATAATGTGATAATTTATGCAATAACCTAATAAATAACCTTCCTTCCCAATATTACACCTTGAATGAACTCAAGGACTGTATTTATACCAAATCCTGGGAAGAACATAATAATAAATAGTTCTTTGAAGAACCAATAGGTGAAAAGTTCCTATGGCATCACCATGAAGAATCATTTTAGGCCTCAACTCAAACCTTTATTTTTAAGGGTGTACTCTAATGCTTGCGTTCAAATAAACATAATTGTTGTTTATGCTGAAAATAGATTTTAGCCGCTTTTTCTCATCTATTTTCAGTTGCAAGACGGGAAATCAACCCCATAGTAAAAAGAAAATGACACTTCTATCACAGCATTGCCCACAAAATTATAACACCTCCACCTCCGCCTTCTGGTTCCCACCTGCGATGAAGTTGGACTAATGAATCCAGGCTTACTAAAGTTCACTTGATATCACTTGAATTTTTAACAATTACTGTTTACTGTTTACAAATGCTTCTGTTAGAACAGGAGTTCTGGTTTCACCACTCCATTTCTCAATATGTTGGGCCATACAAGAATTTATTAGCACTTCATTGTAAGCACATGAAAATTACACTTATTATTATAAGTAAATGATGTCTTAGTGAAACTAAGTGATGGGTTCCTACATGAAAACAGTCTTCTAGCTTAAACTTTTTTTTTTTGATATTTCTGTTATGTGCTCTTCATTGTGTTATTTTAATTGGTTGGTTCTCAGCTGAAAAAAGGTGATCACATACTCTTGAGTACCAATTAGGGTTCAGTAACATTTGAATCAGAAACTGATCTATGAAACAAATCTGATCAAACCACACGCACAGGTTCTCATAAATATCTGACACTAGAAAAAAAATAAAATAAAATATATAGCTTGAGAATGTAACAAAGCAACAACTGATGCTTGAGGAGCAGTGTGAAGGATTTAAATTTTTTCTTCTAAGTGTGTAGGTGACTTCCTGATCTACTTTTCCTTGGTGTGGTTCTCCCTCTGCACTGAGGCAAACCGGAAGAAGCTCCAGAGAGTGGTCAAGACAGCGCAGAAGATCATGGGCTGCCACCTCCCCTCCCTCAAAGACATTTACACATCTCGCTGCCTCAGCAGAGCGCAGACCATTACAAGAGACAACACCCATCCCGCCCACCACCTGTCTGACCTGCTGCCCTCTGGCAGACGCTACAGGTGCACTAGAGCCAGGACAAACAGACTCAGGAACAGTTTCTTTCCTAAAGCCATCACCATCCTGAATGCACACATGCACTAGCCCCCAACATGCAAAATCTCTTGTGCAATAACTTTACCTTCATAACTTCCTGTGCAATAATCTTACCTGTGTGTCACGAGCAACAACCTCATGTGCAATAATTTTGTAATAATGCATAACAACCCTGTCATGTAACATCCTGCTTTTACCATATGCAAATACAAGCAAGATGCAGCATTCACTTTTTATGAATGCCCCTTGTATTTTTGTATAGTGTCTATATTTTTAGTGTTGCATTTGTATTTATATTGTGGTTTTATCTTGTCTATATTGATGCTACACTATGCTATGACCTATATTATTAGCAGCACCTTATTGAAGCCCCCTGTAATTTCGTTGTGCTTACAGTATGTCTGTTGGACAATGACAATGAAAGCTTTCTATTATTCTAACTATGGTGGCACTAATGTGCAAAAAGTGCCAAAGGCCCCGTCTAGAGCCAGTGTTTAGTTTGTCAGTTCAGGGCTACTGTAGAAATATGGTAGTTCAAAATGCAGCCTCTGTGGAAGAGGACCCACGGTGTCTGCAGATATAAATGTCTCATTCTAAGGCGACAAAAGCACAACAGTTCTTATTTGCAGGTGATTTTCCACTAATGAGAACAGAGTTATGAATATTATTTTACATTTCTGCCATATTCTATAAATAGAGACCCCTAAGTCTGACACACTGGACCTTTAACAGTGTGTCGTCTGTTCACACTGCTCTAAAAGAGCCAATTCAGAATGGAGGGAATGTTTTAAACCAGCAACAAATGAATATTTCTTGTATTTTTTTCCTCTTAATTAAAATCAGAGGGTCCCACAAGTCATTGAAGTTTCACCACGGCACTAACTAAAGTGTGTGACAAAGATGACTTCATCTACTGGAAAGAAAAAGCACACGATAACACCACCACAGCAGCACTGGTGGATGGGGTTTCTCCACTGTGTCTACCATTACAATTACGTGGTGTGTTATTGCATTATCTGTTGTTTGCTGATGTGAATAAGGTGGGGCTGCGACTACAAACGCTACCTGCTAAATTGCTCATGAGAGTATCAATAAAACCGAATTGACTCAAATTTTATTGTATTGGGTAGTATGGGATAATAGCTTTACTGGGGAGCTGAGGATTTTCTCAACAACAACAACAACAACAACAGGCACCTCAATTCATTCCGCTGCATCCTTTTTTTTTTTTTTTTTTTGCTGTGGTTGTCTGAGGGATACACCGGGGAATACAGGGTTCCTCTTTCATATACTTCTCAATATTTCACACTAACGTCCATATGGCAGCGTTTAACTAGATCTTCCCTCTCGCCTTGATGAAACAAAAAGAAAAAAGAAGAAGGGAAAGTTGATGTAATTAAATATACATTAAGGCATGGTTGAATTTGTCGCTGATTAAAAGAGCTTCCAAGTGTTGTTTTTCACTGTGAAATAATTTCATT
This sequence comes from Protonibea diacanthus, assembly GCA_028641955.1. Lineage (NCBI taxonomy): Eukaryota > Metazoa > Chordata > Actinopteri > Sciaenidae > Protonibea > Protonibea diacanthus. The sequence goes on from CM053989.1 coordinate 22,278,144, forward strand.
TCTTCTTCGGAAAAGTTTTATAGTCACTTTATTCTCCGCCTGTAGAAGTTAGCGTCTAATTTCTAAAATATCTCATAACTGCCTCCTGAAACAATCAGGTCAAATGAGCTTAAGTGACACTGCCAGTGCTTGTGAAGGGTTTTCAGGTTACACATTTGTATCAGAAAACATAAACGGTCAGTGATACACTTATTACACAGGAGATGTGTGTGTGTGTGTGTGACCTGGTTCTACTGCTCCTACATTAAACCCACGTGTCATGATATTTCTCTCTCTTTCATCATCTGTTTTCTTTCTCATTCTCATTCACGTTACACATTTAATCCATTGCAATTATAAAAATATTGATTAGTGCAGCTTTACCAGAAGTGACGACAGCACACTGTAAAAAATATGTCAAAACAAGTTGTGTCCTGTGTTTTCCTGAGTTGAAAATGTTGCTTAAAGTATCAACAGTCATATTATATTATATTATATTATATTATAGGATTATTATTATTATTATTACTGATGTGTAAGTAGAACTTGACTGTTGTAGTTGATCGAATTACCGCTAAATGCAACTATTTCACAGCTGACACCTCATCACCACATCAACATAGCATGACAAAAACAATATTTCCCTCTGACTAATGGAGTACATGTGCAAAGCATGACTTAGAGTAACTCAAAATTACAGTACTTGAGTGAATGTACTCAGTTACATTCAACCAATAATGAAAATTCTGTTGATGAGCGTCACGGTGGTCCAGCGGCTAGCACTGTCACCTGACAGCAAGAAGGTTCCTGAAGAAGGTTCTCTCTGGGTACTGCAGTGCCCTGTGATGAAGTGGTGACTTGTCCAGGGTGTATCCATCCCACGGATGGATGGATGGCTGATTCTGTCCATATTAAATGCGTACATCAGTACTGCAGGACTTTTACTTGTACTGGCACTCTACATGTTTTGATTGTGATACTGCTACTCTCAATTAAATGATGTAGTTACTTCCACTACCGCAAGGCAATCGCAATTTATAGGAACTGTTGAAGTAGATGTGCTTCTATCACTCACACAGAAGCTTTACTTTAAAAACTGCTTTGCAATTTGTCCCCGTCTCTAAAACAGTCCTGTCACCTGACTCTAAATCTTCTCCCAAGCACTGTGCATGTATTGTTTATACGTTGTAATGTGAATTTATCCCTCATGAAATGATTTCTGAGCCTCTCAAGTTGCTGTGATTCTTCATGTCAATTTATCTCAATCCACTCCTCCTCGAAATAACGGTGAGGAATATTATCCTTTTGTCTCTTTTAAGACATTTTTTTTTCTTTTCAAATTGTGGAACGGGCCATTAAGAGAAAAAGCACCAATCAGGCTTACCAGTCATTCGTCTCTATCAAACACAGGGGAGCTCAAACAAAAAAGCTACTCAGGTTGTAAATGGTCGAAATGTCAATTAGAAAAAAAAAAAAGTCATCATTAGGTTTATTACTCAAATTAACAGTTCCTCTCAAGCATTTAAATCATCATTGGTGTTCGCCACTTAAAAAGGGAGCAGATCTTTTTTTCCCCCCTTTTCTTTTCTTTCAGTCTTAGTAGTCAGACACATCTCCCTTTGGACTCTGACGGAGTGATTTTGGAGGTATTATATTCATGAGGGGTTCCAGTAATTGGATTAAATTGGTTCCAGAATGTAGCAATTTATATTATAATATCCCATTACTTCTAATACTGTTCTTAATTAATTAGCCTGATTTTTTTGGTCCATGTTCCTGATAAGTTAAGTTGGCTCAGGAGGAGATCCGTCGCACGGTGGCGTCTCGCAGAGCTTCATCAGTCACACACACCTGGACACTACATGCAAGGGTTGAGCCAAATCCTGACGCTCGCTGCCGAGGAGGTGACCTTCTTTATTGAAATGGAGGAAGTGGAGGATTTGGACACATATATGATAGAGACGAGGAGGTGTAAACTGATTTAAATACATGCATTCTGTGTGTGTGTGTGTGTGTGTGTGCGCGCGTGCACGTGTGTGGCTCCAGCGACACGCCCCTACTGACAAAGTTCAATATCATCACCTGTCACTCTCGCAGCCTTTGTCTGATTTCGCTTTAATATGAGAAAGTAATTCTCCTTTGAATATAACAAATTAATATCATTTTCAAACAATTTCCATATGCAAATATGATTTAATCAAGTAAATGAAACTCTCAAATGCGACGCCTCAGGGCTAAAAGTGAGCTGTGTGTGGGTGGGTGTGAGACTGTGTGTGTGTGTGTGTGTCCGAGCCTGTTGTGTAGCACATTTCTCTCTGCATATATATGTATATTTATACAGGAAATGTGTGTGTGTGTGTGTGTGTGTGTGTGTGTGTGCGTAGTCCTCAAGTGTTCAAATGCAAAGCGTAGAGCTTATGGCTAAGGAATGAAACTGGTAAAATGAAGTGGAGAATTTGTGCACAGCCATGATAATCATAATGCCTGATGATTCAGAGCTCATTCCCCCGTCCAGCCTTTATAACAAGCACTCACGAACAGGTTAAATATTTGATAGATAACAGCAGTGTTAACAACAACAACAACAACAACAACAACAGTGCACCAGAATAATAAGCGAGGGCACGGGGACTTGAAAATGTTTGCTTCTGTCCTTCGCTGTCTTTACTTACTGTAATTTTCGGACTATAAGCTGCTACTTTTTTCACACGCTTTGAACCCTGCGGCCTATACAACGGTGCGGCTAATTTACTGGTTTAAAGGCCACTAGGGGGCACTCTCTAGCAGTAAACGCAAAAGTGAGACAGACATGGGGAAAGACTGTGTGCCGAAGAAGACACTAGTTTTGATTTTGATTTTGAACTGTCATTTTGGCATCATGCACACACCATCATTGTGGAAAACACACAAAGAAATGCATATGATGTAGCTTTTAAGTTAAAGGCAATCGATCTGGCTGTCAAAGAAGGAAACAGAGCTACTGCACGTACATCATCCCGTGTTCATCCCGTGTTGACGCCGTGTTGGTGCTGTGTTGGTGCCAAACTGCCCATTTCAGGCACAGTTTGAAAAAAAGCATGTCTTAAAACTAAAAAAAAAGAAAAAATCATCTTTCTGTGTAAATATCTCATGTTACAAAATGAAAACCTGCATCTTATATTCAAGTGTGGCCTATATATGTACAAAATGTATTTTCTTTTCAAATTTAGCTGGTGCGGCTTATATTCAGGTGCACTCAAAAGTCCGAAAATTACGGTACTCAAATACGTCATGCGTTACTTTGACCCTGATGTCTGACCTCTTTATTCACACTCTCTGGAACTTTCTGGTGATTGAAGTTCATACAGTCTGCCTCTTTATCTGCTTACTATTCAACTTTAACAATTTATTGACCTACCAGAGCTGTCACTTAGTACATTTACAACTTTGTGATACTTTTACTTCATTAGAGCATTTCCATTTTATGATTCTGATCAGACTACAATTATTTATTGAAGATTGAGTTACTACCAAAAATATAACATCACCTAAAAATCTTCTTTTTATAAAGCCTTCCTTTAGTCTATGATTGAGTCCTCAAATCTTTGAACATTTCTTTAGAACATGTGAAAAGAAAAACAAGTGCAGTAAGAAAATTTCAACCTGCTCTCATACAGCTCCCAACAATTTGTTTCAAGTAGTTTTCTAAAACCGTAATTAGAGTGCAGTGACACTCCTCAAGATACAGACAAATGTTGACAGGTTTAAAGAGATTCAAAACAGGCTGAAATTCTCCTGCACTGATACACTAACATGTATTTTACTTGTTTTAAGAAAATTGTTAGTAGAGAGTTTTGTACAGACACAGAATCATTCCAAGAAGACAAATCCTCCTGAAAACAGCATGACGTTCACGTTTCTTGATTTTAGTTCAATGTATTAACAAGAATATGCCATGAAATCTGATCCACACATTCATGTCCCTCTCAGGATTAATGTAAATGTGGATCCTTTAACTTCATCATCTGGTCACAGTTACAGATTGCCCAATACCCTGCTTTCTTCTTTCCTGGACTCACTGTAGTTTACACACCAGCCTTGCACCATGATGCTATCATCCAGAAGCAGAGAAGCACTATGAGAGTCATGTTCTTTGACAGTTCCTCTGCACCCTGACACTGCATCCCTGATCACGGACTACCAGAGTGCAGGGCTCTGACTCCTGAGGTTGTGAGAGGGACTACCGGCACGCCTCAAGGGACTGTTCTTGTATTCACACCTTACAAAATTCAAATATTCTGAAGAGTCTTCCATAGTCAGATGCATCAACAAAGACTTTGAGGATGAGTACAGAGGACTAACAGGAAGTCTCAGGTTGGTGGTGGACTAACAGAAGAACAGGACAGAACACTGGACCAGTTATCAAGCAGGGAGAGGAGGTGGAGAGGGTGGACTCAAGTTCTTTTGGGGTCTAAATCAATAAAAACTGGACTTCACACACAACACTGACACTCTTCAGGAAGGGACAGAGAAGACAGTTCTTATTCAGTAGACTCAGTTTCTTCAGTGTGTGCAACAGGCTCCTGTAGATCTTCTACCAGTCCAATTAAACCAATGGTCTGTCCTTTTCTGGGGTAATGGTATCAAAGCTAGTGAGTCCAACAGACTTAACAAGTTGCTAGGCAGCTGTGTTGTTGGGCTGAAACTGGACAGTGTGGAGTCAGTGGTGGAGAGAGGATAAAGAACAAGATCGAAGTTATCTAAGATGACCCCGCTCACCCTCTGACGAGCTGGGACAGGATGGGAAGTTCAGTCAGCCATCGGATCATTCACATTTTTATTTATTTATTTATTTATTTTTTGACAGAAGCCACATGGAGAACAGAGCAGAAAGGCTCCTAGCTGTGTCCGGTGGAATCTAGGGGTTAGTCTTGAAAATAAATGCCTGCTTTGTACAGCTGGAAATGAGGTTGTTGAAAGCATTTGAGTGCTGAGAAACAAAAAAGTACTGCAGAGCTAAGAGGAAACACAGTGTTAGCGGATGTATTCTGAAAGTCACCACAAGCAATCCTAAAAAAAATCAAAGAAAATCAGATACAACACTCTAGATTTGCAGTTTGCAATTTGTGCCTTCTTTTAGTAACACGTCTTGATTTTCAAGTTCTAAAGAGTATTCTTGTTAGAAGCCACTCAATAGAGCTTACACACTCCTTCTTATTGTACTTTTATGTCTTGATGAAAGCATTCAGAAGTGACTATCAGTGGACTGGAGGCATGCGATGACCATACATTCATGAGATATTGTCCCTGTGTCACAGAGTTGCTGTCCACTGATAAGTTTTTGTCCTTTGATCTGATAGTGTATTACTTACCGGTTAACAGCTTTATATTTAATCTCCCCTGGCCTGCAGCAATGGACTCAGACACAGTCATATTTTTCAGCCGGAGCTTGTCATACCTCACTATGAATAATTTGGAGCTATTCTTGGGGCCAGTGCTATCACTCTTCGACCAGATACAGCAGTGTGAGACACACAGGCCAGAAGGCGTCAAAGACAATCATCTGCTTTTACAGTTTCCATCTTGCAGCCATTTTGAGGTGGCCATTTTGAATTGGTCTTGATTCCCCCGGGACTGTAAAATGGTGCAAATGAGATCAAGGTCACATAGCTGTCTTAATTATATAACCCCTGAAAACAAGTGGTAACACAGAGCAAGATGGACGTTTATCCATTTATTTCAATATTTTTTAATTCATACTGATGTTTGTAATAGATTTGACCAATGTTCTCTAAAATGTGTGATGTTTTGGATTAAATCAGTTCAAGGATCAATCATTAGTTTGTATTAGCCACACACAGCTCTATGCAACTTGTCTTTTTTATGTCACTTGGGTTCCTCAGCATTATAAAGTGCAACAGTCATTTGCTGGAGTGGGCCTTTAAATGTGGAACTGTAGTATGTGTATGGTGTGGTCCTTCTCGGTAATACTACAAAGGTCTATATGTACTCTGGTCACTGGACACAGACTTTCCATGTATAGAATGTATATATTTTGGGCAGCACATGAGTGTCCACAAAGATCCTCATGGGCATGAACATGGTTGCATCTTAAGTAACTAAGATCTGTCCTTATACCTCTGTCTGTCTCAAAAAAAAAAAAAAAAAACATCCTTTCAGTTTTTCCTCATACTTTGTGCATGGTCCTGTCATCATTGTAACATGTCTTACACTACTGATTGTCTGTGTGTGTGTGTGCTTCACCACAAACACAAAAGAGTCAGTTTAGCTGCCGTTAGCATTAGTATAGCATTAGTAATTACTTAGGAAGTGGCTAAATAAAATAATTAGTTCGAATGAAACAAAATTGGTACTAAATAAAGTTAAATGGTATGGTTTGGTATATTTTTATTTTGCTGGTTCTAGCATTTGAAGCATGTCATTGCTTGGCTTTGTCTTGGGTACTAAAGTGGCCTTTCCAAATGACAATCAGAACACAAAGGCAGAGAGGAAAACAGTGTTTTCCCTCAAAGAATACTCCAAATGACATATGTATCTCCTCATGGGTGTTTTGTCTGGCATGGGCCTTGCATTGGCTACCTCTGCCCCTAGTGACTTCCCTGCTATTGTACCTAACTCTGAAATTATTGAACAGCTTTGAGAGGGTAAAGGAAACCTGACATGTCTTGAGCACAGTAGAAATTAAAGAGGTTAAGGCTGCAGAAGCACTTTCTGCTACTCTATAGAACCTCTTTTACAGTTGTTGGCCCTAGCAGATTTTGAGGACATCATTTCAATGCCTACCTGAACCATATCTACTGTGACACATGATATAGTCCATGAGAAGTATCGAATTTAGACACAGACATAGAAAGTCATCAGAGGAAGACAACAACAATATGCAACCTGCTCATTGGTCACCTCCTAAGTGAATAGGACAGCAGGCAAGGAAAAAGAAACAAAAAAAGAAATAAATAAAACACCTCAGCGACACGACTGTTTGAACCGCTTGCCGTTGCCTAGGAGAAGCTTATCTATTGTCACGGCGATGAGCAGCAGGAATGTAATTCGACATTACATGAGGTCGGACACTGGCGGCTTACTGGTGTGACACATCCGTGACATGCTTCGAATTAACATGCAACGGTGTCAATTAAAAGCATGAAATACACTTAGGGGTGAAGCTCCGATGTTTTCCCTATGCCCGAAAGAGCCTGAGACAAAATGAGTGAGAATTCACAACGGCATGTGCCGAAGTGACAGTTAGCACAGCGTGCGAGTTCTCGGTGGGTGATTATCGAGTTTGCTTCATACGTTGCATGATCTTCTAAAATGCAACAGAAGTGAGCTTGTACTGTACCTATTGTCTCGAACAAAAAGTTGCTGCACCTCTGGTTTGATTACAGCCGACTACTAGTTTCCTGCCAACACTGGAAATACTTTGAAGTAACACAAGAGCATGCATTTCCTCAGCATTGTCACCAATATTTCACCGGCGCCGTGTGAGCGCGGATTTGCTCTTTCATCACACTAAACAGCGGTGGTGTTTGTACAGTGATATTCTATTTTTTTTCCTCCCATATCCCATTGTTGTTGTCTTACTGCGTATCAGCTCACAACTGGGACTCACATGAGTGTGGAATTGTGTCTCAGCTTGACGTGCTGGAAAAATAGAAAGAAAGAAAAATGAAGGTAGTTCATGGGATGGATAATGACGGACAGACAAGGAGGCGACATGTTTGCATGGGAAAGAGCAAGAGAGTGTGTGTGCGAGGTGGAGTGTGTGTATGTTCACCCCCTACGCTACAGTCTCACACCATCTCAACTTCTGCTGCTCATCGTCGACGGCGTAATAACAATATCACTCATCTCATATCCTCGGCTTACTTTGCTTCCCCCGCCGCCGCCGTCGCCGCCCCCTCGCTCCACATTTATCATATTCATTTGATATTCAGAAATAAATGTAGCAGAAAGAGAATAATGCACCTCCTGTACGCGGCGTTCATTACAGATACATTTACATGGGGGTTTGCCTTCATGGTTTCAAATGGAGCACTGTTCACTGGTGTTCCTCACATTTGTTGAGACGGAGGTGTCAGGGCGGGGTGGGGGGTAGTTCTCTTCACATTAGCGCTATCAGTGAGCGATGATAAATGGGCTGATCTATCCATCTCTGCTGTCACATTCATAAAAGAAATTTGGCCTTCGTCAAGGGAATCAAGCACGACGCTGTAATATCCGCAACACGTATCCATCAAGTCTAACTTGAGACATATCGAAACGCTATACTGAATATACCTTGGTGAATAATATTTCACCCATGATAATGCAGCAAATACCCGCTGAAAAAAAAAAATCTGCATTTTTTTCTGTCTCAGCTGCAGAGGACGGCGGAGGAGGTGGGCTACTGATCATATTCAATCTGGAGGCGATCATGTAAATAGCCCTCCATCTTGGGAAGGCGATATGCAAAGCAGCCCGTCTCCCCTGTGTCAGGATCAGATTAATGGAAACCTAAAAGTGGGAATTACGGCCCTTATCCGGCGCGGTGTTCCGGGGAGGGGCCGGGATACGGGCCCTGGGGGAATCTGCCTGGTTCAAAGCCCATTCCTCTGGTTAAGGAACGCGCTAAGATCCATGCACCAAGGTGAAGGGTAATTTCCTTTGATATTCAGCAATGTATTACTGTATGTAGTGTGCAAGCTGCATGCCCCACTGACTCTGAGTGCATGTGCGAATATGTGTGCCTGTGTGTGTGTAACATGCAAATGTATGCGTGCACAGACAGCCACACAAAGAAGTAGCGGTAAACAACATTATAAAGAGTGGACGTAATGCTGTATGATCATCATCTTATGGTAAAAGCAGCACATCTGTGCCAAGACTGCTCGCCTCGCCAGCCACAAAATAATCAACCTTTAATGTATGACTGCATGGTTGTAGGTCGGAGGAAAGACCAGAGCCTCAGTTATATTCAGCTGGGATTTGATGCTAGTTAGCCTGTTAGCCTTGGCCCACTTAAAAGTGCAACAAAAACAGTACCACTGAAAGCATTAATTAGCACCACATATAACTCATTCAGTGCATTGCAACTGCAAAACAACACCAAACACGTGAGCCGCAGCTGTGAAGCCTCTCACACAAGTTCTGACAGATCAGCGGAGAAGAGAGGACAAAAATCATATCAATGCGGCCGTGTGTCATTCAGAATTCAACAAAATAATGTACGAGTGGTCTTGGCATAACCAATATCAAAGGCCAGCTTTTCATCTGGCTTGATCCTCGGGGTTGGAGGCTTTGTGCGCTCTGTGTGGATATGACAACAAGCCCCAAATCTATTACCTGGAGCTCGGTGTGTCTGTCTTATCAAGGCTGCCCACAGTGTGAGGCTCTGCAATATGCACTGCCGCCTGACTTGGAAAGTCGCTCGCCGAGGATTGGTAATATGGAATCAAACTGCTCTCGCGCGCACACGCATGCACTTCACGGGCCGACATATGCACAAACAAAGCTCACGAACACACTTCATACTCCGGTAAACGCCACCGGCTTATGTAGAATAACAAAAGAAAAAAGGCAGCAGTTGGATTTCATTAGAGTGTGGATGAAGTATTATAAGAGGCTATCCAAATAACTCCTTCGACTACGTCACATATATGTCTGTTTTTTTTTTACCTCTTTCACTCTCTTTCATGCCACCATGCTCATGTTGATTCTCTCTCTCTCTCTCTCTCTCTCTCTCTGTCTCTCTCTCCCTCTGTCACCTCTGTCAGCCTCTTTACTATTCATTGAGATCCAATCGAGTGTTTGGCACTCCTCCAGCTCTTCCACCCCTCCTCTCTTCCCTCCTTCGGCTCGCTTAAATTTGAATAATACATAACCTGGCCTAGCAGTGACATCACCAGCACGCACACATACACACACACACACACACACACTCATATATACTGTACATATATGTAAACAATCTGACCGGGAACCCAGAGGATGAATCTTCATCTATACACTCAGAAGAAGAAGGACGCACAGCTGCTCACAATCCATACTGTCAACAATTTATCAACCAAGAGGCCAAGTGGCGCTGCTCGTGTGTGTGCTTCTGTGTGTGTCCTGTGTTCTTCAGTATGAGGACTTGTGTGGGTCTTGTTTTTTTGTATAAAGGCTTGAACTGTGCATTTGCGCACCTGTGTGTCTATATGTATGTGTGTGTGATGCAAGTCAGAGCATCTGGCTCCTCTCTGCTTCCCTACATTAGTGCAGACAAGAGAATCAGTGGACTATTGAATGCAATTACAGTGTGCGGGCCAGACAATAAAGATTGATAGTGCTTTCGCCTTTTATCACACACCAAACATACCAGAGGTTAAAGCCTGCTAGCCTTGAGCTGCCGGCATTCTAATAATGATTGAAAATATGCCAGTGAGGAGGTATACATATGAAAAAATACAGGAATGCATAAAGTTTTTTTTTTTTTTTTTCACGCCTGGTTGGGTGATCTGTGCAGGACTCTTTGCATTTCACAAAGATCACACCTTGAATGAAAATGTGTGTGTTAATTTCAGCTAATGAAAACTGTGACAGTTTTTTTTTTTTGTCAATGACCTTTTTCTCTCACGAAGGTGAGACAAAACACAAAGAACTGTGACTAAGCTTCCTCATAATATAAAATAAAAAAAAGAGTTAACCTGAAACTTTCACTTCCTGCACGCCAGGGTCATCTTCACAAAGCCAACCTGAACATAGTTGCATCCTACGACCAAAAAGAAAAACAGTTGGGCTTGTCAGAAAAGCCAAAATGAAATATGAGATGATATTAGGACCAACACAAGACTACAGTTAGAAAGAAGTTGTGGTACTGTATTCATGAGAAAAGCTTTGCAGCTAAGGTCTAAGCAGTAAAATCATTAGTGACTTTACTGAAACAGGATTATTGCTGTTCATCAGTACATCACAATGTCACAGTACAACAAGTACATATTCTGGGAGAAAAACACTGTTAATGTATGGTTGATTGGATTTCAGAGTTTGTTTGTTTGTTTTTTTTAATAAACTTTTTGTGTTTTTTTTTTTCTTTACATGGATCTTGTTCAATCTGAGGGCTGCACTTTTAAATGGTGTTGGTTCAGTTTGGTTCACCAGATCAAAACCAGACAATCTACCTTCATACAAAGCAGTATTCTTCATTCATTCATACATCCTGCCAACTTGTGGTGTATTTGCAGTGCTTCACTTCTTTTAAATTCGCTTTGATCTGCATTCAATATGTTTTTGGCCACTTGGGGGCAGCACAACAAGTTGCAGACATATTCAGTCAACAGCAAACTGTTTCCTAGTGATAAGCCTCTGTGGGTTTGTCATTAAGACCAACTCCTTTCACATTACACATAGTCATTTGACTTTCAGACTTATTAGCCTGATAACTGGGGAAATAATTAAGGAAATAATAAAGCACCAGCCAGATGATTAGAATCACCATCAGTATCACCATATCTACACTGATCCATCCAAACCAAACAGGTTTCATAAAGGACAGACATTCATCCACCCACATCATCAGCAACCCCATCAGCTTATCCCAGAGAACTCACCTCAACACCATAACTGGATGTATGCGCCTGATGCATCTGGACATTATTTCAGTACCCTCAAGAAGTGTTGACTCTATAAAAGCAATGTTCACCCTCTACATTATTGAACCTCTCGCAGTCACCATTTGACTAAACATATGGATTTTATATGTAGATGACAACCTGCTATACCTATTAAACCCCTCAAGCCCTTCTGGAAGACTTCAGTCTTGCATTCATGTTCTTGAATACTTGTGATTATTTCATAAATTGTTCTGAATCTAAAATTCTACCTCTTTGAGAGGAAGGCTGGAATATTGCATCCAAAACCCCCCCTGACAATAAAAACAGGTTACATACACACATTGGTATCAGTGTTGACACCAAAATGTCAGTATTCCTTCTAAACTAGCATTCATCGAGGAACACCTCACCCGCTGGAACAACTTGCCGATTTCACTAACTGTAAAACAAGCATCAGTAAAAGTGACCACTACTGTCCAAATAAACTATTTTTCCAACCTGCATCACATTGGTTTACATTTTTCTACTAGAAACATGGACGTCTAGTGGCCTCAAATTACAGATTCTGCCACTTGCAAATCTTCAACACCCCCGGCTGGGGACAGAAAAATATGATTGTCAAGAATTATCAATATCAGTCATCATCTATTTCTTACCAAGTCAACTAAAAAAAAACAAGCAACTGACAGCTTGGGTGGAAATCCAACCAAATAACTAGATACTCCTTCCAATACATTTACCGCAATTTGACACGGCCCAGACTTTCATTCAATTAAATATTAAAGCATCCAGTTCATGGAAAAATTACACATTTGGAACACTTACCACACCCTTAGGTTCTCTCATGACAAGCAAGTGAGAAATGTATTTTGACTGTCTTGAGATTAATTAATAGAAGCTGAAGAGTTAGAAGTACGATGATTAAAAGCTGTTTTGTTATCACCAATCATTCCGACCTCTGACCTTGAATAAAAATCTGAAAGTCAATGGACTTTGTTCTCAAGACTGAGGATCCAAAAACACAAAAACAAGTTTTAGTTGTTTTGTAAAGTAAAAATCTCTTTGCATATTTAAGTCAGGCCATGACTGCTACAGAGAGTTTACTTTTCCCTGTACAGGCTGCAATCTGAACTGAAATTTGACATGGTTCTTTACATTGCCAGAAGCCTGTCCTGCCCTTACACTCAAAAATCTGTTCATATCTACTGAAACAATTTCACAAAGACACATCTGCTTCATCACTGCCGTGTGATTTTTTTTTTTTTTTTTTTGGACAAATCAAAGCTGATTCTTTTCATGTAAGCGTCCACAGGAAAAAAATGTGCCTGGGAGTGAGAAAGATGCATTAAAATAGTTGGTTGCCAAAGACGTACAATGCATCATGATGGAGGAATAATGGGGAATGGTGACCAAGGACGGATCTGAGAGAGGAACAGAGGAAACAAAGAGCAGGACAGAGGAGGAAGACGAAAATGACAGGAGGAGAGAAAGGACAAAAGAGGATGAAACATGGATTTCTTTTTTTTTTTCATGTAATTTTTAAACGGAGTACCAGCCACAGGAATAGAAGAGGATGAGTGACGGAGTGATTGTTCTATTATGTGGCTGACTGGCCACAGCCCTCTAACATATGAACGTGCATGTGTGGCGGCTTTCTTCAGGCGCCGCTTTTGATTATTTCTGTCCTATTAGTGACATTCTCCTTCAGTCACTCCTTCTTTTTCTTTTTCCGTCTGTGCTTGAACAGAATAAATACTCTTTACCTTGACACACCGCTGTTTGTCTTCTTTCATACAAAACCTGTTTGTGTTTCGCAGAGAATAAAAATCACTTTTGCTGCCTCTCCAAAGTGTCATTCTGACTGCTTTGATTTGATTCTATTATTAATTTTGGCATCGTCTTTGGATCTGTGGTTAGTGTTGTGACATGTTCTTGTTTGAAGTTTATGGTTTCTGTGGCTGGTTGTTTTTCTCTGCTCCTGTTCTGCAATGTCCTTAAAAGAAACGGGACACATGGAACACATCACTTCCTGTGTACTCCAGGATTGCCTGTAAAAGTATTGATCAGAATCACCTTTGTAAGCCAATTAAGTTGCCACGAGGTATTTAAGCGCTCACTATAATTATACACAGTGCAGGTAACAAGCACACAGTAAGCTATACAGACAGCGAGCTCTTAACTGGTGAACATAATCGAGGAAAGCCTAAGTGAGATTTAAAATATGTTTAATTTACATAAGTGTCATGAAAGGGCAGGGCTTAGATAGGATGTGGGTGGGACTAATGACAAGTTGCTAATTCAAGTCTGAAATTGATTCAGGTTGATCACAAGTTGCTATTATAAAACTATTTAGAGATCAGCATCAGGTTGGAGCTTCAGAACTATTTACAGAACAAGATTCTAAAAGTTTCTATATTGTTTAGCAGAAAGTGGATAGACACATTTTATTCTGAACAACTAAATTAAAGGAATGTATGAGTTGATCATAAATCCAGTCTTAAACGTCCCACGCAAAACCTAACTGAACCAGTGCAAAGAGACCAGAGGGTAACAGAGATAATGTGAGCTAATAAACCTGAAGATGATGAGACTTTGACCTGAGCATACCACAAAGAGACAGAATTCCACTTTACAAGCAAATCAGTACTGGAAAGAGTTGCGTTAGATGTCGTCTTTCCTTCACTCCAAACTCACCTTTTGTGACATTAAATGATCAGAGCAGATAGTGAGTCCACTCACATCCACTTTGGGAATCATTGGCACACAGACCTGAGACATCCTGACAAGGATCAACTGAAGATATTTGGACTGGCTTGATTTGGGTCGCTGGTCAGGTATCAGTTATAAGGAACTAATCAGACCCCTGTATGTAAATTCCCTCATTGCCCCTCTTTGTTTTAAAGCTTTAGTAACTGGTAAAGCATGTTTGATTTGTGATCTTAGATGAGTAAGAAGTGTTCCACGTTGCTCCATACAGTAAATGCATCACATTAAACTTCTGTATTGACTTCTGCTGTAACTGCCAGCTAATCTAAAGTATGAGGTCTTTGTCCTTGCTGACCGGTGATTAGAGGTTGATCCATAATCCAAGGATAATTTGTTTGTGTTTGCTCCCATCCAACAACCCAACAAAAATAGGCAATGCAGCAGATGCCTAATCTGTCCAACTAACACTGGATACAGTAGATGTTTCACCAGCAGACGGTGAGCGCCGTGTTTACCCCGTTCCTCCGGCGTATTTGCATATGAAACAGTGTCCTCGGATAATTCTCCAGGAAATATTAGCAGATTAGAAGCAGATAGGATTAATGTATGGTGTTATGGCCTCTTCTGATACAGTGGAGACACACACACACACATACACACACACAGTGCATAGTCTGCATATGTTGATGCAAATCATCAGCAGAAACACACACACACACTCACACTGTAACCCCTGTCCCTCACAGAGATACAGGAAGCGGTAGGATGAGGGTTCACTGATAACAGTCAAATCCAGACACCTATTTAAAAGGTTGATATTTTAGTAGTAAACATGTAGGATTCCTTCATTATTTGACAACTCCCCCGTCTGCATAGTTGGGAGCTTTCCGTTAAGATGCTTATCTGAAATGTCAAAAAGAATTATGCTGATAGCAGTCGGTATGAATAGGGCCTACGCCGTCCCTGATAAGGATGCGTGTGGACTCCGGCACTCTCCTCGCCAGCACTGGATTTCCTGCACATCTAAAAAGGGGCCTAATTCCACACTAATATGAATATGCCACCCGCCTCTACCCCCCCCCCCCCCCCCCCAGTGGAAAGAATTATGGTCCCCGTGAACCGATCCTCACTCTCTCTTACCTCTGCCACGACAAAAATGCCACGGTAATGTCAGGGGAGATGTAACGATTTAGATCCCGACGATTGTCCCGTGTCAGCCGCACATCCGTTGGCCCGGACGAGTTGATTAGAGTTGGGACATCAAAAGAGGCTCAGGGTGGAGATAAGGGGAGAGGGGTGGTGGTGGAGGGGTTGTGCGGTGAGGAGGAGGCGGGGCGGGCGGTGGCTTGGTGTGATATTAACGTGTTTCCCGTCAGGAATTAAGACGTAGAAGGAGTTTCAGCCAAAGTTCTGTCTGTCTCGCCTTCTGCTATCTTGAAAGAGTTGGCAGTGATTCCGGCTCGTTCTTTTTTCTTTTTGCATAAGAGCCGAGATAATCTGAGCCTGTTTGGATCAATTAATGGAGAGATAGGGAGTACTGTAAGTAAACTGACAAGAGTGTGCAAAAGTCAGCTGTGTGTGTGTGTGTGTGTGTGTGTGTGTGTGCGGGTGAACAAATGTCCACACAAGGATGGAAAGTTGAGTAAAATCAACCATGATGTGATTTGCTCGATCCTTGCCTGTTCAGGGCGCACTCCTCAGGTCAGGAGTGGGTCTAGTGGTCGAGTTAAAGGTCCAGTGGGTCGATTTTCAAAATAGGGCAGACATGGAATATATTATGTATAACTATGTTTTCATTAGTGTATAATCACCTGAAAATAAGAATCTTTTTGTTACTTTAAAATGAATGGGAGCAGGTCCTCTTCCATGAAACCCCATATTTCTCCAGTAGAACAAGTAAACCCAGAACAGACAAACTAAACACTGACTCTAAATTGGGCCTTTTGCATGTCTTGCCACTGTTGTTTCTACTTCATGTGATGAAGGCAAGGGTGAGGTGAGGAGGTTGCAATGCAACAATTGTCAGGCACAACTAAATACTACACACTGGCCCTTTAGGGTAGAGAATGAGTTGTGGTTGCAATCAGCAGCTGCACTGCTAGATGCTACTGAACTAAATATGATTTCAGTGACTTAGAGCACATATTGACCACGCTCCTCTTGGGCGACATTATTGTATTATTTTATTTTTATTTAAAGCAGGTGGATAACTTGCAAAAGGTCATTTTGCATAGTGCATATGTTCAATGCTGAAATGATCTGTTGATTAATCAGTAAGTTAAATCAACAATGTTGATAATGGAGCAAAAATAAGCATTGTGAGAGATTGCTGCCGTATTTGTATCATTGTCAGTTGCATTTGTTTGGGTTTTGGACTGTTTGTCACAACACAAGTGATTAAAAGACATGGACTGAATGAATAATTGAAAAATAATTTGCAAAGAAATAATCAGTTGTAGCAGTAATAAAATTTCTGCTGGTTTATATTAGGTCACTAAGTGGTGTGCCTGTTGTTTGCCACTTTCCCTCATCTCAGTTACACTTGAAGTCGGTAGCAACACCAAACGTGTGGAAACGTTGCTCTTGTGTTTGTGATGTGATGTGGCAAAGCTAAAATCAGCTCACTTCTTACAAGGTGACATATTTCAACAGGCACATGTCAAGTAGCAACAACTGATAACAACATCTGCCTCACCTAAGCAGGTGTCCACCCCCCAAAGAAAACGCAGCTCTACATTTATCATGTCGTTGCCGAATGTTTAGTTCAAAATTGCAAATTTGACTAAAAGGCAACAAGTTTGCAGCCATGCTGCCTCAGGCTGAGCTTAAACATTAAAAGAATTGTACTAAAAGGAAATCATACAAATGAAATTAGTGCCCCTTAAGTTCTGTGTGTGTGTGTGTGCGTGTGTGTGTGTCTTCTTTTCTCCATCCACCCTTCACCAATTCCCATTCCCTCCTCGCCTTCACTATCTCCATTTAACACCGCGGCCCTTAGAGGTCAAAAAGACACCCAGGCACCAGCTGTCCATCCTAAAGAGGATAAAGGGTTGTGTGTGTATGTGTGTGTATGTGTGTGGTGGTGGTGGTGGTGGTGGTTTGGGGGGGGGGTCATTAATTATACATAGGCTGTATTTTGCATAACTCTCTCCTCTCCTCTGCCCCCTTCACACCACTGACGGTTCAGAAGCAAAGGCTGCATCCGCTTCATGATAACATCTCCAATAACAATTAAAGTGGAAACGTGTAATTTGCCAAGAAGAGAAAAAAAAAAAAGCTGTCAATAGTCTCTGATGCCTTTGCATACTAAACACAGAGGCTGGAGCTGCTGAAGACATTAGCACTGGGATGAATGCATCGTTAGCCCCCCAACAGGATACTACACAGCAAAAAAGAGATATTGTTAGAGACACAGATCAGCTTGTTTGATTTGGGTCAAAGTTTTCTGCTCTTTGACTGCCGTCACCAGACAGTAGCATCGATATTGGATGATTCTGTATTGCATTCAGCAACCTCCTACCTTCAAGGCCAACTATTTTTTTTGACAATGTTCTCTTTATAGATCAAAACTCACAAACAACACATCATGACATAACACATCGCTCTCACAACTCGTTCAACTCGCAACACCGAGCACTAGAATAGTTGTATTTGTTCTTAAATCACCGACGGAAGCCTCTTCTTAGTTTTCACAGGAAAGCTTTTTATTCTGTGACTACACCTGTGTTTGAACGTGGGGGTGTGTAGGGTAAGTGCATCTTCACATTTCTCAATTAAAAGCTCAAATAAAGGTTATTTATTAAGTTGAGTTGAATGCAGGAGTATAGTGGCTATTGCCTTTATAAAAACTTAATGAAATTGTAAGTGCAGAGTTTAACAGATTTTTCCTGCTTCATTGTTTTGGATTTCATTAAATAATCTATCTATCTATGATATTTACCTTGACATATAATTATTTCTCGCAGTGTGACGTGTAAGACTAGGTGTAAATGCAGTTCTTCATCTTTTCTCCATGAAGAAAAGGAGAGGCAGAGTATCTACTGTACATTTCAACCTGCATCTATAGGAGTTTCATCTTCCCACCACTGGGAAAACACCCTGATCCTTTTAAGCATGTATCCGGACTGACCCCATCCTTTCATCAAAAGTGATAAAAGCTTCGCCTTTACGTCTGATGCCACCTTCCCCCTTAGCTTCCCACCTCCCTACCTAGAGTCACTCTATGACTGCTACATCTGAATCAAGAATGCAAATGGGGCTGGAGCCTCACAAAGCCTGGGGTGACCTATATTACAGCTAATGATGGGCCACAGTGTCGGAAGAAGAGCTGGAATGAAAGAGAATTTGAATGAAGCTGACCCACATACAAAGGCACAACCAGTCGGAAAGACATGTTCCCTTCCTACTAAGTAGGCCACAATGGGCTTCAGGATTATGCACAAGTTCCCCTTTTCTCCTGATGGATGGAAATGGGAAAAGTGATGGGGAGCCCCTGGCAACAAGAGTCATTCCTTACACACAGCTAACAGGTTTGTCGAAAAAAGGTGGGAGCCTCAGCTTGTTAAACGGGAGTCAGTTTTCTTTGCTGAAGCAGAAAAGATGGGGTACGTGGACAACACACGATCTCTTCATATACAGTAGAGCCCAGTGTTCCATTAACAGCGTGATCAGATCAGAATAGAAATCTCCTTTTGTAACCACATCAAACAGAATAGACAAATCTTAATGTCATCTCCACTGGTATGAAAAAGGTATTCAACCTTTTAGAGGATGTTAAATAGAAAAATCTTTGCTATCTAATCTTGGAAAAAAAAATCTTAAAAAGTTTGTGAAATGCTCTCAATTACTTTCATATCCAAGAGTGAGATGATCGATGTCAATCTCATGTGTGTTAGGCCTGAAGCAGGGGCTAAACCTAGCTTAGCATGAATGCAGGAAGAAACAGCTAGTGTTAATCCGTGCAACACATCTAATGCACACAATTCAATATAATGCATCTGATTTGTTTGTGCTCAACCAGAAATGAAAACATGACAATGTTCTACAACCTATAAGCATACAACAGAAGCTATGCTGTTAGAGTGAGGTTGTGCACCCTGAACATATCTGCCAAACTAATATAGCTTGAGACTGTGCACTGATTGGTTAAATTCACTGTAACTTGTCAAGAAATAGTTCACACAGAACCCCTCCCCCAAAATCACAAGTTTTTTTTTTTTTTTCTTTTTCTTTTTTACACCTCCTTGGAACAAAGAAGATCCAGTGAGTTAATTAGTGAGCTTCGGAGGTGATGGTAGGCAGTAGGTGTGAGATTGTTAGTGCCCCATTAACCCACACCTCCTAAAAGTTACTGAGATATACAATTAATTTGCATCTGCTATGTTTTGTAGAAAACATAACGACGCCTGGTTTTCAATTTTTATCAACATAATGAAACATATTTGTACTGAACCGATCTGCACACCGTTCACTACCAACGGCCAATGTCGGTGCTTCTTGTTTTCCCTTCTAAATCCTCCTCCTGGTGGGTAAAACACCATTAGTGTTTTAATAGTTATATTTAGTTGACTCAAAAACACGATTGGGGAAAGATTATGGTCAACTCCAAATCCTTGGATTCCTGGCTTCCAAATATTTTCCATACTTGCATAGAAGCTGTGTAGGAATGACTTCAACTCCAGGTATTCTTCTGAAAGTGATTTGCAAAAATGGGAACAGATGTTTTCTTCTGGCTGCTTGTCCTAAAACTAAATAATGTCTTTAAATGTTTTATTCAAAATCACAAATTTGGGACCTGACGAAACGTGTTCTGCATGCGGCTGCTGCCACACTTTGTGTCACGAAAACCCCTCAAAATCAGTGTGCGTGCTTTCATGGAGTCGACTCTACAGTGTGACATCAATTGAAAAACTGATTTTCAAAAGGAGGCCTACCAACTACTGTGAGTGGTAATACACAACATGATTCTTGCAAAACTTCTGGGACATGTACCAACCTATGAAACATGAACATACAGGATTTTAAAACATGTTGTACAATCACAATTATGGCTCCTAACAGTAGCAGAAATTGCTCCCTGCAATTGAGATAATATATTCTGCATTTATCTTATACATTCATAGTCCAACAACAAATACTCCAAAAGCGATGATGCATTTGTGTGACCCTACATCATTGTGTGTACACACAAGGCCTGGAGTTCCCCTTTTCTTAGAGACACAGATAGGAAATATTTTATTTCCTGAGCTCATGTGGCAAGCAGGTAGTAATTGGTGTGCGTGTTAATCCTGGGATAACAAGTGTTTTCCAAGGAGAGTCAATGATCATCTTACAAGGTCAGTTTAGCCCTGTACGCGGCATGCATAATGGAGAACGCAAAGGCTAATAGGGACATAATCACATCACACAGGCACACACACTGACACACACACACACACACAAACCTGTGTTTGGTACTCATTCCCCCAACTAAAGGTGATGTATCCAGGAAGAAGAGAGTTTGATCTTTAACTGCCATCTTCCCTTTTCAATCGAACAGGGCCACCCTGCAGTCTAACCAATGCTTTACCATCATCTTAGCAGGGGACCCTTCTCCTTCTCCTCCAGCCAATGGGATTACAGCTGGGAGGTGGCGGCGGCGCCGACCACGCACCGTGACCCGTCCATTTTTTTATGACTTCATTATTTTCCCTCCCTGCCACGCTCGTTTTCATTTGCCAGAGCGGGGGCATAATGACTGCGCTATAAAAACGCTGCCTTAACGTTTGCATACTGTTCTCATTTGGTCCGGCCCTCAACCCTTCAGCTAGCATATGGCAGGTAATCAGGTCTGCAATCAGGGCTGCACGTTACACAGGGCCCCGCTTTCAGCACAGGGGCTATTACCCATCTGTCTCATGACACACACACACACACACACACACACACACACACACAGATACACATGTGTATTTGTGCAAGCATGCACGCACACAAAAATGCACAAGTAGATACTTGTACACAAATTCATTCTCCACAGATGCAAATGCATACACACACACACACACACACACACATAAGCGTGCACACATTCTTATGCACATACACAAATGCATACATAACCCGTCAGCTTACCTACAGAAAGTCCCCACATAAGAGACCCCATTGATATTTTCTATAAAATCTGTATACTATTCTATACTATACGTCCTGTGGCTTACCTTATGTATCATTAATAGCAAAAAAAAAAAAAAAAAAAAGAGCGTGTGTGATTTTGCAGCTGTATGTGACAAAATGTATTTGCTGGTGTGTGGAGCTTAGTTAACAAAGCCAGTCATATTAGAACCAAACCCCTTTGCCCATGACCTCTGCATAACCTGAAACAATCATTTTACACACATCAAGGCACATACATTCTCAACAGCTCAAGCATATGGTTCCATCATTAAGTATAAAGTACATACAAAGCCTGTAAAAAAAATCTGTCTGGGACCCCTAATGGTAGGTATGACCCACAGTTTTTTTTTTTTTTTTTTTGATGATAGCTGAATTTGCAACGTTGTTATGGATGGTTTTTGACACGTTTCACAGTGGCCTCACTATGCTGGAGGTGTACAAACCAGTTCAGTTCAATGCACAGATTCTTGCTTTTTAACAAATAACAACTATCCGTGACAAAAAAACGGCTAAAACCTTATGAATGCATCCATGGAACTCAAACTGATACTTGGTAGGAGGCAGATCAAAGAATTCAACGAACTTCATGAACATAAAAGGCAATGAGTTTTTAAACCTAAACACAGCGAAAACTCAAGGAGTTACTTTATTGTTGCTGTTAAGAGGCAGTAAAAGTGGCGAGTGGCTCTTCACAACTTCTTTCAAGGACAGTCTCAATCCAAATAGACCTGAGGATAATTAGACCTGATCCAAAATATGGTCGACCCAGACAGACCCCATTAGAAAGGAAACACACCACATTATTCGCCGCAAATTAATGAGCTACCATGGTTGAATGGAGCAACGGCACATGCTGTTTTTTTGTGCACTTCAAAGTTAACGCTCCCCGTCTTGTGTCCAAAAAAAAAAAAACACCTTTCTCCTGTGATGTCTGTGACGTGCCACATGTTGATAGTGATCCACTTGGGTATAAGTATTGACAATCGTATATAATCTGGACCTGGTCCAAGATGGTCATGGTAAGTCAAGTAGACCTGTGAAGATCTTTGACTTGAGTCCTTGAAACGCTCACTGATGACGAGGCAGTCCAAAATCATTTCAGGTCAATAGAACGCTTCATGGATCCATTTTTGTTTTTGGCAAACCGTCAGCAGTGACGACATGGCAGCAGACGGATATATTAGGCATGGTTGCATATGGGATGTGGGTTGGAATAAGGGGGTCTATGTGATGATGATGGACTTAATGTGACTGGCATACTACTGTGCAGTCCAAAGGTCACGGTTACAGACAGGAGGGTAAAACCAAGAGGGCCTGTTTCCTTTGGCAGGCGCGAATGGAACTTCCAAAACTCCTGCCAAAGACAAAAGAGACGTTTCAAGGCAGCGTAAAATACTACGGAGGCAATTCTGAGGGCGGCCAAGACAAAAGATAAAACATGGTTGTCAGTAAATACAGCGGTGATGACAGGACGAACCCAATCTGGCTCCAGGGATGGAAACCATTACTTCCAACCGGACTGGAGCTTTGAAGATTGGAGGAATCTTGTGGTGGGATATATCCACCCCCCAACCAGGCACCCCAGCAGAATCCACCAGTACTCTCTCATTTGTACAGATGTCCAGCCAAATAGTGCGTGTGTCTATGTGTGCTTTTGTGTGTCTCTCCCATCCTTCCTGTGTGCGCACAAATCCGCTATGTACACACACACAACCACACACTCTACCTCAGCTCCCATGTTTCATCCTCTACTCTCTCCCCATGTTGTGTTTGTCGAGCTCTCAGGCCTAAATCCATTATTACCTCCTGAAATGACAACTCATTTCCACAAATGTAATCCCTTCCCTTGCCTGCGTGAGGCTGTAAAGTAAACACAATCCTCTCCGTAGAAAGCACAGAGCAACGAGGGTAGGGACTACTTCAAATTTGCAAAGGAGAACTCGGAATAGTGAACACCAGACCGAAGGGTTGAAGATGATAAAGACTGAGAGCATTTGAAGGGATTTATTCCAAAGCGCCGCAGTCTGTAAAGATATATATATAGTAAATACAGTATGTGTGCTGGGAAAGGGAAGGTAATACTGGATGTGGTGATGTGAAAAGGCTTTTACTGTGTTAATCTAACAAGGAATGGTGCCAGTGAAGACGTAATTTTTCAACAATTTTATCTTTATCACTACACAAACTTGGGAGTTAGACTTTGAGTAGTTGCATGTCCTTTTTTTGCTTTGTTTCAAGATGCTCCTGCAATTAATGGAAGATTGGATAGAAAGGTGTTGTAGCTTGTCTTTGTGATTATTTATATCTCTCTATTATTGTATCATCTATAAAATGTTGTAAAACTTGAGAATGTCTTCAAATTCATTTTTCTATCTGATCAACTGACTTTTTTAGCTCAACATGACAATTATTTAATTTATCAAATAGTTTTTCTTTCATTTTCTCTCGGTCTTTTCAGCATGGAACTGGAATTAACTTTAAACACACACATACATACAAGAGCAGACAGTTTAGGCTTCTTTAACAAAATCAGTTATTCATTTGCTCATTTTTCCCTATGGATTGTTTGGATCTGCGATTTATTCCAATTTTTGCCAGATGCCAGCGGCTTGTTGTAGATGCTTGTGACGTGACGGCACATCTGCTTGACCATTTGTGATTGGCAGCGGTGTAAAGAAAACTTTAAAAGTACCTGGAAGCAGCAGAGCCAAAATTTCGTTCCATGAAGTCGTCCCTACAGTGAAGCACAGTGGAAATGAGCGCAGAATTCACCACTGCGGCCACATGTCACATGACGTTACATGAAGTCATGACATGACAGTATAAAAGGGCTTCATGAGGAGAACTGGGAGAGTTGAGAGAAAACAGCGTCCCATTGATGTTTCAGTAAATTATAGAGTGTTTAAGCTAAAACGCAAATATGACGTTGATTTCCAAACATAAACTGAACGTCTGTTTGGCAAAAAAAAAAATGATGGCATAATTAAAACCAGACGATCCTCAATGCCTCAATTCAAAGGTTGAGTGCCACGCATACACACACACACACACAGACACACACACACACACACAGACGCACACCATCTTCCATCTTCCTCACACTGCAGTCACAGGAGATAAACAACAATAAAAAATGTCCTCCATCAGCCTGCCCACCAATCCATCCCTCACCCTCAGCCACATCATATGTGACTGGTTTAATCGCAGGCCAATCACTGCCGGGTCACAATTAATAAAAGCCACAACAGCCGCAAATAATAAGTCCAAATTGCTGCTTTAATCGAATGATGCAAACATCGGTGAGTTACAAAAGTTCACTGCCACCACTGACAATTTCCTAATTGTATTCACTCATTCATGGCAATTTTATTAACATGGAGCGGATGTCTTCTGCCCTTCCACTGTCACAGCACCAGGGATCTAATTTCATTATTTTCCACAAGATTTGCTTGACTACTGCCGTCATGCTAGTGGCGCGCCACGGCCAGATGTTTATGCTATTTAAATGAGGAAGCAAAGCCTGTTGGGTAAACATAATTAAAGAAAGTTGAAGCTTTCTTTTTTGTTTTCTTACTTCTCCTCTTCCTTGCCCTCTCTTTGTCTACCTACGAGGCTGCCTCTCTCTTCCTTAACTTTACTTCATTAGACAAATTTCAATTAACATCAGAGCCACATGTTTCTCTGAGGAGGAGCACGAGGCCTGCACGGAGGGCTGGGCACGCAGAGGAGTGTGACGCAGTGGACAGGGATGGCACACACACACGCCCGCGCGCGCACACACAGAGGATGCACAGAAAGCCTTAGCCTACGCTTAGCATGCAAATATGGAGAGTTTGTGTACAAACATCAGCGAACAGGCAGAGAAAAAGGAAAACGCAAAGAGTCAATGTTTTTCCTTCACATGGCCGGTCCTTAAAGTGCATCTGCTGAAAGTGTGTGTGTGTGTGTGTGTGTGTGTGTGTGTGTGTGTGTAGCATGCTCTTGAATCATTCACAGCTCTATCCTACCTGTGGGGTGGATGAATCCAAACACTGTTGACCTGCAGCCCCCTCGGCGTGCGCGTGTTTATTAAAATCATCACCCAGCGCAGCCCAATCACACAGGCATTACCGTCCACGCCTGTCGCATGCTAAATAAGAAGGAGAGACAGAGTAACAGAGAGAGGGAGAGAGAAAGTGAGGGTAAATTAAATCACTCATGTCACGGTGCTAATAGGCCGGCCGCACTTTACATGTAATTCCAGAGACCGGTGCCGAAAAAAAAATAAGTTGGGTTAAAAAAGGAAAAAAAACAATCTATTAGAGGCGATATCACAAGAGGTCATTACATGATTATGTAAACTAAGCATTGGTCATTTACATGTGATTATTACATCAGAGTTATGTACAGGGAGCTGCCTCAACTCACACTCACACTGATGTCATGAGTGTACATTAGAGAGGCGACTTGATCTTCAGAATAAAAGCAAACTCTCAGCAGCTCCTGTTTGTTTAGAGCGGGCAACTTATTCACTGATGTCCCCCATTTAGTGGTGTGATTTCACGTTGGGGTGGGTACGCCATTCTAACCACCACGAGCAGAAGCATTCATTTACTCCGTTTGATAGAAAACACCCCTCTTCTCTGCGTGCATTGCTGCCCCGCACAGCCGGCTTGACGGTTCAAATATGCTCGTCGGCTCCAGCCATACAGGCACTTTTTAAGTATGCAGCGCGCGGCGCATTCGATACCCTTTAGTGCACACGAACTGAGTAGCTGTCAAAAATACAACAGGCATCTCAAGTAATTATGCAGATTTATGCAAAACATTAACAAGAAGAATTAAAGGCACAAATGAGGTGGCTACACTTGAATTGTTAAGATTATGAATAATTACCATGAATCTTTTTGCTCTTAATATAACTTGTTTTTGATAAACAAAGCCTTAATTATCGGAATACTTTGGAGGATTCTGGTGACCTTCATTAATCTTAGACAACAAGACTCCGGTGAGACTTGAGATGAGGCCTACGCATGTGCACTCGTACAGACACGCGCATGCCTACACACACGCACAGCCCACACACACACACACACACACACATGTAGGGTAAACGCGCACGCATGGCGGCGCATATGCTAACTAGCCACTTCAGCCCGGAGCGAGGAGACAGACAGGTACATCTCCTAGTTAAGCCAAGAGAGCTTCTCACACTCCCTGGTGTGTCCAGGTACACTAAGCCAGGAGGACAGATGCATGCACACACAGACACACACACACAAGCATACACACAGCAGGTGACTCAGATGCTCCTTTGAGAATTGGCAGCACCGGGTTCTTCACTAATTACAATTACATCTCACTTCCCTCCCCTTTCCACTTTCCTCCAACTTTGGACATGAATATTCCAGCAGAGCTATTGTGCATTGGACACGCTGCTCAATATGTCCCATAATTAAAAACATGATGTGCGAGATGAAAATACTAAGGGAACTCTGCTCAGAGCTTTCTGTAGCAGAGGAAGAAAAAGATGAGATTCAGCCTTTTTTTTTTTCCCACTCAACAACACAGCGGAGTGGAACACAGCCTTCTCTGTGTACAAACTCCTGTTTTTACCTCACCGTACAACAGCAAAATTCATATTTAAAATGTATTTAAACCCTAAAAATATATTTAACCATGAGTGTAATTTGTCGGCACAGATTGTTTGAAATCAATTCATACCTGTGTGAGATATGGAAAGAAGTGTTTGAGCCCCGAATCATCCAGGACAGAGTGACATAGGTCCATGTTCTAGTGAGGTTAATCCTCCAGAGAACAATAAAAAGAAAATATTGTGAAAACTATACACCAGTGCTACAAAATAATATTAAAATGATAAGTCAGGTCTGACAGTCAGAAAGTACAAGATATCATATCAAGAGATCATCTTGGCTGGTGTGCTTGAAAACGAACGCTAATTTGCATATTCCTTACATCATCATGTCTTTGTTTCGACCTGTAGAAAAACAGTGGGTCATTATTGGCTTCTGTCATAATCAATCAAACATAATCTGGACACATGTTGGAATTTATCAAGCTGTATGATTCTGAGGCCCAGGAGTGAAATATCTTATGAATCTGTTCATATGAAACAATGTAAGGTATAAAAGCTAAAAGATAAATGTGTTTATTCATTTATATACATATAAACTGCATTAACACGCACTGTGAATGAAGTACTGTATAAGCTGTATATGTCATTACTATTAAAATATGATTCAGTTGATGATGATTCATTGTGTGTGTTGATCAGAGTAAGTGGTGACTTTGCACCCTGTGATGCTTCAGCAATCTATAGTCTATAGTCCTATGGGTGCTGGGCACTTCAGGAATCCTGTCCATCTCAGTGTTGATGTTTTTTCCTGAGACTCCTGAGAGCCAGAACTTAACAGGATCCGCCAAGAACTGAAGGCGAGGCTTCCGGTGAACTTTTTTACAGAAAGGACTCGGAATTCAATAAACTCTGAACGCCACCGCGTCCATCACACCCAGCAAAGTGAGGGTGTGCAAAGATATCATCATCCTGCTAAGAGAGAGAAAGATGACTCAAACCAAGTGGCCACATGAGAGTCGACCGTCCTCTGCACCCTCCCCTTCCAGTGCAACTTCCTGCCATCTAAACCAGCATAAGAGTAAGTGAGAAGCGATAGGTCAGAAGGATCCCTGATCAATAAAGGAACTACATCCTCTGGCTTCAGGTATTTTCTCTGTGCTTCCTAACGAGCTCTCAGCTGCTGAGCAGTACATGAAGGTGACTTAATGTCTAATACAAAATCTTACCATCATTCATCATTCACTGCTTTATTTGGTCTCATATTTAGTTGATCATCACTGTACTCACTGCATTTATTTACTCATGCCTGTCCAGTTATTAGTTTAGTAGTCCTTTCATTTATAAAGAACTTGGTTATGCATGTGTATGAAATATTATGGTGACTGTTCAGTCAAGAGCTTTGGTGCTGAAATCATTAATTATTGTTTGTCTTTTTATAAAGATGGCACC
Source organism: Protonibea diacanthus (assembly GCA_028641955.1). Taxonomy (NCBI): domain Eukaryota; kingdom Metazoa; phylum Chordata; class Actinopteri; family Sciaenidae; genus Protonibea; species Protonibea diacanthus. The sequence continues at coordinate 22,306,578 of CM053989.1, forward strand.
CTGAGGTGAATTTAAGTTAAATACTGTTGTTTATCATAGATATTGATTATGAAGGATACACTTCTGAAGCCTGAACTCAATCAGTTCAATCACTCCATTTCATCTTTTGTACTTACACATTTTTCCCCTCAGGTTTAATAATTATTGTTACATATTTTGGTGCCCTTTAACACACTGATCATTTCTCCTTCTCTTCAGCAGGATGGCTATATCTCTCAGGACTGGTTGGCTGGGCCAAAACAAACCAAATCAATCAAACCTCCTGACAAGATATTGGTTCACATGAACACAACATGAGGCTGGATGAATACATAAAGCAGAGAGATTATTGGGTTATACTTGTAACGGATGGGAGGTAGACCTAGATGTAACACCCAGACAGTAGGGTACAGTTCATGGTGTACTTTATTTCTCGCCACAGGTTCAGACGCAGGCGGGCAGGAACCAGCAGCAGAGAGTAACACAGGCAAACAAAGCCAAAATCCAAAAAATCAGGCATGGGGAAACAAATCCAGCACAGGTTTGCAGAAAACAGGCTGTCAGGTAAACAGAGTGAGACTAAAGACAAGACAAGAGACACATGGAAGCATGACCTAACAATCTGACGGAGCGGAGGTTTAAATGGTGACTGGAGCCATTGAAAAACAGGTGAGGGCAGGTGAGTGTGATTGTCCTGAATGCAACAAAGACAGGAAGTAGAAATACACAAGCATACACAGCAGGGAAAATTACAAAATAAAGCAGGAAACAGAAAACAACAAACTCAAAAGCTAAAACTGAGGACAAAATACACAGATTTGTGTTCTGATGCAAATGACTGTAACATAACACCTCTTTTCCTTTTGTGTGTATATGGAAATTTGTTTTTAAGTGTTTTAGTGAATATGTTTTATCATTTTGCTCATGTGTAGGACTGAAAAGCTAAAAATGCAAATAGGTGAGTTTTGTGTGAGTGTATTTAGGGTTTTTTTTTTTTTTTTTTTTTTTTTACCTGCTGTGGAGTTTATTCATAAACAGGCTGGAACAGGAGAGCCCGAAATCTCAACAACTGGCCAAATAATCAGAATCGATCAAGAATGCTCTTCCACAGATCGAACCTCTGCAGATGTGATGGTTTTTGTACTATACAGGACAGCAAAATTGCACTCGGTGCTCGAGCAATGTTCTGGCTCCTTCAGCTCCTCTTTGATTGGGGTAAAATTGAAGCTTTTTAACCTTATAATCCGTGTGTGAAAGGAGGGAAGTGGTGGAGGGTAAGTTAGTGTTTTTGGCTAACAGGAGTGTTTATGTGGGAAATCTATAGTATGCTTCATAATAACATGTAGAGAGACAAAAAAAAAAAATCAATGCCAGTGCAATCAGGACCTTTTTATTCATAAAAGAGGAGATAGTGCTACTTATCTCCTTTAAAGTAAAAAATTCATCCATGGCCTTCAGAGCTTCTTCAGAATGTTTTGGCAGAACTAAACGAGTGAAAACATTCTTCACGCTAATCAGCTCTACCTTATGTTTGGTCTACCTCTGCATAAAAAAATTCAAGCTCTCATTGAATTTCAGATGGTCTGTCAAGATGCTGCCATTCCTGGGTGCTCTGAATGACCCTTGAGTTGGGTGTCTGTCTTAGCTGTCTGGCTGGTGTCTGATATTGTTTGTCTCCCAGTTCAAATTTTTTTCTAACTTGTGTGAGTAACATTTCAGCATTCTTTAGAATCATGGTTATTCATATTTTAGAGAAAGAATATTTCAGTTTGTCTCTCTTTATTATTTAATAATGTCTGCTCTTTTTCTGTTTCAGGTATTCCAGAATGAAAGAAAAGAAAAGCATAGTCATTCACATCATCCATACTATTAGTGCTCATGAACACTGAAATTTGCTTTGAGAGGAGAACACAACATTCAAGTTCAAGAAACAGGGGCATGGTCTGATATAAACGAGTGTTGTAAAAGTACAACTTGATCACAACCTTGAATTCATCAAAAAAAAAAATCTATCTTGGAACAGCTTTTATGTTCAGAAGAGAAAAAGAAAGTGTCTTTCAGTTGGACTGAGTGATGTCCAGGAGTACATAACCATGTACTATGCCAGGATCAGACTGTGTGATATCATAGAAAGGTTACCATCACCTTTTTCTTTCATACACATCACTGATTCCATTATATACATTCATTATATACTTGCATTAGTTGACATCTACAAGATCCTTATCCTTAGAGCTAACATCTGTAAAGAAATCCTACTTGTGACACTAGCTACAATAATATTGCATACGTTTACATTCTCCACCACTTCTTGTCCCATCTGTGCATTTTTGCATAAACAAAAATGTTTCACAGCAGATATCATGGAAGAGTCCTATCAGTTAAACAACAACAAACTTTAGACTGACTCTGATAGAGGCTGCAGTGCTAATAACATAGAGTGAACTATTTTGGGCTTGCTTGCTTGCCATCACTGACCTGAACTGAGCTGCTTGCTTGCTTATTACAATGTCATTAATTTTTATTATGGAATTCTCTACACAAGGTCAGACATGGGCCTTGAGGTCATAGACACCTTGGTATGTGAGGCAGCTGTTTGGGTTGTTTGAGGACAGCAGGTGCCAGCCTAGCTCAACGTTGCCTGATAACCAAGGTCGAAGGAACTGAATGCTGGCTTCCTAGCTATCACTGATATCTAGCCACTGATATTCCATTAACATAATCAGACAATAGGGGCCCCAGACTAGAATTTGTTGACAGTGAATGGAACCTGATCTGAACTAACATGGGTGACCATTTCTGGGCATATAATATTAACGGCGTTATCTGTAGGGATTTAAAGTCTGACCACCAGCATGAATTGCCAGAATAGGAGACCAACTCATGCACCTACATGATGTACTAACGATAAAACGATAACGATAAAATCCTTACTTGATCTTGACCTTTCCTTACACTTGTCTCTGATCTCATCAAACTGGTGATGTTTTGGTTGGTGAAGTCTGAGAAGATAGGTGCCATTATAGGTATGCCAGCAATTCTGTCTCACCAGCAGCAGCACAAGTTGCTTGACTATGCAGTTGCGCAGCCTGTCTGGACTCTCGGGCTGGTTCAAGACTTCTGGGATGTTTATCCACATCCACTGGTTTATTAAAATCTCCCTCTCCTAAATTCTTAGGTAAACTTGCCACAAAGTTTATCATCCTCTGTTCTCTCTTTGATTCCAGTGATTAAGAATGTTCTGTCAACCGGAGGTCATCGATCTTAGCCTTCCAATGCTAGGTTAGCATACCGTTTTTTCCAACTCTCAATCCATTTCTTGTACAATTGTGCGGCCTCCTCACTCAAAGACTTTAAACCAAATAGGGCTGTATTGATTTTCATTGTCCACTGTAGAATTCAATGTCACGATAGCCGCCATCCTCATTTGTCTCTGAAGTGCTGCCAGTTTTAGGATCACCTCTATCTACTAACTTAGCCTTGGTTTTGCCAACAAATCTGTCATCTTCTTTCCTCTGCCTGGTTTCATTATTCTGTTCAGTGCTGTGTATACCACAATTAGTGAGTGATATTTTGAAGTGGTCCACAGTTAGGAAGCTCCTCTTTTTCTCACAGCAATTACCAAATGGAGGTCATGCTTTTCTCTCATTTTATTTACCACCACATCACTGATACACAACAGTTAAGCATATGGAGGCATCAAGCATGTTTGAATTATTCCATTTCACCATATGTTTCCATAGGCACTGCTGCTAGACCGAGTCAAAATCCTTTCCCTGGACGTCTGATGAGATGACAGCTACGCCCGTCAGAACCTGTGTGACTGCTCTACTTGTCCCTGATAACAGTAACTTGAACAGTAAGTCAGGCCTGCTCTATTGATCATGAAAATACAGCATCCTTCATCTAGAGGAGAACAAAACAAGCCAATATAGCTTTCAAATGCTTTACTGCCCTCTAGAAAACATCAATGCAGGAATATTGGCCTGGTTTACATAGAAGGCAACAAAAAAAGAAAGGGGGGAAAAAAAGATGGCCGCTGTTAAGCTGTTAGTCAAGAGAGCCAGATTTACCGTTTCTATTTCTACATTTTCCCTCTGCAGATCGATCGGTTCATTTTCTCCGACATCAATACTGCGGAGCCTGGTACAGTCCGCTCCCCTCCAACTGCCTTTCATCCTGGCTATACTGGATGCTTGTGGATGTTAGTGTTAGCCTGACGCTCGAGGTGACGGCTGCCCTCCCCAGCGCGGGATCAGCTCAGGCTCACCTTTCCTTGCTGTAACCTCAGCCGCGTGGAGGACGGGAGGGAGGAAAGGGAGGAAGAAAAAATAGCTGACCTCTCATGAGTGGTTCGGGGCAATGTCTACCTCGTTTGTAGTCAGTTGGTGGAACTTTCGAGGACCTTTTTCCACTTCCTTTCTCAGCGGCAGGAAGCTAAATGTTGGCCAGCTACTGCCTTTGCTGCCCTGGCGTCTGACTATGGAGGTGTCTCACGGAGGGAGAATGCCTTTTTAAGTGCCTTGGGAGGTGCACAGTGCCCTCGCCGGCAGCTCTCAGCAGCTTCTCCCCCTAACCCTGGCTTAAAACTTAAAGCAGCACAGGGGCGAGGAAGTTGAGGAAGAAAACTGGCCTGAATCTCAGCGCTCAGGGGCAGCCCCAACCTCCATCTCAGCATCTCAGCACCCTGACCTCCCCTCCTGGGATGCATGGTGGTCAATCTGGTCGACGTCATGGACGAGGGGGGATGGGTAGGGGAGAGGGGAGGAGAGGGGGTTCTTGGCACGCAACTTTGAGAGTGCGGTCCAAGGTGCTCACGGGAAATCCTGCCCCAGGACAGGAGCACTACACTCTATTCACATGACTTCTGTTTGATGCTTCTGCTCCTTTTTTTATTTGTATTTCTTTTTTTTTATTATTTTAGTTTGTGTAGCCTGTGAAATCAATGTGTTAACTAAGTTTGTTAAAGGTAAGTCTGTGCTGAAATCTTAAACCAAACCAGAATGAAGAAGTGATAGAATTTATAAAATGACAACTGATAAAAAAAATATATATATATTGAAAAATTTAATTGTACTGGAAACAATTTGATAAAATCAACCCACACTGACATGTTTTTGATACTTAGTTTTCTGAAGACTTCAATAATAAAGGCTAGAATTGCTTGAAGACGTGTCCAGTTTGGATTTTAAGATGGTGAAACACAGTACACGTAGATAATTAAACTTATATTAAACTATTTTTTTTTCAGGCAGATTGCAATGTTGTCACATATCCCAAACATTTGTGATTCTTGCGATTCTGGATTTCATAAATTTGATAACTAATTAACGGCACAATCTTCAGTGCAAAACGTAAGCAGCACAATGATCACTGTGTTAGAGTGAGGTACAGAGAGACCCCATCAGCTGACACACAAAGAGAGAAAAAATCTGATAATCCAATCCAGGCATGGGATTGGAAGTGAGATATTTAATAATCTTCCTGAGTTACATTATACTAATATGTCCATCCAACTGTACAAGTTAAAATGACAGCAATCATTGGCCAATTTTTGGGGAAATAAGAGGTTGTTAAGTCAAGACAAAGGAGAAAAAATAGACTTGATTATAGAAAATGTCTCTTTTTTTTAAGAGGCAGCAGTTTTTATTATGTAACGGGGGGGTTTCAGGTTTGGTGCAGGGTAAGCCTGCTTTGTTTGATACCAGCACATTTCATTAGATTACAACATTTTTGCAAGATGTTTTTTTTTTTTTTTTTTGGTGTGCATCTGTGCCTTTTGTAGAGTCTCTTCGCTTCAGCACTGCAGCTTCCACCCAAGTATCCCATAATCCACTCTGTGTAACCACAGAGGCATATGTGCAACATATTGCTCAGACTCTGACCCTGTTGCCTTCCTAATTAGGGCCTACGTGAAGTGTTGTTGTTGTCTTCAAACCCACACCTCCCCTCGTCCTCACCTGCAGTTACCTGCACCAGAACAAACTGTCGGCGCTGCCATTTGGGCTCTGCTGTGTTTGTGTCTGCCTCCAACATCACCCTCACTCCCCACAAACACACCATGCGAAAACTCACGTTTGCAGGAACAATAAATAAATCTGACAAAAATTACACCACAATTTACGTGTGCATGCCAGTATTAGCAGGCAAAAGAACAAAAACAGCAACGGCGCACAAAAGCAGAGTAAGAAATGTTTGATTTTTGCAGATACTCTGTCAAAACCTCAGACAAAACCTGAAAGGTTTTCACTCCCTGTCTTTTCAACATCTGTCTGTCTCTGTGTCTCTTTTTAGGATTACTGTAAGAAATTACAAAATATGTTTAAACCTTCTTTTAAAAAATAAATAAATACCTACCACCTACTCAAATTTTCTATGCCTCTATGTTCAGATACACGCATTTTCCCTCTGTACGTCTGTAGCACACACACACAGACATCATCACACTTGCTCAGCTAACCCCGCTTCATTTGTGATTTTGCCATTACTGAAGGGTTTATGTGTGTGTGTGTGAGTGTGTGCGTGTGAAAGAGAGGGACTGCACGCAGTGCATTTGTAAGAGAGGCTCGACCTGACAAATGTATTCGGCTCCCAGTAGCACAGCAGAGCCCCAAAATTCATGTAAAACACCAGTAACTCGTGGTGCTTTTTAAAAAGGGATCGGCTGATACAGGATAATGACGGAGATTTCAGCTTGATTATAGGAGCCCGTCCCCATCAAATATTCCATTCCCTTTTTCACATTCAGGCTTTATGAAAAAAAAAAAAGAAATGTACCTGGAGCTGCAGGCATTCAGGCCTGACCAATCTATGGAAGAGACTGAAAAGAGGAAAGAGACGGGGTGTAGGTGGAGAGTAGTGTAGGTGGTGAGAAAAAAGATGAAGTGAAGCTCTGTAGTTTTAAATAAACAGCAACAAACAATCATTTAGTCTCAGTCTGTGCCTTTGACTCTTATTTTTAAAGGAAATCACAAATTCTTTTATATTTTCTGATTGCTTTGGCTCGTTTCTTACAAGAATTTTAACGTGAAAAAAATCACCTGTCTGATCACGAGATAAATAACAAGACAGGAAGCAGAAAAACATATTTATTATATTTGTTATTTTTTTATTACATATGTGCAACTGGTCACATATAAACAAGGGTCACAAGGCAAAAGAACTATCAAAGCCTGTAAAATGCAAACAGCCTATCAACACTGTTGATAGTCATTACATTTTTGTCATTTGTGAATTTGAAGAAACTCTTCAAATTAAAAAAAAAAGAGTTGTTAAAAAATATTAATTATCAGGATCATTCATTCCTAAAAAAACAGAAAAAACAGTGCAACTTTAATTTAAATGAAAACTCATTTTAATTCACAGTATTTGACAGATAAATGTAAAAATCTAAACTTTTCTGTCCTTTCATATGACATGTAGATCAGCGAATCAGTGTTCAGAATACAGATGCCTCAAATCAGCACATGCAAGTTCACAGTCTTTTCATTAGAACACAGCATAAACATGTCATATTATTCTAACTGCATAACCAAGAAAAATCATTTCTAGTAAGATGTGTTGCTTTCCTTCAGTTTACTATCAGAAGGTTGAAATGAAGTGATTATTGTTTTATACTTTCCATTGTTACCGCAGAACTGCAGTTTACTGTATGATTACTGTAAGTGTTTAATGTGTATAATGTCTGATGTCTTAATTATGAGCAAAACCTGAAAAGTCTGTTAATTTTGTTGTATGAAACGTTGATTTACAGCAGTGTAATGTTAAAGACTGCAGATTATATCATCTGTATACAGTAATACAGTAAATGCAATCATTTCAATGAAAGTTTTGAGTCTTTCTGACTTATACTTGTATTTGTTTCATGAGGAAATGACTCACAGTTACTATTTGACAGCATTATTTGACAATGACCATCCTCTTATAAAATGCAATAATAATCAGGATTTAATTATGAACACATACAATGTTAAAATGCTCTGATAAACGTGATGCATGACCTAATTTCTTCATGCATGCATACCTAATTTGATGCAGATGTTGTCATTGCATGCTATGTGAGCTATTAAGATCCAGAATTAGGAAAGTTCTGTTGTGTAGACGGAGCCATGAATGTACTGTAAAATCTCGCTCCCAGGGTCTGACTTCACCACAGTAAAAAGTGTAAATCCATAGGAAATGATGATAGCTGGTGTAATTATTTACTGTTTACGTCTTTAAACATATGCTTGTGTCTGAGTACAAACATTAGATATTTTAATCACTTGTAAGTTTGCACTGAAAATAAAGCTGAAAAACATAAAGCTGTAGACCACAGCAGTTTGCCAAAGCATTACGAAGACAGGAACGCATTTTAATGACGAGCAATTATGTTGCTGTGAAATACTTTCATGTGTTTCTGTCAATGAAGATTTGAACAGAAACATAAGAGAAAGGAAAATTGTGTGTGTGCCATTATAGTTGCACTGTATTCATGCAAAACAGCCTATTATTACAGATAATTTCATCTCAAATTAAATGTTTTTACATTTTCTCAATGCAGTGCCAGCTATTACTTTTTATATATTGCAATTTATCTTATCTGTAATTTGAAGGATTTGTTATGCAAACAGTAATACAGACTCATAGCAAGAGCAAATAAAGGAGGCGGCATGATGAAAGTAAAGAAAACAAAATCAGGAGATGCAAACTGTTGTGTTCTGTTCTGTTTTAATATGATATCTTTTTCCCATCATGCCCTAAATGTATTCTAAAAATTTGCTCGAGTGAATAGATGGTGGCCTCAGCCACCTCCTGCATGTCACCGCCCATCAAAGCACCGACAGAAGCTGCCAACTTCTGATTCACTCCTAAGTTCTGAAGTAAATTAAGTTCTGTTCTCCTTGAGTGTAAAGCCCAGACACAAAGGTGGTAAATGGATACGGGGGGGTGTAAAGGAGAAAAAGGAGAGGTCATCAACAAGTCAAGGCGACCATCTCCTTCCATTTCCCTCCGAGCAATTTAGAGTGACACAAATGTCTGCTTCGGGAACCTATTGGATTCATGTTGATAACCTATGAGATAAATATGCTAAAACATTCGTCTGTGGGAAGGCGAGGGTGAGAGAAAACAAGGATCGGGTGAGGGAGAAAGAAGGAGGTGCAACAGGCACGCACATAATCAGAAGTTGCTGGTAATGTGCAGGCATTCACCCATTGGACGAACATCTTTCACTTTATTAGCATGACAAAGAACACAATCATTTTGGATATGCCTGAATGCCGTTTTCATTAACTTCCCAATGATTTATTAACAAAAGTGTCTGGAATGCTGTGAAAGCTGCAGGCCTCTGCCAAAACCCAAAAAGAAAAAAAAAGAAAAGAAAAATTGAACAAGAAACAGAGGAGAGAGAAAAAAAAAAACATAATGCAAACCAAATAAAGAAATGTCATCTTTAGAAATGAATCAAAGGGAGCTAAAAGAGAGGCTAAGAGAGGGGTGAGCAAGGGGTTAAAAGGTAGACGGTTTTATAACGGCTGATCCCCATTCTAAATGTAAAGTATATCCAGTTAATTATGACATTCATTAGGTTTTAACACAGCACATTCAAACTGAGACTCCCAGCTGGGAAACATTCTCCAGTCGGCTAATAGGGAATTCCATCAGCCATGGAAGAGAATGAGGCTCATATGGTTTTATATGCTGCCTCACAGAGTTTGCATATGTGGAATTAAAAAAAAAAAAAAAAAAACACCATCAGCAGCAGAGAAGTCCCACAGCAGAGTACAGCCACTGACCTCATCTGCTCTCAAATAAATTATACTCTTTTCACAAACACAATTGTTGTTGTGTTTTTATCACTTTTTTTTCATTCTGGGGGCATTTCAGGAGCGCCTTGATCACAGTCTGATCCGCTGACCACAGAGCAGCTCCGCTGGGGGTGCTTGGGGGTTAAGGGTCTCGCTCCGGGGCACCTTTGCCTTTCATTCATCCTGCCTTTCCTGGGGAGTGAACCAACAACATTGCGGTCATAAGCTCACTTCTCTGACCTTTAGGCCCGTTGTTGCCGCTGTTGTTTGAAAGCTTCATCTCATTCATCAGATTGTGAGGCCGTCCTCTTTGGCGCATGAGTTCATTTTATTCTGTCCATGAATGACTCTAGAGGAGCAAATATTTGGTCCCTGATTCCAGTCTACAGTGAACCCTTTATATGATTTCTCATTAGTCTACTGTAGATAATGATGTAAATACAAAGATAAGGTAAATCCCAACAAGTATGAACTCAATGCCACGTGTAAAGAGGCATGTAAGTTGCAGTTACTGTTTCTCATTATGCATCTCGCTGCTTGAACAGTTTTAACAGAACTGTTTTAACCAAAACAGATTTGTGTCTTTTAACCACTGACAGTAAAGAGAATGGACAGTGCATGCATGATGTCACTTGTAGGTTTCTGAAATGCCATTTTGAAGCTGAAAATATGGCGGCTGCCATGTTAAATGTACAGCTTCTTCCACCTCCCGGTTAATCGTCGATTATCAGCAGACCTGAGGCGGGCCAAATGATGCTCAAATAAGCCATCTGTAATGATACCTACCTGTCAATCAAAGCAGCTATGCTGTTAATTGTATGTAACTTTAACTTGAACAGGAAAGTTGTATATAAATTCACCCTCAGTACAGTTGTCATGAACAGTGAAATTAGCTATAGAGACCAAAACTGTGTTTTGTACCAGGATGTAAACATGTTTATTTCTGCTGTGAAGTTGGACATTTTAACATGGGGACTTGGACTTGGAGGTTGAAATATTCTGGAGCCAGCCTCAAACAGTCGCTCGAGGAATTACAGTTTTTTGCACTTATGCATTGGCCAACATTTAACCAAATAAGTCAGTCAATAGCTCAACAACTAAAGCAATATGCTTAGGAAACCATAAATGAAGAAAGCCACTCATCACGATGATCATCATCATCACTGATTCTATGTGTGTGTGTGTGTGTGTGTGTGTGTGTGATATATTTGAGTCATTTTTTGCCAGAGTAGTACCATAAGCTGCTCAAGCATCATTTATAATATGTAGCAGTATATACTAATAGAAGAAAGACATCTGCCTTCAGTTACAGCACATCTATTGTCTTAAATGAAAACAAACATATTGAAAAAATACAGCCCTGTGCTTCTACCATGTCTGTGTAACAGCCCCATGAATGCACGTACGTTGTACCCCAATCAGCCCTGACATTATGACCACTGACAGGTCAAGTGAATAACACTGATTATCTCATGGCACCTGTCAGTGGGTGGGATATACTGTATTAGGCAGCAAGTGAACATTTTGTCCTCAACTTTGCTGTTAGAAGCAGGAAAAATGGGCAAGTGTGAGCGACTTTGACAAATTGTGATGGCTAGACGACTAGATAAGAGCATCTCCAAAACTGCAGTTCTTGGTGTTCCCGGTCTACAGTGGTCAGTACCTATCAAGAGTGGCCACCGGAGACAGGGTCATGGACGGCCACAGCTGATTGACACATGGTTCGGAGCAAAGGTTGGCCTGTGTGGTCCAAACCAACAAATGAGCTACTGTAGCTCAAATTGCTGAAAAAGGTACTGCTGGTTGTGATAGAAAGGAATGAGATGACACAGTGTAGCACAGTTTGTGGTGTATGGGGCTGCATAGCCAATTAACCAGTGTTCTCAATGCCGGCGCTCCCTCACTCTCATTCACTGTCACATAGATTTAGAAGCTAAGTACATGAAATAAACAAAGTCAGAACCCAACAGGTAGAGTATCAAAGTTTAGTCCATAGATCCTGGATAGTCTCAGATTCAGAGACATTTCAGGCTGACTGTGAAGGTTTGATCGGCTTCATTATCTGATTGGTGTCCGCAGCCTGACATCATTTCTCTAAAGCCAGCTCAACTTCTCAACCACAGCACTGCCTCAATTGAAATGAATGGAAAATGCAGCACCTGATTTGGTCTGAATGAGGCCTTACACATCCTGACATTCAGTCCCTGATACATCTAAAACTGCATACTGGATCCTACACTTCCCATGCTGCAACTTGAGAGCATCTTTCACTAGAGGCTTTCTGCCTGCTAAATTCTTAAATCTTTCAAAGGTCAACGCTGGTTCTTTTTCCAAAGCTTCTAACCACATCTCATTTTTTCAGACAGCAGATGGAATTTGCTCGGCTGTCATCACCGTGAGATGGGGGTTGAAACTTTTGGAAAAAGCTATTGTGGATTTTTTATAGTCCAGAATGAGAGCCGAAAACACCCATTTAATAAAACCAAAGATGAGAACAACAAATTACAAAATAAATATGTTGTCAAACTGCATCATGTCACGGACGGAAGGCTAACACTTCTTAAGAGTCCGACATGAGCTCCATCTATCAGATAATCCATGTATCAGATTTAATCTACGAGGGGAAAAAAAACATTTGATATAATACAGAATGAAAGCGATGATGAAAATGATTTGTTAACAGCTACCTTAAGACATGTATCTTCATCCATAATGTGGAAACAGTGCTTTGTGTGGAAGCCATCAAATGAGACTTGCCATGCATATTCATAGTTAATAGCAGGAGGAGCTATAAATGAGTCACAGACCTGTTTGGTTTGGATCCATATTTGATCATGGTCTGCCTTTATGAGTACATTTTTCATCTGAGTTCTTGGCTGCGAATGTGTAACAGCTCATTTCAGTATCCAAAAAAAAAAAAAAGAGGCCCGCCTGTCCCCCGTCACCACCCTCACCCACAACACAAACAGTAACAATGGAAAGAAGGAAACCTGACTCGGAGAAGACAAGTGTTTTAAAAGATCGAGCTTTCCACCACTGAGCTGATGAACGACTCTCTCCTTCCCAGTCCCTCTGAAAAAAACAGCCAATGAAAATAAGCTCAACAGTGCAATTTAGAGAGCCTTATAAATCAATCCTGGTGAGTACACATATTTCCGTGTGGGGAGAATTTATATGTTTAATTACTGAACGCAGGTGCCGGGCCCTGGCTTTACTCATTACAGTAAGATATATGAACGGCGGAGAGAGCCCGGATAGCGCAGGACAAAAGGGAGGACAAAGTAATTAGCCGGCTCTTATTTAATGGGACCCTTCCTCAAGTAATTCCAGGCTCCCGTTGCGGTTCCTCGTCCATATGCTTCAATTCAGAAGTCATTTCATAAAGGACCACTGGTGGCAGGTAGCACAGCAGCAATTAACACTGGCGGGGAATGGAATCGGCTGGGATTGAAAATGAAGTGTTAAACACTGTGTAATATTTGATTGTCCAGCTTTTCTTACCACAACCCCCCCCCCCTCCACCCCACCCCTCCCTCTCCCCATCCCTCCCTCTCTCCACCCCTCCCTCCCTCTCACCCTCTTAGATGGATTTTCCCAGAGAGATGGAGAGCCAAATGCTGGGATTCCCTGCTGAGTGGGACTGTGCTGCAAATGCCTTTGGCCACAGACTGGTCCGGGTTGGTTTTGGCCGTGTGTGTGTGTGTGTGTGTGTGTATTTGGCCAAAGTGTGTGTTTATCCTCCCATGGCCTGTAAGCGGGCTTGGCGGTAGATTCAGCTTTGGCTTTCCTGAGCCTGTTTGTGTGTGTGTTTAGCTTAGTGGCACCTGTACTGTGTGCAAAGGCTAGTATACACACTAGCCACTGCACTGCCGGTGTGCCAAGCACAGGCCTGTGCCATCTTACCTTAAGGACTCTGGACTTATACCAAGGAGAGATGTGCCAACTGACGACCCAGAGGGGGGGGTCAGCGCTGTTTTATCTACAATATGTGTGTGGCCTCGACATCTGTCAACAGAAAAGGGATATACATAGTGAGAAAGTGTGTGTTTATGTGCAAATATATGATGATGTTCGTCTTTATGCCGATAAGAGCATCATGTTCACTATATACAATATAATGAAAAGTCTATGGGAAGGAAGAACATAAAGTTCAAGCCAAGTAAAAATATACAAAAGAAAAATATACATAAACTCTGTATAGTGCCTTTGTGAGTCAGAGAATGGGTAAGTGTCTTAATGTCCATATCCAAAAATCAACTGTCACAGAGTCTCCTCTTCCTGCACAGAGCAGAGTCATTATAAAGTGTGATGTGGGCAGGAATGACTTCCTGTAGCAGTTCTTTTCACAGTGGAATTGAATCTGCTCTGCTTCTCCATCAGGAGGTCATGCAGGGGATGTGAGCTATTGTCCGTAATGCTGAGAAGTTTATGGAACATCCTTCTCTCTGCAACCAGCTCCAGGGGCTCCAGAGACAGTGCCCAGCACAGAGCCAGGCTTCCTGATCAGTTTGTTCAGGATTCAGATCAGACTCAGACTGAATGACTTGATCAGACCATAAATAAATATGAAACCAAAAATAAATAAATATATTAACTAAAAAATAGATGAATATAATAAAAAAATAACATCTAAAAGCATAATAAATAAATAAATAAAATCAAAAAGTTTTGTTCTGAGTCTGATCTGAATCCTGAACAAACTGATCAGGAAGCCTGGCTCTGTGCTGGGCACTGTCTCTGGAGCCCCTGGAGCTGGTTGCAGAGAGAAGGATGTTCCATAGAAAGAAATTCAGATAGAAAGTATTCAAATTAATTCATTAATTATTCTCAACTATAATACTAGAAAAACACAGGGCACAAAAAAATGGTTATCAATACCAAAATATCAGTAACAGAGAATCAACCATCTAAACTTGTATAACCTGTGGAGATGAAACATCCAACGTAGAATAGCTAAAATTTTTTCTTGGATGTTTATGGAGCTGATATCAGGATCTTCAGCCCAGACCTCTCTTCACCCACTCTGGCCAGTAAACAGCAAACAAACCCTCAGAGGACAGGCTTAGTATTCTCTGTCTCAGTCTGTCTGCACACACTGCAGCCATGTTGACTCAGTCCAGCCAGCCTGGGGGCGTTGTTTGGCCAACACTAAACCAGGGTATCCCTCACTGGACTCCACTTGGCTGTTCCTGACCCCTGTACACTCACCGTCTGGCCACAGGCCTGTAGCAATTGGCAGGACTGCCATGTCTCTGGCACACACCCACTCTGAGTTCATAGCTTTTGACCTGCGTGTTGAGGGGAGGCATTTGGCTCATACTTAGACATATAAACATTAGAGCGTGTAGCCGAGGGCCAGTTTGGCCCGAGCAGCCGCGTTTCACAGGCTGACACCGGTTGAATTAAAACACCTGATGTTCTCAATCTGTCTCCGAGCCAGTTACAGCCACTGTCCTTTGGCAGTGTGGGCTTATAGCAGACAGCATGTGGATTGTAACATTAAGTGATAGTGCTATACGCTGAGTGCATTTATGGAAACAACTCAACCATAAAGAACAGCGATGAATTACAGGCCCTGTGTGAGCTTCCTCCAGAGTGGATAACACCGAAAATGTCGGCCTTGTGTTATAGAGAGCGAAACAATGCCGTATTCCTGCAGAACTCTCTCTATTGCCTCTAAATCTCTGTGATCATTTGAAATGTTAATACAGATGATCACACAATAAGGTTTTGTCATAGAGGCTGTATCTGTGGCGCTCTTTAACAGATGATTTCTTATTTCTCAACCAAAAGAGAAGTAAAGATTCAGATAAAGATTTATTTTAACATTGTTCAGTCGTCCCAGTGTGGAGATCTCTACAAAAGCAATCTGACAGTGTTATCAGGTAGAGCATGCATGTGCCTCGGTGCTGTCAAACTGTTGTCTGAACTGCTGAATAGATGAAACTCTAAGCTAATTCTTAGAGCAAAAACCCCAAAAAGAATGTCAAGAAAGGGCAACAATGAAAGCAATTAACCAACTACTATACTGCGTACTTTAAACCATTGATTTGGACTCATTTGGAATTGTGAAAGTTGAGATATCCAGTGTGAAAACTGAACCCTGCTTTGTCCCATCACAAACATTTGTCCCTTCTTCATGTGGTCCAGCTTTAGCTGTGGTCAGAGAGTCTTCCTCTCTGGGGAAGAGACAAAGAAGGTGAAGAAGTTCAACCAGGACTCCAGGGTATTCTGCAGCCTCTGCAGGTGCACCATTGAGAGTATCCTGGCTGGTTGCACCTCTCTCAAAGTCCTGCACAGGGTGATGAAAACCAACACACACCAGGATGGAGCTGCCATCCATGGAGAACAGTTCAAGAAGAAGGCTAACAGGATCACCAGAGTCCCCAGTCACCTGAGACACAAACTGTTATGCTTACTGCCATCTTAGCATCCAGTCCTGCACCACCAGGCTCAAGGACAGCTTCATTCCTGAGGTCATAAGACTGTTGAACTCTTGAGCTCTCAAAATCATCACCGTGTCACTTTACTCACACCACACTGATAAACAAATGTCACACTTTAAATCAACGGTCCTCAACTACCGGGCCGCGGACCGGTAGTTGAGGTCCGTGGGTCATTTGGTACCGGGCTACACAGAAAAAAAAAAAAAAACATAGCAATAAGTAAGTAACATAGAGACACAGATAATGCAAAGAGGTCACGCCCTATGCATGGTTAATTCAGGGATGAAGGGCTAACTCAGGAATAAATGGTTAATTCAGGAATGAATGGTTAACTCAGGATAGGTTTTGCAAAACGGCCATGAGATTATGCCCTGAGAACAAGAAGTGTAAACATCCTATGACTTGCCAGTATACAGACTTATATGGTAAAAACAACGGAAGCAGGAAGAAGGGGAAGTGATGTTTAGGGGAAGTACTCAGCAGGGGTTAAAAACCTAGAATCAGGGAATACTCACTAGATCTCACCCAGCTACTCGCTGTAACAGATGTATTTTTCTGTAGTGGGATCTCCAAAGGCCTTTGTTAAAGATTGAATAAATGCTTTAAACTGATCAACGTCTTCATTGGAACTTTCTTTTGCATCAACCAACTCGGGGAGGTAACGTAGGATTGCCGCAACAATATATATATATATATATGTTTCCTCTCCCAATTACATCCGTCTGTGCCTCATGACACAGGTTAAGACAGGTAAAGCCGCTCGTCTTGGTCACGTGATACGTTACCCCAGTTAAGCCCTCAAAGCAAAAACAAGTAAAAAACAAACGTCTTTGGAAAGCTTCTTCAGCGACCGAAACAAAATTACGGAATAGACTGGACATAAGGAACACACTGTCTGGGTGTCATTGTCTCCCATTACTCCTAGATGGAAGCGGTTCGTTGCGGAGAAACAAGCTCAGGGCTCCCACTAATTCAGCGTAATGGTGAGTTGTATTTTTATGCACTTTATATTTGTTTTTACGCCGGTCGCATCATTTTATTTCAGCGTATTTACCCCCGACACCCTGAAGGCCGGTCCGCGAAAATATTGTCTTACACGAAACCAGTCTGTGGCGCAAAAAAAGTTGGGGACCGCTGCTTTAAATGACTCGATGTGCTTACTAGCTACCTATCACCTTTTTTTTTAGTACATACATACATATTAATAATAGAAATGGCAAAAATAAACATAAATTAATGAACTAAACCTCCCAGCCCTGTTGGAAATATGACACCAAACTCCCTTTAAGAAACATGACATTTTAACAAATCCTTGTGTTGGTAAAAAGACATTACTCTAGAAATACAAGGTAAAGGATGCCATTATGAATTTGGCATCAATTGATAAAGAGAAACTGTATTTCTCTACAAACATTACATTTTGTACTGAAATAACGTTAGAAAACTGTTTCAAGATTTTCAGAACCCTAACCCTTTCCATGACTTCTCACTAAAATAAGTGCTGATTGGTGGATCAGATACACACTGAAATAAACACCAAGTCAAAATACTGTTTTTTTTGTTTTGTTTTTTTTATTAACGTATTTGTTAACGTATGTGTATGAATATTGTTGGAGGGATCCCCAATGACTGACAATAAAGAACCATGTTACATTATGGTGATTTTCTGAAATCAAAGGTTAGTGAGAACAATAACAGTGGTGCAGTATCATATTCACCACTGGAGGGGTGACCGAGAAAGTAATGGAAAAAGTAGTGAATCTTTACTGCGGGTAACAAACTTTGAATGTCAGCGAGCATGACGGCCACTGGTTCAGAAAGACAGAGAGAGAGATGGAGGCAGAGTTGGCATGGATCCCTACCTGGTTGAGACCATTTGGCACTCCTCCAGTTAGCGTGCCACCCTGGCTGCCATCTCTCCTCCCAGCCGTCCCGCCCAGGCTCCATGCCCCACTTCCAGTCACGCTGGGGACACGACCAGAAAAGCACCGCAAAGAGATGAGAGGATAACCAGTCACTAATCAGGTAGTTACCAGATCAAACAAAGAATGCTTTAAGCTTCTTGTAGTTACAAATGACCACATCAACATCAGTGAAAATAGTGCAATTTTAGGAATAACTTTTTTAATTTGGCTCCGGTCTCATCGAAACAACACAATTTATGTTGAATTATACAGAAATGACACCCTGCCTCATCCATTCCCCTCATAATAAGTGTCTCGGCTGATGACAAAGTGAGCCAGCTTCCATGGCAAACAGTAGTAAAGTTGATTTGTGGGACTGTTGGAAGTGAAAGGACAAAAACACTGACTCGGGCTTTGTTTCCGTTAAATTGCTTTGGCAACCTCTAAAAGTAAAATATGAAGTATTGCAGGTTTCCCTAAACTTCATTAATGTGAATACATTCAAAAAGGACACTAACTTTTCATTGTTGTCTCAGGTCCATGTGGACCTGGTGATGTTTTTACCAGCAACTATGGTGACAAAGGATCTGCGGTAAAACAGAGAAACTGTAAATCATGTTTATCAGCTCTTATCATATCTTATCCTTTTCAACTTTTCAACATCAGCCAATAGTAATACTTAATAAAAAATAAAAAATAATTGATGTTCTTTGTTTATTTGTCACAATTTATGAAGGCAAAATAAGTGATCGTTTGAAGCTTTGAGGTTATAAAAGGTCCCAGATAAAAGTGTGTCTTAACTGCTTTAGAACTTTTTATAGAAAAAATGATTTAACTCTGATCTGAAGCAATGGGAAAGGACCATTTTTCCCCCTGACCCATGAAAAAAACACTTCACTCCTCAGTTCACTCCTCAAGAATCAGAAAAAGAGGAATTCCATAAGAGAAAAAGACAGTCGAAATAATAAAAAGAACAAATTGATGGAGTGAATAAATTTACTGCAATACTCATGAGTCATAACTTTGAAGAGCAAACAATGAATGAAGAGCTGGAACAAGCTCTGATTTGGACCTGAAGCCACTCAGGGGAAAACTTCATTCTCATCAAATAACTTTATTGTGAGAAAAATGGGAAAATATGCAACCACCATCACAAAAAACTGCACATAAATGATACTGTGCCAAAGCTAGGAAGACAGGGATGGAGAGAGAGAGAGAGCAATAACTGGGGGATGGAGGGGGGTAAAGCTCAGGAGGAGGAGTGATGAATTCCCAAAACTAATCTGAGTATAATCAGGGCACTGCCCCAGTGTCCTAACCCCATCTACACACACATGCACGCACTGCACTGCCTACCCATAACCCCCAGTGTGTGGGCGGTGGTGTTCCCATGACCCACTTAACACATCTGGGTCAGCTGTATTCAACCACCAACTCATACACACACACGCCGACAGGTACATTAAGACAAATGAACACACACACTCACAGGTTCAGATAAGGCAGATGGGCACAAGTTGTTTTTTTTTTTTTGTTTGTTTGTTTTATTTTCATGAGCTATGATGGAAATATAAAAGTTATGGTTGTTTCACTGCTCATTACTAAGAAAGCAGTGCATCTGTGACACACGCTGTTATACAAACTCCAGCAATCGTTGGACATCCACATCACAGCATTCAGAGTTCACCAGTTGTTGTTTTTCTGAGTGTTTACCCAGGTTGAAATACCTTCTAATGCTGTTCTCGAGCTGGAGCAGGGGCCGCATACACTTCACACTTCACCGTATATAAAGAGCACTGCGAGACGAGCACCTTGGAGAGCCAAAAGGTTGTCTCGCTAGTTGTAGCGCTGGATGTAAACTAGCTTCTTCTTCTTTTTTTTTTTTGGCGCGGTGGGGCCTTTTTGCAGAAGCAGGAAGCGAGGAAAAGGGCACATGAAGGGAGCGGTTAGGCTCTTTAAATGCAGGGGTAGTACTGACTGTATCGCTTCCAAAAATAAAAAATAAAAAAAATTGCAGAAAAAAAAAAACTTTTGAAGTGTGTTTGTGTTTGAGGCAAAGGAGCAAAGGTGTGCTTTAGAGTTTGAGGCAAAAGGCAGGAGTATCTTCAGTGTGTGTTTGTGTGTATGTGTATGTGTATGTGTATGTGTGTGTGTGTGTGTGTGTGTGTGTGAGAGAGAGAGAGAGAGAGAGAGAGAGAGAGAGAGAGAATGATTGTGTGTATGGAAGTCCCTCATGCCAGTTTTAAAAACCATCCGTAGCCCAGGTAAATGGCATGCTGTCCTTTGCACATGCCCGGTGGCTTTCTCTTTCTCTTCACAGGGAAGAGTTCAGAGGGCCAGTTAGCACCGTTCACAGCGGACCCCGAGGCCTCACTCAAACACACACACACACACACACACACACACACACACAAATTCATGCACAAAGATTTCTTTGAGCACAGACACACGAGGCCAAACACACATTCACACATGCTCAGAGGCTCTCGTAAATTCAAGCAGCGGCAGCAGTTGTACATGCATACACACACACACACATACACACACACATGTGCACGCACACACATGTGCGCACACACACACACACAGTTAGCCCGTGGCTAGAGTGTTCAAACAGGCGTGATATTGAAATCCAGCAGTAGGGAGAACAGTGGGTTTTGCTGAGGTCCATAGCAGGTTATTGATCAAGGTTAGTTTACTGTGAAAACTCTGCCTGTGGCCAAGGGCCATTCACACAGAGGTGTGTGTATGTGTGTGTGTGTGTGTGTGTGTGTGTGTGTGTGGACGGGGGGGGGCTTTGTGTACGGACACAGGAGTGCAGATGTCAGTGTGAGAAAGTGTGTAGGTCCATGTGTGTGTCTCTGAGTGTATTTTTGTGCTCGTGTTTATGAATAGACTACAGTGCTGCTGTGTAGCATGTGAAGTCGTTCAGTGCAGTTGAGCAGTTTTAGTGCACAAGTTTGTTTCCTTTCCTCACAGCTGAGCTTGTTTCCTCATCGCAGGTATATGTATTAACCAACACGTGCTGGAAAACCAGTCCAACAGTCACAGCTCCATCAATACACAAGCACAGCCATACTTATATTTATAATTATGTTCACCTGTGCCTCTGTTTCTTTGGGTGTGTGACCTTGTGTACTCCTCTTCTGCCAACTATGTTCAGGTTGGATTTGAACCCTGGGCTTCCGCAGCAAGCACTGAGCCTTCGCACATGGGCCGGCTGCTCTACCAACTGAGCTAAACACCACCCCTTAGTTCCTTTTTTTAACAGCCATTTAATGATGAGCTCACAATGTTCCAACAAGTCTCCAAGAGGTCTTTGTGGTGCTGTTAGACGACTCCAGAGTTCAGATGTGAGCTTTACAAGCGGAGAGAGGTGCTCCTCCAATGGCAGTGTGGGACTTGTCGTGGTTTTTCATGTTCTGTAAAACTACAAAACTTGGCTGCTACTCTGCTAATATCTCTGACATACTATACACACACACACAGAAATAGACACACATACACAGGCGTGCACGTCTGTGTGTGTGTGTTTCTCTCGTGCTAACAAAAGTAGATGTGTCTGTTACGTATTCAGGGCCTCAGAGGCCTGCCATCAAACGACCTTCATATGGAGATTCGACACAAAGACACTCACACCTATATACACATCCATATACAAGTGTGTGAAACAGGAGGGGTGGTTTCAGCAGGATCTAAGACATGCAGTCAAAATATAGTAAAAGTATACCACACACACATACACACACACACACACACATATAGGAGAAGTCCTCCTGGAGTCCACTAACTCTCTCTCACACACACACACACACACCTCATACATACACATGCATCGCCTTCACAGAAAGGCATGTATGTATGCAGGCTGCTTTCTTATTCATAAAACGGCAGAGAGATGTCAAAGCAACAAAAAGTTGTGGCCTCCTTCAGCGCTCTTTTTTTCAACACCCTGTTGTCCATCTATTCAAAAGTGCTCACATACATTTTAATGTGTCGGCGGATGACTGCGAGGCGAGCAGTACTGTTCACGTCCCCGTCCTCTCGTGTGTTCCTTAGTTCTGGTGTTGCTTGCAAACACAAGTATGCGCATTGATGATTGATGATTCCGGTTATCAGTGTTGATGATACCATACATGATAAGGGTGAAGACGGCCCGGATTCCAGTCCAGATCCAGAGCCAGCTAATGTCCAGAGCTGTGCTGTAGCGTGGCGTAAATATAGTGCAGGCACTGCTGTTGCAATGCAATTGCAGGCCCGACAATAGTGTTGGGTGAAGAGCGGTGCCTTGAGAGTGATTCAGATTGCCACCTCAGAAATACACTGTTCAAAGAAGAACTTAAAAATGGTGCTATTTGCTATATATGCCCTGGAAAAGGCAAAGCCATCTCTGCATGTGATGGCCCCAAAACACTTGTTTCCCCTTATGGTGACATTATGACAGAAGTGTCTGTGAAACGGGGATTACATTTATTTATTTATTTATTTTGTTTGAGCATCACAGCCTACATTAAATGTTTCTGTGACGTTTGTGCAAGTGAAATGTGGACCCTATAGGAGGCAGCTCGTGCAGTCCAAAAATAATTAATTAATTAAAAAAGTCCAAATCAAAAGGCAAGGTGCAGAAAAACAAAGATCCAAAGACACAAGGGCAAGACACAGGGGTGAAGGCTTGACACAACAGTATAACAAGACACAAGTGGAAACTAATCAGGATGGAACAGACAAAAACAAAGGCAGGATGTACAGTTACAGTTTAGAGGGGGAGAATTCCAAAAAAAGAAAAAGGAAACATCAATCATCCATTTTCCACAACCGTCGCCACTTCATCACAAGACATGGAGACAAACAAATATTCACACCTATGGGCAAAGTAGAGTCACCAATTCACCCGCAAGCCTTTGGACTGTGAGAGTAAGTTCTAGTACCCAGAGAGAACCCAGAGAACATGCAGTGGAATTCAAACCAGCAATGCATGGGTCAGTTAAACTAGTACTTTGAGTACTTTCACCCATGAAATCACTGTTGATGTCTCATGTGAGACCGCAAGTCAACAATGACTTCTTTATTTAATTTACATAAACTACATTACATCCTTAATTAAGCCAAACCAAACAGTGACCGTTTGAACTTGTAAGCTCTATTTTAAAGGTCTAACCGGACTTTGGATATTTAAAGAAGCTAACTTGACTGGACATTACATATTAATCGTTGCTAACTTGAACTGCATGTGCCAAGCTAATGCTACAGGGGTACCTACAGCATCCCATTCTGAAGCATAGAGCCACTGACCAAGTTACTGTATTTGATGAGTAATAGTGTGTTTCTATTGCACACAAACGTCTCTACAATGACTGGACCTTCTTGAGTTACCAGAGCATGTGTGTACAGCTTTCGATACCAACACCATGGCACAATGTGTAAGCCCCAAACCGATGTAGATGCAGATGTTTTACTGTATCTGTGCACTATATATGTGATTTGAAGACTTGCGCCTGTGGATGTCTCAGCCTTCTCTGATTTATAGATTGCTGGGTGGAGACACATCGGGAAACAAACAACTATTTCTTACTTTCCTATTCAAGTTCATGAATATGGGCATGGTGAACAAGACCACACTCCACACGATCCAAGATCACTGCTGTTGACACGATCAATGAATGGACAATAAGACAACAAAGAGGAATGAGCTAATCACTCAACTCCAAACCAAAATCAATCTTGTGTGTAAGTGTGTGTATCTCACACATTACACAGTCCAAAGTAATACGTACAATGTTATGCTATCAGGATCTGGTCTGTTTACATTAAGGGGTCTAGCAGAGATTATTCTTGTATTACAAATGAACTGAAATTTTATGAGTTGTGGAATGAATTTGGCATAGCTGAATAATAACTAAAGAATAATGAGTAGGCTAACTCTTTCTTGTCTTGCTTATTTTCTGTTGACAGTTAAAAGCGCTGCACTGCTTCCACCACTGATAACAACACTAAAGAAATGATCAGCATGCTCAACATGGTCAAGGAGAAACTGGGAGGAATTCCATCATTATGTAGATGGAGGCATTCATCCACACTTTTGACAGGATGCGTGAAGAACTGAAGCTGTCAGAATTCTGCACGGATGTACCATGTCCAAATTGCATCTCATTTTGGTGAGACATATTCTTATATTGTTCATTTGTTGCTGGTTCTCTTGCTAGTAAAGTGCAGTAGGTCCCAAACTTTCATCAGACATCATCTAACTGTTTTGGATTAAAGCCAGGAAATGGGTTTCCAGATGTTATCGATACCAATATTATTTATGCTTATTTTATTTTGACATCAGAATTCATCATTCACTCTGCATGTGCCATGTAGCTATAAATATCAGCAGAAAGATACATGCAGTAAGTGCAATAAGTGTGCAGTGGAGTGTAGTCAGAAACTGCATTTGTGCAATTTCAGTCATGGAAACTTACTCAAGTTCAGTCACACTGTGGTGTGCAGACCTTTTGTTTGAATTTATACATATAATCTGTCAGGGAATATGTACTTATTATATTTATTCACAAATTCAAAAAACTGTAAGCTGCTGGTGTTCAAATCTGAATATGTTGGATGGGGGTCCTTGACATGAAAATTCTCTGTACTCTCCTACCAGAGTTTAGTGTGGCACAGCCAGAAATGTTGCAAGCTGCAATGGTTTTACATTGAGGTGAATTTCTCAGTGGTAAACAGACTCCACACTCTGGCTGTGTTCTGTTTATTTGCAGTCAGGTCACCAGAAGGACTGCACAAGCCTCTATGAGTGGTAATAAATGCGTACTGTAAATGTCAACAACATTTTTTTTACGGATTCTAGTGCATACTGTGACTGTCCAAGCTATGTGCTGTAACCAACATTGTTTTAAGGGGCATTGCCCATGCAAACAAACCAGCACTCCAAGTTACTGTCATATAAACACTGATTTGACAAATATTCTGCTCAGTGACCATTCTTATTGCTCTAGCGATGTGCATGGCTGGTGAAGCTTATCCACCACTGGCAAATGGTTCTTTGCAAATGGATCATGTTCTTTAGTGTGATGTTTTGTGATGTCCCTATCCTGTGTGTTATCCTGAATTGGTTATTATTGGTTATAATAGCTTATTGTGTAGGATATGTAGACTGGGGTCTTCTACCATGTGGTAGGGAGAACGGATTCAAGCCTTGAATGCCAAAGCTCATCTGAAACTTCTGTGTGGGAGCTATTATTTTGCTTTGTTGTTTGGTTTGTAATAGTTTTTGACTCTGAACTGGAGTCTTTCCACAATCATATTCTGATCTGTGCTGGTAAGTGCTCTGGATTCTCCGCCCCTGCATATGGAGCTTCTTCCTATCTGCCCTGGACTACAACCACAACCATGGCATACCATGACTACCTGAGAAAAAAGCAAATGGATCAAGTTCAACATGAGGCAATCTTTTTGCTTTAGATGTGTAGTCCACGTGTAGGTAGGAATTTCTCTAATCAATTCTACAAATCAAAATGAAGTATTCTAGTAGTGTTTGTTGAAGCTTGAAAAGATTATCTGAAAATATACAGAAACAGAAGAGACCATCGTGCTGTGTGGGTAAGCCATCACTGAGGTCAAGGAGGCCTGATGATGTCCAGACATTCTGTGTGGTATTCCAGCACCACCCAAAGGAAAAGTTGTTGCAGACACAAGTCAGCAGTGGAAGAGGTTACTTATGCAACTTGCCTTAAAACATAAAACTGAATATGTGAAATGTGAATGTGGACTTTTTTTTTTAAAGTTAGGAAACAGGGACCTTGGGGTGAGAGTCACTGGCAGACAAATCTGTCTACAGAAAGTAGGACAAGATCCTAATTTGCTCAAATCTACAAAAAAAAACAAAAAAAAACATGAACATGAAACTAAGGTCCTGGTTTAGGCAGAGTACCTCTGACTATGTGTGCTGTGCTTCCTGAGAGGACATAGTCATGAAATATTGATACCAGTCACATGAATCTTTGTTGTGGTCAAACTGCAGGACGATATAGTGTAAAAGATTATATTGACAGAAGATGACTTATGTTACAAATTGCAAGTTGACATTATCATGAGTGGCTATAACACTATGAACAATTCAAGGTTGCTCTATTCATGTTTACAAATTATGTATTTGGAACTCTTTTAGAATTGTCTATTAGCCAGCTGTGTTTTACCCAGCCATTGCTAGTTTCGATGTAGTCAGTAGGAAAGTAGCTAATATGGATGAAATCTATTGTCTGCCTGTGACTTCATAGATGAAGATTTAGTTTGGTTTTATTGTACTTACCCAGTCCAGGTAGGAGTCTGATCTTCATTTAGATGCTGGGGTAATATTGCAGGTGCTGTGGTGAACACCTCTGCATGTTCATGTGATGAGGTGGGGGAGGAGTGGAGGAAGGAGGAGAGTCTGTAAGAACAGACAGGAAGTTAGCAAAAACACATTTCTTACAGCCTCTTTAAAGTTTGCAAAAAATTTGCAATGAGCAGAAGTGTTTATCTAAAGCTTTAATTCACACTGGCTGCATTTTTTCATGCATCTAATAAACTGCTAAACAATTGTTCAGATCTAGATGTACACAATTTTCACACACCAGGAATTAGTAATCTACAGTAAACTACAAACCTGTTGACTAACTCTTGACATCTTCCAGTATAGTTGTCTCACAATACTAGTCAGCAGGTTCACCGATAGAAAACTTAGTAGTAGTAGCAGCAACCAGTAATGCTGCAAGACAAGTCGACAATGCAAAAGCACGATGGCCTCCCTGGTGTAGTCTACCAAAGATGATTTTAATATCTATGTTTTCTTTATTTTACTGAACATGTAAGTTTACCATTGGACCAATTCCCCAAAACCTGAAATTCTTGAACCTGAAACCGTAACTCCACCACCAAACTGAATGTGTAAATGACAAACAGCCAAAATGTCCTCACTTTGCAAAAATGCCCTCCCTCTGAAGGTCTAAAATTTAAAATCATTCTCACAAGGATTGGCAAGCATGAACACACACACACACACACACACACACATCCCTCCAACCCCACTCTTTCTGCCTTCCTCTGTCCGGTCCGTGTAATGGATGGTGAATCTGTTGCTTACTCATGCATACAGCTGACAAATTGTCCCTCTCCGATCATGGCCCTGCCGCTGTGTGATTTGTGAAAGATGGGACGCGACAGGATGAGTCGGCAGCTCAGATTGAAAAAGGGCACTGAGGATACCGACAAACTAAAAAGGTGCATTTGAAGAAAATTATATATCTGAGGGCTTAGGGGCCACCAGGGTGTGGATGAGCTGCTTTCTGCGTGTGAGTGTATGTATGTCTGAGTAAGATTCAAGATATGTGAGACACGTTTTAGCAATGACCTTGCTGTGTGGTGGACTACGAGGATTTTCATTGTGTGAGTGTGTATGGTGGTATATGCGTACACACAAAAAGCTTCACCAACAAAGGCAGAATCTCTGAGGTGCCATAACTGTGTACAGGAGGCTCAAATCTGAATTCATTTGATTGGATTGAACTGTGAGATAGCCCACATAATGTGCACCAGTCCCCATTTAAAGTGTATAATATGACCCACATACAGTCCAGCGGTCCCTGCTTACAGTATAATTTAACCCACATACTACTCACTGCTCCCTGGACCTATTATTGTAATATAACCCATATTCTCTGCAGCACATGCCACTGTTATTTCTGTTACTGGGACTTTAGTGTATACACCAACAACCTGCTCCTCTGCTCCCTTTAAGTCTGTTCTTTAAATCCCTGTTGTTTTTGAGTTCATGCCAAACTGAAAATATCTCTGAAGATTTACATTGAAGTTTATGTGAATGTAAAACACAGAGCAGCTTCGTTAAATGGCTATCAAATTTCAGTCAGAAGCGTAGCGTCCCCTACAGGCTGGTGTGGAAGCTGAGTGCTGTAGGTTGTGCACGAGTTGAGACAATGAGGTCAGTTCTATTTCTATCTATAAATTCTCAATGTTAAGTTAGGGAGTTAGTTAGTTAGTCAACAGACAACATCAGAACCCTGAAAGAACATCGGTTCACGTTCAAGTGCTAAAGCCCTTTAGTGGCTGTAGTTATGATGGGAGTCCATTCAAGGTTGGATTTAGGAAAGATAGATTGATCAATAAAACATCAGAACTTGCATTTGTGTCTGTGCTTATTGTCACTTCATGGCTGAAGAACATTCCTGATCCAAAGTCAACATTTAACCCAGAGCAGTCAAAATGCTTCAAGATGTTTTTACTCCACCTATATTATCCAAGATGTTGCTTGGGTTAGCCAAGTATGTGAGCATAAAGTTTATTGTCACGGTGATGGTGAAGTACATGAGCCAAACATACTGTCAGAATTTTGCAAACATTTTCATACTTTTGGGGGCAAGATATTAATAAATTAGATATCAAATATGTGTGTGTTTTTTTTTTCATTGATGAAAATGTGGGGGCCCCGTGGTCATCAGTCTCATCTCAGCTCTGATGTCTCTGTAGGCCGGCCATTTTAAATCTAGGTTTTAATTCTTTTTGTAAGATATACTTTGGGTACCGTGTCAAAGGTTGCTGTCAGACTCTTTCATTTGAAGGTTAAAGTTTGTTTGTTATTCGACAGTTGATGTTCAATAATCGTACAATAGCTCCACCTGCAGCAAATAAATTCAAAACCTATATAAGTAAATGAACTCTAGATACCTTTGTACCTTCGACAGTACAGTTCATCCACCCAGGAGCATAATCAAA
The DNA here is from genome assembly GCA_028641955.1 of Protonibea diacanthus. Taxonomy (NCBI): domain Eukaryota; kingdom Metazoa; phylum Chordata; class Actinopteri; family Sciaenidae; genus Protonibea; species Protonibea diacanthus. Next base: position 22,335,459 of record CM053989.1, read on the forward strand.
TCCCAGATAGGAATGTGTTTAGCATATTCAAAGTTAAAACACTGCAGCGATGTCTAAATGACAGGACAGAGGTGGTCTCATTTTTTTCAGCATCTTTGTGTCCTTAGAAACGAGACCTTCACGCACAGAAAATAAAGCAGCACGACACTGACCTGAAGCTGTGGAAATAATCACATGCACATAATCACTCATACTTTTCCACTACCCAAAGCAAGCACATGCTCTTAATGTGATCCTCGAAGTCACAGGCCAGCACAGTAGAGCTTTCATAAATTAGCCTACTTTATGTCAATCCACTAGCTATTAGAAGGAAGTTTCTAAAAAAAAAAAAAAAAGTGTATCAAAGATAAAAAGACAAAGAAAATAATGGAGGGAAGGAACGGAGGGGTGGGAGTGGGGGGTGAAAGAGACCCTGGTTAATTCAGAACACTAGACGGAGCATCGTGCCAAGTCTGCCTCCCCTCTCTAACCCCCTACTCCCACCCAACCCCCCCCCAACCCTCGCGGGTAGGTCTGCAATGGGCCTTTGCCACGTTACACATTTGCTTATTTGAAGAAAAAAAAAAGCATTTCTGGCACAAAACCTGCTTCTTTCCCTTTTCTCTCCTTCTGTGTCTGATCATTCCTCGAGGCCAGAGTTGAGGCTGTGATAGAGATTAGGACAGGAGCGTTACTGACAAGGCAGCTAAATCTACGCCGGCTGACAAACCTGGCGGTAGCAGTGTTTAGGAAAGGATTGTTAAAAAAGAAACAGAGAGGGGTTTTTGACTAATAGCAAGAAGAGAGATGAGGAGCTGGGTCAGGAAATGGAGTGTTTTGGACGGGGCCAAAATGGTTGATTGGGGAGACTGATCAGTTATGATTTAAGGCAGATGTAGGGCTCTCGCACGGCTGATTTAGGTTTATAAAAGTGTGTGTATGTGCGCCTGTGTGTATGTGTATTTGTAGCAAGTACATTTGCAACTGCATGTGTGGCTGTTTAAGGCTGACTACACAATCTGTGTACATAAGAGGGTGTCAGTGGTACGCGGCCCATAGGGACTTTTGCAGACAAACAGTCTACACTTGCAAAACGCTGAATTCACAGCACTTCAAGAGCTACCGCTTCTACATGACAAAACCACACGCCACCAGTCACCAGTATAAAAACACGATACAGTGCCCATACGCCCGTGATGGCATCCAGATGAGTCAAATAGATGTAACTACATGGCAAGGAGCCAAGTTTGGTATGATTAACCCACTGAGAGGTGGTTCACTTTGGTCAGGATCAGGAATATTTCTTACACACTGGACACCCAGAAAGATTCTAAATGACAAACTTTAGAGGATGGTCAGCCAACCTCCCCTACTTCTCATTTCCCTCAGTTAAGTTCATGAATTGGCACTTACTTTTGAAGGCATTGTGGATTGTGGGTACATTCACATGACAGACATTTTGTAAACAAGCCAACAGTTTATCCTGATTTCCTGAACAATTTATTCAGAATTTAACAAACCAAAAGTGAGCCATTAAAATGTTGATATGTCAATCCTTCATTGCCAAGGCTCATTTACCAACCAGTACCACTAAAATACATTATCAACTAAGGAACTAAATTTTATGACCCTGTCTTTACTATTTTAACTTACACTGGTCTCACATGATTCACGTTAGCTAACAAATAATACTAAAACATAAATTATTAGTATTTTTCCGGCATAGAAGTAGTGAGGGAACTGGGGGATATGCAGAGCTCCAATGGCTAATGTTTGCACTGGGAACCCCTCACTTCATCTGGGCATGCTCATGCACAGGAAAAGAAAAAAACAGTTTACACAGTTTGAGTTATAACTTTACAGATCTCCTTCATTTTCTCTTTCAAATACGTTTGACAAATCTTTGGATTTCTTTAAAAGCTGCAGTACCTGACTGCTAATGTTAGGGTTACTCAACTTCTATTTGACACTTTACTTAGTGAGTCCAGTGTTATTACTCCTGAAGGAATCATCAGACCAAAGGTGTGACTGAAAGCACAGGGGAAAAAGCTAGTAAGTGGCCCTTAAGAGTTAAGATAGTAAATAAAATTCAAGATCATTTGGTCTCAAAACATTCATTGTATAGTAATACACAGCTGCAGCACTGAGAATCGCTATTGTTTAAAAGCAAGGACAGTCCACAACAATTATTATTGTATGTGTGCTGTATGTCAGTGTCTATATGTGTGTGTTTGTTGTCACCCTAGATTGTGTATTGTTACTGTCTCTGTGTCTGTCTTTCTGTCTCTCTGCTTCTCTACACCCACCACCTCACAGTTGCAGATTAGGCCGCTTAGCGCTCACCACGGGGTGAGCTAATCACCGAGGAAAGCAAGGGGTAGGGGAGGAGGAGGGGGGTAAGAGAGAGAGAGAGAGAGAGAGAATGAAGGGGAGTGGTGTTCAACTGCCCCCCACCTCCCCATCCAACCATCCGACCCCCGCCAATCCCGCCCCCGTACTGCCCGCAGGGCACCGTCACGGTGACAGCGGTGTGACAGTAATCTTCCAGTGACACTCTGTTTTTTCTTTTCTTTCTTTTTCTATTTTTTAATGGGGGGAGGGGGGTTGAGAGGGGGAATGAAGAGGGGGCTGGTGGGGTGGGGTGGGGTATTGTCAACCCCCCCCGCCCCCACTTCCACACACAACAACACCCCACCAAACCCGGAGATACCATGACACTCAAGACGATTGTCCCCAGAGAAGGCGACAACTCGGCGGCACAATGCCGAGTGTTTGCCGGCACCGGCTCAGCTCAGCCAGCCAGCCAGCCAGGAGCACAGAGATGCCTTCCCTCCCCTGCCTCTAAAAATACTTCCACACAATGCATCTGATAATAGGTTTATGCAATGATGCACCGGCGCATGGTAATGCATCCACCCCAACATCACCCACCACCACCACCAAGAGGAAAAAAAAGGGACCGGAGCGTACGCTGATTGATTTGCAGCCTTTTATAGTGCAAACAGACTTTAAGGTTTCAACGTTACTGCGTCGTTCACATTCATACACATTTGGTGAATTACTGTAGCAAGATGTAAATATATCCAGACTGACGCAAAATACACTAAAACGTGTTGGTAATGAAGAAACACCTGCTGCAATGGTTAGTATCGGATCGGTCCATTGTTGCTTTTGGTCTTTTAATTTTGGAAGAAAAGCATTCGATATCCTCGACCTTATCCTTTAAATATGAGCTCTACTGTGCGTAAACTGAGAACACATGTAGCAAACAAGGGAAAACCCGGGATCGAGGTCGAGGTCACGGAGAGGCACAACCTCCAGCCACACACGGCGCTGAGTTATGATCGCAAAACCACCTGTTTATTGTAAGTTATTCCCCGTGCTTGTTTAAATTGGCACACACATAAGAATTTATCTCCTTGTTGAGCACAATGAGGAGCAATGTGTCTACGCATGTGTCGGTAAGCAGAAGGTAGCACTCCAGACAATAGGAAAAGAGCCAGATTTAAGAGCATTGTCGCTCGGTGTGAGCCAAGCATCTCCATAAATCCTAATACATAGTCGTTCCCTGTGGAACAAAACAAAAAAAAAAAAAAAGAAAGAAAGGCAAAGAAAGGGGGGGAATGAATGCATTTTCTTCTTATCTATCTGTCTTTCACTCTCTTTCCCCAGTGAGAGAGACAGAAGGGAATAAATGGCTCCCCTCTCCTCTCCTCTCTCCTCGGTGTGGGCTGACAGTGCAGCAGATGGTGGTTTAAGCAGTGAATTTATGAGCGCCACAATCTTAATGTTGCAGAAAGAAAAGAAAAGGACTTGCATCAAACGCCACTGACAAATGCACTTGCTAATATTAATGCACTCCTCATTCATCCAATATGCTGCCTAATTGCTTTTCTGTACACAGTAATATGGCACCTGCTGCTCAAGTCCGGCGCTCGCGTCAGGAGAGGGGAGACCGGGGAGGGAGGGGAGGAGAGGGGAGGAGAGGGGAGGGTAGAGATGTGGAAGTAGGGAGATGAGAAAGAAAGTGTCTCTCTCTCTCTCTCTCTCTCTCTCTCTCTCTCTCTCTCTCTTTCTGTCTCTTTCTCTCCCCTTTTTCTGTGATGGATGCAAGGCTGTGGATCATGCGCCAGACCTGTCAGTGTTCCTAATTAAAATTTTATACTTACAGGCTCAGGGAAAAAAGGTGGAAAGCACTCAGTAAACAATCAGTTATGAGAGGAGAGGAAGGGAGAGGCCATCACACACACACACACGCGCGCGCACACACACACACACACACACACTTCAAACTGTGACACACTGGGGCACACACGATCCAATTTTAAGTACAGCATCATACATTGAAAATCCGCAGACTTTATTAGAGCTTAACAAGGCCATCTTGCCCGAAGATCAAGCCCAAATCCGAAAGAGCCTGAAAAGCAGCGAGCCGCCCACCTTTGCTGCACAAAAAAAAACTCTTTCATGGGCTCTTGTGGACATGCCAAATGTAATAAAAGCACAAAGGCTGTTAGGCTGTATGACTATGTCACCTTCAAAGTATCAGTGACTAAAGTGGTTTCACAGAAACGCTGGACCGAGCTGGAAAGTTACACCGAGCCATAAATTTACTCTCGTTTCTTCCATATGCAGTGCTGCGCGCACAAGATAGGAGCTCATCATTAAACATTAAAACAAATATTTCGATCAAAACCAAATTAAAAACAATCGATACCGTTTGATTGCACATGTGTTATGAATTATTCAGAGCTGATGTGTTGCACGTCGTCCCTATCACGTAAAAACACACTCATCTGTGTTACAGGAAGCTGCTTTTTTTTCACCCCAGTATCAACTTTTTGTTCGCACTTGTACTTCTCCACTGGAATCTGACAGATGAATATCACCATTTCAGTGTTTTGCATCATGTTTGGGGGTCCATCTGGGGCCCGTGTTAGCCCCCTATAGCCCCACCATTATCTGCCCTCCAGCTGCTGTTAAATGCACTAAATTGTAAAATAATGAGTTTGTAAATTGCATGCAATTACGAATGCAAATTGAATAAATCCTCCAAACTATGGATTGTCCTTTCTCCTCACATCAACACTTAATTGATGCATGTTTGATGGAGAGTAGCAGGTATTTCCTTGAGTGGTGGGATGAGAAACTAAAAATGCATTTTGTTTTGTTTGAGGCTGTGAAGAGATGAATTGTGATTTGATGGAACAGAGTGTACCACCGCTGGAATGGAAAGTGCAGTATGGTAAATGATCAGTGCATGTGATGAAGGAGCAAAGCGAATTAAAGCTACAAACAATGGCACTAAGATACAACTGAAAACATCACCGAAAAAAAATCCCCACTATTATATAGAATATTTATAAATATTTCTATATATAGTGCGTGGTCAGCGAGATCTGCTCTCATCCAAGGGGTCATGATGGGATATGAGAGAATCAAAAACATATTTCTACTCTACAAAATTAGGTGTATTTTTTTCCTGACTGCTCTCTAATCGTTTATTTTTTTTTTCTTAATACTAAAAAATATCTGTCACAAACAGTTTCATTGAGATAAACATATTAAACCTTCGGGGGTCACACAGAGTTCTTGCTACATTTTAATGGGATACAAGCAAAAAAACAGAGCTGTAGGTAATGGATATTTTTATCATCACAAAATAAGGTTGAAACATGTCCATTTGCTGTAGTGCGAAAGAGGATTAGAACTACAATTAAGAGCATTTTTTTATTTTTATTTTTAACATTTCTAAAAAGGATGATGAAGAGAGAGTAATCCTGTAATAAAGATGCTGCTCCAATATCAACTGAAATGTTAAAGGAATGACAGTGATGGGGGGGGAAAAGCTACTAGGAGTGATCATTATTTATTTTGCGCCCAATCAATGACTCAATCAGAATATTGTGGAAACAGAAATGTTTTTATTTTTTATAAATACCTTCATCAAATAGCAAGTCTAGAGTCCCTCCAGTGGCCCCTGCGCCACAGATTTTGACCAAAAACCTCAGATGTACGACTAACTTGTACTTTTTTCATTTGTTTGAAACACCATTTAGACCCACATGAAGATCTAAATGGTGTTTCAAAAGCCTCCTCAGCACAAATCTTTATTTATTTATGATTATTGTGGCCTATAAATAATCAAATTTAAATACAATGAGTCAAAAAATTCTGAAATTAAATTGTGTGTTTTTAATTGTGGCGTGTAAACTCCCTCTAAATGCGATTGATTATAAATATACGTTGTGCAGCGTGTGGCTGCTAACATGCAGTTCTAATGTATTACAATGCATTATATGTGAGGCTGCTAACACATTCATGTAACAGTGATGCATAATAATGCATCATACGGGTGGCTGCTAACACATTCATTTAATAGTAATGTATTCAAATGCACTGAACACATATGTACTGTATAATACTACCATTAATAATCCTTCTAATTATAATATGAGCTTTTTCCAAGACATGATTATTATTAACTCTATAAATTCTGATCCTCTGGAACGTGATTTAAACGTTTCCCAAACATTCCTTTTCAGTCAATTATTAATCTCAAAAAACAGCACATGTAAGTTGTAATAATGAGGCGGCAGACGAAACATCCGACACACAGTCAATCACGCGGGATTCACTTTGAGCGTCTGACACACACACACACACACACACACACACACACCTGCTTTTACCTCTCCTTTCCCCCGGTGTGTGTGTGTGTGTGTGTGTGTGTGTGTGTGTGGGCGGATGTTTTGCATGCATTTACCTTGTCCCTGTGCGTGTATGCACCATATGTGTATGTGAGCGCAAGCTAACTCTTTTATGCGTGAAATGGAGAACACTATGCACCTGAAGGCACACGTCAACACGCCAAGAACAGCCATCAGCTCAGGACTTGAGTCACATCCAGCTGTTCACACACACACACACACACACACACACACACACTTAAGTATTTTGTGTATGTGCATGAATACAAAAACACATAAAGTAATAACAAATTTTTTTTTTTCCACAGCTATTCCACGCACTCCTTACTAACTAACTGTGAGTTCCCCCACGAGACTAATAACTGGCATTAGTTTAATTATTTCTAAGGCTAAACAGCAGCCTCATATATACAGTTTTAATAAAGCATGTGTTCATACTGTAGCTGCTGAACTGATACCAAATTACTGGAATTATCCAATAGGGTGTGATTATAGAAATGGATTTCTGCAAAAAGATTAAGCAAAAATAGATTTGACTGAAATGTACCCCTTTGCTTTCAAAAAATATAAATAATAAGGAGGTCGTCTTCGAGTGCCACCACCAGCTAACACCGGGGTCACCGCACCCCGCCGTGTTTCATAGTTTTGTGTGTTTTAAGGGATTAAATTTAAAAAATGGCCTCCCTGAATTAATCACCGGCACAAGTCGTAGAAAGACCAGAGCATCACCATCGTCATCATCATCATCATCATCTTTGCCAGAGATATACTACACAATCCTTTTTCCACAAGCCGACTAATTAGCCGCAGAAAGGTCAAGTAAAGTCAGAGTGTGATTAGAGAGGGGAGGAGACTGAGAGGGAGGTGAGAGAGGAGAGGAGGGAGGAGAAGAAGAAGAAAAAAGAAGGAGAAGAAGAAGAAAAAAGAGGGAGAAGAAGAAGAAGATAGTTTTGGACTCGTGCCAGAACGTCTCCTTTTTCTTTTTTCTTTTTTTCTTTTTTTTATCTGCCGTCCCTTCCCCTCCTCCTTTCACCCCCGCGCCGACTGAGAGCTCTTCTACAAAACGTTGGCTTCAATTTTTAATGAAATGCTTATGTTGCTGCACCTGGACACGTTGGCTAAGCTTGCCCATCAGGTAAGGGTTCCCAGGAGGGTCATTAAAAAGCAGATCGGAACCTGCCTGGGTGCCAGCAGTGATGCGAGGCCTCGAGAATCAAATGCAGTGAGGACTGGTGTGTTTCTGCACTCTACACTACAAGGTGTGTGTGCTAGTCGTATTACATTAAGTTTTTCCCTGCCGTTTTGCGTCGCTTCACGTTAAGATTCGAATAGCTTGTGTGTGTACGAATGCATTTGTGTGTGTCTGTGTGTGTGTGTGTGTGTGTGTGTGTGTGGTTGAGTGCCAAGTGAAAACATGACGATAGATGCAGGACTGGTGCTATTCCCAGTGAGCCTCGTACAGTGGTCTTGCCGCAGGCTTCTCCCCTGGCTCAATGTTGAGTCAAAACATCTCCTGTGGTAAAAAAAAAAAAAAAAAAAAAATAGTAGCGGAGTGCGCTTCGCTGTCAACAGCAAAATACAGCAACGTGTTGGATGACAATGACACTGACACTGCACTCCCAACCTTTGGGAATACACTGAAGTGAAGAGCCGGTGTATACTCAGCATCACAGATCCAAATGATGTACAGTATGTGTCATTCTGCAGGCTTTTCTAACATATGCTTTGCTACACACAAACAGAGCCCACACACACTCACACACACACACACACACACAGACAATGGTTGTACACTTGCCCTTCTACCTGGAATAGCCTGATCCCTGAGGGGAGTAGTGTTTTAAGACATTCAAACTCTCTCTCTCTCTCTCTCTCTCTCTCTCTTACACACACACACACACACACACACACACACACACACACATATAGATGCAGGGTAAGTGGACCTGCAGCCTAATGTAGTTTAATCACTCCCAGCACATCCATCAGGGGCTCCAGTAGGGGAGTGGAGTATTTTATCACCACTTTTAAGGGTTATTAGTACAAATACACTGTCACCCTGCATTACCACTGCAGCGCTTTAGGGTGCCGTGCCCTCACCACATTCATTACAATCTCTATCAATATCTATCAGAACTAAACGCTCCCTCCACCTTCTTCCTTCCACGTCCCGCTGCCATTAAAAGATGAAGACCGACCCCCTTCCCCTCTCTTCCTGCTCCTCCTCCTTCTCTTCCTCTTCTTCACCATGCCTCCATCTCCCTTCACCTCCTTTGACACACGCACACACACATACACCTCTAAAAGTTTCACTCCATTTATCGTCCAGCGCTCTTCAGGCCCGAAGCTGTCGGACCAACCTTGATGGAGTTTGGTGGCTGGCAAGGACGCTGCCTAGACGATGACTTTAAGAGGCCAGTGGTCACTCCAACAAAAAAAAAAAAAAAAAAAAGCAAGAAAAAAAAAAAAGGGAGGGATGAGTCCTGGATCGGATGACTTCTTTTCAGGCAGGCTGAGCACATTACTCACTTTGCACCATTACCATTTCCAGACATGCAAAGGTGAGAGGATTAAGAGAGATTTGCTCCTCTTTTTCCTCTTTTTTTTTTTTTTTTTTGATGTTTAAAGTTACTCGAGGAAAGGGACAGTTTGCAATTTCTGGCCCGGCGAGGTGAATGGAGGGTTATCAATCAAACAGTATGTGACACCTATGGAGTCCATTACTGACTGGCGAGACTGACATTTTGACAAATTTGAAAGGATGTTCTTGTTCAGGTCTTTTAGGCAATGATAATGTGTAGGGCGTGTCTGTGTGTGTGTGTGTGTGTGTGTGTGTGTGTGTGTGTGTGTTCCTATGTACCTCAAAGTAGGACCTATATCATTGTTAAATCTTGTGTAATTAGCTGTATATGCAACACACTGTGTATATGTAACACACTGGGCTCTCAGTCGATCATAATTCAGTCATAACACCTCTTTAATAGCCGTCATATTGTAGCAGACTTTATTACACAAACATTACTCAAAGGCCAGCGTGACTTCATTCATTCAGAGGCTGCGCTTTTTGCTCATGATCCATAATGCTTTCATTCATATAGTTTTGACATCCATCTTTATGGGCAAGTGAAATGTTGTCAAAGACTGCAGTTGGAGAGGCGCTCTGCTACTAAGAAAATGTCAATCAGGTTTAATCCAAGATAATTCAGTTTATTACGTATTGTGTTGTTGAGCATCTTTACATTTATTTAGATCTGAGAACAGCATGAGCAGATGGACAATCGGACAGTTTTCAAACCAACCTCCAGGTTAGCCAAAGAAGAAGACAATGGCGAACAGTGAGATTATCAAAACTGTCTGTTGTGAACACAAATCACAGTTTAAAGACTGCTGTCCTGCTTCACTTTAGACCTACTGTAACTTGCCGTACTTTACCACTGCAACAAAGAATTAATAGCAGTATTATTACTTTAGGTTTTTAGTTCCAAATAAAGTCTATTTGAAAACTGTTAGCATCTTAACACAACATAAAAAATTGAAATGAAGTTGCTGCCATTATAGTTCCCAAGTTTCACTCAAGTATATCTGAGCTAATGTTCTAGCCAAGTGGCAAACTCCATGAAGCCAATGTGGAGGTCCCCAAAACTGCAGTTCCTCAAACAGCCACTTGGGGCTGGCTACAGAAGCCAATCTCTTGATCTTTGCTGGTCTTTGTCAGAAGAGGTGGGACAGCCAACATGGCGGTGGCCAGAGCCATAGATTTTAAGCTTCAAAATGTCTGACATCACGCATACGTTGTCCATTCTTTATACTGTCAGTGATTCTAGCATAGTCTCCACAGTTCAGCTACTGAGTTTAACAATTCTACCTTAAAAGAAAAGCAACCAAAGGTCCAATCCAAACCTAAACCTAAACATTGCAATATTCTCCCCCCACCTACAGCACATTAAACACAGAGCTCTGAGTCCTGACACTGCTACGTGGCAGCTGTTGGTCACAGGTTCCATGGCTAGGGAAGGTTATTTGGAGGTAAACCCACACAGCTTTGCTTGCTAAGTGCCACAATTATCGTGCTTACACAGTGTTTACGTTCATGGCACACACCTGGCACGATCGCCTTGGTGTGCATTACGGTATAAACCATCCTTTAGAAAATGCATACAAGCCTCCCAACACCCTCCATAAAAAAAAAAAAATGTAAGGAACAATTTAAGCTTAAATTTAAGACATATAGCAGCTAGCTCCAAATTAAAAAGAGATTACAGAGAGAAACATTTAAATCCCACTGCTGAAACAGCCTCAAAGCCTGCAGGTAATGAGATTCTCAGAAAAAAATCTTGAGTGCATGCAAAGTGTCTGCATAATGTGTGCATCTGCATATACATTCAAGCATGTACACAAAAAGACATACGTATCGTTTAATGACAAAGCTCCACCATCACATGAACTCCATATGGTAAATCTCTCATCTCCCCCCACACGCACATTAGAAAAATCCAACCACTTCAGTCATTTTTTTTAAAGTTCCTGTTTCAACCCCCCCATCTGATCAGGTGGCTGTTTATCCTCCTTTAATTATCTTCTTCTTCTTTTTTTTTTTTTTTTTCCCAGGATCATGAAATAAAAATCTATACTCGGATTCCCTGAGCTCTCGTTATCCAGTTGCACATATTTTATAGTGAAATAAAACGGCAGGGTAATGAACGTTGGAATTTGACCCCATGCTGTTCGGGCCACGCAAAGGTCAGGGAAATTAATTTTGCCCAGTGTTTCAGGGGAGAGCTGGAGAAAAAGGAGTAGGAAATGGAGAAGGCCAGAAAGGTTATGAATACAGTAAGACATCCTGTGTAACTTGAATCTTTGGAAGTGCGTTATTCAACAGTTGATGAGTTAGTTCCACGATTCAAACATTCGTGTGTTCCTCGCTCATTGCCGTGCATACATTGTGAAATTTGAACTTGTAGCCTCGCAGATATGGAAGTGTATCTTTTCGGCTTTCTCTAAATTCAATTTACCTCTAAAAGCGTGGTTAAGGATGCATCTTTGTATGTGTGTGTGAACATGTGTGTGTGTGTGTGTGTGTGTGTGTGAAGCACCTCGAGCACTGCTGTCATCCTTTTGAACAAAAGCACTCAGCGTTACAAGCCGGTCCAAGCCGAGTTCTGCCCTGTTATTTATGGAAAACGAGGAGTGTATGGATTAAACAGATGATGCCAAGGCAAACAACAAAAAAAAGGAGCCATGATTCATTTCCCAAACCATGAAAAAGGGCCAAAGGACAAACAAATCAATGGCAGTTTGGATGATATCTGGCCCCAAGCATTGACAGGCCCTGGAGTGTTTGGCATGAATGTAAATGTGAAAAGTGCAGTTTTCTTTATATGCAGCGAGGCAGGCCAAAGCTACAATATATGCTATTTTGTCCTGATTAACGCTGCTCGATACGTGCATTTGAAGCACTTGTAGTAGTGGTGTAGCTTCCAGCTGCTGCGGTGTGCTAAATACATATATTTTCCTCCTTTTTCAGCTGAACGGATTAAGCAGCTGATGCTGATGATTTTAAGAGACAACAGTGAGATCCATCAAATTAGAAAGCAGCCAAAACAATCAAATAATGCGCTGGATAAATGATGTCATACTGTAAAATCTATGGCTTATTGTCTGGGCAGCGGGCCAATTCACATTGCTACACCGGTTATGCAAAACGGCAGGAATGCTCCGAACGTGCAGCTAGTCATCAATATACAACAGCAGCGGCAGCCCGCTACCGTTATTCGATGTAAATTTGATATGTGTTTGTGTGTTTACGGTAGCCCCCGTTAAAAGCCACATGTGCGGGGAGGGGGTGAGGAAAAGGAGGGACGAGGGGAGAGGAGGTAGGAAGAGAGCGGAGAAGAGACGAGCCCTGGCTGGCTGCCACTCATCTGGGCACCTTCTCTAAGCAGGGCAGAAAATCAAACACGCCAGGAAAGAATTAAAGGAGAAAGAGAGGGAGAGAGGGAGAGAGAAAGAAAAATGATTTTTTCTTATAAATAGCAGGGCTTGCCAGAAGGCAGAGGAAATGAGAGCAAGTGAGCGCTGGAAAAGAAAGGCTTGAGCTTGACACGGGGCTTAAAATTGAGAGGGGGCGGGAAGAAGGGACCTACTGCGCGAAAATGTCTCCAACCAAAGCAAGGATTAGTGTTCCAACCTCCTCCACCGCCAAGATCCGCCAGTACAACTAATCACCTTCACAGCTTCTCTCACTCTCTCCTTCTCTCTCCTCTCCTCTCCTCGTCCTTTTTTTTCTCACTCTTTTCACCCCCCCCCTCTCTCTCTCTCTCTCTCTTTTTTTTGCCTCCACTCTCCTCTGCTCTTTAAAGTATCATTTCGCCCCTCTCATCGTCATTATGGCTAAAATTAAAGCGGAGTGTGTTCTGCCAAGAACGATTAGCCGCCGCAGCCTAACTGGGCGCAGTAAGGTGCTCAGGGTTTTTTAGTCAATCTAGTGCGCACTACAGTGCACGCTGCATTACCGAGCACAGGAACACACTGCAAACTTCAAAAGACATCTACATATATGATGACAAGGGATGCCGCAGATAAATCCCCCACCCTCCCCAAAACAACCTCCCCATCTGCATCCCCTCTTTCTTCCTTGCTTTCTTGTCTGTCAAATCCCCTCTGTCACTCCATCCCTCACTCTCTGCCCCCCCCACCCCTACCCATCTTCCTCCACCTGTCAGTCCATCCTTCCCTCCTTTTCCTCTTTTCTTTCTCTCTCTCTCTTCCTCTCTGTCACCGCCATCCATTTCCTCTCCCCCACGACAAGGCTCCTCGCAAAAGATGGCGACGGCGACAAGAACGGTGGCGGCGGCGCATAAACATAAACAAGTCAAATTGATCCCATAGAAGATGAGCCAGTTTGGGGTGGGGTTGGGTGGAGAGGGGTGGGGGGGAGGGGGGGGGTCTGAAACAGACAGGAGCGATTAAGCTCCTTTCTCTCTCTTCTTTTTCTCTCAAGCCTCGATCTCTCTTTCCCGCTGTTGGGGAGTGTGTGTGTGTGTGTGTGTGTGTGTGTTTGGGAGGGGGCAGTTGCAGAACCATACCAGAGGAAGAGCCACTTCATAAGCAGATGCCTGGCATACGATTGCAGCCGGGGGAGTGTGTGAATTCATTCTCCTCCGCTATAAATACACGCCGTGTCTCTGTATAGGTGCATGCGCAAAATGTAATTAGGCAGTGAGGCAGAAAAGCAAGCTGCCTTTCTCTATGTTTGCATATTTTGTCCACAAATAATGTACTACAAAGGCGAAGAGAGGCGAAATCTCTCTTGAATATTCATTTACAAAATAACGGTTTGCTGATAAGGCCAAGTTATGTGATAATCAATTAGCTAAATGTTCTACAAAAACCTGGCAAGAAGGAATCAAGGCGAAAATAATAAATATGCACAAACACACACACACACACAGAGCGCATGTTGGTGAAGCGAAATGACGACTTCAGCAGAAGTCTGCGTGGAATATCCATACCACATTAGCCTAGATAAAATATCACAAAGAACAAAAAGGGAGCAGGATGTGTATTTCTAATGAGTTTGTTTGTTTCGAGTGTTCGTACAATGAGAAAGAGTTTGTTTTACATACAGTGTGCCTAAACGCACCTGCTGTTGCCTGTGTAAGTGTGCGTGGGATTAAGAATATTACAGGAGAAGATGCAGATAGTGCAGATGGAGTGGAGAGCTGCGGAAACAAACACTGTGTGTGTGTTTGTGTGTGACAGTCGAGGCAGTCAGAGGAGTGTCAGGATGAGACCCGGCACGACGGAAGTCCATTTTTTCAGAGAAACAAATTGAAATCATCAAATCACAGTGATGGTAGGATGCTAAATGTTTGAGCGCTGCACTCTGTGGCCTTTGAAGACAGGCACACAAACAGAGTGAAAATCATCTCCGTAAAGGCTGCAGCTGATGATTGTTTTCATCACAGATTGATCTGAGAATGATTTTTTCTTAATTTAGGATCATAAAATAATGAAAAATAACCATCACCAAAGCCCAAAGTGACACATTCAAAGCACCAAGACCCAAAGATCAATTTATGACGCTCACAAACATGCACACACAGAATGAAAATTAAAATGTAGGACTGCAACCAGCTATTATTTTCATCACTGATTAATCTAACAATTATTTTCTATATTAATTACTTCAGTGTGTGGCCTGCAGCAGCCTGGGCGCTCGTTTTACTGTATTTGCTCAATTGTCCAAAACTCACAGATGTTACATTGTAATGACATAAAACTGCGAGGGTGCACATGCAAGACGCAGAAAACAGACAAAGTTCAGAATTTATGGAAGCTATGTACTCCTGATCCGTACTACGCGTATTTCTTCCTAATATTTCCCTTTCCCCTTATTTCCCTTCCCTCACATCACATTTAAGCTCGTAGCCAATCACGGATATATGTGCATGAACGTGACGGCATATCAGGCTGATATCGAAACTAGATATCTTAAGTTACATACCAGCAAATAGCTAATATTTCCATAGTATTATATGTGTTTTATCAAATTTAAATTCATAGCTGCACCATGTGGAGTTCAAGATTTCAGATATCTTTCAAGGACCACTTCAGGGAGGTTGTGTACCTCCAGTGGCACACGTACCACAGTCTGACAACCAGTGACTAAAATGATTCATCCACTCTGACAACAGTCCCTGATTGACTTTCTGTCGATCGTCTAATTGATCATTCAGCTGATTGCTTCATCTCTGGAGCTCTGCGTGCGTGCAAGTCATTTCCTGCTGAATTCCACAAGTCTAATTGTACAGCATGTCCAGTGTAATTGAATTGTTCTACAGGCCTGCACTACAGTATTAAGAATTACAGTTGTTACCACTACAGAGTTGTGTATGCATGTGAAACCAATTACAATACATTTAATTAGGCCCTGTGCCTATTAATAACTGCTAACTAATACTAGTGTTAGATATAAGCAGCTGTTTTTAATAAGAGGAATGAACGTCCCCCCTCACCAAGGCTTCTCCTGCCTCTCCTCCAGGCCCTGTGCCCCTGTTGCTGTGCAGAGCACGTCGTCCTCTACTGGCCAGTGAGTGAATTACAGCTGACCCTGCCTCCTGGAGCCGACCTGGCAGGAAACAAAGAGGCAGCGCTGTGCCAAAGAGGCCTATCACTCTCTCCTTCAGAGGGGAGGAGAGGGAGGAAGGTTCCCAGAGAGAGGGGAGGGCAGGGTTAAAGGGGGCTCCGCCATACTGGAGCAATGCAGCTGTGCTCTGCGGTCGACACCCAGCCGAACGGGGGCAAACTGTTTTAGCGTGTGTGTGTGGTGTGTGTTGGGTAAAGGGGGGTTAGGAGGGGCAAGGAGGTGGGGTGGGTGGTGGTTGTTGGCACTGAGGGAGTGGGCTGGTAAGACATCTGTCATCCTATCATCAATGCTGTCACATCATAGAACAAATGGGCTGAGGGATTTTTACAGCCCAAAAACAAGGGATGGCAAAAGGTATCAGTTAGCACGTGATCTACAAGCGCTCGAGTGTGCCGTGCTCAATAAGTGTCGGCCACTGTGCCTCACCTCATCAAAGGGCGGGAAGACGGGATGATGGGAATGGTTACAAAGTGATGGAGCGAATGCACATCTGTCGTGTCGAAATAAAAAAAATCCAAATCAACAGAGCGTCATGGAGCTGAAGTCTGAACGTCCTTGGCTGGAGACACGTTTTTTAGGGGGCCTGGAAGTCCCGCTTCCAAGCGAGGACGAAGTGTGAGTGAAGGGAGAGTGGCATGTTTAATTTCCTGCCCTCCTCTACCCCTCTATCCCATTGCACCACTACCTCTTCTGTTTTTTTTTTTTTGTTGTTTTTTTTTTTTTTTTTTTTTTGAAGCAGGGCCGCTGCACCGAGGCAAGGTCTTCCATAATGACACCTTGACTGTGAAGAACTTCATCCACTCCGCCGTGCTATCTGGTGCCTGCGTAACAAGACGGCTGGCTTTGTTGCCAGGAGAGTGGAAGAGAGCTTTGAACCGCAGACTGACAGCGCAGGGGAAGCCGTTCCAGGCGTAAATGTAAATTACTATTACTTACACGTTTAACCCAGCACCTACAACACCCCCCCTCCAACACACACACACACACACACACACACACACACATACACACCTCACCCCACCCTCTTCCCTGCTCACTGGGCTTGCTTGCACTCGGCTATGGAAGGAGGTAGCAGCAGTTGGGGGGGACAATTCTGACATCATGTTGCCCTCTTTTGGTGGGTGTTTACAACTGCACCTCACTGTCCTCTCACCTCAAAGGCAACATCTCAGCCCGTCTTCCCCTTTTATGAACAAAAACGCTGAGCAGCCGCCAACACATTGACATCATTTGAATGATCTTTATATTAAACGCGCGAGTATGTTGTGAATATAGAGCACGGAGACTAAGGTGACTAAGGTGGATGCAATCTGGACAAAAATGTGCAAAATTCATCTTCTTTCACGCCTCTCTGCCTTCTTTTCCTCACCATCTCTTCGGTTTCACCTTCTACTCGAGTCAGTAAAAGACTCATTAAAATGTCTTTTTACCAAGAGAGATGTGACCAAGGAGGCAGCTTAAGAACATGAAATATATACAGACAACATATACTGACTGCCACATGTTACAACAGAGTGTTAATAATATTCAGTTACACGGGCACGCGTTTCTGGAACTATCTAATGAGGTAACGAGTGCTACAGCGTTTTATCAACCTTTAAAATGGACTCCAATTCACCAGAAGTGACAGTCTCCAGCCCTTCCTGCACTTTGTTCCAAACTCAGGCCTCATTCAGAGAACCAGCATCTGTAGAACACTGTGAGAACTCACTCTCTGTGCATGTACGATATGTGCGCAATAAGAAGGATGCAGCCCAAAGAGAGATTTATATATAGACATCAACCAATGGACACATACGGGTGTGAAAGCCACACAGCAATAGCAATCGTGCTGGATAACCACCCACTGTTTTTTAGCTCTGGGCAGGTGTATTCATGAAGAGCACAAAAATCACAGTATAAAAAGATGCTGGAGAATTTATTGTGATGTCTCAGTTTTTTTTTATTTTATTTTTGTCACTCTGCAATTTCCCAAAAATAAATAAATCAGTAAATTAATAAATACACGTTGGTCCCGTCTTCATACGACTCAAAAAGAAGCGAAGAAATGAAGCGGCACAGCTCAGGTGGCACACTGTTGAATAAATCAAAAAACTTCAAACACAATCAGCGCCTGGAGTAACTCGCGTCAGAGGGTTACATTTGAGGCACGTTACGAGAAAGCAGGTGAAAACAGATACTGTATCAAAGCCTAATGATTGGCCACAGATTGGATTTTAAGTATGAAATGACACTGAGCGCTGGTGATGGATTGAAGCTTGTGTTCTGCTGTTGATCTTATTTTGCCACTCCACCACGCGCAGAGCCGAGCATGCTGGCAGCGCCTGTCGTCAGGCAAAGCTCCAAGCCATTTCCCCTAGATGCATCTCGACTGAATCAATAGGGCCCTCGCAGCATATCATTAGACATAAGTATTATAATTACTTGTGTTATTAATTTTGCCTTAATACCAGGGATAATATGATATGTAATTCAACCCTGTTGAGGGAAGAGAGAATAAGATAATCACAAATGCATCTCTTATGAAAATCAATGTTGAAATGGATATTCCAATAATGCCAAACCACTGCCCCCTCTGTTTTTTTCTCATGCATATCAACCAGTCATTTTCCGCATTCATCTGGAAAAAAATATATAAATATGTCCGACATATTTCACATAGGCTCCCCTGTCTGAGGCAAAACAATATGGATTTGTGTTGCCTCGCAAACAATTTTAATAAAAAGCTATTGATTGGGGATCGAGCAGCTAGCCTGTGGGCGCGGAGCACCAGACCCCAGTGGGTCCAGATCATTAATGTCCTCAACTGCTGGCTTCACTGGCGCAAATTTGTTCAATAAGGGTCTGGCACGCATGCTTCAGGGTTTGATTTTGATACAGCCACGTCAAAGTGTTTGTGGCTGCTCCACAGGCCACAAAAACCTGACAGACATTTGGTTACGACACGACGGTCGCATGTGTGTTTCTTCTTCTTTTCTTTTTTTTTTTTTACGAGTCTCACAATAAATTCTGTTTAATAAACGGTGCTGATGCATATGATTTCAGAAAGTGGCAAAATGATTAATGAATTTGAACACACGTTACTCCTACTCAGCCTAACCACTCATGGCAAAACATCGCCCGGAGCCACAACCCACAGCAATCCATGGCTGCATTCACACACACTCACTCACACACACACACACACCACACTATACAGCTTCTCATCAATAGACGTCCTCCTGACAGAAGGGAAAAAAAGAGCAAAACACACTCTTACATCCTCTGCTTTATGTCAAACCTCGCCGAAAATTTGTGCAGCTGCAATATCTACATCCAGGCAGAAACACACTCGCGTATACTTTCTCGAGCAGGTATCAAAGCCTTGGCGCAGCGAGACAGTTTTAATTACCAGGTACTTTCCTTATGCTTATGATTTCAATTTCTCCCTGCAAAGCTGGTAATGATATTCAAAATGCCTGCTGGCAACTCCGACTCCTTATTCTCCCCTGTCTTTCCTTCCCACTAAGATGTGAATACCCCAGTTTATAGGCTTATTTATCCTCCAGTCACTTTGTAAAATCTTTATTCGGCCGAAGATATCTTTTTAAATGCGAGCCTCGCTGGAAGGAATGGCAATAAAGGTTTTGGGGAGGTGGGGGTGGGGTGGGGGGGTGTTGGGGTGAGGGGGGGATCAATGCAGAATGTATTAGCCTGCACTACAGAGACCGACTTCAATAATAAAAGCATTGATCCTTTAAAGTGAAGCTTATTCTGGGACGGCATGGTAAAGGAGGATGGTCCATTCCAATACTGTGCAGGCCAGATGGAGAATCACAGCAGGATATTGCACCCCCACCCCACCCACCCTCAGATATTCACATTATATTTCAAACCTGTATTAGATTCAGTCGCACAATTACGGAGAGATTCTCTGTTGAAATGCATGCATTATGGAGCAGCATGTCCAATAATGCAGCATATGGAATAACATATTTAATTGGCACTACTTAAGATTTGCCAAGTACAAAGAAGGCGAGGAAAAAAGAACTGAACGACATGTGAGGGAAAAAATGAGGTGTAAGATTTTTTTATTTATTTATTTTTTTTTAAGAATATCTCAGATTATTGGAGGACATTTCCATTCACTGTTATTTGGTTTATTAGGGCAACTCAGAGATTAGACTCGTGGGCCAAAGATTCATTTTGGCCGTCATCTCTTTTAATTTCAGCCAATTTTTCTTAAAATTTCTTGTTTTCAAAACAGGGGCCGCTAATATTTCTCCATTTCCATTAGTCACCGGACACACCAGATCCCAGCAGTGTCTCTGTACACAGCCGTCGGTAGTAAAGCGCCAGCAGTAATCAAGCGTGAGGGCTGGATATATAACAAGCACACTTCACAGTATGCCTAACAAGCACACTTCACACACTAATCAGCTCAAGTGGACTTGCATTGCATCCACATCCTTTCCGTTTTGGCTCACAGAGACCAGTCCTGGCTTAGATTATGAAAATGATCCTGATAGTATCAATAGATAAGGTTATCTGTGATTTGCTCAGTGTAATGAGAACATGGAGGTATAATGGGGAGGGATGGTTCCTGTGGTGTTTAGTGATAAAATAAAGTGCTGGATGCAAAGTGTGGGTCAGACGCCACCTGTACTGATCTTCTTTTAGACCTCGAATGCAACATATTAAACACAATAATACACACAAATGAGGCTGAGACTGATCTATGGAGATATAAATAATGAGACTCAACATGAAGGCTGCAGCAGCTATTACTTTCCTCATCCATGAATCTGCTGATTGATTCCAATGTGTGGTTTAATCTTTAAGATGTGGAAAAAAAGATGCATGTCACAAGTTTGTATAGTGCAAGGTGATGTCTTCAAATGTCTGACCAACGATCCAAAACCCTGAAATATTCAATTTAACATAATATAAACTAAACTAAAGTAGCACATGTAAGAGGCTGAGACGAGAGAGGCTGAGGTCATAGAAAAATGACTAATTCATTAAATTCAATCCATTTTCTGTGAAAGCTGTTTAAGCTGAAATGAACCTAAAATAATTCCACAAATTAAGATGTTAAAGTCATTTAAATAGATTGTGTCAAAATTCTGATTCAACTTTAAGAGAAAATGTGCGTGTGTGATTTTCTCTTTGTTTTGTACCTACAGTAAATGCAGTCACACACACAAAGTTGCACAAACTATCAGGTATTCATATTTTTAAAAAATGAACACCAGCATCAGCCTGTAGTGTTTATTTGTAACAAACACACACAATGACCCCCCACTTCCACCTAGCGTCTCCCTCCACCCATCGAGGCATGGGGTGGGGACAGCAGAGGACAGACACCCGCCTCCTGTAATCCCATCAACTCATGTCAGACAGCAGCCTGGATACAAGCCTATCTGTGAGGCCTGTAATCCACGGCTAAGACTTCACACACCGCGCTCCCACTTATCTGAAAACACACACACACTCGAAAACATACAGAGAAAAGTGATACTCGGTTGCTTCTTCACTCAATCTGTCTTTTGTACAAAGACATGATATTCTACTGTATATATATGTATATAAAAGAAGAGTCAGCAACGCGTAAACATGTTGTCATGTCAGTGTGTGCTTGTGTGTATAAGATAATGAGCATGCTTTATGGTTTCATCCCGTGCCACACACACACTCATGCATGCATTAGATATAAGATCCAAAAAAATATGATTTGTAATAAAAATAGATAAATTCTAACATGGACAATAAAGGCAAAAAAGGGGGGTGTCACTTTTACTGTGTTAATATTATTAAAGAAAAGAAAGAAAAAAGAAAAAGAAAGAAAGAAAGAAAGAAAGAAAGAAAGAAAGAAAGAAAGAAAGAAAGAAAGAAAGAAGATGTTACTATTGTACATCATTTAAGATTTTGACATGACTATTGCAGTCATCATGTGCAATTTTTTGACAAATGTGCTGACATATTACAAATGTTTCCTCACAATCAAATCAAATCAAATCAAATAGATGTATTTTTTTCGAGTAAAGACACAAAAATCTGACTGTGTAAATCCATTTCTTGATATAAAAGAAAATAAAAGCTCCAAACCTCTCCCTGTGGTTAGAAATCATTCAATGTATTACTCTGATTAAACATAAAAAAAATGCACCAAAAAAACAAAAACAAAATAAAGACAAAGTCTTCAAAATTGTGCTCAAAAAAAGGAACAAAACACAAGATAATCTAGGCATGCACAAATTCCTGAATGCCTTCAACACATTTTGCTGTCAAGCCATTCAATCAATCACTAGTCCGGGGAACAATATGTCCCATTATCATTCAGATACATGCAAAACACCACGAAGGGAGAAGAGAGAGAGAGAGAGAGAGAGAGAAAAAAAAGAACGCAAGAGAGATAAAAAGGCACGTCGGACAAGGCACCCCTGCTCATGTCTTGCTTCAAAGAGAGAGAGAGAGAAAGGGAGAGAGCGAGAGCGAGAGAGAGAGCGAGAGAGAGAGAAAGAGAGAGAGAGAGAGAGAGAGAGACGCAGGGTGCAGGACCCACACGGTGTAGTTCCAGCCAATTGCATTCCAGAGAAGTGACCATGGCCAGTGATAAACAAAGCACCATAGATCATTCCTCTCCCAGACGGAGCCCGGCGCTGGAGGCAGCGGAAGGTAGAGCGGTCAGACAGACAGAGAGAGAGAGAGAGAAAGAGAGGGAAGGAGAAGCAGACAGAGACAGAAGACGACAGAGAGCTCACCGCCTATATGCATCTGCCCCTCTGCTATCCTCTGATGCTACATTTTGACGCCCTTTTTGCAACTGGAATGCCATTAAAAGCCGGCCGTGCTGCATGCTCTTCATGACAAGAACAAGAGAGAGCGAGCCAAAGAGAAAGACAAGAGAGAGAGAGAGAGAGAAAGGGAGAAAGAGGGAGGGAAGAGTGCTGCTGCTGCTTCCTTCTCCCACTGCCACTGTGCCGATGCATCGTATTCAATAAAACAAAAGAAAAAGAAGCATTAAATTGTTCCCATTTCCCTAAGAGAACAAAAAAAAGGCATTCAACACTTACCCACTCCCAGACTCAGATTCAGTGTTCATTTGAGCCCAGTGTGCGTCACAACAGAAACCTCAGATATTCCTCCAAAACAGATGTGCAAAGAGGAGCAGTGAGGTTCTCCCTCTTTTGTTTGTGAGCCTGCCTGGCTAGGTTTCTCTATTTGCATCAGCCCGGCTTTTTTTTACAGCTTTGAAGCAGGTGGATGACAAAAACATCAATCTCTCCAGGCACATTGTGTGGCATGCACACTTTGACACACTCCCCTCACCAGCTCTATACAGTATAATCACACATTCCTATTCTCTCCTCACAGCTCGGCGAATGAATATGGGCTCAAAAGGAAACTGAAGGACAAGTGTGCATTGTTGGAGTGTGCTTTTGTTGTAATCATGTTTTGATTGGATTAGAATGGGAATTTGCTGTATCTCCAGAGTTCCATTTGCCATATGTTGAGGCAATTTTATGCACACTGGTTCAGGGAGGACTTTGGGTGATGGATTGCAGGTTAGCAGTAAGCCAGGATAAGAAGGTGTGCATTTGATTGTTTCCCGTCTTTTAATCAACTTGTGGCGTAATTATGTATTTGTGCATACAAAGGTTCTCTCTAGCTCAAACAAGAACCTGGTGGTTAACACCAAATAGCAGGCCTGTAGTCATGCAGACCGAGACAAGTCTGAGTCTGGATCAAGAACAAAAAACAAAAGAATGTCCATTCAGTATTGATCATATTTATCTTAAAGCTGCATCCATCAATGGATTTGAAGGTTCTCAGTCATCCAGGTCATCTTTCTTTGAGAAGAGGCTTCTTCAGTCCAGAACAGCTGGAAAAGCTCTGATGAAGCCACTGCAGACTACCTGCACAGCACCAAACGACAGACTAAGTTAGCTACTAGGTAGTGTATTCAGCAGCTAAAGCTAAAGGAGTTGGTTGAGACCAAAAACAGAGCAAACAGAACACTGGAATTGGGAAAAAGTTGAGTTTTCAGCTTCTTCAACCATCCTCAACTGACCACAAAAATAATGCAGCTTTAAGGTGCTTTCAGACAATGTCCAGTTGCCACAGTAGTGTCCAAAGTGGCATCTCTCGTGAATGCACACAGCTATCTGCTCCTGCTGTCTGGGTTCATATTGATTTTGACAGTATTCAATTACAGAAACTAAAGAAAACATTTGAGTTCCAAGAGCAATGTGTACATCTCTTCACCTGTGAATAACATATTAACATAAATATTAACATAAACATATTAATTATCATCCTGGAGCAACATCAACCTTAATGTTGAATAATCAATCTGTGCCAATAAACAATGTTTATGATATTAGTTATCAGCTCACTATATTAATCAAGTCATATTGCCAACAATTTCCCCATATCTCCCATAGCCCATGGTGTATGCTACAGTAAGATGCACCCATTCTCCTTCATAAGCACATTTGCTGTCTTCATCATAGCCACGTCATGTGATGAGGCAGGTCCACCTAGAAAGAGAGAGACAGGGGAGACCGAGAGAGAGAGAGCTCTGCAACATCCTGCTTCCTGCCTGTCTCCCAGCTCCCATGCAGTGAATGGGACTGTCCTGGCTACCCCAGAATTTGGGGACAGAGAGACAATCCCGATCTGGTATGTCTGTCTCCTGGTGTGAACTTTTCACATTGTTAACATTTTTGGAGGGCGGCATTTAGCTCAGTTGGTAGAGCCCTGCGGAAGCCCAGGGTTCGAATCCGACCTATGGCTCTTTCCCACATGCCATTCCCCGTCTCTCTCTCTCTCTCCACATTCCTGTCACTCTTCAGCTGTCTCTGTCAAAAGTTTGAAAGGATATATATATATATATCTTTAAAAAAAACATTTTTTGAAAACATCTTTTATTTTAATCAATGGCAGTCATTGTCTGTCATTGTAATTTCAGAATTTTAGGCCTGACATGAAATCATATTTAACAGCATATTTTAGCAGAATAACTAGAAGGTGCTGTGGTGATTAATCTTTCAGACAATTTTCAGTCACAGTCACAACCTCTTCTTTCACAAACAACATGTGTGTCGACCGTAGCAGCACAAGTCAGAAGAGAAAAAGAAGCTTTGTTCAGCTCTGAGTGAGTGTCAAACACTCTAAAGTTATTATTAGTATTATTATTATTTTGGCAGATAACGCTTCATGTCAGAAACACAATATTTTTCAGCAGTTCTAAATCACACACTGCAAAAATGTCTAAATAAGTCTTTTTAATCGTAGTTATGCAACAACAATATGATAGCCCACATTATTTGCACACGATGACACTTAAACGTCACACCAACAAGTGTTCCGACAGTTTTGTAAGTCCCTGAAGGCAGCCGCGTGACGTCTTCTATTTTGTTTTTCGTGGCGCGAGCGAGCTGGAGTTTGAGCGTCAACTTTTCAAACTGTGTCCTACCTGAGAGAAGGTGACTTCTCAGTAAACTCTGCGATTTAACAGCCTTAATTCAAATATCTACGTTCAAATGTTTGGTCCAGGCGTCCAAGGAATTTAAAAATCCTAAAACATCTACTATTCTATGGTGTCCGGCTTGCTAACGCTAGCTAAGGAAGGAAGGAAGGAGGGAAGCAGACCTCCTTGTTTGACAGCTGACTGAAGGTAGCTAACATGCAGATGAACGTGAGTGCTATGGAGAGCTCACTGGTCAAAGAAAACCCTCTGCTTCTACCTTTCAACAAGGAGAAAACTGTCTATGACGGATTCATCACAGTCCAGGTAAGTTAATGCGTCAGCCTTCACAGTTAAAACACCCATTTTCCAAACTGCATAAAAAAAAAGGTAAATATAGTTATTACTCGCTTTGGACAAATTTCCATGCGTAGTACAATATAACTCGAGACATTTGACGAATCTCCACGAAGCGCTGGTAAATTCGGCATACGGTAATATACTTTAGAAAAAGTCTTTGGCAACTTTAATGATTGATTTGCACTCATTAAGGACTCATTACAACGTAACGTAGCAGCCGCTACGTCATGTTATGTCAGCGTTAGTTGGGTGTAATGTTAGCAGTGCTATGCGGAGCAGCTGTAAAAACCGGAAGCCACATTAGAATATAAAGTGTATCATGTTCTGGGTATGATCAATGCTGAATTGAAGATTTGCTATTGGTGAATCAGATGTGGTGTAACCTTATGTTATGCCAAAGTGTACCTTTGCCTGTAAGCACAGAAACTTTAAATAGTTTAATTTTTCAGTGGAGTTTGGCACGGCTCGTGTTCCTTCTCTTCTGAGTCGCTTTGAAATGTTATTAGATAAGACAGCCAGCTAATGTTAGCACTCCTGACTGTTCCACAGGTCAAACTGAACTATAATATTGTTTTATGGCATGTGTCATGCTATGATTCTCTCAGGAGCAAGACTTCAGGATGAGAATACTTCTACCACCAGATCGCCAACTTATACGAGCCAGGTATACATCATCATCTCACCCTGTTTTCACAAGATATCAAGCCCAGATATATTGATCATGTCAGAAATCATGCACCTTTTACAGAGTGAACTCCCAAAATATGACGTGAGTGTGCCCGATGCGATATACTATTTTTGTTGTTATAACTATGTGTAACTTTGTTCTTATAGGCTGCACTGCTGCTCCAGGTTAAAGCACCTGTTGCGTGGGCACGAGCACATAGTGAAGCAGGTAAACTCTACACACAGCTCCAAACTGTGTTGTATTAATATTGGAAATTGCATCACAATATGTTTTTGTTGTGAAGCGTCTGCCAGCTCTCACTCAGATCAGGTTGATTGTTCTGTTTCATTTTTTTTTTTTTTTTTTTTTTGTCACTTCATTTTGGCTCTTTTTGTGTTGCGTGCATCGTGCCCCGGCATCGGTCTTGTACTCTCTGTCACCCATCAGGCTTGCCTCACTCACAAGCAGAGAAAAATATTTTTCACTGTTTAATTAACATCGCCTGGAAAATGTCCCTATTTGTTATGTGGCCCCTCAGGGTTATTTGGATGAGATTGATATTTCACCCCGGGCTGCAAAGTTCATTATTTTCACAGCCTTTAAGCTATCATTAATTATTAAAGCTGGTGGCAGCCCCCATTAATCACAAACACTGTGTTTGATTTGAATGGCTGGCTAGAGGAAAAAAATAGACACTGTCACTTCATTATCCTCCCATTCAAGGATGTCTTTTCTCTCTTGTTTGACTTCTCACAGAGGCTGCAGCAGTCGGCTGATCTTGTCAGTTTCATTCTGGAGCTGAAGACTGTCTTGGTAAGGAGCAGAATGACACAGTGGTTGGCACGGTCACTTTGACATTGTTGCTATATGAATAGGAAGCAAATGGGAACCTTCAGGCACTATCAATAGCCTTGATTGTGAGGCACACATGTACATGTATATTCTGTTAGATTAATGAAAAGTGTAACAGTCCGTGTGCTGAGCCACCAAACAAAAGCAGAAGACTTATTGGCCCCGGTTCAGTTTTGCTGTATTTACTTCAGCAGAAAGATAATGGTGCTGCGTGGTGAAGCTGCAATGAGCTGTGCATAGCAATCTGAGCTTAAAATAAGAAGCGTTCTCTCTGTCTTTGCAGGAAGTGTGTCTGAAGAGCAGTCCAGATTGCCGCTCCATCCCGCCTCCGCAGTATTACTCTCAGCTCATCTCTGAGATGGAGACCCTTGGGTGGGGCAAGTAAGTGACTACTAAGAGCACTAACAGTGTATGTGAAATCAGGTTTTAAACGAAGCTATCAAACACTGGAAAAGTTGGCTTATCCAGCTATACATGGCTGACCTGTTGTGTTTGTGTTGATTGACAATTATTGACTGTTGATAGGCAAAGAGATGATTGCCACCTTGATTTTAAGATGATTATGGGCCAGATGCATTCATGAAAAATCATCAAGCAATTTGTTTTATGTTTAGAACTAAAACATCGTGTTAAGCTGTCTGAAGCCACCCTCCATTACTTTCACATTAGGGGTGCAACAAATGATATTTTTATTGATTCATCTGCAGATTATTTTCTTGATAAGTGATTCATCATTTTGTGTACACGTCAGAAAATATTGAAATATAACCCATAAGAGTACTGCAGAGCAGAACGTGACATTTTTAAATGGCTTTCTTTGTCCTGAAGATTTCAGTTTACAGAGAAATGTGAACATTCGAGAAGCTGGCAACAGCAAATATTTAGCATCTGTAAAACATTCTGCTGCAGAACATTGTCTTACATATGACCTATTATTTTCTCCTTGTTGGGAGGTAAAAGCACAATTAACTAGTAATCGAAAATGATTGGAGATTAATTTTCTAATCTTCAAATGGACAAATTGTTTAATCGGCTAATTGTTTCAGCTCTGCTTCACATATCTGACAAAGAGGTTCCTTCAGCTCCAGCTGCCACTCAGCTCTGTCTGTCTGTAGGCGACTGGCCGACCTGTTTGTGGCTGAAATTAGTTTGATTTGACTTTATTTGGCAGCAAGCACCAGTAACAGCAAATCTGCACTTGTTTGAGTCTTTAGTTAACTAAATGGTCCACATGCATGTTCATAAATCATGTGTAGTTCGGTTCAGACGTGATCTGTCTTTTTCTTTTCCCAGCCCTCAGCTCAAACGAGGGGAGGGCACATCAGACAAAAAGAGAGGGAGAGCCCACGAGAGAGTCACTGAGCAAGAAAGTGAAACTAAACAAACAAATTTAGTGTTTTTTTTTTTTTGTTCCTTATTTGGATGCTAAAACTTCCAGCAGCACTCAGATTTACCGTTCTACACACTGCTGAACGTTAAGTGGTTGGAGTGCAGATTTCAGGCATGTTTACCTTCCCTTATTGCAGGCCTGGCAAGAAACAAAGTTGCAGGCTTGTATTTTTTATCTCTCCAAGTTTATCATCGGTGCTCAAAGATGTAACAGTGTATCAGTGTTTCAACAGTAAACTACTTCTGCAATTAGACCTGCAATGTTTAGGTGATTCATCAATTAGTTTTCAACTATTTAATGAATCCCTATTAATAACTATTTTAACAGCCAAATCATTGTTTTGAGCCCTTTTTAACAAATATATCCAAATCATCTGATTTCAGCTTTAGTCCTTAATGTAGTGCTGTCAGTTTTGTCCAAAAATAACATTTGATCAAATAATAGATATTCCATATCTATTTTTTTGCGATATAACAAGACATAACTATGCTATGTATTGACCCAAAGACGTGACGTGGTAGGCATACGGTTTGATCGGGGGTCGATGGTGCTTTAGCTCAGCTGTTAGCGATTGCTTCAATCTGTCCCTCCCTCGCTTGGCTTGCTAATGTTTAACTGATCCTCTGCCTCCTTCAGTGATTTTGTGAAACTGAATAGTTAGCTGCTGTAGTTATCCAGCTCCCAGTAGCCATTGTAACTCCTGTTATAATATGGCACTATTGAATTATTTCTCGATTGCCTGGACATCACTGTAAAGTCTGTCTTAGGCGCTGAGTTTAGTTGGGAACTCCACACGGCTGTTGTTGAACTTTTTTTTTTTTTTAATATTATTTTTTTGGGCCTTTTTTTCTTTATTGGATAGAGACAGCTGAAGAGTGACAGGAAATGTGGGGAGAGGGATGGGGAATGACATGCGGGAAAGGGATTCGAACCTGGGCCCCCGCAGCGAGACTTCGCATATCGACTGAGCTAAACGCCGCCCCAGCTGTTGTTAAACTTTGACAATATTCTCAAAGAACTCAACGATAAATCAAGGAAAGCTGTAATCTTACTGAGTGAATCGCCACAAAATATAAACAGTTGCTTTTAAATTGGCTTACAGTGAGAATCAAGTGATCATCAAATAATTCTTTCCTCTTGATGCTCCTGCTCCCGCCCCCTCTTACACTCCTTTTCTCCGTTGCATAGATAGATGGATAGCTAAGATGTAGGCCAAGAATAACCAGTTGTAACCAACTCATAAGCCAGACAGAAGGAAGAGTTATTATTGAAACGCAGTTATTGATATAGATTTTTTTTCTTTTTGTTTATTTTCCCCAGAGATGAGATTAACATACCGAGCTGTATATACGGCTAGAAACCTCTGCTGTTTAAAACAGCTATATGGAGCATGCTTGTTTTGTTTTTTTTACCCAGCAGTCTAAAATCACTAAAGTGATTGGAGAGCCTGAAACAACACAGCTCCACATTAACAAATGGCTCTTAATGACTTCCTTATTTTTAGTTATTGAGTTATAGTTAAATCCAGGTCACATTTAATAACTCTCAGCCCACGTGCGATGACAGGCCCAGCTAATACCGTCGTCTCCACTCATCAGGAGAGGAGGAAGAGGAGGTGGAGGGGTGGTGGTGGTTAGTAGGAAGACAGCTATTCTCCCCCAGCTCGGATTAAGCCTTGACTACTACACTCATTTTCCACTTTCCTATTAATGACCGTGGCTACAATTATGATATTAGCAAAATGCAAATGGCTCTAATTGAAGACTCTCAGGTTGTAATAGGAGTGGGGTGGGGGTGAAGGTATGCTTTATGCTGGAAATGGGACCAACATCATTTTCAGTGTCGTGTTACGGTTAGGAGGCATTATACACAGTGGGCCTCAATCTCCAAAGCACTCGAGATTCGCTTAGCGTCTTAATTGGTATGGGCCGTGCTAATAGCCACCAGGGGTTTTCAGCTGTAATTCTGTCTGCTGATTGGACCAGGTAAGTGAGTCTCTCTCTTTCTCTCACTCTCTCTCTGTGTCTCCATTTCTGCATTTGAGAGTGTGGTCATCTCTTAATTGGCTGGAGATGGCGTACCATGTCTTAATTAATGGAAAAATGAGGTCAAGTAGGTCAGCCACCATCACTCGGTGGTCCCCGAAAACGTGGCCCTGGAAGCTCCAGGGCTCATTACGGGCACAGCTGGCAGAGCTTCGTGTTCGTGGCCTCTCGGTGCACGTACGTACGTACAGAGTGTGTCATCTCTTCTCACAGTGCTATTACTCTGTCACGCCGCGCTGCTGCTATTCTGAGGCCAGTTATAACGGCTCTCTGGCGGCCTGGCTTTACAGGGCCAACCAGGCTCAGGGCCGAAGGATTAGATGCTTTCTAGCATGTTTATTTTTTTCAGATTTATTTTGTTACGTTATTAGGCCAGCTAATAAATGACTCCTATGATCATATGATGTTAAAGCAATGAGAAATGGTATCGGGATTTATGCAGTTACATCCAGTAAGTAATGGAAATGTCCTGGTTAGCACAGCTAGACCGCAAACCAAGCTAATTAATAAATGGGTGTCTGTGTTTTATGAGATTAGTGTACTTTTTTTTTTGTGTACTTGATATGCATATACATTGTTTGTGTGCATGTGACTTACATCGTCCTCTGTTTCCTCCACCGTACCTAGTTTTACATGTGAATTTCTCATGCAACACACACGAGCAGTACATATGTGTTGATCTCACCGTTCATTAATCATTTTGTCGACACACAAACACAAAAAATCAGCGACGTGCACACACACACACACACTCACGTGAGCACAAATGTGCATGGTGCTCGCTGTCTGGAAGCGGCTCACTTGGCTGTGGAGTTTGCAAATGGGATGCTCTCATCAGTCTTCCCAGCAGGATGTCTGACTGTCATGCTGTTTCCATCATGGCCAAGTAGGGGCGGCAGCTCGTCCCTGCCATCCCGGGTGTGAGACCTCGAGAGGAGAGGAGATGGAAATGTGTGTTACGGAGGCACCAACTTTTCCACTGCACATTTGTAAAGAACTAAGCCTTGAAAGTTGAAAGATACTGAGTACTGGTCTGACCTGTCCTGTCTTAATACAGAAACACAAACCGAATAGACATACTTTAACCTTTTATTTTTTTGACATTCTACACATTAATTGTTTCACAACTTTAATAGCCACTTGGAAATTGACTATTATGTCAGGCCTACCTCTTTTTAAAGAACAACTTCAGGTTGACCAAATATTTTTAATACTAATCACTCTCCCAGGAGCTTCGTGAGCATGTGCCCCCGGAGTACCCCTCAACCAAAGGGTACTGCGTCCTTCACCTAACCTAACTTTTTAACCTCCACTGCCAATCTCCAGGGTAGTGGATGTAGTACTCGTTGCACTAGAGCTGCAAACATTAGTTGACTACTCCAATACTTGTAAAGTATTAAATTAGTCACCTGTCTCTTAACTCTAACACTCTTATCCGAGTGTTTACTCTGGTTACGTGTACTCCTTATTGACAGTAAATATCTTTTGCTTGTGGACAAAACAAGACATTTGAGGACGTCAGCTTAATCGATAATGAAAATAATGGCTAGCTGCAGCCCTGCATTGTATGTGCATTACATTGATTGACAGTGACCAAATGACTGAAAAGGACCAGATCTAATATAGAGATGTTCCAATACCATTTTTTCCCCCCCTGATACCGATTCTAATACTTGCTGTGTGTATCGGCTGATACTGAGTACCAATCCGACACCAGTATGTTATAAAAAAATTATCATACTACGCATGCATTGACTGTGATATGATTATTATTATGCTCATCAGGGCTAACTGACTGGAAAGTGCAGAAGTACAAAGGATCTGCAGTGATTTACTCAGGTGTCATGACTGAAGAAGAATTAAAGAGAAACAAATTTTCCTTTTGAGAGAACGGCATTCTTTTGGTTCATGCACTCCGCAAATCACTGCCACTTCATTTCAACAATTCAACTTCTTATTTATTGATTTGTTCATTTGGAGGTTTGTCACTTCCTTCACTTGTAGGTCTATTAACCAGTCTCGCTTGACAGATTTGTGTATTTATTGCTGTTAGCATTAATGGGTATTTTATGTGGCTGTCCTCTTTGTAAATGTGTACCTGAGGATATAAAGTAACCTGGTTGTTGTCTGTTTAAAAGTTCTCACCTAATGCTAGATTTCGACATTTTGGTCTATATATATATAGGCCATATTGGTATTGTCGCATCCCTTTAATGTGGCATAGTGAGGGGTGTGTGTTGTATACAGTAGATATGCTGGTGTATTTTGGAGATACTAATGTGCAGATGGTTTGGAGATGAGCATTGAGGGGAGGAGAAAGTGAGAAATTTATCAGGACATCATGGAAGAAAAGGACACAGAGCTAAACTGGTGTGATGATGATATTGTGTGTTTGTATGTGTAGATGTGAGTGTGTATATGACCCTTCGCCCGCGTTTGATTGCAAGTGTTTGAGCGAGCAGACACTTTTATGAATCGGCCACGTTGGACACCGTCTCCCATCATTCCGTCACTTTCCTAAGTGTGTGTGTGTGTGTCGTTCCTGAGCACACTGTTCACATCACTCTCTAACACACTCCATAAATCCTCAGCAGATATACAGCCACATCAGCCCCAGCACAGAGCGTGCATCGTAATGTACTGTAAATCTGAAGGAGGACCGTCCAAATCCTTTGTCTCAGATCAGTCTTTAGTCTTCAGGTCTCAGCAGACTAGAGAGGGACTTGAAAGGGGGAGGAACTGACTCCTTCAGAGTGTGCCGGAGCAGCAGTAAATCTGACAGTGTTTTGTCCTCAGCCTCAATAGGTTATAATTAGCTCAGGAAGGAGGGGGTCTGATTTACAGGTTGACTCAAGCTTGAAAATATGAACCCATCGTAAGGTCACAGGGAGACACTTCAGTCCGACTCCTGTAACTGCTTAAGTCCTTGTAGTGATAGTATTACATCGGTTTTGACTCAAATAGCAGTGAGTGATGTTGACTGAGGTTTGTTCCTATCAGCAGTTTGTTGCTCAGTCATGTGTTCTGTCAGAGTGTCTATAAGCAAACTCTAAACACGTATGTCACCCAGCCCTGAACAAATTTCACCATTAACTGTTCTGTTTGCTTTAGGATTCCATTTCAAAATTGCTAATTATGTAGGTTGAGCTGTCAGACTTGTTAACAAACATCATACGTATGAGGAAGCTATGTAGGATTAAGCAGCAACCTCTATGTCCAGGAAGTGAAGCCAGTGTGGAGGTGCCAAAAACTGTAATTCCTCTAGTGGCCACTTGAGGCTGGCTGCAAAACATTTCAACCTCCATAATCGCAGAAATAAACATGTTTACAGTCTGGTACAAAAAACTGTTTTGGTCTCTATAGCTAATTTCACTGTTCATGACAACTGTACTGAGGGTGAACTGTCAACTGTTCAAATGATATTAAGGCTTAAAGTTATGCAGAATTAACAGCATGGTTACTTTGATTGACAGGTGGGTGCCATTACAGATTGTTTGTTTGAGCACCCAGACATCATTTGGCCACATGAAAGCAACACTGAGACTTAAACTTTGCTTTCCAAACCCATGAAATTTTAAGGATAACTAGCTCTTGATGCCAGGGTAGCCACTGACCTGTACAGTAGTTGGACACTGTGGGAGAAAATTGAAATGAGAGTTAGAATTTGTACGGGTTGGTTTAATCAGATATCCCTCCGTTCATCACAACCATTCTGTGACTGCATCTGTGTATTAGTGTAAAAATGCAGCCTGTCTTTAATGCATCATGAAATATGTACTCACTCACCATTGTTCTGCATCAGTCAGGTGATGAGAACACACACTGGGTACCATTGTGCAATTATTAACAGTGTACATACAGCCAGCGTGTTTGCTTACAGTTTTATTAGAAAGCATAAAATCCAGGATGTTTCTGTGGTTACTCAGCGGGAAAATAAGGCTCTCATCCTCAACGCGATTGGATTTGTTTCGTGTGATTTGTTGTATTCCTCCATTAGAGCATTAAAGAGGCACTTGCGGGAGAAGAATGCAAATCATAATTCAGAGAAGAAAAGCCTGTGGTTAACGTCATGCGTGTGAATGTGGTGCTGTAGCCTGATGTAATGTCACTGTGTTGGTGCCCGCAGTGATAAATCTAAAAGCAGAGCTGATGTCTCAATATCGCTCTCTGCAGCCGTGATTAACGGCGGATGATGGCTGTTGTCAGTTTACAGAGTTATGTGTACCCTTCTCTGTGAATGGATGTTGATTTATCGTGTCTATATTGTGTGCGTCCGATCTCTAGGCTGCTCTTCATAGACACGGAGTTCCAAATGTTGAGGCTGAAGGCAGAGGACTCCTCTGGAAGGCAGCACATCCTCACTATTAAACTCAAGTCTAAGGTAACACACACTCTCTCCTCTATGCTCAGAAAACACACACACAGTTTACTGTAAGGACTGGATCATTTTCAGTCCCAAAATTATGCATCATCAAATGGAATACTCTACAGCTTGATGTTGACCTGTGGCCAATCCAAATCCAAACAGGCCGACTTCACCAAACGCATATGGGATGTTCAATTTGCTGATAGCAAATCAGTGATTTACATCTGCACCCCTAAATCTAGGTCAAGCTGGAGAGGGTGTGGAGAGACATGATAACCCGCTGTGACTGAGATGTAGCACAGATAAAACATCTCCACATAGACCTCAGCGTGATATGCACTATGCATAGAGAAAACCAATACACCCACGCTCATCTGCATAGCTGCTGCCTCTGCTCGCCGCTATCGAGAGAGAAGTACACAAAACCTTTACCTGCTGTAAGTAAAGGTAAATGTAGGCTGCTGAAAAAGTGGTGTAATTTGGGAGTTTGAAAGGTTTGAATGCCACAGTTCTCCAAATTGTCAGACAAGAGGTGACAGAGTGTGTTTAATGACATATTGAAACAGGTTTGGTTGATTTTAGTATTGAATTGTAGATGCATCTAAACGTGACTCTCTAGTGGTCAGAGTGGACTACGATATACTTCCACATTCTCAAATCTGATAATTCTGTATTCAGTTATTGTGACATTAAAGTGCTCCCCATGTTGGTGGCATCTAATGGGTTCAACGATCCACAGGAGTGCCCGGTCCCCATTATAAAAACCTCTACTCTAGGAGAATGTTAATAATAAAAACTGCAGTACAGTCAGACATTATTGCCTCGTCTTAACCTTAAAGGATGATTCCAGTTTACTGCAACATGGTACCAGTTTTCAAAGTTCACTAAAATCAGGCCTTACCTAACTCAACATGCTACTCAAATCCTGATACAGAGTGACCATCTCATAACTAGATTACTGTAACATCCTTCTGATGGGCCTCCCAGCCTTTTCATATAATCCAGAACAGAACTGGCTGATTTTCAACTAACCCAAAAATTCACGTTACCCCACTGCTCATCAAGATCCACTGGCTACCTGTAGCAGCCTGCATTAAATTCAAATCACTAATGCTGACTACAAAGTAGTCTCTGGTTCTGCACCCGCCTACTTGAATGCCCTTATACAGGCATACAGTATGTTACTGGAACTCACAACCGCTGTGCTTCACCTACAGTATGAACGACCCCTGGTTCTGCCACCTGTACACTCAGCAATCCAAACTTTTATCGTCTATTGTTCACCGTTGGTGGAACGTCCTATCTGATCAAAACCTTTCTGGAAAGTAAAAATTATTGACCTTGTTTGCAGTTCAAGGTGTCCTGTCAACAGTTTTACAGGCATCTCTTTATATATTTCTATAATGGTGATCCATGGGGAAATGCTAGCAGCAGTAGCAGCAGTAGTAATATAAAGTCCAGGTCTTTGTGCCTGAAACTCTTTTCTTAAAGCCTCAGTCAGAACAGAGCATCTAGCAGCTGGCATGACTGAGTATCTCACAGTAGGGTTGCGTATTCCAGGCATAGTGGGTGAGTGGCATGGCGAGGTGGTGCTTGCCTAAGCCCAGATGACATCCACCGGAGACAAGGGAGGGTGGTGGGACCCCACTCTGTGCCCACCTGCCCACCTGGCCCTCCTCACCCCTCTGGCACCAGGTAAAAATAGCATGGAGTCCTCCTCGCGTTCCAGCTGCTCCCACCAGATCCAGCGACGGGTCATCCCTCGCCAGGCACAGTTAGGGAGGAGGCAGCACTGGCACGGACACACGGAGGCTTGGATGGCGGGGGAGCGAGAGAGGAAGAGCACAGGGAAAGGACAGAAAGTAGCTTGACGTTGAAGGTGAACAGAGAGAAGAAATCTGAAACTAACTTCTGTAGATCACTGAAACTCAGGTCATAGGAAGATCATGTGAGAAGGAGGCACAAAAAGAGGAAAAACTAGACAGATCAAAACAGTTCAGGTTTCTTAGTCACACTTTATCACAGAAAATCAAGGATCTGGTGTTTGCTTCCTGTTTAGAAGATCAATTAGCTTTTACATTACGTTCTACATAAACAGTTCCATCTTCTGCACCCACAGCACCCTGCAGAGGCTCCTGAATGCTCAGCCGACCTGCCAGTGCCTCTGGCCATAACCTGGACACTACAGGTACGTACATGTGCACAGATACAACATCTACCAGTACAATTTTTCGCAGGGTTGATAGAAACAAAGAAGTACCTATGTTTGAACTCATAACTTGAACTCATAACTAATCATGATATTATGTCAAAGTCAAATGTTTGGGTTTATGCAAGGCTCAATTTAAAGTTTTAAAAATATTTCAATGGTCAGTAAGTTTATAAATGCCAAGTTACTGTCCACGCTGTACACTGTCTTTAATGTTTAACTTTGGTTTGATGCAGCGTGTGTGTCTATGCATTCTGCGATCACACAAAATTTCCTATCATTTCAGACATGGTCCCTAAAAACGCTACACAATAATGGACAACATTTTCAATGAAATGCCACATATTTAACTTCCATAAAGCCATTCATAAAGCTCCTGAAGTTCTTTATTTTATACACAGGCTTATAAAACGTTGGGTTAAGTACTAGTTGCTCATTATAAAAAGATAATAATGCAACATTTAATTAAAGTGTTACTTTAAAAGGTTTCTCTGGAACTATGTGAGTGCAGCTTAGAAAACAATCTGTAGGAGCTCGATCATATCACACAGTTTTGTCCATTTATTATTATTTGAAAGACTTGAATTAAAAGCTGAGGTTCAGAGTTCATCCTTGACCTTTGCAGTAAATATGAATGCTGCTTCCTTCCTTTTAGAACAGCCTAAAAAACAGCAAGTAATAATGAAACTGGTTATTGTGCTTTCCATAATAATAGCAGTACAACCAAAAACACTGCCCCTACATAGTTCACATTTAATTCCATCATGTGTAACAGGCCAGAGGGCTGGATTCATACATGGAGCACCATGGATAGCTAGTGCATTCTGATTTATAGTTCAGCATCAGATTTCAGATTTTTTGGAAAGATTCCATCCTTTCAGTCACTGTGTGATATTGAGCGATGGTGGGCGTGTACTTAGTAGAAGCTGAGTTACAACCAGGTAACTTGTTTCACCCTACAGCTGTGCAGCAGAAGGTTTACAAAGGGAAATGCTTTGCTGTTTGTTTCCTGCATCAAAAATTTGTAGGAGGAAATTTCAACCGTCCCCTCCCTCCCCAGCAGAAAGTTGGGAGAGGTGGATGAGTGTTGAATTTGCTACGTTTCATTTAAAAAACAAAATAAACTCATAAAATATCAAGAAAGGAAATATTCATACACATCTCTTTTACCGAACTAAGACCAGCTTAATTTTCTTGTAACTCTTGGTAAAATACACTTCAAATGACAAAACTCAACAAAACTATCCTGGTTAGTCTTTCCACTGTTACAACAATCACCATATGTACAGTGAGAGTGGCTCCAGTGAGAGCGGGTCCTCTTCCATGGAGTCTGCAATGTTGAACCACCATTTTTCTATAGTTGCCCAGAAGAGACAAACCTTTTGCTGTGGCCTTTTGCTTTTGATGTGAATTTCACAGCCAGAGTCTTTCCTACATGCCTGGAAGGAGAGGGTGAGACGTGGGAGAGTATTCATTTGGTTGCAATCTGCAACTTAGCCAAATATGATCTCAGTCTGGACTCAGTCAATCGCTAGCCACCCCATTCTTCTTCAACATGTAGCCTGAGAGGTGAAACATAAGGCAAATATAATCCACGTGCACACACGCGCACTAGTGTAAACCTCATGGCAGGGTTATTCCAATGAATGAATCAATACTGTATTCAACTGTCAAAGTGGAAGGCAGCGCAAACCAGTGATGCCCTTGCACCAGTGACATAAACCATAACTGTAACCTGCTCCATGATTTATTTTTCAATAATCACGCAACGTGTCCTTTATTATCCTTTATGTGTTGTCTTTTTCATGTCAGTAAATAAAGATGCCAAATTCGGCCACCGTCACATTCTTCATTTGTAGAAGGTCACAGTGAATAGACATTTCAAGGCCACAGATTTCCAGCTGCTCCGTCGTGAGAATCTATTCTGTCACGTTATTTATTTGTCAGAAGTATTTGATATTTTTGAAAGCGCCTCAGACGTGGACGTTTGATGTTTCCATTTGAATGTTTTGCGGTGCGAGGCTTGCAGGCCCTCTGAGACTCAAACTGTGATTAAGGGCTACACAAATACACTTGACTCATCCTGTGCTGCCTATTGCATAATTTGACAAAACACTTCTCCACCTGCCGTATGAAGACGTTTTCTTTCAGCAGTCCACTATAATTGGCAAGAAACTGTTTTGATGTAAAACCAGCTGTGCGCTCTTTGCATCTCTTTGCTTCCTCGTTATTGTTGTTTGCCGCCTTGCTTCTTTCACCCACCGACTCCTTGCTTGTCATCTCTGTCGCTGCCTCTGGGTCTGGGTGTCACTCACACACACACACACACATATCTTTGTTTTGGGGGTGTGTATCATAAAAACTAATGCTCCAAATCTCTGCAATGCACTGGACCATTCTTCTAGTGTTTCAAATACAGTATATAACACGTGTGTGTGTGTGTGTGTGTGTGTGTGTGTGTGTGTGTGTGTGTGATGTGTAGGCAGAATTCAGAGGAAGAACTGTGTCACTGTTCACTCTCTAAAATTCTCTTTTTCACTGTGAGAAAGAGAATTTTAGTAGAGAGGTGTGTGTGTGTGTGTGTGTGTGTGTGTGTGTGTGTGTGTGTGTGTGTGTGTGTGTGTGTTGTTGAGCTAATACATGGCAGGCTTACAGTGAGGACCAGCTTAGAACAGCGCTACCGTATGGAGCCTGTCTGCCTGCTGGGTCATTGATGGATCTCTCCTACACTGCAACATGAAGTGTGTGTGTGTGTGTGTATACGTTCGTGTATGTGCTTGCATCTGTGCCAAGTGTGTTTTTTGTCTGATGTGTGACGGATGTGTGTGTGTGTGTGGCGGGGGGAAGGGCCTGTCTGTCGGCAGTCCTGACATGTTCATTTGAATGAGTAATTATTGCCTGCTCTGTTGCAGGGCCAAGACATGCCACTCTGTGCGTTTGTGTGGAACTAGAATGGGAAGAGAAATAAATGTGTGTGTGTGTGTGTGTGTGTGTGTGTGTGTGTGTGTGTGTGTAGTCCGTGTCCTTTTGTGCTTGCAGACTACACAAAGGTGATTTTTAACAACCAAAATCGGCATGAATTAAGAAATGAAGTGTGAATAAAAAGGTGAATGTGAGTGTGGACAGCAGAGCCGCTGATGAACGCACATCAGAGCTTTACTCAACGACTGATTGTGTGTGTGTGTGTGTGTGTGTGTGTGTGTGTGTAAGCACCACATATCTTTTATAAAGTCTTTTTGAAGGTCATGGCTGCTACTTGCTACTCACTATCATTACTGATCAATCAGTTAATGTGCTGATTTATTAAGTTCTGTCTGATAAACATTCAAAGTTAGCAGTGATTAAACACCTTTTCTGATTATGAGTATAATTATTTGTTTTGTTTTTTTTTCTTATTTTGGATGAAGCTCAAAGTATCCTTAAGTAACATGCTGAACCTCAAATTGCTCCAAATATTTGGAAAAAAATCAGTTACTTTGGAGAAATGAATGTTACATAATATTTTATTTTGTGTGATTGACACTCTACAAATATCCAAAAGTTTTTACTTGACACTGATAAGAAGCAAAACTCACATTTGAGAAGCTGCAACTACAAACTGCATAAATGATTCAACTGTGCAACGATAAACTTGTCAAAGTTGTCATTGTCAAAATATTTTTTTTAAATCTATTAATTAGTAGATAATATTTTCAGTTGTTATTTTATCATTTATTATTTATTTTATATTTATTAATGTGCAAAAGGTTTAGTTTATTTACAAGTCAGGATGTACTGACTGAACTAATTTGTTTATTATGGGTGAGTTCATCAAGGCTATGTAAGGCAGGTTTCACTGCTTATTTAATCTGTTATTATCATTATTATTCTTGTTAGGTAATTGATAAAAATGAATAAAATTCTGATCCTGACGCATTTAATAAAACATAAAAACAAACAAACAAACAAACACATCATATAGACAGTCAAGATCCCACCAAACATTCAGTCCAGGCTAACAGAGCTATTTCAAAGGACATGATAACTAATAGATGAGAAAAAAGTAGGTGTATATTTTCTAATATTCATAATCATATACAACATTTAATAATGAACATCTAAAGTTGTGTGTGTGTGTATGCCAAACTGAAAAGGAGAGCATTAAATAAGAGCATAAAATGAGGAGCACATACTTTATGCATACACACACACACACACACTCACAGTCAAAGCCTCTCATTTTGACATCAGCATTTAAAACCAGCTCCCTCTTAAAAAGAAAAAAAAAAACAGATGTCATATCAGAGGTGGCAATATTCAACATATATATATTGTTGACTGTGACAAATCTATGAAGTCATCTTCAAATCCTCATACAGGCTGTTTAAAACACTGATCATGTTAACTTCAGCAGCCCTGCTTGTTCTCTGACCTGTGATCTGCTCATGTCTTCTGCAAAGACGAATGAGAACAGACTTTTCTACAGTCAAACGGTGCATTCACTCACTGAATACTCAATGATCACTTACCTCATTGTGTTCTGTACTTGGAGAGAGTACAGTAGATTAGAACGCATACCTTACATACATAAGGCAGCAGTGTTTTAAGTGTCTTTTGAGGAGCGGCAGGATTC
The DNA here is from genome assembly GCA_028641955.1 of Protonibea diacanthus. Classification (NCBI taxonomy): domain Eukaryota; kingdom Metazoa; phylum Chordata; class Actinopteri; family Sciaenidae; genus Protonibea; species Protonibea diacanthus. The sequence goes on from CM053989.1 coordinate 22,377,248, forward strand.
ATCGCTATTATATTTGGCAATAATGAATGAATAATTCTTGATGCCATTATGAATGTGAAGCTGCTCAGTGAAAAGAGAAGTGATAGAAAATAGGTTAAAAACAGTCGAGTTTAATAGCATCCATGTAAAGAGGAGTGAATTCTTGCAGCCTGGCTGCTTTTAAGAGCTAAATTGAGGTCAGTCGGAGATAGCATAAATAGATAATATCTCAGCTCAGATTCAGTCTCTTTCATACTTTCTTACAGCCTTCCGCTCTCACTCATGTTCTTCTCACAGATACAGCAGGAATTCAATTACCAGCTCTTCTTCATTTTTCTCTCTCTCTCCTTTCTGAACTGGGCCTAGCGTAGTTATCCTGAGCTGTAACCATAATCATGCCACTGGCATTAATTGGGCTGTAATTGCTGAGGCTCTCAGCACCTGGACGATGCTTAATTGTGTGCACTGTGCTGGCACAATGACCCATAATTTTTGGTTCATTTTTTCCTCTAATTTTTTCCCTCTCATTCCATCTGTATTGCTCTCCGACACCTCTATCAGCCTTCCTTTCTCTTCTGTGTGTGTGTGTGTGTGTCTTTAAGTTGTTAGATTTTACCAATTGGTCAGTTGCTAGCTGCACTCTTAGTTCATTTCCACCACAGAACAGTGGACTATAATAAGAACTGGTAAGCAGGAACATCTCATCTCTCACAAGCTTCTTTTCCCCCAACCTGAAGTTCTTGACTGTCTAATGTCACCCATTCTATCTTCTCTTCTCTCTGTTCACCACAGAGGTCTTTAGTGCAGTCTACATTTCAGCACAGGTGGAGACAGCTGCCCCAGACCAATGGACTCTATACCACTGGTTCACACAAAAGTTCTGGGCGGGTACAAATGCACTTTCTCTCCACTGTCAACAAATCAGATCACGCCTCCATCTGTCATTTAAAGAAGGTTAAAACAGGAAGTTCCATTTCTGTGGGTAGTCCCAAGCTGGACTGACAAATCAGAGGCCGCTCTTGCTCTGGGTATTCTTCTATATTGTATGCACATTAAACATTTAAAAATATTGCTGACTCACTCAGAAAGTTCCAGCCTCTAACTCTCTTTAAAATCACAAATAGTCATTTTAACATTTCCGTTGTACATAGCCTCAGATTAATAAAACATGATGGAAGTGCTGGTAGTTTAGACACAGCCAGGCTAACTATTTCCACCTGCTGTTTTCATGCTAAGCTAGTTGTCTTCTGGCTCCAGTTCCAGGCTTAAAGTCTGTGTAAAGGCAATTCTGAGATTTCTTTCAAAACACATTAAGTATGTTGGATAATAGTTGTTGGAAAATAGTTGCTGAAAACATGTGAAAAGACTTTGAACGATATATTAGTGAACTGTGGAGTTAAAGGTTCAAACAGTGAATTTTCAGTTCAGGATTTGGTGGGCGGTCCTTGAGCATCCCTGCACCCCTAGCAGAGAGATAGAGATGAATTCATCTCGTTCAGTGTTTCAAAGTTAGTCATGTCATTTTCTGAACTCATCTGACATGTTTCAGTCGCTTCAAAATGGCTGCTTTACTGCTCCTGGGCATGGGCGTGGCTTCAGCACATTCAGAGGACACGCCCCCACAGTCCTGGAGCTGAGAATTCATTTTTACCTGATTTTGACACCTAATTTCATAAACTTGACAATGTTTTTAATCATTCACATTTGGCTTGGTGGTTAATAACGCTTTCTTCTTTGGTCATAACTCAGAACACACATTTAGTCTGACTTTACACAGACTTTAATTCACAGACATGAAATATATAGTCATTTTCTCATTGAACTCCAAGAAAGAAAGCAAATGTTTGTTTTTCCACAATATTTCACAACTTTACTTTTTTCTTTATACTGTAGTTAAGGTTATATTATATCTAAAGGACTGCTGGTAGGTTGAGATGAAAAAAATGACATTTGTTGTTGTTTGGTAACATTGACGAGAAGGAGTGACTTCTGTTGCAGCACTTCAGAATTCCATAGTCTCATAAGTGGCCGCTATTCTTGTTCTGGTTTGGTTTGTTAGAGTACTCTGGACCAGCTTCACAGCCAGTTCCTGCTGGTTTTGGAGTCCCTGACTGAGTTCTGGGACGTCCTTGATGAGATCGACAGTAAGACCTGGATTCTGGAGCCAGAAAAACCCAGCCGTTCGGACACCATGAGGCGGATCGCCATTGGTACTGTACACATCAAAAGATGGGCACAAAGCACACAAAGTCAGACAGTTTATATTGTATGATAAACACACTCATATTAATCATACAATGGATCAACACCTAACAATCATTCCATATGAACTAAGTCAATTTCTGTTCCCATCCCCGTCATGTGTGCAGGAAACAATGTATCCATCAAAGTGGAGGTGGATCCCAGACACCCTAAGATGCTGCCAGAGTGCTGCCTGCTGGGAGCTGAGCATGGTGGGTAGGACCCCAGAGACATGGCAACACTTGAAAGTGCATTTTCAAGCGAGTTCAAGAGCACAAGAAGTGTATCTGCACTAATACACACCCAATTCTGACACACTGTATTACAGCATGTGAAATCCTCTCCTCATTATCATGTAGTTATCAGACGCCCATGAAGTTTGTGTGTAAATTTGTTTGTTAAGGAAGTTTCAGGTGACAGCCACCAATGACACAGCAACTCAAAGCAAGACTCAACCCGATCAAAAAATAAAAATAAATAAATAAAATGCAGATTAGAAACATTTATATTCATGTTGGCATGTGACACATTAGAGTGAGATTGGTCTTTGTGACTTCTGTCTTATTAACACTGCAAATTCTATTTAATTTTAATGATGGAGAACTGAGACGGAGATTAAATAAACAACAAACATCTGTTCTCGTCTCAGTGACGCTGCTGCCTCAGCTTTGATTAATGTTCAATTGTTTTTCATTTTTTAAATTTACTTTTATTATTATAAAAGTATCAGTCACCTGTAAATCAGAATGTATTAAGTGATTTAACTTCATTTGTATTTTTTTCAAACCTAAGCAGAGGACGTTGCTGCGTTTGGTCTGCAGGCTGCGTTCAGTGTCTAAAAGATCAATCATTAGTTTAAGGCAGCGTCTATGTGACCTGAGAGGCAAAACTCAGGGCAAAAAAAGTCACAAAGCGTAATTGTCCTGAAAGGACCAGTGTGTAAGACTTAGTGCCATCCAGCTTTGAAGTTTAAGATTGCAAATAACTGAACACCGCTCACCTCACCCTCCTTTTTTTAAGCACAAAGTAGAAACCACAGTGGGAACAAAACTAGAGCTGTTATTTAGTTTGTCCATCCAGGGCTACTGTAGAAATACAATGGTGCAACATGGTGTACTCTGTAGACAATAAAGACGGCTTATTCTAAGGTCACAAAAACACGTTTCTTATTTTCAGGCGATCACACACTAATAACTTTAGATTTAACTTGCTGCCTTATTCTACCAATAGAATAAGGCAGCAAATCTTCCACACTGGACCAAGAACACATGCCAATAACCGAAGACAACTCAGATGAACGTTTCTTTATCTGGATTTTGTCAGCTTAAAGGTCAGAGGTCAGTGTTTAGTGAGATTATCAAGAAAAAAGCTGTAAAAGTAGAGAGACAAAATTGGGATTCCAGAAATGAAGAGGCGGGGCATGTTTCTGTTTTCCCCTGCAGATCCACGCTATCAAGACAGTTTCACCAAAGTTCACCAAAACTGAACTCCACCATGACTCTCCTCAGAGTCAGTCGAAAAAAAAGAATTTAGATTTTAAATTTTGCTGTTCTTAAACCAAATGATTATCTCTTTGACTAATTGTGTCATTTATAAAATGTCAGAAAATGCACAAAGCACAAATACATCTTTGAATTTTGCTTTGTCCAATGAAATCTCCACAAAATATTCCACCTACATAGTTAAAAGAGAAAAGTGAGCAAGAAGCAGTAAATCCTCAACAACATGCGGATGTTATTAATCAATTACTCACAATAATCAACAGATCAATGAGTTTTTTTTAGCACTAACATGAGCGGCTCTCCTGAGCCTCTTCGTGAGGCCCATGTCGCTGCAGTCAGGCGCCCGTTGGACTCTTTCAGTTCGCGATCAACACAGGCAATAAAGTATGAATTCTGCCCGCGCTCACCGTTATTCAGATCAGATCAGGCTGAAGCCATCAGGTGTGAATAAAAAAGGAGTAGCGCCGCTTTCTCAGTCATCGCCACACGTCTCAACTTCAACCAGATTGGTCATGTTGACTGTTGTCTGTCGTCGTGTCAAAGGACTTGCTTCCAGAATGGCACGTTTTCATTCTCACCACACCAACAGCACAGGCCAGCCGCCAAGCTTCGGCTCCTATTTAAGTTCCTATCAGTTGTCGGCCATTGTTTCTGTAAACCCAAGGTCATGCGACTCCTAGCCTGTTGCCTAGCAATGCAACTCAAAAGATATTAAACACATACACACTTCAGCCACCCAGACAGGGAGGCAGGCGGCGACCCTCAAATACGAGGGGGTCGCGCAGAAATATTGCTTTTTGCATGTAGGAATAACAAATAGTGAAAGTGATGAGTGCTGCACGGAGACAAAGCTCCCCTGTGGAACAGAGGAAGCAATGACGGCTCAGCGGTGATGAGGCTGTCTGTGCCGGACCAGGCTGTTGTCAAATAACAGACGGCGATTGAGGATATGCAGAGTATTTTTTTATAAGACAGTCAAATTTTCTGAGGGCTTACGTACAATAATATGCGCACGTGTATGTATGAAAAAAAGGAATCAAATTTAAGGCTTTTATTAGTGCCGCAGTTTGCATCCAATACCTCATAATTCCTTTTCTTGTGTTGTTGCAGCGGTGACTCCTCTGAGGAATAAGCTGAACGCCAACATGCACTTGTGGTAAGGTTCATCACCAAAGGTTTGGACCGAGTGATAATACAACCTAATCATTTATAGTGACTTTCAGAAGAGTCGTATCACAATAATATATGTATTACATGAGAATTTTCTTTCTATTATTGCAAATAATGTATTTTTTTTTGTCTAGTTTTGTTGATTTTGAGTTACAGCTCGACAAAAATAAATTTAATGTTGTGTTTTACATGTTTAATTCCAGTTTAGTATTTGGTATTTTATGAATGACATACTGTAAATCGGTGTTGTGATTTTGCATCACCATCAACAAATCCCATGAAAAGACCAAAAACAATAATGTGATAATTCATCTCTCAAAACGTTCCCGCCATGTCTTTAGCTCTGTCTGAAACCCATTGATCATTATCAAACTAATAATCAATTTCCAGCTGCCGATTCAGCTTTGGTTCACTAGGGAGTGTTTCGATCAGAAGGGCAGTGTGTGTGGGGAGGACAGAGTCAGAATAAACTACAGTGTGTGTTTTCCCCAAAATGAAGCCAATGCAGAAGTGCAAAAAACTGTAATTCCTCGAGTGTCCACTTGAGGCTGGCTGCAGAACATTTCAACCTCCATAAGTCCCCATGTTAAAATGTCCAACTTCACAGCAGAAATAAACATGTTTACAGCCTGGTACAAAAAACAGTTTTGGTCATATGCTGTCCATTGTTTATACTGTCATTGGTTCTTTACATGTCACCTGGAGCAACAGTGAGGCTTATTGACGTGTTTTAGTAGTTTCTGGACAACAGTGGAGCACAGAGGAAGATAGATCAGTCTTTGATAGACCTTTGATAGACACACAATACTAATACAATAGAAAATATTTCATTCGTCCCTGAAGGAAGATTCACAAGTACACAATTAATTTACACACTAGAATTGGAAAAAGACAAATATGTTGTAAATGAATACACAAAGATCAATCCAACAATATCCAACGCCACAAAAAGAAATATAAAAGGTCATAAGCTGAGGTGCATTAATCAGTGTGTAAACAAGGTGACTGTTTGTACTGTGTGTGTGTTCATGCGTCTGATGGCCTCTGGAATAAAAGCAGACTCAGTTCAGTTTGGTCTTTTCCAGGGGTTTGTCGACTCGGCATAACGTCCTTTTTTTTTTTTTTTTTCATTATTGTCAGTGTCTGACGAGTCAAACCACGGCAAAAAAACCCCCACACAATTAGACTTCATTTTAAAGCACAGATTTTAATTTCACCACAGGTTTTAACATTAGCCTCGCTGCATGACACGTCGTAGCAAAGTCTCCTCCACTACTGTTCAGTGTGAAGCAGCAGAAACGCTCCTGCATTTTTTTTTTTCTTTTTATACCAATGGTGAAAGTCTCCTAATCATCCCCCAGTGTCTTTGCAGGCTCATTTGCATGTGGTTAATTAGTGTGTGAAGGAGCTGTCTGTGGTCTGCTGGCAGGAACCCGGACTCCAGCGTCTTGCACAACCTCCGGGATGTTTTGGAGATCGAATTCCCGTCACCTGCCACCCACGAAAAATCTGTATGTCACGCAAGTTGCCCCCTTTCCATTTCAAACATGTCCGTTCCCATCATGATTACCTCAAGGAGCTACGTGTGCGCGTGTGTGTGTGTGTGTGTGTGTTTATATCTATGCATGCATCCTCCTGTTTGTGTGTCTGTTTGAGCTTCAAGTTATAAGGGGGCGGACATACGCTATTGCCTATTTTTCCAGATTTTTCTTCCTCTCTGTGTTTTGTTTTTCCATGAGGTGGGCACAAAATCTCCTTTAATTGGGTTGTTTACAGAAAAGATCATTAGAATAACAAAGATGGCAGAATTCTCTGCACTATCAAATCGCTTTAATCACGCAAAACCATTTATCTCTCTCTTTTTTTTAACACTCGTTCTTTTCCCCTCCCCTCTCCGTGGATGGGTTAAAAGGGCGTCGTGTTTATTCACTGTCGCCGCGGTGATTAATGCCTCAGCTTCATTAACATTCAGAGGAGTGCAAAAAAGTTGAGTTGACCAGATGTTGATTTTTTTTTTTTTTTTTACCTGCCATCCTCTCTCTTAATGGATAGCCCCAGAAAAACAGGAGCTTCTCATTACGCCAGAATGCAAACGAGAGCAGAGCAGAGAGGGAAGTGTGTGTTGAGTGTGTGATGATGGGACGAGAGAGAGGATGAGAGAGAGAGATACTACTGGTACTACTGGAGTTCTAACTAGAAGGTTGTTTAACACGAAGTGGTTACCGAGGCCCTGCCCATGTCTTAAGAGTGTAGCCATGGTGCTTGTGAGAAGGCATTTATTTGTGTGTGTGTGTGTGTGTGTGTGTGTGTGTAGAGCTTCAGCATCGAGTGTGGGATCTGTTACTCGTACCGTCTTGAAGCTGCAATCCCCGATCAGGTGTGCAATGACCCTCGCTGTGGCCAGCCCTTCCACCAGGCTTGTCTATATGAGGTATACACACACACACACACACACACACACACTTCCAGAGCTTGCAGAGAGCTTAAAAACCAAAAGTTTGGAACGCTTCAGTTCAACATGATGCGACTTCCATCATGTTCAGGGACCTCAGAAGAGAAAAAAAACACATGAAATTAAAGTAAATGGACTGTACTTATATATCTCCTTTCTAGTCTTCCGACCACTCAAAGTACTTTACAGTGCATATCTCATTCACACATTCATACACTGATGGCATTGGCTGCCATGCAAGCTGCCAACTGCTCATCAGTTTGAGGAGCTAACCATTCATACACATTCACACACTGATGGCACAGCCTTCAGGAGCACCTTGGGGTTCAGTATCTTGCCCAAGGACACTTCGACATGCAGACTGGAGGGGATCGAACCGCCGATCATCTGATTAGTGGACGACCCGCTCTACCTCCGAGCCACTAGTGGACGACCCGCTCTACCTCCGAGCCACAGCCACCCCAAAAAGTGCAGAGGTCCAGTCATCCTGACTTCTGACCCTGAACACTTGACCCTACATTTCCCAGAATGCAACCAATAGACATGGATGTATTTTGTCATTCTCCACACATGCGTGTGACGCAGGCTTGCTGTTCTGAATTTATAGCCTCACTTCATCTTCTCACAGTTGACACACACACACACAGTTATACATTTTTATTGTATTTGCTTGTCTGGCAAACTTCATCAGTCTATCACCAACAATAAACCAAATATGTGCTGTGCATGTTACACGAGTCAAGGCTGCAACAAACTCATCTGGTCACACTTTCTGAGGAACCCCAAACAATGTGTTTAAAGTTCTTTTGTGAAAAGAACTGCATAAAAGTCAACATACATATAGAATAGACTTTATTTGTATGGAATCCGTCATACAAGAAACGACACAGCTCACAGTACAAACAAAACAGGGCTAGAATGTCATAATTAATAAGACAAAGATGAGAATAGAGTTCATGGAATGCATCTTCACGTAAAAACAGAATGAGCATAAAGGCCGGGCTAGAATCAATGTCAAAATAATATAAATACAAGGAGTGCAAAAGATGAAGAACTGTGTGTGTCCGCCAAAAAAAGAAAAGTTTATTTCATGTCGTCAGCTTTCAGATCTGTCTGGCTCACAATTTCCAGTGTAAAACAGTGATGTGAAGAAGTTTCATTTGATTTGTGCTTTGAGAGAGCAGTGGTTGAGAGACATGGACAGTGAATGAGAGTGAGCAAGCACTGGCCTCGATAAAGCCAGTTAATCAGAGAAATAAAGATTGTTTCACAATGGTCAGGTTCAGCACCCTGAGCAGGCCTGCACAACCTGCTGGTAAAGAAGCCTTTGCTGTAATGTTTTGCAGCAGCATTTCACAGTCAGCGAGTATTGTTCTAGAGTTTTTCTCAATGAAAATATAGTTTTGGGTTATCAGGATCTGTATCCGGGGTGATAGAGTTCCCTGACTGAGTGAAACACACACAGACACACACACACCTGCTTGGGATTGTCAAAGTGTTGAGGAAGAAATCTGCCTGAGCAGAGCATTTCTGTGCTCTGTATTCATGGGACCAACCACACAGATCTTTTTAAAAGAAGTACAAGTGGCAGGGGGACATTGAAAAGTTCCACATAAAAGCTCTTAAAATACTTTAGCATTGGTTAATCTTGAATATATCTTATATATAATATATCCAAGTGTGCAGTAATAAGTGTGCATTGAAACAAGCATTATTATCACTTGACACTGACATGTCAGAACCAAGGTAGTGATTTGATGAAGTAGTCTTTTTCTCTCTCTCTCTCTCTCTCTCTTCCTCCAGTGGCTGCGAGCGCTCCCCTCCAGCAGGCAGAGCTTCAGCATTGTTTTTGGAGAGTGTCCTTACTGCAGCAAGGTACGTGTGACTGACAGCCGCCCGCACAGTGCTTCATAAAGGCCTTCACGGCAGAGTCAATAGACGTTCAGCATACTTAATTAGCGTGGCTCCATACATCCTGTAGCCTTCTCTCTTGCTGAAAGGCTGCTCGCGACAATGCGTCGCATTCAAGTCAGTTTTACTGGAGCTGCTCGTGGCGTGATAAAGGATGTGATACTGGATCTGTGTGAATGAGGCGACTCAAAGTCACAGACGCTCAGGTCTTGTGTGTATTTGGGGAGTCCTTCATGTTACAGTCCAATCAGAAATGAGAGCCCACTTGATTTTTCCACAAAGCGATCCTTCACGCCACATTAAATTATAATGAACATTTAATACGCAGAATAAATTCTGGATTCTTCTTCTATTGCAGCCCATCACTGTGAAAATGGCAGCCCACAAGTCCTGAGAAGTGCCTCATCTCGACGAAGCAGCTTAGAAATACGGTGCTCTAACCAGTTCAGTCCGGCTTGATCGAGACGGGTTAAAATTTCAGTTCACTTTGGCAAACTGCAACGACGGCACCCAGGAGAATGAAGACGACCACATAGAAGAACCAGGAGAACCGCTCTTTCCCCGGTGACGGAACGGCTTCCTGCTCTTCTCCATCCCACCACCGTCCACGGCCGCAGTCCACTCTGTGGTGGAGCTGCCTTTCATCCCGTCTGTCCCAGCTCTGTGTTTGTGTTCGCTCTGTCAGTGTGTGTGTTCTCCTCTGCTTATGGAGCGGTCCTTCCTGTCTGACCGAGGTCATGGTGATGTCATCTGTTCTCCTGCCCGTCCAGTCAGATTTAGTTTTCTGTTGAAGAAGGTGATTCAAGTGGAACATGATGCTGCAGCATGTGTGAAGAAATACTTAAATGATCTGTAAAGTGAATGTTTGTGTTTCTTTGTTGAGTCACAACCAGAAGTCTGAATGGTTTCAAACATCTTTATAAATGTTAACTGACAATAAAATATATATGTAAAACAGCTTCAAAGCAAACAGTAATTCTGAACACAGTCATATAAATAAAGGGAGCCTGGACGCTCGAGTGTGTTGTCCTCACACCTGTTTAGGCTGAGCTCTGGCACCGATAGGAGGGCCTCTCAAATAGCATGCAGGTATAGGTCTAGGTCTGGCCTCCTCCTCTTCCTCCTCCTCATCTTCACTGTCATCTTCATTATACATCACAGGTTCACGCCTCAGCCTCAGTGATCTGGTAGCAGCAGGCTCCTATAAGTGATCGGCAGCATTCGTTAATGATTATTTGGTTTCATGAAGTCTGATTATCTGATGAACATGTGACTGTGTGGACACCATCAAACAGCTTAAATACACCGGGCACTGACGCAGTCAGTCCTTACCTGTTGTGACTGAGGTTTAGTGAGCGGTGGTCCTCTCCTGTAGTGAGCTGCCGCTGCTTTAGGCTTCTTCATCTCCTCTTCCTCTTCCTCTTCCTCATCCCCCTCGGTGGGCACAGCCTTGGCTTTGCTGGCTCCTCTGGCTCGTCCTGCTTTCTGTTGAGACAACGGTCGGATGAGTTGTTCTGCATATTTTCACGTCCTTGCTGCGGCCGGAGCTTCGTTTTCTCTCAGCATGCCTGCTGCTTTAACCGCTGAACTCTCACATCAAGTATCAGGTGCTGCACTTTCACAAAATGTACATTTTTAAAGTTTATTTCGCCTCACTACAATCATCCAGAAAATAATCACATTAAACGACACTAGGGGCAAACGACTGAGCGAGTGGCCTTTATCTCGGCCGACATTTACTCCTCGCTAAATGGCCACTTCTGTTTATCAAACTGGCCAGCACTTCAGCATGGAGATGAAATGACACAAGGAGGGGAGAGCAAATCAGGAGCATAATTGGAGACGAGCTGTACCGTGGAAAAAGCGTGTGTCATCAACTTCTTCAAATTGGGCCATTGAGAGGGCCGCTCGCTGCGCCCGGAGAGGTCAAGGAGTGATTCTGATGAATTTGAGGAGAATCAAACGGTCCTCCTCCAGCTGCAGACCTGTCCGCCCCGCGCTGACACGCTCATTTGTGGGGTCAGGTTAACCCTCCCCCTTCACCGCTGTCACGTTTCTCCATGAGAGACTTGACAGAGGAAACGGCGAGCTTTGTGACCGGCGATCAAGTTGTTGAACGTTCGCTGAATATTCTCCACTGGCTGGACCATTGCATTGATTTAAAACAGAAACAATCAAACTACTAATAAGTGATCAGACATTTTGCAGCAAGAGCACATAAATGTCTAACTCTGATTCTGGTTACTACTCAGAGCTGCTCGTCATTATGAAATAAGGATTCATAAGCTTGGCAACGACTGCTTGTGAACATCAAGTGTTTTATACACGCTCAGTTGTCCTGACAACCGAAACGGAAAATTGTGTCAATACGGAGAACTATGAGATCAAGCTGGTTGTGCTTAAACAGAGTGACCACAGAGAGCGGGAGGAGAGTGATCGGAGGTGTAACAGTGTGTGTGTGTGTGTGTGTGTGTGTGTGTGTGTAAACTCTGTTTTACAAAAACTGTTTCAGAATTCAGACATCTTCACGTAGACTTCAGTCTTTCGTCACATTCTCACCTTTTCTCTGGTGGGTTGCTCTTGAGCCTTGGTGGTCGACACCCCTGCGGGTCCTTGAGGCGCAGAGAAGTCCAGCCTTCCCATGACGGAAGTGGCCAACACCGCTTTGAGACGCTGGTAGTCCGGCTTGTCTTGGTAGCCCAGAGTTTTCACGTAGAGGAGGAACGCGGCCACTTCGTCTGTAGACGGAAACAGAGTGACCGACAAAGTCAGAATGTTTGCGTGGCCTCGTAGAAAATAAAAGCCAGATCCACCAGTGTTTGATAAAACGTGTCATCTGTAGCACAACTATTATCAGACGTTGGTTTGATTTGACGTTTGGAGACTATTTTTTTTTAGCACAAGCTTCTGTGTCCTCAATATGAATTTCTAGGAGACTTGAGTCATGCAGCAGCAAAGACAGGATGAACCTGAAGGTCTCACAGTCCAGATAATACACTGGCTGGCAATGGATCTCCCCACAGAGAGCAGATTAGACATGCACACAGCTATGGATATGCATTCTGTGTGCGTGTGTGTGGAGGTGTCACACACAGCGAGCTGCAATGCATCACGCACTGGCCAGACGACGTGTATGACACATACTGCGGTAGAACTTGCATCTGTCTCACACACACAGACACACACACACACACACACACAGTTGATGCATACCCTGGCTCTTATCTGAGACGGCCAGCCGGGCCTTGTCAGCAAAGGAGCACCCGGTCCCAACCATACATCACACACACTAAGCCCTCACACAGGTGTGACCTCTCCTTATAAAGAGGAGAGATAAAACACGACAAACTTTGAAAGGCATGTCAATGGGACAGCTGTTTAATTGGTACAAAGTTATTCTGGAGCTTCAGGGAACTGAGGGGGAGATGGAGTGTTTTATTCGGGGTGGGGAGCTTCAGCTCTGACTCCGGCAGTGACGATTTGATCCTGATGTGGTGTTGGACTGTTGTTTCGTCTTGTTTCTACAGACTCTTGGATGAAATCTATTTTTTAAAATGTCCTGTTCACATCATGTATGTTGTTAGGTTACGTGTAAACCAGAGTTAGCCCAGAATAAAGAAACACCATTCAGATAACCAATTATGCGGGCAGCACCTACACAAAGGACTACAACTGAAGGTCCAGTGTGTGAGAAATGAAATATGACAATTACAACTATGTTTTCATTCATGTGTGGACACATGACCAAGCAACAACCTCTGTGGCTGGGAAGTGAAGCCCATGCACAATCTTGCAATGGGCCTTTTATATGTACAGACGCCCATGGTGGTTGGTCTGCTGTGATGATAGATGGAGTTTTGAGTTTCCACAGCTACTGAAATTTCTGTTTCATGCTAGGAAGCAGAGGGTGAGGTGAGGGGGCTGCAATCAAAGGTTAATGTTTTTCTTCTCTCATTAGCATTACTGTTATCATTGTGTTGTAGGAGCTCACAGATGTCACTATGATTATATTTATTTACACTGATGTGACGAATGATGAATTAAATACGACTTAACACAGTTTTAGAATATTTTGTAACATGAGCATCATTCTCGTGATTGTTAAGATAAAGTGATAGAAATCATTTTGCAAACCACTTTTGGTGACCAACATCTGGCCCGGTTTCTTAAGAAAACAAAACCCGAGGCATGCTGGGACTTGTGTGCCGGCGTTTGACTGCATGTTCACGTTCACACAGTGAAGAATTTATCACATGTATTAAAACAGTGACGGCTTCTCCGAACACTGCCAAACTGCTGTCAGATATGATCCAACCTGAACTTGCTTTAATTGCACTTGTATGACTGGACCAACTTTTCATCTGCACGCGATCCAAGAACAATAACCTGCGCTTAAAATGGTAGTTAACAGTTCGGCTGTGTGGAACAATATGTTGTGAGGTACACATGAAGTATGCGCACTGTTAACACCTGGCTTAATCACATATGCAGACCTACATGGTGAGTCAGAGCAGCGGGGCCAGATGCAGCGCAGCGTCCGACCGAGTGCAGAAAATCACTCTAATGTTACAAATGAACGCCTGAAATAACAGAAAGAAAGAGCTGCGAGGGTTTAGAGATTCCTTCCCTGCCACTGCACGCAGTGATATCCTCAGGTCAACCCTGTGATCGTACGCTGGCAAACAGAGCTTCATATGATTCTGTGTGGACGGCAGTAGTTGTTTTTGATAATGTTATGCCAATAAATATAAAGGGATCCTGTCAGACATTTTCTATTCAGTTATTGCGGTTCTGTTCTTCAATCAAACTTTTTCAAATATTAAATGTCTTATTTTTTCTGACGTGGTGACCTGCAGACAGCTTTTTGTTGTCTTCACTGGTTATGTGGATCTCTGCCTTGGGACAATGTTAACCTACCTCAGGTCCAACTTTTATAGCAAGACATCTTTAGAGAAGATAGACTTCCTGCAAGTCATAATTTTAAAATTCAAATATTTCTCATCACTCCTCAGAATCTATGTGGATATTCTATGAGGTCTAGACGCCAAACTCCAACTGTATTCTGCCGCTTCAATAAAACATTCCAATCGTGAGTTGTCTGACTGAATTAATTCTGTGAAGCAGTCCTAAAAAAATCCACCTCAGTCGACCAACAAAACAAAACCTCTCTGCTCTCACTGAATCTGCCTCAAAGCCAGCCGAGCTGAAGGAAAAAGACTTCACTGCGTTTAGTGTGATAAACTCAAAGTTTCATCACAGGAAATATTCTCCCAGCTGTTTTCATTCCTAAACAGAAAAATACAACCAAACACCTGAATTCAAGTTTCTCTCTTTTACTGAACTGAGATCAGCTTAATGTCCTTGTTAACTCATTGTAAAACACACTTCATTCAGATGAACTGATTAGTCTTTGCACTGTTCCAACATTTACCAGCTCTGGTTTGTTACTAAAGAGTCTGCTCAGGTGGCTTCAGTTCCCCATCGTTGAGAGCTGTCTGACGGCATCTGATCTGCATTTTTACTATTGCGAGCCACATTTCCAGAGACTTTAATCCTTCATTTTGTTTTAACAACTTTCAAACTACAGTATGAACATCTAAATGCACCGTGATGCCCAAAAGAGGCACACTATTACTATACAACTACAACTGCACAGAGAACTGATGATGCGTGATGCATCAAAGAAACATTTCCTGATTTTGTTCATTATACCAGGGTAACAGGGTCTGACCAATGACAGTATAAAGAATGGACAGCGTATGAGTGACGTCACCCACATAGGTTTCCGAAGCGCCACTTTAAAGCTCGAAATTTGCGGCTCTGGATGCTGTCATGTTTGTCGCTCCACCCTCAGTACAGTTGTCATGAACGGGGAAATTAGCTATAGAGACCAAAACTGTTTTTTGTACCAGGCTGTAAACATGTTTATTTCTGCTGTGAAGTTGGACATTTTAACATGGGGACTTATGGAGGTTGAAATGTTCTGCATCCAGCTTCAAGTGGACGCTTGAAGAATTGCAGTTTTTAACAATTCTGTATCGGCTTCATTTCCCAGCCACTGAGGTTGAGGTTTTGAGTGTGATTCATGTGTGTGTTCAGAAGCTCCATGCACTTTGGTGATTTGAGTTGTTGCCTGTTGCCATGTGTCTTAATTTTAGCTGCCAGCTGTTGTGAGTACACTGTAAATGGAAGATGTGATAGATTATGAAATATTCTCATGGAGGACAGGTTCCAGAACATCTGACCATTTTTCATGCTTCACATGATCTTTTTATGACCAGAAATCTTGTTTAAGAGATGCTGTCTGTGCATACAGGAATATTGGTGCACAACAGCTATTATATAGGTGTGCATGTCAGCCCGGTCTCTAAATCTTAAAGTCCCGGTGCTGGATCTCCATTAAAAGAACAGAAGGTTAGATGCAGATTCTTCCCCTTTCATCCAGAGGCATGTCGTCTTGTTTCCAAACTGTCAGCTGAACCTGAGGGGAGTAAATGATCCTGTCCTGTAACCTGAAGATGCCCCGCAGACCTGGCTTACCTGTGCTGGCTCCGCTCACTGACAGCTGCTGGACCGAGTCTGGCAGATTATCCATCAACCTGATAGAGGAGCAAAAAGGAGGATAAAAAACAGTGAGGGAGTGAGGACAGAAACATCACGAGAGACAGAGTTCAGGGTGGGAGGAACGCGGGAGAACGAGCTGAATCCAAGTCGAGGCAAACTGTCCTACGGGACGTTAACGCTAAAACATTGACAGCCATTTATTTGTTGTAATTATTAGTGTTAGCGTATCGCAGCTCTGGTGCTAGCTCTCTAGTAGATGTTGAGTCAAATCAACATCTCCCCAACAGTCTGTAAAATTGAAGGTTGTAAGCCTCACAAGGTATTTTATTGCACGACTAGTATTAGATTGTATAAATCTTGGATATTGTGTCCACCCAGTGGGTTTACTTTTCAGTTTCTCAGCAGATATTTGGCAGGCTTTTAGTGTTTTGTACAATTGATTCCGACTGTAGGTATACCTCAGACATACAGTAATTATCCAGGGAAAATCAAAGAGAAATAGAAATCCTGTAAGTGTCTACCACCAGCCACAGACACGAACCTCTACATAGCTCTATGTCATTAATAATTTCTAAAAGTAGCAAAGTTAATGGACAACCAGGTGATATTTCTTATACTGTAAAACACAGTGGAGGATTGTTGCTGGGATGATATAGAGTGACCACAGCCTGAACTTTTAAGAGCCTGTGAGGTTTAGGTTTCATGTTACGCCTTGTGTTTCTGCTGTGTCTCATGAAACTGGACATTTTGGTGTTATTAAAAACGTGACAGCAGGACAGACGGCTGTTTACGTGAGTGCAGATGAGGGACAGACAACTGAACAAGTGGCACTCGGCTCTGTCATATTCGGCTGTGCTACGCTGCTACTTGGTGGAAAAATAAGCTTGCTAACAGAACCGATGGCAGATTTTTTTTTTTATTTCATGCAATCAGATTTTGAAAGTAGCTGTGTTGTGACAAAGTGTGCTCACACGTTTCTTTACGTGAAGCCTCTGCTTGTAAAAACAGCACCTACCTGGCCTTGGCCTCCTGGACCTGAGGTGGGTTGTTGTTAACATGGTCCCAAGGCAGAAATCCACATAACCAGTGAAGAAGACAAAAACCCAAAATCTGGAGGTCACCACGTCTAGATGGAGCTGTAAAGAGACAGAGAGTTGGTCAGAAAAAAAGAAGACATCTGATATTTGGCTGCCATTAATATTGAGATCAGATTCACATCTCCACAAAGACTAAAAGAAAATAAAAGTCAGCAGCAGTTTCTCTCATATTACAGAGTGACTGTGTAGTGTTTCAGACAATGGACTGTTCTCCAGAGAAGTGAAGGTTGGACATTCACAGCTCTGGCAAGTTGAAGCATATTTATGATTCCCAAAGATGAATAAATCCAAAACTCTGCAGCATTGATACTAATTCACACTTACACTCTGTCACCTGTCAGCAGGACATTTCTGCTTCACCCATCAAGATGGAGAGTGATGACTAAACTGAAGCTAAAACACAGCACTGTGTTTGATTTACAGCCCGTTTGAACAGATTCAGCTGAAACACGATGACGGAGGGATTACATGCTGTAGAACAGTATGACGATGATGGTGCTGGTGGAGGTTCATTTTATGTTCCAAACCGGGCGTGGTTCCTCCCTCGCTAAGACAAAAAGCACTCTGGAGTACTCGAGTTGACTTTTTTCTTTGTAATTCTTTGTTTTGGCAGAGTCTGGTTTGTATCTCTGCAGAATCTGTTTTTCTCACAATGTGCAATGAATGTGAGTAGAACAAATTATCATTCTGCATTCATCTATTAAGAATAGTATTTCTGTTAAAGGTCACTTTTCAGTGTGGACAGCGTTTAACAGCACAAAGGAACTACTGTGCTGATGTTTTACACCCAAGTATTTAATTATTAAGAGCACTGATGACCGCTGTGTCTCCTAAAGGTAAAAGAAAATTGCTATAACGTTCATATAACGTTGTGTGAAGTGTTTAGCGTGTATGTACAGCATGTGTGGACGCCCTGCCCTGATTGGTATCAGCTGAGGAGGTCTCCTGGAGACCTGGTCAACGACGACTGAAGTGGCACCTGCCACGATCCACCAATCCCCCGGTCTCCAACCTGAGTCAATCTAATCCAATTTAAGTTTTGAGCTTGCCTTGGTTGAACTTACTGTAAACTGTACATCGCTTGTGAATACTAACCACTTTCTTCACACATCTCTGTAGAAGAATCATGTTTGCTACCTGGAGACTGGGCTAGGTTTACACTTGGACATATTTGTGTTAGAAGCACTAGGGGGGCTGTTTCTGTTTTGTGTTTTTAATTATTAGAATATATTTTTACCAAATATAACTGGTTAATGTTACTTCCCCACGCGAGCTGGGACGTAACAAGCCAAGAATCCTTCAGGAGTTTGATCAGGAACAACAAAATGTAATGTTGGGGAATTCAGACTTTGAAGGCATGAGAAACTGTTTGTGTACCAGTCTGACTGCCTTAAGTACAAGTCTGGAGTGTGTTTGCATCTTATTGCGAGCGTGTGTGATTGCATGGGTCTACATTAATGTGTGAGGTCTATCAATACTTGTCGACAGACTCCATCCAGAAGGGTCGAGCCCGGGGAGTTTTAGCAACTCAATACTGTAACGGCCGCCACACATCTCTGGAGAAATTACCTATCGACTGGCTCCATCAGAGGGGAGAAATCTCCTCCCTGAGCCACGGACGGCATTGATCCTCCCCAGCCAACAGGCTGGTCTAAAGAGGAAGCATGGTCACTTCCACAAAGGACCAGATTACATGGAATGGGTGGGTACTGGGCAGTAATCTGATTACATGTCAACAAATATGTAGTTTATAAAATGTAAGTGGGTAGGGAGTAGTTTATTGTAGGTACAGAATGTCAAGCTGTAGGGATGTGTTGATGAGCAGAGAGCAAAAAATGAATAAAAAGAAATGAGTTGATTTTTGAATAAAAGGAAAACTCTAGAGGAATAAACTGCTCGGACACAGCAGGGAGGATAAACGATCAATGATGAAGATCAGAATGGGGGGTGGTTACAGAGCAGTTGTTGACACAGACGGATGTTAGCTATTGTCTAACATGTTGGCATCAGAAACCTCACAGTAACACTACTTTAAGGGTGTTAAGCAAAGTCGGAGGAGAATTCTTAAAATCAAAGTAATATTTATATATAATCAATCTTTTCACCTCCACGTCACAACTCTCATCAGCTACTATGGTAATGGACCAAATGTGAATTTGCATCATAAAGACCATGACAAGTTATTTTTAAGATGCAACAGGCAGAAGTTTTGGATCTAATAGCAAAATCAGGCTACATCCACCATGCTGGGCAGCATCTAAAACAAAAATAAGTGTTGGGCACAAGAATTTAATCCTAACATTTCCACATTTCCTCCCAAAGAACCTGGAACTTTTAGTCTAAAGAACTACTTCTTAAGGAAGTAAAAGGTTCCTTCAGCCCGTTGTCTAAGTTTCCACCAGAGTATAAAGACCTGTGATGATTAGACAATTAGTCATCCTGTACTATTGGAAAGTGCTATCCCCCTCAAGCAGGGATTTTTGTCCCCAGAACTTAATTTAGACCCTGGACCCTGCAACCGAGTTCCTTCCTTGTACCTGGAAAAGCATCAATGCAGCTACAATGGCCTGACGCCTTCTGTCGTATAGTTTGACAACTTCAACACTGACACATGTTTTGACCAAGGAGAGCACAAAGCACCCTTGCATGCACAACTGTAGGTTAAGCAAAAAATTATGTTTTATTAATTTCAGTGACCATCATCTTCAGGTCAGGAGCAACATACCAAACTAATCCGACCAATAGGTGTACACTGACAGAGCCGTCGAGTGGTGATGAATGCTTCCAGGTGCACTTTCATTCATAAAGCTGATTACATACATGAACATCCATCGTTAGTGTTGTCAGGTGGAACAGTGAAGTCGGTCCCTGCAACCTTACCAATCACCTCTGTCAACGCCCTCATCTGCTCAGTAATCATTTCAAAGACTGTCGTCTGGTTCCATCATTAAGGTAGTGGGTGGTGCATGTATGTGACTGTAACACCACCACCACTACATCTCAACAACTCTGATAATAAGAGTTCAGTCTGCGTGCCCTTGTGGGTATAACATATGCATTAAGTCAGCATTACAGCATGGCTTCCTATTGTTGTAAATAATTACCCAACACTTCATTTCTACTGAGAGCCTGTTAAAGGAGAATAAAGATGAAAAATGCACGTGATACTGACACTGGAAAAAGTGTGTGCAACTCCCAGAGCACCATAATAGATTAACAATTAAAAAGATCAACAACTACATTAAGCGTTGCTGCCCTCTGTACGTGCTCTGGGTGTGTTATCGAAGCTCATAATAGCGCTTTGTGCGTCCGCTCTCCTGTATTTAATGCATTTTGCCCTCATATGAGGGATGACACAGGACAGTGCAGAGATATGTGTGTGTGCGCACACGTACACACTTAAACAGCTCTTAAAGGGATGTTGGGCATGCACACGCATGCACGATACATAAATACAGAGCAGCAGCATAAATACACACACACACACACACACACACACACACACACACACACACACACACCACTCACATGTTCTCTACATGCTTTAGACAGGGAGGTGAGGCGGCGATGGTGTTGTTGCTAATTATCTCCTATTGTTATTCAGATTCCCTAAAGCATGCTGCAGTGTCACACTCTTAACCCTTCTGCTTCACAGTCTTGTCGTTTGGAGACGGTCTTCTGTCCGCTGGACGCCCACCGAATGCCGGTAATTACACCGTTTAGCTCGAGGTTCAAAGGCCTGCCAGTCGGCAGCTGCGTTTGCCAAACCCTCACCATGGCAACCTGTCAACATCTTTGCGGGGAGCCGTGCCATCGGGTCAGGGGAGGGCAGATAAGGGTCCGGTCCTCGGTCATAATCTCCACGTGAGGCAGAAAACACTCTAATGCTCGTCTGTTTTTTAAGCAGGCGACAAACATATATAGGTATTCTTCTCACAGGTGGAGCTTTCTTCAGGTCTTTGGATGACTGGTGTAATACAGGCAGTATAAACAATGATTATCTCTGCCAGGCTTGCAGCACTCTTGTAGCTCCAATAAGAGCACTTGGTGGAAATGGATGCTTACTTTTACATTGTGTTCTTTCATGTAGAATAGCAAAAAGGTGCATCACATTTTTTATAGCTCAACTCATTCCCTCCCCCTTTCCAAATCATATTAAAATTGACATGACTTCCATTTGATAGTTATTGCTGACAGGACATTTTCTGGCCCTCTTTTACTTATCGATCGCGTTGATAGAAACAGTACCTGTAGCGATTAGGCAGTCTGAGCCACGCTAACTCACAGTATCGAACTGGAGGGGAGTGGAGTTGGTCGGCGTGGAGCTCGCAGAGGTTATCTTGTGTCTCGGCCTCGCTCTAACCAAACATCAAAGCCCTTAATTAATGTGGGATGAATACACGATGCAGGTTATGACTTCAGCTAATTAGGGAATTGTTAAACAGAGACGGTACCGGGGAATTCAGAGGGGGCCCTGGATGGAGAATCGATGGTCAATGAAGAGAGGGAGCATGTAGGCAATTTGCCAGTTAATGTGTTCCCAATATCAGCAGAGGGAGGCAGGGGGTGGTGGAGCAGAGAGACTATTTTACATGTATTGACAAGCAAAGACTGCAAACAAAAAGAGCTTATAGTAGGGTTAATATAGATACTGTAAAAATACCTGAATATCTGTCATTTTTGCCACACTAAGCAATAAAAAAGTAGTAAAATTAGTAACAAACAGTCTGAGGTAGGTAAATCAAGGTGACTCTATGTCTTCTGTAGGTTTATTGCTGGTGTTTTGTCCCAACAATGCACCAACCAGAGCTACAACAGCAAGGAAACACTGTACCAGAAAACAAAGGACGAAAGAGGAGATAAAAATGAACTTTGGAAGTTAGCCACTCGATTTGGCCAACAGACTGCTGAAGTTCTGACATGTTCTCTCGCTGAACTTTAGAATGCATTTTTGTGGGACAGAACAAGGACGGTGGACCTCTACAAGTTCCTGACATTTTTTCATTTCTTGCTTGTCTTGAGTCATGCTGTAAAATCCTTCTCTTCACATACAAAGCTCTTCATGGCCAGGCACCATCGTATCTAAAAGAGCTCATAGTACCTTACTACCCCTCTAGACCACTGCGCTCTCAGAATGCTGGGTCTCTTGTGGTTCCTATAGTTTCCAAAAGTAGATTGGGAGCCAGAGCTTTCAGCTATCAAGCTCCTCTTCTGTGGAAGAAACATTTTGGGTTTGGGAGGCAGAAACGGTCAACACCTTTAAGAGTAGACTTAAGACTTTCCTTTTTGATAGAGCTTATAGTTAGAGCTGGCTCAGGTCATCCCTTAGTTATGCTGCTATATGACTTCCCATGATGCACTGAGCTCTTCTTTTCTTCTCTCTCTCTCCATCTCTACACGCTCATGTCCAATTAACATGTTACTAACTTAGCTTCTTCCCCAGAGTTTTAGTGCTCTCTCATCTTGCAGGTTCTCATGGATCGTGCCTACACAGAGATCAGTGATTGGTCGAGCCTGCTGCTGTGGTCCTGCATTATGTCCACTACATTTACTCTTATTATGACTGTCATTGTTACGACAGATGGCCCACACCAATGAGCTTGGTTCTGCTCGAGGTTTCTGCCCGTTAAAAGGAGGTTTTTCCTCGTCACTGTCGCCGAGTGCTTGCTCCTGGTGGAACTGTTGAGTCTCTGTCGATAACATTATAAAGAGTACTGTCTAAATCTGCTCTGTATGGAAAGTGCCTTGGGATCACTTTTAATATGATCTGACGCTATGTAAATCAAACTGAACTGAATTGAATAACTGTGACATATTTAACAGTATCAGCGTGTTGTAGTCGTGAATGTGGGGAATCTGGAAGATTGTTTTAAATAATAGAATAATAGTGCAGCTGCTCGTCTTGGCTCCTAAATACTTAAACATTTCATCAGCTGTCAGCACCTGACCCACATCATGACACAGAGGTCCCGGCTTTATGTGAAGTCAGAGAAAGGCCTATGCAAATGCTATGGTTACTATGGTAACAATCTAGAAATAAGTTTTGTAGATGCCATTTATTTAAGTCACTGATTGATGGATATGTGGGTCAGATTTTCCACTGGACATTTTGACCAGCAGTATTTTTATTTACAGTCCCTGGGTGGAGCTGAACAGTTCCTGCTTTTTGTCCTCTCATGCTCACGTATGAAGGCTTACCACATCCTTTGTGAGCATCAATACTGGTGTATTCGATGGTTCCATTGTGGCCCTTCTTGGGGTTCTCCTTGTACTCTTTGTGGACCCCGTCAGGACAGTATCTGTAGGACAGCCCGTAATCGGCTAGGTAGACCTAAAGCACACAACAAGACACACACACACATTACCAATTACAAAGCCATTCAACAAATCAAATAAATGTATCTTGTCTTCACAAAGACACTGAGTAGCATCTTACTAACCTGTTCAGGGTTTCTGTAACCCAGCATGAGGTTGGCAGCTTTAATGTCCGCATGGACATATTCGTTCTCATGAATATACTCCAGTACAGACACCTGGACGCAGGCCAAAAACATAACATGTACAAACAAGAACAAGAATGAAAGTTATGACGAACAGGCTGTGATGAAACAGAAGTGACAGCACAACGTCAGAGGTATGTTCTGTTCATCTCAGGGTCATTACGTGTTTTCAACAATCAATGAACATGAGTCTGTCTTTTTCTCACCAGAGTTTGACCAAGCTGGAGCACAGTGGCCTTCTTCATTCGACCTCCCTTGTGCACACAGATTTTCTGAAGGTCACTGCCCAGTCGGTCCATGATCATGAAACGATACCTGAGTGGGAAAAGAGCAGATCAATACCTTTGTTCCTGATTCTGAATAAAATCCCATCTCTGAATTCCTGATATGAAGATGAGAGTTCTTAAAAAAAAAAAAAAAAAAAAAAAAAAAACTGAACGGAAGAAGGAGGTCTGAATCAGACTTTATCACACAGATTTACACAGAGGTCTTTAAATAACATTGAAATAAATTATACGGTGGAATTTCACCAAAAGCTGCAACTCCTAACACCGTAAGTAGTAAGATGGTCAGTAACAAGTAACTGACCAATGTGGAAGACGTCAGACATTGTAGTGATAGCATATTGGAAATAAATACTGGAGTTTGAAGCCATTCGGAAGGCAACAATATAGTTCACCTGAAACAAAATGAGCAACAAATAACAGATTTGGATAAAATTCTCACTTGCTAAAAAAGAAACACACAGAATATGGCAGAAATTGGAATAATTTATATGCATAACGGACATAAGGCGGTAGAAACCATCTGTCATCATGGGGAACGTAAGATCTCTCATCAATAAGATGGAGGAGCTATGGGGAACGACACACAGTAAAGGACAAGTCAGTGGACCACAGGCCGGAGTCTGAACCGGGTCGCTGCAGGAAGGACTCAGCCTTTCGTACATGGGTAGCCCACTGTATCAGTTAAGCCACCAGGGCACCCCTATTTATTTATTAATGAGTATCTTCCTGATCCACCTTGTGTATTGTGAGCAGCTGGTGTGGGATCTGTTGCAGGTGCGATATATTAAAATCTAACTCACAGTAATACAGTAGAATGCAGGGAAAGGCTGTTTTTACCACATCACCTAATGATCTGATAACGTGTTGTCCACTGAGTGTTACATCAGTACCTGAGGTCATTGTATTCAGCGAGACCTGAACCCCAGTATGTTGGGATGCCCAGGAAGTCCAGTTTCCTGCGACTCTTCCATTTTTCCACTGAAACAAAAGCAGGGCAATAATTATTTCAATGTGTGTACGCACAATGCTATTTTCACAAACCTGGTTACAGTCTAAAAAGATGGAATTACAGGAGTCAAGCCACCAACTTAATTAAAACTCAAAAGCACAATGGCTGT
This sequence comes from Protonibea diacanthus, assembly GCA_028641955.1. NCBI lineage: Eukaryota > Metazoa > Chordata > Actinopteri > Sciaenidae > Protonibea > Protonibea diacanthus. The sequence goes on from CM053989.1 coordinate 22,402,069, forward strand.
ATTGAGAAAGCAGAAACCCTGATGCCTTGGATCACATAGTTATACTGACAATGAGTCTGAAGGGAATGGTTGGTTGCTACAAAACTTTTGATGAGCGTCTAATGATTACCCAGCCTTGACCTAAACCCCAGTCTAACAGCTCTATACTTTTCCAAGAGGAATGTGATCAAAGGCCCCAAAACTCTATGAAAAGTAAGCAAATGTTTTATCCACAACTCCAATTTGTCCTTGTAAGTGTAATAATGCATGCATGCAAATATCAATCTTAGTGTTTTGAGGGTACAAACACACAACAGCAAACAGACACACACACACACACACACACACAGAGGCTCCAGACAAAGCAGTGGGTCTGGCTCAGAGCTCTATGGCGGCTGGCCTGACTGGCGCTCAACCAGGCTGGCAGGTGGTTAGGGGCTCAGCGGAGGCCCAGCCATCATTACGTGTGAGTGGCTTCCTCTCTCTTGCTCCTCTCCAAACGAAGGCGTTGGAGAGCTCAGACAAGCGCGGAGAGGGGGCTAACTGCCACTGAGGTGCATGTTTGCTTTGGCTTATTATTAATTACTGTGCGGCAGGCAGCAAAGCCTCTGTGTCTGCGGCCACTTCATCAGTCAAACACACACTCATGCTCCAGCGACCTGCCGGGATGCTGGACGGGCGGTGCTACTCACTGCTCTCCGCTTTGGCTGCCCTCTGGTAGAACTTGAGCTCAGCGAACAGGGGGCCATTCTCGTGGTACTCCTGCACATGAAAGGGCACATTAATACACACCTGCAAACTCGAGAGCAGTCAGAGAGGGTGACAACATGAAGTAAAATTAGGTCGCAGGGCGGGGAAGACAATTTTAATGATTTTAATACACAAATGAAGCCTTTTGGAGGGCTTGGAAATTGGAGTACGACAAAAACAACATCACGCTTTGATAAACAAATAAGTTTTATTGCATTTTGATTCTTTTAATCACAATGTCTAACAACAGGCGAGATGGGCCACAGGATAAACTGGCACACTGGTGGACAAACACATACAAAGAGGAGAGAACACAGAGGCCCGGGAACAAAGGAAGAACAGAATGAGATGGAGGAACTTTTCCTTCTTTTACATCTCTTCGTCTATTATGTAAGAGCAACTACTTGTACATTTACGTGTTATTCTGTGAGTTAGGGGCCATTAATAACTTGACATGCAAGTGATTTTTAAGATCATTTACAGTAGCTCACAGTTATGCGGAGGTCAGACTTTAAGCTGCATTCAAACCAACTTTAGGCTGATCTACCCGGCTAATCTAACAGTCAGCAAAGACAGGGATCATCGGCAGACCTGAGTTGGGCTGAATGACGCCCGGTTGCTCAAATAAACTATCTGTAACAGCACATACTTGTCAATCAAAGTGGCCATGCTGCTAATTCTGCATAACTATAAGCCTTAAAATCATTTGAACAGGTGAGTTGTATATAAATTCACCCTCAGTACAGTTGTCATGAACAGGGAAATTAGCAACAGTGACCAAAACTGTTTTTTTTGCCTCCGGCTCCAGTGGCCGCTCGAGGAATTACAGTTTTTGGCACTTCAGCATTACCTTAATTTCACAGCCATGGAGGCTGCCGCTTGGTCACGATGCAATACAGCATCATCCAGCAAGGTGAAATACATTTAAGGTCACATTACTGGTAGCTCACTCAAATGTGTGACTCGTCTGGTAGTTGTGATTAAAAAGAAAACTGCTATCGATAACTTTCCAGCCTTGTAAATTCTGTCAGCAAATTATTAAGAAAAACAAAACATAGAGAGTAAAGGCATCTTGAAGTATACACTAATATTTCAATAGGTCTTATTATTACTCTGAAGATGGATAGCCTGTCTGTGTGTATGTGTGTACTCACCAATTTTATGACAAAGTCAGTGTCTCCTGCAACAGGTCTGTCAACACTGTGGGAGGCTTTGAGATAACAGGAGACAGTGAGGAAAGATGAGGAACAAAATGCAGCCTACAGAGTTGTGATACATGATGTGAAGTCTGTACTCTCTGATTAGATTCTTTCAGGAAGAAATGAACAAAACACGATATTGTTCATTAATAGTGTTGTAAATGTTGGGACAGGTCTTCATAGATTACAGTCGGGAACTGTTAAAGTTAAATAGTTGACATTCTTGTATAAATCTGATCTGTTCCAACAACTTCCACAAGATCAGATCAGTGTGTATCTAGCAGAAAAACAGATGGAGTTATTCTACTACTCTGCATGTATGCTGTACAGTGACAGTGTGTGTGTGTGTGTGTGTGTGTACCAAGATAGATCAGTCCGAAGCCACCTTGACCAATGATCTTCCCCAGCCTCCATTTCTTCTTGTCTGTGTCAGTCAGTATGAAGCCCTCTGGGAGGGGTTTGGGTAATGCCCTCTTTTTAGGCGGCGCCATGGCAACTGAGTTTCAGAAAGTGCAGAAAAAAGTATGCAAAATATAGACAAGTTATTAACATTATCTTACACTGACAAGTGTTTTACATTTAAAAAAAGAATCACTTTTTACAGATCTGATGATGGAAATCGCTTTGTTTCCTTCTCATCTTTTTTCCAACATACGGCCAATCATGGAGCACATCTGGTACCTACACCGGCACTCTGCCTGGGGGCCTGATGTCCATGCTGGAAACACGGAGTAAAGCCAAGGACTCCTGAGCTGATAGAGAGACACAGCCCAGACCTCCTATACATATACCATACTCTATATGCTAGCTCACGTGACCTCATGGGTATCTTATCATCAATGTTGTGAAAATTGTTATTATTTTATGAATAGGCCTATGCAGTGCCGTACTTAAAGTTTCTGTGCATTATCAGTTGTAATGTTAGCTGAGCTAGCAGCTCAGAGTGTGTCAGTGCAGTGCACAATGACATTTGATCTGGATCAGTCAACAACACTAAACACTCTTATAACACTACAGTGAGTTTCAGTTTGAGAGTTTGGTTACACTTTCATTCATCAGCTTGTTGGTACACTGCCTTACTATGACACATAAGGGACAAGTTAAAGGAAACGTCCACAAACGGTTTCAAATATGTCAGTAAAAAAAGACACTGGGCGTAGCTTTCGTTAGCTAAGCTCTCCAGGGTTCATGTATTTTCAGTTGGTTTACGGGATTTCGTAGGGAAGTTAGGAAGGGAAGTGAGTTTGTTATATGAAACCGTTAACAGTAACATGAAACACAACACGCACACTAAAACACTGGACATTTCATATAAATAATATAAATCATCCGAAGTCCGTCAAACACACCGCTGTTTACTGACGAACAGAAGTTAAAAATGTATCCTGAATAAAACTGTCGGCGTTTGGACAACTAATATAGCATCAGACTAGCGGCTAACCTAGCTAGTAGCTGCTTAATATGACTCACATGCTAAAATAATCGTCGACCCAAGAATCCACGAATCCAAGACGTGCGTCGTCAGTTGAGCTTTCTGTATGGAGACATTTCGTCAAGATGTGGTAGATAATATATCACTTCCTGAAATGTTCAGCCTGTTTTCATAAACTGTTCAACGATTACCCGGTGAGAAACAAACGAAAGCGCTTCCTGAAAGTTGACCCTCCCGTTTACGCCAAACAGCCAATGGCGTGCAAGGAAAAGTTTCTTATAAAGACAACGTCCAATAGAGAAGCAGTGGAGGCGGGGATGGACGCTTTATGCAGACTGACATATCAACACGCTGAAAATGTCATTTCTAATCTGAAGCCAAATGTTTGGCTTGTAAAAAGTGTTGAAAGGTTGAACATTCTTATACAGATTGGATGATCTATGTATAAGAGCAACTGTAGCCTGAGAACTGTTTACACAAAGAGTCATAAACTATATGTATCATTTTATCAGCATACATATGCAGGCAGACTGTGAAACTGCCGATCAAAGGGGATTAATGTGATGGTATGGAAAATCATGACATCCTGGTTATTAAAGGTAGAAGTAAAAAAAATCATGTTATGTTTTTCTAACTTGTCCACCTTTTGGTGACAGTAGACATTGACTCATCTGAGGGGTCAAATATGGATCATGTATTGAGAAATGTATGATGAACTGATGAACTGTCACTGTTTTTGTCATGTGATGTGTATTTGATTATTGATTATTGGCACATCACACCGTTGCTGCTCATGTGCTCAGTGGAGTAATGTTCACTCAGATTTGTAAATACAACTGACCTGATAAATGAAGACGGTCCAGACATTTGTGTGTTGGAAGTTCTCTGTCTGTCGCTACATCGTTCCATGCATATGAGCTCATAGCTAGACTTGACTTGGAAAAGTGTTTTCATGGTAAGAAACTAGCAGCTGTGGTTGCCAGAATTTTACCATAATAGGTACAGTATAACTTTATTACTGATATTAGTGCTGTCAATTTCACATTTTATTCTATATTTTACCTTTTTTTTTCATCAAAAGAAACACTGTTTTGCCACATGATTGACATGAAAATTCCACATGAATGCTGTATAAATCAAGTGTTTGCTATGAAATATGGCAGGGTTTCACTGTACAGTTAACAGTATAAAATACTGCTTTATTCTGTATAAATTCCTTTTAAATTCCTGGAGTTGTGCTGAGGGTGGTGTGCGTTCTTTGCCACTGTCACCAGTGAGTCCAGCCCTCCTCACCAGTCTGTGTCCCTCTTAGTCAGTGTGTCTGAGATGTAAGGTGTCTACCTGATGACCATTTTTATTTCTCAAGCACCCAAGATGCTCGTTATCTTTTAAGATGCTAATATTGTGTATTACATCAGTGGTTGGTGTAAAGTCATATGAACATTGTTGCTAACATTATTACAAACATGAAGATTATCGGAATATATATATTTTTTCCAATGTCATGATCCTTGAATTCAATAAGTGTCATGTAAAGTGTTGGGTTCTGTTTTATACAGTGTTTTTTTCATAAACATATCAACCAAGTACAAATAAATCATTTAAAGAAATCTCACATGACCTCATTTGAATATTAAACAAGTCAAAGCTGCAGAGACTGTGCTTTTATTTAGCCAGACTGTGTCCTTCACTTACAATATGATGCAAGTGTGCCATTGCATGAAAGGAGTCACAGAGCATTCAACATTAAATTTCCATTTAAAGGCCTAATTGTTTTCGAGGAATCACTGTTATTGAACAGCCGTGGGTCATCCTGCTTTACAGAGCAGATGATTCCAAGAAATCCTCTCTGCTCAGAGGAATGGTTAGAGAGTATTGATATTGATGTTATAGGTAAGATATCCCACTGCGTGTAAAAACAGTCAGTGCAGCTGGTGCTGAGGGTGTCATCCATAAATTCCAGTTTCACACAGATCTTAGTACACCCTTGTTACACTCAGTACTAAAGTGGACTCCACCTATTCATGAATACTCCAAATGGTCAATAAGGGCAGGTGGTGTTAGCAGCAACATGGGGTAAAATGGAAGAAGAGGTGGTGCTGGATTGTGACATGGGATTGGGCCTTCAAAGCAGCCTCTTGTACGCTGCTTATTCAACTTACTTTCACAAATCAATAACAGTTTGTTTTCAGGAATTCAGGCGTCCCTGTTGTAACCCAGCTTGATCTCCGTTTTGCTGTACAACATGGTCAATACCACGCCTGGCTAATGAACAGAGGTTGCAGGAACAAATGTAACGCTGGAACTGCTGGACAGAAACTCACACATTTCTCTCTCCACTCATCGCTCCTAATCAGGCTTGTTTTATGCCGATGAAAGGAGAGGGGAAAATGCCTTCTCTTGTTGTTCCTGTCGGCGTGCACCTGCAGTGAGCCTATCGATCTACACGCATCCTCAGGGCCTAATTTAAGACTCAAGGATTCTGCTATGAAAGGAAGAAAATAAAACATCACTGGTTGAACGTCAGGTAGTCATGAGGAAAACTGGGGAGAAACTGGGTCTGCTTTGGATTGAAGATGAGCTCTAAGTCATGTGTGCCGTTTGTCTGAAGATCAATGGGACAACACTTACAATGAATGTGGCCTAATTATTGCACAGAGCCTATGGTGCGTCTGAATACCTGCTATTAACTGAGCTTATATCTAATTGGCTCAGGAATAATTTTAATTGCATCGTCCTTTCCTAACATCTTTTTACAAATGTGTGCATCATCAATTCAGTGTGGTGTTAATACATTTTTAATATGGTCCTCACAGAGTTTTGTAAAGAAACCTGTCCTTGACAATACTCACACGCCCATCTGTACATTGAAAGAGTTGTTGTTCCTACAGTTCATACTGGCCGTGAAGAGCTCTCTTCCCAAAGCTATTCCAGTGTAAGACATTCCATGTAGAGGTTTCAGTCAACTGTACAACTGTGCATTACTGAAAGTTGTGAAAGTTGTCAAATTAACTGCAACATGATACTACATCTGACAGTTAGTAATTCTAAATATTATTGACTGTTCGCTCCCATGTGCACGCTTATCCTGCGCATTCCCCCTTTTGAAAAGAGGCTCCTATGTGTATGATGAAGTGTTAATTAGTGAGCTTTAAAGCTGTTAGTAGGTGTATTTTTGAACTTTGTCAGCTATCCAGTCAGTTTGGCCCTACAGCATAGTTTCCTAAATGTTTAACTATTCCTTTAAGCAGTCCACTAAAAGAGATTTACCTTCAATTGGATCAATAGATGTTAAATGACCCAATAAATAAAGTCATTGTCCTTGTCCAGCAGGAACCGTCGTACAGCCTCACATCCAATCCATCCACAAGTCACCAGTGTTAACTTCATTGATACTGTAACCTCTCACTGTGGTCCAGGTTTTAACCCCCGCCTCCCTCCATCTCTCGTCCATTTTCTCTCTCTTCTGTTCTCTCTTTTCACTTGCCCTCTACCTCCCTTGCTCTCTCCTCTCTCTCCCCCCCACCTCCTGACTCTGCCACCTCTCACCTGGGGTAATTGCTCTGTGAGCTCGGCGATGGCTGCCTGAATGACACCGCGGTTTCCTCTCGCCGCCTCTCATAGTCTGAGCTCAGTGACACCAATCTCGGCGAGGGCGTGACATCATTTTGTGTAACTGGCCCTCATGATGGAGATGGCATAATTGTCCTAATTAGGGGGGTGCGGATCGGGCGGCCGCGGCTCTGACCCACCCCGACCCGAGTCCATATGGTGGGAGGCTGATAATGAGCCAGTTAATGTGCTGTGTCCATCAGTAAGAGATACTCAGTATGGACGTTGTGCCAAAGAGATGGAGGAGGTTTTACTCTCTTTGCCCTCTTTTCTATTTCCTCCCTCTCTCTCACTCAAACACACATACATTTACATTTTGGCTCCAATAAAAGATTGGATGAAATACACTCAAAACCCTGATGTATTTATGTGCTTAATTACCTACAGTAGTCATACCTGTCAGCACATTAGTGGGCGTTACATTTTGTCAGTAACATTCTGGCCCTCATATCATAAATGACATTTTCAAACTGTTTCATTTTACGAATCATTTGTTCCTGGCCTTGTCTCTCAGCTCCCATCATGCAGCTGTGTCACTATTTCATGTTGTGACTTTGTTCCGTTTATGAATATGAGATGTATTGCCAGTTCAAATGAAAGTAATACAAATCTAATGGGCAGTAATGAGATGCTGTTTCGCCATTATTGGACGTGGGCTGGGTCTATGCCAGTGGTGTGTGTGTGTGTGTGTGTGTGTGTGTGTGTGTGCATTTTCAATGCTGTGTATGATTTGATGCTAATAAAACCATACTTTCTGCTCCAGGGAGCAAGCACTGACCAGGATTCAGATTAGGCCTTAATGGCTTCCAGACCTGGGGCTAAATTGAAATGTAAAATCCCAAACCAAACATCATTTAGTCCTTTACGTTTCTTGATGTGGCCCAGTAAGAGGAAATTGGAGACATGTAGCTGTTTAATTGTAATTTGCTTTGTTTCGTGCAAACATTGCATTTAAGAGGCTGCATTACAAGAAGAACGACGCACATCTGGATTTGCATTGCAATGCTATGACTGGTTATTTCTGTTAATCTGCATTCCTCAGAGACCTCCCTCCACTCAACAGTACAAGCACATGTGAGTTTTTTCCTCTGGTGTGTATTAGACCAATGACTCGAAAAAGGTTTGAAAATACACGATTTTTCAATACTATTTAGTCTAAACCTGATTCTGAATGAATTATTTTGACACATTATTATTTTTCCTTTATTTCTTTAGTACATTTTACAGTACAGTACAGTATTTTCATTTTGTGCTACTTTATTCCACTACATGTATGTGATAACTTCAGTTACAAAACAGGTTTGGACAAATCTTACAAAGATTCACACAGATTCAGTTCAGTTCAGCTCAATTTTATTCATATATTGCCACATCATAATAAAGGTTATCTCGTGATACTTTCAATGCAGATCAGGTCTAGGCTGCTCTCTTTATAATATCATTTACAGAGACATAACAATGCCCACCATGAGCAAGCATTTGGTATAGTGGAAAGGAAAAACTTCCTCAGAAACTTCGAGCAGAACCTGGGTCATGGTGGGCAGTCATCTGCAGTGAACAGCAGCAGGCCCGACCACAATCGCTGATCTAGGCAAAGCCATGATCCGTGAGAACCTGCGAGACGAGAAAGCAGAAGAAGCTAGGTTAGTAACATGCAATGATGGAACATGAGTGTGTACAGATGGAGAAAGAGAAGAAGAGAAGGGCCTCCAGAACCCACTACTACCTACTTTTACCTCAGTAAAATATGTGCATATTTCTTCCACCACTGCATAGTGGTCATCATAGTAATATGTGGCGATTAATTACAGTGTTGCCATTTAGCTTCCAGGCTTGTCATAAACAACAAGTGTGGATCAATTCTGCATTAAAATCATAATGCATCATATCCATCACATCAGAGGTGTAAAATTCACACTGGACTAGACATCAGACCAATGTTATTAACCTAACATATCAGCTAATCAATACACTGGTCAATAGATTACAGTTGAGTCTGGTCCAGTGGTTCTACCAACCTTATTTGTAAAACCATTTTACGGGCTTGATGTGCTTATCTTATGTATTTTATGCTGTAGTGCAAAGTTTTTGAGGTGGATTCAAGTGTTTTTGTAGTGCGTGTGCTGGGAGTGCAACTGTCATTGGAGTGAATGAGTCAGATCATTTCAATACATCCTTGACAGGCACAAACACACACATGACACAATAGTTGCTGACTGTAGAAGACCACATAGCAGCTAGGAAACATGTCAACTGCCATTTCTCTGAAAGATAGACCACATGATGCTGCATGAAATTGCTTAACCACGAATAGATTGGCATGTTCCAAGGGTTGAATCCTACCAACCATGGCGGTCCCCTGGCTTTTTCTCGAGAGCCAGGTTGACATAGGACATAAAATATCTATCAGTTATTGGAAAGGTTGCCTTGAAATTTTGTATGGACTTTCATGGTTCCCAGATGATGTATGCTCTTGTCTTTCCCCTGACCTTTCTTCTAGTGTCACCAGGTCAAAGTTTTTAATTATCCCATGAAATATCCAAATTTCTACAATTGTAGTTCGATTGGTGAGATTTATTTTTCGTCCAGCCCCATCATGACGCATAACGCTACCTTCAGGTCAAATATTTTATTTGTCCAACACTGGTCTCTCAGAAAATACCTTCAAGCTGTAACATCTTTGCTATACACTAACATAATAAACTAAGGGAACATTAGCATTAGGCATTGTAAACATGACACCATGACCACATTAGCATTTAGCTCAAAGTTCCACTGAGCTGCAATCAAATGGCTGTAGATCATGTGTCACGTTTTCATTCATGTACAAGAAAACCCCACACAGCACTTTCAGCTTCTTTGAGGAAAAAGCAGCATTTTTGTGAAATGAATGAATCTCCACACAGAAAACAGAAACAAAACTCTTCTTCTGTAATCATGGATCTAGACATTTCAGAAATGAAAGTATTTTCTCTTCACAACGAATCACTGTATTTGTTCAAGGTCTCCCTTACAGTACCCTCCAACAGCTAAATACCCAATAATTATCTCTTTGGACAATGGTTGATATAAAAATAAATATATTTGATTGATATTGATATAAAAATTGAAAAGACTGAACAAATTTAATCATGATATAATAATTAATAATTGTCTTGTTGCATGAGGAGGTCCGAGTACTGGCCTGGCTGCCGTTGTTGCGTGTTATAAAAAGCAGAGTGCTGTATCACTTGACAGATACACAGCTCGATTCATTCACTTAGAGGACCTTGGTCAAGGCAACACCATGTCCAGTGTTAACCAGTGGAGTAATAAAGAGAAAGAGCGAAAGAAAGAAGGTAAGAAAATATGAAAGTAATTTTTCATTGGTCTCTACCCTCTCTCACCTTGAGCAACATTGACTGGATATGATTTAAAACCATGGCTGGACCATGCCTCTCTTCACTCTTCTATGTGGCTTTGTCTGTCAGTTCATGGACTGCGGTCACCACTGCATTTTATTCAACAAAGCAATCATACATAACATCAATACCCTCTTTGTACCTTCAGAGTCTTAGTTGAGAGTTAACTAAAGTAATCAAACTGAGGAAAATTCCAATGTTTTATGACTATGTATTAACACTGCAGCTTCTTCATCTTGGACACAAGTTTACTTTTTCTCTGTAGAACTGACACTACAATATACATGTGCAATATCTTTTTAAGGCTAGTTCAGACCACCAAAGAATCGCTCCAAGACAAACTGAAATATTCAATTCATATAGTCTGCAAGTGATGACATACAGTTCTCTATACTTTCGTTCTTACCACTGACCTTTCAGGCTTTTTAGGAGCTATATAAAATTAGATTTGTATATATTTTAATACAAATTGAGGATACTGAGAAATTTCATACAGTTGCATTTTCTAGTATTGATGAAACAAGAATAGAAAAGGGGGGAGAATTTGGACATTTTACAGTATAAAAACTTAGACAATATATCAATCAAATCTGCAAGCAGCTGATAAAAAAAGGACATTGCAAGGACATTCTGAGACGAACAAGAATTTAGAAGCACGTAATGCAAACAAAGAACCATATTTGACCTGAAATGAACTTTAGGTATTTTGGAGTAATTACGAAATCATGGTTCTGTGTGAGTTTGTAGCAAACCGTAGAACAATAAAACTCTTAACAGTAAGCATTAAACTCTAACTAAATATATAAAGTACTATTCAAGTAAAATAGGATCAAGATAAAATAAATGTAGAGAACTGTATGGAGGATGCATATAGAACATATAGAGGACTGTGTAGACTTAGATTAACACTTAATTAAAATATTGCACTTAAATGATTGATGGAGTTATTGCACAAAGAAAGAAAGAAGAAGAGTGTCCAGATTATTATTGCACAGTGAGTTCTCTTAACTCTATTTCCTCCTCCCCCAAAGTGAGGAGTTGTAGAGCCTGATGGCTGAGGGTCAAAGGAGTTCTTGAGTCTGTTTGTCCTACACTTGGGAAGGAGCAGCCTACAGCCAACAGGCTCCTCTGGTTGCCGATGTGTGCAGGGGGTGGCTGGCATGGTCAGTAATGTCCAGCAGTTTGTCCAGTGTCCTCCTCTCTTCCACCGTCACCAGTGAGCCCAGCTTCATGCCGACAACAGAGCCGGCCTGCCTGATCAGTTTATCCAGTCTGTGTCCTTCTTAGATGTGCAGCCCCCCAGCACACCACAGTGTAAAAGAAGACTGGTAAAACGTCCACAGCAGTTTGCTGCAGATGTTGAAAGACCACAATCTCCTAAGTAAGTACAACCTGCTTTGTGTCTTCCCATACAGGTGGCTGGTGTGAGTTGTCCAGTCCAGTTTATTATCAAGCCACAGCCCGAGTCCACAGCCTCCACCTCAGCTCATCCTAACAGGACTGGTCGTGGTCTTGGTCTGGAACTCCCAAAGTCATTGACTAGCTCCTTTGTCTTGGAGGTGTTGAGCTGTAGGTGGTTAGTGTGGCACCATGCAGTGAAGTCCCTCACCAGACTCTGATACTCCTCCCCTCTGTCATCCCTGATGCACCCACCGATGGCTGTGTCATCGGCGTACTTCTGCATGTGGCACAGCTCCGAGTTGTAAGTCTGCAGTGTACAGGGTGAAGAGAAGAGGGGCCAGCACTGTGCCCTGGGGGGCTCCAAGTGCTGCTGACCACAGTGTCAGACGTGATGTCCTTCAGCCTGATATACTGTGGCCTGTCAGTAAGGTAGTCTGACATCCAGTCCACCAGGTTGGGGTCCACTCCCATCCTGCTCAGTTTGTCCTAGAGCATAGGGGGTTGGATGGCATTAAAGACACTGGAGAAGTCCAAGAAGAGAATCCTCACAGTGCCACTTCCCTTGATGGGAGTGGACCTGTAGTATGTGTAGCATGTAGAGGATGGCATCCTCCACACTCACATCTGGCTGGTACGCAAACTACAGGCAGTCCTGGGTTGTACCTGGGGTCTCAGCCACCTCAAACCCCAGGTACAACACGCGGTCCTGGGACAGTGACTTACTTTGAACAGACAGTAGTGAAAGTGTCAAACATTTACGTATTACACTGTATGAACACTGTTCCAAAAGGCAATAGAACTCTTATGATATGAAATTGAATACATAAATAAATAAATAAAATTAAAAATAAAATAATAAAAAATAAATATTCCTCTGTTACAGCTCTGTTAGAATATATCACATTTGTTTTGTAGTGAGCAGTTAGAATATTTATAGTGGCTCTAATTATTTAGTTTTACTGGATCATTAGTATGATGATGTTTACCTTCTGCTGACTTGTTTAAAGCAAACAGGCAGCTTCAATATCCTGTTAACAGACACAAGTCTGACACAGTATTTGTTTATACATTTTGAAATATTATATCAGTTGTTGAAGAACATTAAACATAAAACTTTCTATTTTTTCTTGTGTTTGAAAGTCTCTTCAAGCAGCTTATTAACATTACCCTTTATTGGTCCACGGGGAATTTAAGAGCCATAAATCAAGCAGTAAACAACATCAAGCAAGGCTAATTTTGTCTTTAAGTAATTTTAACCATGTGTCATCAGTCGTGTTTTAATTGCTCCTAAGGGGGTCTTAGAAGACATGATTCAGATATTATTCAGCACAAAGCAGGTTTACAAGATATAAATAGATTTCAGTGCTTAACCGAGTAACACAAGTAACCTGGTTAACCTTTCAAGACACTGTGGAAATAATATTCTGTTCTTCTATTATTCAGGATATATTAACAGACATGTAAATTATGCCACTTTTGCATTTTTATTAGTTGTTACTGCCTGATAAAAACAATAATTCTATCGAAATCAGAAGCTCAAAGACAAAATTCAGTCCCATATACTGTATACTGATTATACTCATATTTTAAGATGTTTGATTTGAAAGAGATCTTATTTTAATTCTAATGATAACCACTGTAATTATGAAGTCCTCCTGCTCTTTCATGTATTGTTGTTATGTGTCTGTGGTTTTTCTGTCACTCACTCTGTATTGAGTGTTTTGTCAGACCGATGACGTCTGATGGCATTTGAGCTGCTGTAACTGTGCTCTCTGCTCGACTGTTACAGTCGTCTCCGTTTCTCACAGCATCAGGTTTCATGTAGTTTTACAGTGTCATTCTATCATGCTGAATATCAGGTATTGCACCGTCTATGTGAACATGATGTGCTGTGATGTACCACTGAGCTGTGATGTTTTCACGAGGTATGGACTGGTGACTGATTCCTTGTAAAGTGAGTGTGTGTTGATAGCCTTAAAGGGACGAAACCTAAAACATTAGTTACGTACTGTAACTACAGGTTCTGTGAGTTCTGTATAAGTGTAGCCCTTTAAGCTCTGAGCTGTCTGTTTTGGAGCCAACTGCCCGATACATAAGGTGACACTGAGGCCGAGGCTCACCTGGCATGGACAATGACCCTTTCAGACACAACTGTGTTACAGGGCCTTCCACCAGAGGTTGTGATACAATGTACATACATGTGAACTTGTATTGTAGAGGGTTGAAGCGGGTTTCAGAGTGCAGTTCTTCTGTGGTCATGTTGTATCTTAAAAGGGTCATAAAAGGCTTCAGTGCTACATGAGTGACAAATTAACCCAGCAGTGATAGCCTCAGAGGGCTGGAGCTACTTTGGAGTAATTGTGAAAGAGCAATGGCCAAGGGGGGAATGAGTCAGTGTGTCTGACAGTCAGGGACAGACTTTTGTGTTTATAGTGCTGGCCCCTGCTTTTCTCTGGTCCAGCCAAAAACAGGAGATGATGTGATGTGAATGTCATGAGTTTGGGTCATAAACCAATAAAAGTATTACACAAATTGAAAAATGATGTATTCATGGCATCATTTATTTGTTCCAGGATTGATCCATAGCCATATTTACTCATTGCATAGGCTTATTCATTCATTCATTCAATATTAACTAAAATAGCATGTCATATGAGTTGCTGCTGTTCATTAAAAGTTAGGCTGACTGTAACAATGATGACGCGTTGAAACAGTCAGGATAGGTCAAAGTCAAAGGCCATAATTCAATAAAGTGATATAAATCTTCTGAGATTACGAGATGAATTGTTTTATTAGATCTGAATAAACAGCACGGTGTTGAAGAGGATTTGTTTCTGTGTAGAAAATCAGAGGCAGAAACTTAGTTACAGTTTGTGTATTCCATGTGTGCTGGAGGTCAGGTAACCCATGCTTTTACTACTCTAATTTGAAATGGAGAAAAGATAAGTACACACAGGCATTCCGTTTCAACACATTGATTCTTATATGCAAAATATGCAGGTTCGCACAGCAAGACACACATATAAGCTACATAAGATACAAGAACGTGTTGGCATAACTCTCGTGCTTCCAGAGTGTCTGCGTATTCAAGTAAACATTTTCGAACACAAATATGTGAAGTAGGAATGTGTGAATGATACGACATTGGTACAAGGATGAAACACGTGTTAAGTTGTGGAAAAACACCAATAAGATGCCAAACATTCAGAATCTGTGCTTATAATCAGTTTTGCACACGTCTCTGCACAGTTTCTGTGAACACCTGAAGCTGCTTCACACGCTTCACAAATGGAGAAAGGCTGCTGGCCTACGAGACATTCACACTAACAAGGCTCACCTATTTTCCCTCCTCCCGGCAATACTAAGCGTCCAGCGCAACAACAAAGGAGCACTGCTGGCAGAGAAGAATTTATTGATTTATTCTTTATGCTAACTAGTTTGCAGTTGCACAAACAAACAGCACTTTGCTTCTTTTTTGTTTCATCCCAAGTCCCGCCCCTAAATCACTCTGACCCCAATAAACAATAAAATACAAAAGCATCTCTGATGTTGATCCCAAACTTTCCATCCAATTTATGCAGGTGTGTGTATGTATGTGTGTGTGCAGACTACAGGGGATGCAGAGATCCAGCCCTACTGTTCTCTCACCTGGGGCTCCTAACTAGCTCGGAGAGTACGGTCATACGGCTCGCAGGTACCGCGGGGCAATTACACAACTATCATTTCCAGAGACTACCTTTGTCTTTGATGTTGTTCCTCAAACAACAATGCCTTCCTTCGCTTCATCCCCCACAGGTACTCAGAGAGTGTTAATTACAAAGGCGATTACCATCTGCATCCAAACTAGTGTTTCTCAAACTGTGGGTTAGGATCCTGATGTGGGTCGAACACACTTCTGAAGAGGACTTGAAGTTGGGTAGTTGTTTGGTTTTGATGAAAACAGTCAAGAACAAAGCTGTGTATCATGTGAAAAGATTACCAAACAGTTCCTGTAAGCTAACCTCCAGCTGACACAGAGAAACATTTGCATGCATTTTGAGTCATTTCTAAAAGTCCAATAGTCACTCTCTTTTTAGATCTGGTCAACTCCTAAATAATAAAATTCTGTCTCTTGTCACTGAGGAGAACAGAGTTGGTGGTTTTTGTTGGTTTTGCATCATTACAAGTGACCACTTTCACATGAGAATCCATCTTGGCGGGCTTCAACCTATCCACTTGTGTCCAATAAGGAAGTACTGGCAGGTACGACAAAAGCTACAACCGTTGCTTCACAGAAATGAATCGAAAACAACAATGACAGTTAACAAGGTTAGCGTAGATGCTGCTAACATCACTTATATCAAGAAAACAGTGAACACTAGACAGTGAGAGACAGATGGTTCATCTAATCACTTACCAAAAATTATTTGAAAGTGCCTTTTCCAAAGTCTTTGACAACTTCCCAGATGATTCTGTCTAACAAGTCAGGTACACTAACATTTAACATTTAGTTGTAACTTTTGTAACAGTTTGACTTGAACGTTTACCATCTTGCAGATGGTCTTGGCTTGGTACTTTTGAAAAGGTGGGAGAAGGTAAACATAAGAGAAACATGCATCATCATCTAGGAAGAAGTGAGGAACTTTGAGGAGGAATCAAGGAGATCTCAAGCAGGTGATCATGCCTCACTGAGTAAGATTTGATTTGATTCCTTCTCAAAGTTCCTTGCTTCTTCCTACCCTCTTCATACCCTCCCAGAGGCCCTTGACAAATTGGCAGCAAGCCATAAGGAAGGTAACGTGGCCAGAGTTGTGGAGATTAGACCTTTTCCCTATCTCATTTTTGCTGTGGTCGGTATGACATGTTCTAGCACACATACTGCCAAACAGCAACCCAACAGGCCTAACAGCAAAGGAAGAGGGTTGTTAAGAGACACGTGGAAGGAGAGCTTCAACCTGCAGTATAATGCATCACTGCAGGGGCAAAGGTTGGCAAGCAAGGCTGTTGCCAGTAGAGGTCTACCCCGCAGCTTCAGTTTCTGTTTGGCGATTCTTGACTGCTCTGGGCGTCAACAGAAAAGGGAAGAGGGATGTTACTCAGGAAGTAGAGATGGCCTCTTGCTGGATTTGGTGTTGGTGTGAGGAGATTAACTGCATGTTAACAGCAGATGGACAGTGATTTGGCCACCACCGCTGACCAACCAACTGGAGGGTGTCACAACTGATGGTGGAGACCCTATGAAAGCTGTCTGAGGACATCTCCTCCTGACCAAAAGCAATAACAACTTTTGTCTGGGTTTAGTATCTGACTCTTTAGCTGCTAAATGCTATAGTCTGTTTGGTGCTGTGCAGGCAGTGTACAGTGGGTTTTTAGAGCGTCTTCAAATAACTGAACTCCAACTTTATGAAAGAGAAATACTACATCAGTGGAGTACCTTTCTAAGAAGCTAAATCATGCAAAAACACGACTTTACTCTGGAGATGTGCCTCACATATGCTGGGAAAACAGATTTCTCTGAAGTGTTGTTATGTGCACATGCAATGTGGACAGGAAAATGTAATTAGTGAAATCATGGTAAATAAAATATAAGCATCGGACGATCACTATGAGGCTAACAGACCATCTATATGAACATAAAAACTGACAATATTTTCATGAAGTGTCAGTTTCACATAATAAAGGTTGCAATCCTTCCAATAAAACGCTGGGTAAACGCAGTTATGCTTGGTTTACCTTCCATTATAAAACACACACACACATCACTTTGTCACCTCGATGCCAAGAACAGATATGCCCAAGTTTTTTTTTTTTTTTTTTTTTCTTTTTAGGCTGAGCACATCGCCAGCACAGTGGGAATGCATTATTCAAATAGATCTTTGTTACTCCTCCAAGATGATTGTGGCACAATCAGCCATGAAATAAGTTTGCTGTTTTAAAAGTGTTATTCTCCCTCCAGGTCTCTCAGGTGTAGCTTTGTATTCAGGTCGCCTTGCCTGCGCCAAAAATCAATCTCAATCAAAGGTGCCGAGGAGTTTATCATAAATTATCATGAAAAGGGTTCCCACTCAGTAGATGCTTAATTACAATCTCATTTGAATAAGTTTGCATATTAATGAGTTTGGAATGAAAATGGTTTGTGGGGTTGGTGATGGGGGGCCGCGGGGTAACCCGCGGCGATAATGACGGTCCTTTAAAATGTATGCGATATTATTGCTGGTGGAGAGCACACTTTTGTGTGTGTGTGTATCTTTATCTCTCTGTCTCTCTCGCTCACACACACACACACACACAATTACATGTGTACATACGCAAACATCCATAGAAACACAGAGGCATATGCTCAAACACACTCGCATAGTGACACACAAGCTATACACACATTAGTGTGAGCACATGCACACTCAGGGCCGTTATAATATGATTAATGGGGGAGTGTCTCTGACATTAATAAACTATAACCAAATTAAAGACTTCATTAGTCTCAACTTGAGCTCAGCGTTTGGTCACACGGTGAATCAGCGCTGTGTGATATTTGCCTTGCATGACTTCTCCTTTTTCTTCTCTTCTTTTCCACACCGCAAAAGTTTTCTCCCACAAAGTTCTCCTGCCAGATTCCGACTGTCTGTTATGGAAGTTTGTGTACCGGAGTCATATGACATTGATATCTGTGAAGAATTCTGAATTGTCATATTCTGCAAAATCAGGATGGAGTATGTTTGTGTGTGTGTGTGTGTGTGTGTGTGTGTGTGGCATGGATGTCTGGAGACATTCAGTTCAGTCTGTTCTTGCAGTGTCATGGAAGGTGAACAGAGGGCATGAAGTTGTGGATATTTAGTGTCTAAAACCAGACGTACAGGATGGCACACTGTGTAAAATCAAAGTAAATATAGAAATATTTGAAAAAAAAACAACAACATTTTAGTTCCTGGCTTTATCTGTGCTCTGTTATATAATACTGTGAAATCCTGTTTCCCACATTTTCATACTTGTAAAAGATACAGGATGTTTCCAAATATGTGCTTGCACTTCACATATTGTCTCTGTCCAATGATAAGAACAAAAGAAATAAAAGGTCTTGTGTTATGCTTTGTGACAATACATTTTTATAGTATGTATATTTTAAACACACACTGTAGCAGCATTTTAAGACAGTTTTGTCAGTTTTCATATTTCTTAATCTTTGAAAAGGTGATCATCAGGGGACACTAATCTGAACAAAAAGGCAAAAAAAAAAAAAAAAACATGACAGTAAACAGACATATTTGTGGTAGAAACATTGTCATGTCAGGGTGGAAGACTTTTTTGTTTGGTTTTGTCCTTTTTTGTAACTTTTTACCCACACAGGATCCTTTAATCCTTTAGCTAACCCTCAAAATCACCAAATATGGAGGTATATATCACAGCATACAATTGTACGATGTATAATACCAGCACTGTGTTCTTCATATAAATTATAGATATGATCTCTATGAAATTCATAATGTCTTGGGTCCAGTCTACTCCAGCATGACAGTTTGCTACTTGAAAAAAAAGAAAGCAGTTGATTATCCAGTTCTGTCAAGAGATACTTACTGCACATGCTTCATGGCTCCAAATAGATGCAATGATCATGAGTTAAACAGCTCAGCCTATCCACTCCAGCCAAACCTTTAAACAGTCAAACATGCAGGTAGAGGCGATCCAAACCTCCTTTCTCCTCCTGTGATCTGAGTTCCAAATAATAATCAGGTTGAAATGGATTGCATGAGGCGTCTGTGACATCCAAATGCTGCGTTCAGCAGGAAGAGGATGACAGACTCCAGCTTCACAAAATGAGATGAATTTAATAGTCCTTTAGAAAAGATCACCCTGTCCTTCCAAAATATATTTTAAAAAAGCACAACCTTTGGCAGTACTCACTGAACTCTGTGTTTTTTTAAAATGCATTTCTGAATATTCACCCCTGTCAGCACCCATATATAGAAACTAACTTATCCCTGCTGCTAATCTGTGATGACGCATTGATCTGCTGCTGTGAGGGGAAATAATTTGACACTTTCAAAAGTCTCAGAGCAGCTCTGCTTCTTGTGGGCATTTAGCTTGCATGTGATATTTCCAGACTTTGCAGGCAAACATTTAATTAGTGGCACTAGAATCACAAAAAACACTATATAATTTTAGGCATTCTTTTTTGATTCTTTCAAACGTTCTTTAATGTTACACTGTGATATTCATGACACTTTGTGCAAATTGTTAATTGTGTATCTCTGTGTGCACACAGTAACAGGCTGACATAGGTGAGGCTGAAGATGAAGTCCATTTTATGGATGTGGTGCAATGTATATATTAAGTTTTGTTGTTTTTGTTTTTGTTTTTTTTTATACGTGTGAACAGTACTGAAGCTGTATTTTTCTGTCTAAAAAAGTCTATGTGGTGAGTGGTAACACTTTTCTTTTACCCCCTTATTGAACATTTATGAGCAGTAATAAACATCCACAGGAGCAGTTATTCAGAAATAACAGACCGTTTGTTTGTCTGTTATTGAACAATAACAGACAGTGCTGTAACTGAACAATCAGAATTGAATATTCAACAAAGCCACGTAATAACACAGTAGAAAGTAAAATCAGATATTTTTCTGTGTTTATTCATGTGATTTGTCAATATTTATAACTTATCCTGTGTATCTGTAGTTTGTGTATGAGGTGTTAATGAATAACTCATAACACAGTATAACCCCAATCAGAATTATTGCCAAGTAGGTTTGACATACAACAGTTTGCCTTGGTGTTTAGGTGCTTAACAGTAAAAACATCTACATGTTTATCATATTTTATGATGAACAAATTATTGCAGTGTGTAATAACACATGTATTATCTGTTTATACATTTATGTTTTATAAAAACAAAGTTTTTTTATGTAAGAAAATTGTGCTCATAAACAAATTGATAATCCGCGGGATTAAACTGTCCATAACTGTACTGAAAATTAATTAATTATTAAGTATAATAATACCATGAATAATATAAAACACACATGCTTTATATTTCATATTCATGTAAGATATTTTATGGGATGACAAATGAGCTATATTTTAATGTCAGCCATGATCTGCTCCAGATGCTTTACATGACTTTTTTCTACTTTAATTAATGCTTAAAAATGTCCATATCACATCTAAAACAACATTATACTTTGTGTCATAAACCATTAATTAATTAACTGTTCACACATTGATTATAGATGCTAAATTGGCGGATTAATAAAGTGTAAAATTTGACCTAATTTATGGCATCTAACATCTCACATGAACAAAACTGCAGGGACTATTTTACTGCACACAAGCTCAGTTTATACAGAAAATGGATCATAGGTGGCAATAAAATTAATTTTGTAAAATTCAACGGCAGCCAATAAAGACTGATTTAAAAACATATCTTTCATCTTAGCAAGTTGAAAAAGGTGAGTAAAATGAGCGAAGGTGCTTCTATCCTCCACTCCATCCGTACTTATTAGGCCCACTATGAGAACATAATGAGCACACTGTAAACATTATGTAACACTCGATAATGCATGATGCTCCACATAATGCTTTAAGTAGAGTGTCACCTTTGTTCTCCATAGGAAGCGTGGTTAGTGAAGCTCAATTGTTGTGAACAACGTGCTGTTTCCCCCTGCAATGGAACAATACAGCTGTCAGCGCAGGCTGTAACAGCGCCGTGTGCGTAGTTCGACAGGAATTCAACACTGCCTGGGAGACCTTGGGCTTTCAAGAAAAGAGACAAATAAAGGCAGGAGTGTGTGTGTGCGTGTGCGTGTGTGTGTGTGTGTGTGTTTGTGTGTGTGCGTGTGCGTGTGCGTGTGTGTGTGTGTGTGGGGGGGGGGGGGGGGGGGTGCAGTGTCCAATCCAATGATGAGGATCATTCATCCTTGATGCAACAGCAGAGACTAGTGGTGAAAGACTGCAATGTGCTCTGACTTTTCTCCTCTGTTTCCATTTTCCTTTCATTTCTCGTCATCTTTGTTTACCTTTTCCTCTGCTTCTCAATCACTCTCCTGTTGTTTCTCCTTCTTCTTCTTCTTCTTCTTTTTTTTTACCCCATCACCCTCCTCCTCCTCTCATATTCACCTCCCAGACTTGACCTTTTCCTCTGTTTGCAAGATTATTACGGCTACAATTATTACAGATTACGCCAAGGGAAGAGGAGTGTGTGTGTGTGTGTGTGTGCGCACACATACACACACACACACACACACAAAGCAGCTTTTTATTAGATTTGTACAATAGCGCTTATTGACTTCTCATATCAGCTAAAGGGCAACACCCATGAAATAGGGGAATTATATTTCTGTTGTTTTTTTTACTGTGCATGCATGTGGGAATTGTTTCCCCTTTTTCAGCTGTGGTTGCTAATTTTATACACTTTTATAGAAGCTGTTAGTTTTCCCACTTTGACCTCTGACAGGGACAATTTTTAGAATATTAAACTTAAAACATTTAGAAAACAACAGCTTGTTTTGGAATAAAAGAAAAACCTCCTGATTCATCTCAAACATGCCTTCCCTCTGTATTTCTTTTGTCAGTCTTTGTACTTCTCGACGCACTGAAACAAAACAAAAAAGGAAATCGGCGTATTTGACTGTGTGTTTCACAGCATGTTGATGAGCAGAAGCCAAAAAAGACGGGAGGTGGAGTGTTCAGCTGTGTGGAAGAATCTGAGCTTAATCAGAGTGGAGGGCAAGCAGATTAATTACACCACGACTTATACACACACACACACACACACACACACAACACCTAAAGTACACACACATGTTCACACACGCACACACACATGCACAGACACACACGTGAGCAGGAGTAGACACCAGTGGCCCTGGCTAATAAAGACGGCATGCTAATGAGCAAGTGTTAAGGAAGAGAGGAAAAAAAAGAAAAGAAAACAGCCGTGGAGCAAATAATTCATAAAGTCATATTGATCTGTGAGTAGAGACGTTAAGCCTCCATTAAGGGCAACAAAAGGAAAGCATCATGCTTCATCAACAGGAGAAGCTAAAGGGAGAAATGCAAGATCTCAGACAGATTGTCATTAAGGACATGTCATGTGACATCCTCGCATATGCACACACTCGTCATGTTTGCACTCATGCACACATGATCACAATGACAGCAACACATACATACGTACAGCACACACACACACTCACGAGTAGGATGTGTGCCGCCCTCACACTGTAACACAGAAAGAGAGGAGGGGAGAGAGTGAGTGAGGAAAAGACAATAATGAAAGATTAAGAGGAGGAGAAGGAGAACAAGAAGGGAGGGCTCGTCTAATAAATCAGGAAAAACACGCAGCTCCCGTTTGTTTGGTGATGGACTCAGGCTGAGCTTTTATGTGCTGCGATCCTGCAGCACGCCGCGTGAATACTAAATTGTTACTGTTAAATAGCTCAACGTGGTCACCATGACTGGAAGGAACTGAAGCAAGCGTGACTTGGTGTTCATGGATTCAGAGGAAAAGCGTTAGTGAAGTCACAGAGAAAGTTTTTTGATTTTGAGATTTCATTCATTTCTTAAGCTTGACTGTAAGAATACCTCTCCTTTTTATTACACAGCTTTGCTGAACACTTGATCAGATACAGTTCTTCTATGGTTTATTATTTTTGAAGAGCAGGCCACGGTGATGAATAACAAGACCACTGCTAGGACTACTGCTCTGCTCAAGACTCTGGAAGACCACTGCAGAAGCAATAATTCATGATTTATCCAGCAATAATCATTTTTAAATCAATAAAACCACTTCAAAATCAATATTTTGTGTCAAATTATTGATTTCTTTCATGACTATAACTAGGATAATGTACAGTAAACGGGTCAATGTCTGCAAAATAACCTCCTTTAAGGTGGGACCTGCACCACCCTGTCGAGGTATATTTTGCAATAATGATCAGCTCACTGTACATTATAATATAATAATTATTATATTTTTCACAAAAATTGATTTATTATGTTGGATCTGTTCAGTGATATGTTACCTTATGATGTCAGGCATATCAGAGCTGTACTGTAAAATCAGTTCTCTTTCTCTAGAGTTGCCTTCATCCCAGTAAAGATTAAAAGCTACATTTCTCACATGTTCCTCTTGAAAGTTCACACAGCAAGTTATTCTCATGATACACTGGATACTCTCACCAGCATGTCTGTGCAGACAACCAAGTTCAATACAAGTGGCATTGTTTATCTACTTGTCTGTGTACTTTGTGTGACTGTTTCTTACACCCTGCAACTGATTTAGTTTCGTTTAATTTCAAATGTGTTAAGTGAAAATGTTCTGATAAATCAACTGCACACTACCTGCTCAGCACAGAACAGCCACACAGATAAAGTTTGTGATTAGCTGGTGAACACAGAGCCTGGTTGTTTTCTAAGGAATGGTGGGGACCAAACCAGAGCAAAAAACCAAATAACTATTAGATTATTTTGAAGATTCATCAGAAGAATGACCACATGACATGTATTTTATCTCTGTCTTCATGCATTAAAGATTGATGGCCTACACTGTCTGTGCATTGTTCAGAGCAGTCGGATGATGTGCCGATCCGACTAATGGAAAAAAGTTAGAACCTATTAAATGTGAAATGCCATCTAAAAGGCATTCTGTATATGAATACAAACCTAATGCAGAAGGTTACAGTATTTACACAAGACTATTTCTCTACTGTCATACATCTATGCACACACACACACACACACACACACACACACATCTCAGGCTTTGGCCTATCATTGGTGCATCAGGATGATTGAGATTGGTCTGGCAGAGGTCCAAACCTTGTTTTGGGTTAAGCCCATGCTGAGAGAGGAGAGCAGAGGCAGAGAGTGATATGCTTCACCCTGACTCTCATTAGGCAACTCAGGGAACACGTCAAACTGCAATTTGTTTCCCTTGCATCCAATAAACAGCTCATTCACTGGTCAATCAGTCACCACAGCGGCTAGTCAGATTAAACCCAGTGGAGGTTGACAGAAAGAAAAGAAAAGCAGAGGGGGAAGAGGTTCAGAGGAGAAACAGGGAGAGGACAGCTGAGACAAAGAAACAAAGACAATCATACTGTACATGTGAAATATTTGGGAATGTTTAGTGGATAAGTGATGAGAACAACACCTGCTGAATTATGCGCTGTAGTGTTTCATATTAACACCATAGGACGTATTATGGTATAATGCTGTTTGTAATAACAGGACACAGCAATATCCGAAAGAGAAACCTTGAAACTAAATAATATATTGATAAATTTGTCAGTATTTTGTACAAGACTAGAAAATTCAGCAGGATTAGATTTTGTATTAGAAGCAAAAGCAGTAGGCAGTCCAGCTAAAAATCAATGTGAAGTGTAATATTTCCTGTATATTTAGTAAAGGCGTAAAGGTGTAGTGATCTGCTATCACTACCACCGAAGGTTATTATATTTTAGACACACGGTCAGTCATCAACCAATCCTTTCATTTAACTTTTCAAAAAAATAAAAAAATAAAAATGGCAAGGACGATGAAATCCAATATGGCACAGTTCTACAAGGAGGCGTTGAGCGTGTCCTTTCTTACTATAAATTCAAGAAAATTCATCGCTAGGAGTTCCCTGGAGTATTTTTTCTGCAGTAGCGTTTGTAACCTAATAACTGGTCATGATGGGGATGGGTTTGACCAATGATAGCAGGCATGGACTGTCATCCACAGTAGCACTCTGAAGTAAATTAAATAAAGTAAAAGAGAATTCTTATTTGACCTAAAGCACAATCTTTACGTAAATTTATACAAGATGGTTTTGTGTCTGAGCCTAATTAAATCATAAAACTGAGCTATTTTTCAGCAGTGATTGGTGGGCACATACAACTGATGTGTCGCTTCAGAGGGCATAAACCATTGACACATTTGCTTGTTTCATTTGGATACTTTGTGGTTCATTACCAGTTGTGAAGGCATCACTGTAATTTTTCTTATTGCAGAACTACAGGCCCACTGTAATGTTCCTTCAAGTGTCAGTCCAAACCTGTCTCCTAGAAATGACATTTGCCTGGATTCTTTTCAGTGAGAACATCCTTTGAAACACGACATCCATGTAACTGGATGACAGTTGTACAAAGTCAAAATTTTGCAACAGATGGATGTTCAGGACTGTAGAAAACAGTTTAAAAACATGAAAATAGAGTTCAGTTCTGACAGTTCAGTTCAGTTCAGTTGGACACTGAGTTTTTGTCCAAGGCAGGATCATAGACCTGGCCTTAGCTTCCACTTGGTCCGGCATGGACGATGGTTGTGGATTGCTGTTCAGTCTCCTGGGAATGGCTGAAGGGACAGCATTGTAGGTGGAGGATAGGTGGTGTCTGAGGCATCTTCCTCTGCTGAGTGATGGTTTCTCTACTTTTACATAGATAGCCTCCTTCACTCCTCTTTCAAACCACCTCAAACCACATCTTCCCTGTCCAAAATGCGAACATCATCGGCACTAAAAGAGTGTCCCCGCTGCACTGGACAGCATACACTAGATTGCTTTTCTGGGTGTGATGTGTGTGGTGTACCAGTTGTATAAGTGTGTCACTGGGTTTGAAGAACACTGGGATTCTGTGCTTGATAAAGATCTTCCTGAGTTTTTCTGATGCACCAAATACATAGGAAATGACAATATTGTTCCATCTATCCTTCATATCTTCATCACCAACAGTCTTGTCCTTCCTGGATCTCGTGGCCACTTTCCCAAAGGTTTACCTAGGTGTACCTAGCTTATGTTAGGTGTTAGCTAGTGGGTGGTGAGAATCGAAAAGCAGGTACTGGTCTGTATGTGCAGGTTTCCTGTAAACCCAAATGTGGAGGCTCCTGTCCTCATTAATGTGCATGTTATATATTCGCAACATCCTCTCACGTGAACTTGATGTTTCTGTTCCTGAATCTTGTATAAGTAGAAACTACGAAACTGAATGTCAAACACTTAACAAATGTGCTCCACTCACCGTTACTGGAGAACTGTTTTTACTTTACAAATGAAAAGTTTTCATGACCACAACAAAGCATTACTGACACTGACAACTGATTTTTTTCTTGTAGTCATAGTTGATCATATGTGTTTCAGTGCTGCCATTTTTACATTAAGTCTAATGGCCATTGAGCCAGCATTTATTAATATTTTCCAAATTGAGCAACAACAATCTCCCAAAATGGACAAAACCATGAGCACAAACCACAAACTTTATGTACCACCGCACTCATAATATGTCATTAACACAGGGCCTCAGGATGGCAGCATTTGTCCAACAAACAGCTCCACACCATTCTACCAACATAGACTACTGGATACACACTAGACTTAGTTTATGACATACCTTGACATGGATCATTTATCTGACTGAAAGGTCAAAAGGTGACCAGAATATCTAAGTACCGTATTCCGCACGCCCTTCCCACCCACCCCATTCCTTTCACCTTTTCTCCACTCTTTCCTAGGGCCTGTCAGGGGGGTCTGGTGGCTTCCCCACACCGCAGCATCAGACCCAAGAACTTCACGAGATCATACTTCATCCACAATCATTCATTTTGTCAATAAATAATTTTAACGTATCTTGTTGATGGTGTGGTCCTGCTAGTGAAGCTGCAACCAACACTTTCCCAGGCACACCTGTGTTTAAGTGTTAACACCATGTCGACCTATTCCTTAAAGAAATGAGAACAGGATAAACAGTGACTCTTTACTGAGGCTGCTTTTCAGTTATGGTGAGCAGCATGTGTGAGAAGAAGGTATTTTGAGTGTGTGAACAGCAACACCAGTGCAGTATGGAGGTCACACGTATGAGTGTGTGTCTGGGCATTGGGGTGTTTATCAAGATGTGTGTGTGTGTGTGTGTGTGTGTGTGCAGGTGTGAAGGTACGCATTTCTGATTGTTTGTATGTTTGTATGTTCGTGTGCATAATTCTGTTGTACTGTGTGTGTGTGAGTGTGTGTGTGTGTGTGTGTGTGTGTGTGACGGCTGTTGTCCTTGTCAGAACACCTGGTGTCTCCTCCCCTCCTCTCTCTCCTCCTTCCTTTCTTCCGACACTTCATCAATTCACACACACACACACACACACTATAAAAAGATCCGATACACACTTGGAAAAACACATACATCTAATTCTGCAACCAGATCAAACATATACGGTATACACACACACATGCACAAAGACACACACATACACACACACACACTGCAGGGGACTTCCCTTGTAGTCATATTACTACTGTATAGATTCAGTACACTCCTATAAACCATAAATTATTGTACCCAAAACAGACACACACTCACACACACAGCAAAAACCTCCTCTTCTTTATTTTCTATTCTTGTGCCAACTTCTTTCATTGCCATTTCCCTGTTTTTCCACCTTCCGCCTTTCTCCTCCACTCCTGCATCCATCCTTCCATCTCTCCCCCTCCCTCTCTCATTACCTTAATTAGATCCAGCAGATGAACATCGTCTAGTCTGTTGGGGAGGAGGCTAGGCCTCGGTGATGCAATAAGGCTCATTTGCATCGGCAAAGTTAATTGCGGGAGCGGAGCAGGTGTATGGCAATAATGATCATCACACATGACACTCACCTGTGACCGGTGGTGTACGTGACACACACACAGACACATAGACAGAGATACACATGTAGCCACATGTTCAGCAACGTGCATATAGGATTTTAAACATACACACATCAGGAAATAAGAGAAATCTCAACGCAGACATACACATTCACACGTGCGCACATATGCAATCATCTCTTGTCACCATGTTGTTTTATTTCCGAACTAATCCCCAAATTCCTTCTGGTAATATCTATTGGAAGAAGGCCACAGACATTCTTATTCCAATGACACCCGGTAGGCAAGTAAAATATCAGTAAAATATGAAGAGCACATTCACACGCTATGAAATACTGAATAAAACTCTGGCATGCTGTGTGTGTGTGTGTGCGTGTGTTCATGTGTGTGTGTGTGTGTGTGTGTGGCTGCAGGGACACAAACAAGGTGCTGTTGGACAGAGATCAGAACTGTGGAAGAGACTGTATTTTAAAGAGTACTGTGGTGTTCTCCCAGAGAGCCGAGTGTGTGGCAGGTTAGCATGATGAAGTTCTCATGAATCACAACCACAACCATTTACTGGAATTCTATCCCAGTTAATGGATGCAGGAAGTTTGGAGTCTAAACTGTCTCATTAGATGGTTGGTAAGCTTAATGATCATGCATCATTAATAGAATATGCAATTGGACAAAATGGAGGTACCAGTAATGTGTCATAATTTCACCAACAGCAATAGAAAGATTTTGTTATTTTCTCAGACCATCCATCCGTCCGTCTGTCCATCCATCCATCTGTTCTTCTCGATGAAGCCAACAGAACCACATCATCTGCAAACCAGTTCCCAAACCAGACATCTTCCTCACCTTGGCTGCGCGTTGGAATTCCATCCATGAATACCATGACAGTATAAAGAATGGCCAGTGCATGAGTAACCCCACCCATAGGTTTCAGAAACACTGTTTTAAAGCTCAAAATTGGCTGTGTTGCCTCTTCTGCGTCAGGCTAATCTAAAAATCCGCAAACCTACCTGCCAGTCAAAGTGGCCACGCTGTTTGTATGTAATTGTGTAATTATGTGCAACTTTAATCCTTTGAAAAGGTGAGTAGTATAAAAATTCACCCTCAGTACAGTTGTCATGAATGGGCAAATTAGGTATATAGAGACCAAAAACTATTGTGCTTTTTTATCGTCAAAATAGAATATGAAAAATAAATAAATAATAAAAAATAAATATGAACACATGTTGCCACCTCGGCGACTTTCTTACTAGACTTTTCAGACCTACTTACAATATACTTCTAAAAAGTGACTGGAGACAAATCTAATGACCTCCAGAGGGAGAGCAAGAAATATACACTAATCTGTTACAATGTCATTTTTTTTACTGTGTGCTGTTCAGTGTAAACTCACTCTGTTTTCTGGAAAATTGAAAAATTACGCTGCAGGATCCACTGTCATAGATGTATGCTAGCTGTTAAGATTCTCCTGAGTTTTCCATTTTTCAGAAGACCCCCATGTCTTCCTGACTCCACATTTCTGTAATGAAATAACTCCATAAATTCACTATAAAACAGTCTCTGACATAAACATAGATACAAATCCCTGGTTTGGGTTAGATTTTGTCCCCTGATTTAGGCTGTAATGTCGGGAATTTGGAAAGTATAATGAGCAACCATACTTATTCACCATTGATTATGATTATTGACTTGGTCTTTCATCTATAAATCTTTAAAATTATGAATTTGACTGCTGACCTCTGTAAATCTAAGAGATGGGGTTTGATCACTGAGGTGGATAATGTCACAGAAGACCTGCTTATAAAATGAAATATTTGCTACATATGATACAAATTTCAAAATTTTCTGGAACAATACGGAACAAATGATGGACATCAAAAAAATAAATGAATAAAAAGTCCACCTTAAGAGCAGGGAACTGGTTGAGCGAGCTGGTAGCTGGGTAGAAGAACTGTCTGGTGTCAATAATAGTAGCTACAGTAGCTGGCCTATCAGCTGTCAAAAACCTGGCTCAAACTGCAAACAGGTTACCAGCTACTACTCGAACATGATAGCACTAGAGAGACGGGAAAAGACTCAACAAACGAAGAAGATGGCCTCTGTCCCTGACTGCCCCCTAGACTCCAAAGGAGAAGTGGGGGAGAGGAGGATGTTAGCAAAGCTGACATCCATCATGAACAACTCCTCTCCCCTCCTGCATGAGACTGTGGAGGCCTTAAACAGCTCCTTCAGCAACAGACTGCTACTCCCAACATGTAAGAAGGAGCTCTACCACAGCTCCTTCATTCCAGCAGCTGTCACACTCTTTAACACCAGCATGACTTCATGACTTTATCTATATATTTCTTACTTGTGAATAATTTATTATCACCCTTGTGTATATGAGCTGCTGTGATAAGTGAATTTCCCTGGAGTGGGATCATTAAAGTCTATCTTATCTTAGCTGTTGGAGCTTGCTTGTTCACAAACTAAACTTTAAACTGCGATGTAGTTCACCAATGATTTAGAAGATTTGTGTAGATTTACCTAACCCCAATAAGCAAAATGTTCAATAAATGAATTGATTTAATGAGGAAACATTGCTGTTTTAGAGGCTGTGTTTAAGTGTAAGTCCTTTATCTCAGAGAGGAAGGTCAGGACATGAATGGATGTAGAAAGTAACGAGTGCTGTTCTGGTTTTGTCCTTCATTTAAGAAAGTCTTCATCTGTTTAAAAATGGTGGCTATAGGTACATATAGGTCTGCCCTGTTAATATCCAGTGCTTCAATTAGAGCCAGCAATACTGACAAATTCAAGTTCATGTGTTCAACTTTGATTTGCAAATTAGCACAGCTGGCCAATACAAACAGCAATTTGAGAAGTCATTGCAGCGACTGTCCATCACCTTGTTTCGTATATAAAAGTACCACACTACAGTGACGCATCGATCTCATACACTTGCAAATAAATTGATTTTTATTGATTAATTGATTTTTAGTTGATAAAAGTGACCATATCCTAACACCGCTCTGCTTACATGAAAACACTTTGACCGGGAAACACATCATACTAGTAGTACAGTATACCATGTAACCACACTTAGATACACCACACTACAGATACGCTGCTGGCTGCTCAACATCAAGACCTCCTGTCCAGAAAGTAAAAGAAAGAACGAAAGTAAACTTGATGGGTTTGTCATCTCCATCTGACCAGAATAATTTACAGACCTTGGAGTGAGGATCACACGTCTGTGTGCCAGGTTGAGGGCTTGGCGATGTGGCTCACACTTGTGTTTTGCCAGGTTTGGGTGGACAGGGTGGTGGTGATGGTGACGGTTGCACGTACGCCAACAGTGTAAGATGGATTTCTCTGTGCATATTTAACACTACTGGATTCAACACCGTTTCAAGCCATATTTAGATGCACTGAGGTGTGGCATCACACGCACTTAAGAAGCAGAGTTTATTATTCAACAGGAACACGGAGGAGAGAGAACATATGAGCTGCTATCTCCACTGATTATAGTGTGTTCGAGGCCACATCCACACTCGTGGTACATTAAAACTGATCGCTCTAACTGCAGAGACTTTGGGACTAAAAACAGCTTTTCATAAAACTCGTCGGTGTGGTTTTCAGGAATGTTCACGTATGATTGTAAACGTTTACAGATAAGAGCTTCCATGCAACAGCAATGCTCCAGCAAGAAGTCAACTTTATGTGGCCTCCAACACCCTGTAAGCACTTGTATTGTGTGCCAGAGTCCTTCAGCTTATGTGGTCAGACAACTGAGGGAGTATAAAAGAGTGTTTATGATGAAGAGTCTCAATGTGGCAGTCCAGAAACTTTGTCTAGTTTGTGCAGTTGTGTTACAGCAAAAAGCAAAATCAACATAAATGTGTCAGTCAATACTAATGTGCAAAATGAACGGTTATGGAACTTTACACTGCTGATGCCCTTGTTTGCCAAGGCATCCATTCAATGTCAGCTGATAACTGAAGAGAAGTGAAAAAGGAAAGCTGATGCAGATGCTTTAAAATCTGCGTAGCTTTGAATAAAATTATTTTATTCATTATCTTCGTGTTTTAATTGGAAGCAGCATTTGAAAGGTATCCACATTGGTGCAAAATGGTACTAGTTGATACAGAGAAGACCGCAACTGTCTGTAAGTACTTAACCTTACAGTGTATGCACCGTATCTCACTGTGCTTCATTTCATGTTTAGAGGTTTTGAATTTACAGAATGTGACAGAAATGTAATATAATATGCATAATGTTTTTATTAGTGTATAACTGAAAATAACCTTAGAATGAGCCTTTTATATTTTACATTTACATTTACGCATCTAGCTCACGCTTTTATTCAAAGCGACTTACAAAGAAAGGGAAATAATCAACGTACAGTGTGACAAGGACATGTTAGTGCAGCAATAAGTACTGCTCACAGAATCAAGTGACAGTTGTAGAGGGGCATAGATTTAGCATGTCCAGTTGTAGGAGGGGAGGTGCTCTCTGAAGAGTTGGGTCTGCAGGGGATTTTTAAAGACAAGAAAGGTTTAGATCACCTTGAGACTACTTTGAAGTCAGCATGAGGGATTTGAATTTAATGTGAGCTACGACTGGTAGCCAGTGGAGCTTGATAAAACCAGGTTTTGACTGGAAACCAGGTGCACTGCCGTGTTCTAGATCATCTGAAAGGGTTTCACTGTGCAGACTGGGAGGCCTGTCAGGATGTTCAGTAATCTAGCCTTCAGGTGACCACAGCTTGTATCAGGAGTTGGGTAGCATGTTGAGTTAGGTAAGGCCTGATTTTTGTGACGTTATGAAGTGCGAAGCGGAACGACCTGGCAACAGGTTTACATCTTCTTCAGTGCAGGTCTTTTTCTACAGAGTCTGTTTGTACAGTAGCTCAGAATAGATAAACTCATCACACTAGGAAGGAGAGGGTGAGGCATGGGGGATGTAATCATTAACTACTATTATTGCCACAAAATACAACACACTGGTCCTTTAAATGTCACATTAATTATCCAAAAAGTCTTATAGTTATAGCATGTATACTGTATATTTGTATGTAATTGTCTAAGTCCTTTGAAAGTAACAAAAGCGAGTCATGAAAAAGTCACTGAATACAGCAGTGTTGTGACTTTAAAATCCATCACCATACTTACTAACATACTTACTAACATGACATTTCAGTAGTAAGAGGACATGTACACTCTTAGTAGTGTGCACTGAATGGGAGCTGCCAATTGTTATAGCTTATTCCACACACTGCTGTTGCAATGCAACAATATCACATTCAATAGAAGTCCATACTTACTAACATGACATTTCAGTAGTAAGAGGACCTTGGTTGAAGCTCCTTCCATCAATGTTTGCAGTCTTTTATGACAGGAAAGATTATCTTCTCACACAAACAACATTCAGTTCTCCTTCAGTTACCCTTAAAGCACAAAAGGATACATGACTGCATACCTGCAAAGTAAAGCAGCGGGCCCATGTTGTGTTGTAGTTGAGCCGTCATGGTGGAGAAGCGAGGCAGAGCGGGGCTGCTTCAGCCAGTTGGTTTAAGTGTGAGAATTCGAGGATTGTCAAAGTGAAAATGTGATGATCACGCCAGATGGCGAGTTTTTCCACGTCACTTCAAAGAGGCAGGGACGATGCTTTGTAGGCATTCTGCCGACTGCGTCTCTTTTCATGTGCGGGTCAGAGAGGGTCAGCGATGCTCTGTCTGAGCCTCTTCATTAGACCCTTATTTCATTCATTATAGATTGTGGTTTTAATTGTCTCTGGGTGCTGTACACATATTGCATTTGTGGCGGAGTTGCGTTTTGCTTTGCGTCAACCAAATGGTGGGTTTTATTTGAAAAAGTCTTTCCACGACCAAGGACTTTCCTCACTAGTTGGCGTGGCATCTGGAGAGGTAAACAAACTGACAAAGCGTTCACTGTTTTTCAGTGAGAACAATTGACAGCCTGCTGATCGTTACACTAACAGTCCAGTACGGCTGCGTTGGCATTCCTGTCAGATTCTGAACCTTCGGCAATGTCACACTTTCAAATTATTTGTAAAAAGACCACTGCGATACACACTTACCACTTGTCTAGCATTGTTAGTTTGACAGTGTTGCTTCTGTAGCTGCCTCCTACAATGCACCACTGCATATGTGAAATACAGAGGACTCGCTGTTGGATATTTATTTATTTATTTATTTTTATTTATTTTTCTACATAAAAGTATATAAACAGAAGGAGATTGAAAATGAAGTCTCCTCCTCGCCTGACCCATCAGTCAAACAGAGGAAAATAATTTGCCTGAGAAGGACCACACAAACCACAAGTAAACAAGCTCTTCCTCCTTTTAATGCATTATTTATGGAAAACAGGATGGGAGGAGGTGTGTGTGTGTGTGTGTGTGTGTGTGTGTGTTTGTGTGTGTGTATGTGTGTGTGCAGCTGAGTTGAGTGTGCAGTATTGTCTATGATGTCCTTTGTGTTTTATTCATGACTCCTTAACATACTGTATCTCTACATACAAGACTCGCTCAGTGCTGCTGGTCAGTGTCTGCTTGGTGAGTAGTCCAGGAGGAATCCAGTCCAGGTCTCCTCACTGTGTGTGCATCGATCAGTGCAAATGGAAATATCAAACATATTCATATTCATCATATGAAGACTGAGATGAGACGAGACTGGACAATAGAAGTCCATCAGAAATCCCCTCTCATTTATCAGTCTACCTGTATTTCATGACTGTTGGCTTTCCCTCAAATGTACGTATGTGTTTGCATACAGCGTACATTTGTGCAATGCAATAGGAGGAGTAAATGTTAATGTAATGTGAATGCTGGTGAAGATGATGATGATAACTGCGTGCAAAATCATTACATATTATGGTGGACTTTGTAAAAGGAAGCTGAAAAAAAGAGAGTCAGATATCTAACAATTTGACTGAAATCTGTTTTTTCTGTTTTTTCACCCAAATTCCTCATCAGGGTGGGGTGGGGCTGGAGCCTATCCCAGCTGACTTTGGGCGAGATGGACATCTATGTACTGTATTGTGGGGCTAATGAGGGGCATGTAAGGTCAGGTGACTGGTCATGGCATGGCTTTTTAAGGGCACCTGGTGAACAGATGTGGAATGACAAGAACTGACAACTTCATGAAACTACAGGGACCAGAGACAGAGGTGTTATTGTGACACTCCTAACTCTACACTGATTGTTAATGGAGTTTCATAGTGTGGACCTACCTCTTTGACATGCTCAGAAATGCCCTCAGTCATGGAACACCATGCCAGTTGTAACAATCAGTCAAAATTAGTTTGAAACTGTAAATGCAATCTTCCAGGTGTCACGTTTTTTTCCCAGTCGTACATTGGTCATCCCATTCCTGGACCATGGTTGTTACATTTCATCCCCATGTCCTCTCACTCCACAGCTGGATAAAAGGATCATCAGTGATGATCAAAAATAATAGCATATCTTTAAAGCACCAATGCAGATTAGCACACAAGGAGCAGGTGAGGAGACCAGAGTGACACATGAAACAAATGACAATAACACTTTTACTTTAATATGATCATCTTGTACTGTTTCCACTTCTTCATCTGAGAAGATTGAGTCCAACTCTCCTGGGTCAAAAATGTCACACCACAACCTTTAGATAATGAGGTTTGAGGACATACAGTGTGTCATTTGGAAAACTCAAATGTGCTTAAAGCATAACCTCAGAACAATGGTGGGTTCGACATCTGATGTTGTTATCTGTGTTTTGTTGCATGACCTGATATGTAGTCTGAACGCCTCCAGTTAAACCCGCTCAGGTTTAGGCCCATCTAATCCTCCCTGTGATGCCAAATAGGACCTAGGAGTCATTTGGTGGGAGATGGAGGAGGATGTGATTTTTTTTTGGAGGTGCATATTGGTTTTGCTTCTGGGTAAAGTCACAGGGGTTCACGGGCTATGTGCTATGATTAGCAGTGTTGCAGACTGAGAGGGGAAACAGCAGTAGCAGGCATTAGCTGTGTTTGCACAGCTGTTAAAGTAATGTTACCTCATTCCTCTGCTCCGGAGGCACGGCCTGCAAGCTGCAAGGATGATAACACATTGTCCTCCCTGGGCTCTCATCACTTCAGTCCTCCCACTGTCATGAATTTGAATTTTCTTGGTGTGTTTGGCTTGCTTTGGCTGTGGCATTCTTCCTCAATCATTTGCTTAAGGACTACTTTTATCCCTCCAACCTTCCTCCTGCTTTTCATCATGCTATCAGCAGTGCTGGACCAGGGAATGACAAAAATGTCAGTCCTCTTGTATTAACAAGCGATGTGTAATGTGAAAGATGTTGCCTGAAGTGATGAAACCACAAAGAATTATTACCCAAGTTAACCTCAGCTCAACAGGTATTGAACATTTTAGCCTCTTCTAGCTCATTATTTTGTTTTTATGGACTGCAATTTCAGGATGGCTTTGGCTGAGGTGTTGTTGAGCAGGCTGTCTAGTATTCAGAGGGTTCGATTCCTGGCTCCTCTAGTTGAAGTGTCCTTGGGCAAGACACTGAACCTGAAATTGCTCCTGATGGCTGTGCCGTGTGTGTGTATGTAGTGAGCTTCGTGTCATCATGAGCTCTTCAGACAGGAAGTGCTATATTGCTCCCAATGAGCCTCCGCCATCAGTGTGTGAATGTGACAAGTGTTGTAAAAAGAGCTATATAAATACAAATCCATCCATTCACCACATATTGCTATCAACCGAGCCCAGCGACCTGCTAAGCAACAAACAGCAGACAGTCAGGATTAGACTGTTATTAGACTAGATGGTAAACATAGTGCACAGAGCATTTAGCAAGCTAACAAGCAAAGAATGCTTCCCAGGAGACCAAGACAGTAGAGAAAATATTGGACATACATTGGTGGCCATCTCCATGCTACTGTTTACTGGGCTGCAAGATTTTAACAGAAGCTTTTATTGGCTAACACATTGTTGTTGGTTGCTATTAATACCAAAGGTAATTTGCAAAGCTGTAATCCTTCTATAAAAAATCACCCTCAGTACAGTCATGAACGGGGAAATTACTGTAGCAATAGAGCCAAAACAGTTTTTTGTACCGGGCTTCACTTCACAGTCATGGAGGTTGCTGCTTGAGTAGAACTAATACTTGCAGAGAACTTAAGTTAACTTGTGTCATAATTAGCTTACCGGGAGGAAGACAACAAATTATGAGATTCAGTAAGATATAGATTTAAATGAACAAAGGTAATGATTTTTTTCCCCTTTGGTAACTGTAAAATTAGTGAAATTGAAATAGTAAATTACAGAGAAATTATTACAGCAATATATTGTTCAACACGAAGCCAGCTCTGATCCCCTCTATAATTTCCATGGCTCTTTGCATAGATTCCATTTTATAAGCGGATATACCTCACTTATTGGCTTTTTAACTAGTTTTCATCCTGATGTCTCTGACATGGAAGTTGGCTCTGTGCACGCTCTGACACCGTCTGTTTTAGCTAATTTGGCTCTGTACTGACGCACTAATGAGGGATTGGGACATCGACACCAGGTTCAGGGTGTGCAATGACTCATAGAGAAAAATGGCCCATCATGAGCACTGTTACCGCTCTCATTCCACCTTTGAGCCAGAGAGTTAAGATTATCTCATTAAATGAATAACATTACAGTATTACCCTGTTCAGAGGTATTATAAAATCTTATATTTCCCAAAGCTGATGAAATAAAAGGACGCTCGCTATCAAATTTTGGTCCTCTCATATCAACTCATATTGTAACCAAGAGGGTGACATAGTCAGCCAGGACGAACTGAGATGCACAAGGTAAAAAACAAAAGGCGGGTGGAGTTAGGGGGTTGTGATGGAAACAGATCGGTGTGCTAATGCTAATTTCCTCGCGTTCTTCCCCGTTGATGGGGAGATAAACAGGAAGCGTTGTGGTAAATTCTGCCTGAAGAGTGTGATTGGTGACAGGCCTGACCTCTGCGCTCTTGCCATGTTTCCCCATAACTCACAATTAACGCTGACATTAGAGCATCCCGAGAGGCACGTCCGGCTTTATTTCCCTCCCCACCAGAAACCAGGCAGCGGCAGCAAGGGCCCCTGGACCCGAGCCCAGTTCTATGATTTAGCTCGAGAGAGAGAGGGAGAGGGAGTGATAGCGAGAGGAGAGGATGGAGGGAGGTGGTGGAGGAGAAAAGGGGGTAGAGGGGTACCCTGAGCACACTTTGGGGGTTTAGGGCTGTTATGGATATGGCTGCGGTAATTACTCAGCGCTTGTTATTGCCCACACTGCCACACCTGCGCCCGGCAAAATGCCGCTACAGCGCCGGAAGGCGTTCGACAACATCTCAAGGATGGCATCAAGCTGGATTAGCCAGAGATATAAACACACATATATAAAGACACTCCTGAAGATTTTTTTTTTTATTTAACTAGGTTGCTTGGTAATCACACAAACCTTAACAGGGGAGAGCTTTACTTTGTCATGCGTTGGTTTGGACAGGCGAGTTGTGGCACTGTCCTTTTATTTGGGAAAATAAACGAGCACCTGTTCTTCGACGTGTCAAACTCAATCTCACGGCTCGTTAGCGGGGCCCCTGCCCAATAACCCAGCTTTAGAGCTGCTTTGGCTCCTAATTCCCATTTCTGGGCTGTCACACAGTGTCATCGCCACAGTCATTCATGTTTTTATTAATTTCACATTTCATCATTTATTTATCGCCTAGCAAGGCTGGCACACTAACACTAGGACCTCGGACAGGAGGTATGGAGAGGCTGACAGAAGACAACGTTATTTCTCTGGGAAACCCGCTGACCACTGACAGTGAAGGCAGCAGTCTCTGTGGAGAGGCAGCCGAGGATTTTTTACAGGATTTCTCATTTTAATAAGTAGCCTCCCATAACTGTGAGACCATTCCACCAGACACTGTCAGTGTCCTGGATCAGATTTTATTCCGTGGTAATATAACAATTTGATTTTAGCTTGACTGGTAGCACACTATGAATCTGAACACAAGCTGGAATTGTTACTGTAAAGAAAACTAAGCTGTTAGATCAAATGTTCAAAATGTGTTTTTCATTTCAGCCAGTTGAGATAAATTTAACAATTAGCCATGCCAAAGATGTTTATCATGTTGTGAGCATGAAAGTGTTGAGAGATGTGCACGGTAGTGTGACATGTTCGTTGGGGGGGGTATATGGCAAGTATAAGCTTAAAGGTCAAAATGTTATGATATATGTATTGTTGGGTGAGCAACGATATGAAAAATGTAAGAAATATAGTCTTTTTGAACATTTATGCATTGCAAGTATTTATGATAAGTATGGTACAGGTTGCGATTTCTGTAAAGTTTACCACTGTTAGATCCTAGTGTAAGATGAGATTTATTTTTAAAATTTCAAACTATTTGATAATTAGTATAATTTAATTCATAAGTATTTGTAATATTTTCCTTAATTCAGAACAGGAACCATATTTCATGATACACCTTGCATTTAATAAGTGACTGTTAAAATTGGCGGAGTGATATGATTTATGACATGTTGTTAAGTGTTCAGTTGTCCCATTGTTGAGATGGACATTAAAGTATACATGTTACACTGAAGAAACGGTTCCCATGAGTTGGCTTGACACACAGCCCATAACTAATTTAATTTAGTCAAAAGTCATAGTCAAAGTCAGTTTATTGTTAACGCTAAGAGTAACCAGCGTTATACTAGTTTAGCTCGTTAGCATGCTTTTTCTAATTAGAACAAATCAAAAAATACTAAAAGTGATGGGTTTGTCATTGAGTTTTTAGGTATTTAGTCATAAAGTATTGGAGAAAACTGACCTGATATACATGAATTCTCAACCATGAACAAATCATCATTACAAAATATTAAAGGCGCAGTCTGCAGGATTTAGTGACATCTAATGGTGTAGCCACTGATTGTAACCCTATCGCTTCACCCTCTCCTTCTTAGAATGAAGAAGAAACTATGGTGGCTGGGAAATATGGGAAACCTGTGAAAGGTCCTGTCTGGAGCCAGTGTTAGGTTTGTCCACCAGTCAACGGGATTTTTTCTCAACCTGGCAACCTGCCTTCTTATTTATGACTTCTGATGATCTGAAGTTATAAACCATTCATAAAACCCTATATTACATCTTATAAACTCTTCATAAAGGTTACCTTTATGTTGGCTTTATTCTCCTCCAAACATCTGGTATTGATGTTAACATGCAGAGAGATAATCCAGAGCACTGTCGCCAAACTCAGCCTACAATATGCTGATATAATTCAAGCATACAGTATGGTGTATGTAAGCATATGCTTATATAGTTTTGAATAAATGTGTTCCCAAGCGTCCTCCTCGGCCTGTGTGAAGGTTTATGTTGGATGTCTGAGTGTTAGAAGGGAAGCAGATGCCCTTTACTCCCTCCATGCTCCTCCCCTCCTCCTTCCTCCCACGTTCTACCTCCTACCCAGGTAACAGAGCTGTCACCCTGCTCTTAACCAGATCTGAAAGCATTAACACCCTCGCCCCACATGCTTTCTCCCATGGGACCTGGGCCACGGACGACAGCAGTGTTGCCCTCTAACCGCCGTGGCCCCCACCATCGCTGGCACATGAGGATCAGTGCAGGCGGCTCGGGCTTGCAAGCGTTGGCAGCCGTGCCCAAAGTCACTCGGCAGGCCCTGGCGTGGTGCCAGTCAGTTGAGCCAAGGCCAGAAATAAAAAGACAGGCAGAGAGGTGGGGAGGGAACAAGGGACGGATGAAGAGAGAGAAGAGAAGTGGAGAATTTTCTCTTTCATTTAGCCATCCAACTGTTTTCTCCCTCTTCTTCTAATTGACAGAATAAATGCACCTGCCATTGTGGGGCATCACAGAAATGAGCTCTGGCGCCGGTGGAGACACCAGCGAAGAGAACAAATCATGGGTCAGCTGCTCCTGTGCATCCCGTATTTCTTTCACTTACATGGCTCTACAACTACAACGTTTTTTTTTTTTTTTTTATTCAACAGTGAGTTATAGTCTTAAATGTGATTGTATTTCTGATCTCTGTAATCTGGATATCCGCTGGTCTGAAATGCCCTCAGAGACTAAATCATCATCAGATGATAGGTTACGGGTTCCAAGATTAGCAGGGAAGAAACAATAACGAGGCCATGACTTTTTTGGTATCCACCAGGAGTGTTTCAGAAGTGGAGCGTTTGGCCCACCAGACTTTCTTAACTTGCTCAGATTTAGTCGTTTTTGGCTACATAAATTAAAAATTGGTGGCTTTGCTGCATCTCAGTGCCATATGGAAATAGGTGTAAAACTGGCTAGTACAAAAGACTGGGGGAAGAGGGCTGGTATGTACATTTAAGGAGGCGATGGGGATCAGCTAACTGGGATTGGCAGGAACTCACTGAGGGCAGGTAATCAGAAGGATTCTGAAATATCAGGACATATTAGTGACTGAAAACTCAGAACATAAGTAGCTGCTATGACGTTAATTTCTTGTCTTCTGCTCCTGCAACTGAAGTGCACCTTCTGTAAGAGCAGGTGACTAACTGCTGTTTATGTTTCATGTGATGGTCTTGATAAAAAGCACTCAAACTGCCAAAATTTTGCAGCATACCAATGTATGTGCACGTAGCTACATTTTGCAAAATGACTTTTCATTCTGTCACTCACGTTAGCCTCCATTCTTACACGTTTACGTTTTAATACAGTGAGATTTTAGCTGCAGCCTGAGATGGATTTTCAGTGGAAGTGAAAAAAAAAGTGTATGCGCATGTGTGTGTGCATAAAGCATAGACACACACACACAGTGTGTCGCTCGGTTTGTATGTGCATGGTGAAAGTGTCTGTGTGTTTGTGATGTAGTCTGTGGGATAGAGGAGTGGGAGGGGGGGAGGTGGACTGGACAGATTCCGACGCATAATTTAAATTTAATTGGACCGGGCCTGACTGGCTAGGGTCAAAATGAAGAGAAAATCAGTCACATTAATCAAGATAAAATTATCAGCTGATTAATCAGTGTTCTAATTATGGTGCCGGCGCTTCTCTTCTTTGTTCTGTTTTAATTACTCTGCTTCATTGTCTTTTCCATATGGCCAGCATGTCCCCCTCAAAATGCCCAGTGAGCACACAGACTCTGACACATACGCACTAACACATCAGCACTAACAGCAAAAATAATTAGTGCATGCTCAAATATGTGAATCAGTCTGTGAGGACTCGTCTTAAATCCAGAGTTCCCCATTTTCCACTTCTCTTCTGTCCTATATGAGCACGAGTTTGTCATGGACTTTGCTTCCATGCAGAATCTCTGGCAAAGGAAATAAAAAAAATGAACATATTCCAACTCAACCTTTACCACCTCTCAGTTTCTGTTACACATTAAAGTCATAAGTCCGGTGTTGAATCTTAAAACATAGCTTTTATGAGTCTGCCAATGATATTAGATGTTTTTTTTTTCCACTTTCTAAGTCACTTGCAGTATAAGATCTTAGCATCAGTATCTTCTTTCATGTTGTCCTCATGGAGACGATCTACAGCAAACATCGCTGAATGCACCTGTAAGGAGAAGGCTATTTAAAGATACAAAGGATGTATTGGCTGATAAATGCAAAATTAATAGCCTTGAGTACCTATTCTGAAGACAGATGCTGAAAAGAACTTTCATGCCAAGAAAAAAGATAGGACAACACATGCTGTGCTTTTCATGTGTATGTGTGTATAGATGCCAAAAAATACGTCTTTTTCACACTGTCCATCTAACTGTTGGAAAGGTGACAGCTAATATATAAACCTATAGTGTTTATAAAGTCTAATAAACAGATAGAATTTCTTGGGCCAAGAATCAAGTATGTGCGTCAGCCTAGTGGAAATATGCACTTTGTTTTTTGTTTTTCTTTCCAACTTCCAAATCTTTGTGAAATATCATTTGACAAAGGTAAATGGATGGTATCTGCATGTGTGGTTCCCACTATGAAACACTGTGTTGTGGTGTGGGGATGCTTTGTTGTCAAAATTAAAGGCTCACCTGACCAGCATGGCTACCACAGCATTCTACAGTGACATGCTATCCCATCTGGTTTAAGCTTAGTAGGACCATTATTCTGCCCTTGCAAGAATGCGGCTGACTTCTAACTTGGCAGTTGACAGTTTTTCAATAAAACACCGCAGAGTCTTCAGGTAGGTTTTCAGCTCTATAGCACGTTCTTCAGGCAGAAATGCTTCCATCACTGCATTATGGTTGGATGCTATTTTATGCAGTTGTATGTTTGAGTCGTCTAACATTCCTTTGGTCTTTTTCAGAACTTGGATGACGTTGCTGTCAGTGGAGAATGAGGTAAGCCCGTCGTCAACATACTGTAGAAGTTCCTGAGAATGAACTGTTTTGCCATGTTGTGCCATATTCTTCCTGATCTTGCAGAGCCGCTCTTCTCAAACCATATATATGGCAGGGGAGAGGGGCTATTGCCAAAAACGTGTACAGTCATGCGGTACTCTGTGACCTTTTTCGTAGGGTCACTGTCCTCAAACCAGAAGAAACATAAGAAATCACGATGCTCCTGGCAAGCGAGTGAGGACTCCCAAAAGCATATTATTCAGGTCAAACACTGCTCGCACCTGGCCTGGCTTGCGTGGATGATAAACTCCAAAGATTGGTAAGTACCAGCACTCTTGTTCCTCACTAAGTGGTGGGGCTGGTTCAGCATGACCTGCCCTCCAAGATCTTCTGCATGAAGGCAACCATGTGTTCTTTCATGTCTGGCTTTTTCTCTAGCATGCAGCGCAACATTGCGAGATGCTTGACTGCTTGCATACTGTTGTTAGGGAGTCTACGCCTAGGTTCCCTGAAGGGTAGGGGCGCCACCCAACTGTTGGAGTCATCCATGAAGACTTCCCTGTCATCATTTCCAAGAAGGCTTGGTCTTCCACAGACATGGCAGGCTTATCGTTGTCAGGTGTTTGCTGCAAGACTCCTTTTCCAAGGCTATTGTCTTCATTGAACAGGACTTTTGGCTCATTACCCTTTGGAAAGTCATGGCAATGCACTGGAATATCCAGCCTCTCTTTGGTGTGGATGCTGTTAGTACAAGGGTCAAACAGAGACGTACATCCATTACTCAGCACATTAGTCCGGTAGACGTTGGCACAATCCGATCTGTGGACTTTTCCAACACAGACCTCTCCTACGATCACCCAGCCCAAGTTGAGACGCTGGGCATAGGGGGCATTGTGGGGCTCATTGCATTGTTCTCGAACATTGTGTGCACGTGGCATGTCTCGGCCAAGCAAGATAAGGATGGATGCAGAGGGGTTGAGAGCTGGGATCCTGTCCACAACCTGCTTGAGATATTTATAGTGTTTGGCGATCTAAGGCGTGGGGATTTCAGACTTGTCGTCTGGGAGCATGTCACATTCAATTAGAGGAGGGAGAGGAATGCATGTGTGAATGTTTTACCATCTAGCGACTCCATGATGAAATTATTAGTCCTCCACCCTGCGGTTTCAATGACACCTGAGCAGGTCTTCAGGGTGTATACTGCCCCACCCTCTGTAATACCAAATAGTTCA
Source organism: Protonibea diacanthus (assembly GCA_028641955.1). NCBI lineage: Eukaryota > Metazoa > Chordata > Actinopteri > Sciaenidae > Protonibea > Protonibea diacanthus. Next base: position 22,446,966 of record CM053989.1, read on the forward strand.
AAAAACTTGGATCTTGCCAGGGACTTATTGCTCTGCTCATCAAGAACAACATAAGCCTTGACCGCTCTCTCTGATGTGCTGGATACACTCTGACGAGACAGATTTTGGCACATAATCTTGACTTGTCGACTTGAACTGTAGACATGCAAATGTCAGTGTATTTAGACAGTCATCTTGTTCCCCGCCTTGCTCTCTCATGCTTACAGAGACCCCTGTCATCCCAGGAGCCGGCCCTGGGTGTAATGCTGTAGGGTGGCTCCAGGTAGGTTTTGATGTTTTACTTAAGAAGATCTGTGAAACTGCAAAACAAAAAATTAAAAGAAACTATGTCAGACTTTGTTTTGTCTGTTTCGCATACATCCATGAATACAACATGCACCAAACACCAAACTCCAAAGTTATAATTTACTCCACACAACAGAAGTAGTAATAAGTAGTGCTTAGCTTAATGCTAACATAATGGAAATCCCATTAACGGGCTAGTGCATTAGTATCAGTTGCACTATTCACTTTACACTCAAATAATAGTATACCAAAACGGGACACCATAACAGGTAAGTCACACACTAACAATCTACTTACAGACTTATGTCCCTTCTAGGCAAAGCAGGAAGAAAAATGAAGTGTGAGTGGAGACAACAACTTTAATGAAGGCTGGAACAAACTACTGTACTGTAAGCCTGCAGGAACAAACGCTGCAGCAGCCTAAACAATTCCCAGACACTCTTAAAGGGGCGGCACAACCATCATTTTGTTTTATGTAATTTATGTATGTATTTTATCTATGTAAGGGCTGTTTGACCAAGAAGGAGAGTGATGGAGTGCTGCATCACATCACCTAGCCTACACAAAGTAGCCAACAAGGACATCTAGTATGCTGGTTGAGAATCTTCTCAGCCAGCTTCATCAGGCCAATTTGAATTCCATTTTGTGAAGTCTGCTTGTCAGTTATTAGCATTAGCATACCAATTTGTTAGTGAAATATAATTTTAGGTGTCACTTCTGGATTGCTATAATAAATGACACTATTTATCCCTCCAGAAACAGCCAACACTTCTATTATTTAACATTTCTTCTGATATACTGTATGATTAGCTGTTAACTTATGAAGATGTTCATGCTTGGCACCAGTGCTATCTTGTGATGCTAACTGCTAAATATTAGTGAGTGTGGACTGGGATGTAATATATTAGTGAATAAAACATGTTCTGTTGCCACAGGGGCTCCGCATTAGGCAGGGCAAAGTGGTGATTAGCCGACCCATCAGAATCTGCACTGTAATTCCCATTACCACTTTCTCCATCTTTCCTGTTTTCCCCCTTTTTTTTCTACATCTTTCCTCCCTTTAAAGTTCTTTGAATTCATGCCTTCTCTTTCTTCTCTTCTTTTAAGCATTCCTCATAGCTGTTGTTCTTTGGATGATTTGGAAGAATTTCTTTCATGCTGCTATATAATCCAGGATTACACTGCCTACTCAGCATCAGGTTCAGTGCAGTCTTATGATATTTGATAATATTTGTTTTAAACTAAAAATGATACTCTGATACATGTGTATTAATGGACAGAGGTCCTTGAGTATGACATTTTTTTCCCACCAGTTTCTGCACGCAAAAACGACTGCATGACCGTTTTTCTTTTGCTTCATTTCACCATCTTCACTTTTCTCCCTCAGCTAAATACTTTTCATGCGGCATTTAAATCACTCATTTCATTTCATTCATTTAATTAAGTTGCCTTAAAGTGTTTAAGTAATAAATCTGTCTAAATTTTCAGTGTCAAGCACAACTTTGGAGAACCTGACTTGTGAATTAGTGCCATTAAGTGATATTCAGCCATCTTGACAGTGTTGACCTTTGAGGGAGAATATAAGAAGATATAACTGTGTTGCACCACCCACCTATGTCATTTACAGTCTTTAAGTTATATTACTCAGAGTATGCAATGCTCCACCAAAGAGACATGGTTTGCAGAGGGGAGTTGATGCAAATATGTCTTCTAAGTAAACTATATCACTCCACCCAACTGCTGTTCACGAAGAACAAGTTCCACAGTGTGATAAAAAGTGACAGTTTTTCATGTCTGTCTTTACATACATCAGTTTGGGACACTGCTAGTATGAATGCCAGCCAGCTTGCAGAGATATTGTTACTAAAAGATTTTGGTGTTCATGACTTGCAAGCGTTGATCAGATAACTCAAGAGGGGTGTAGCCTGTGATACAAGTTGATTATCTGAGGTTGAAAACAATGTAGCATTAAATGTAGGTGCAATTACCTTGAGCACAGGACGCCGGCGAGGCGAGGAGTTTGTTTTTGTTCTCAGGCAATTGCACATCATTGGTATCAGGACAGATATAACAATCTGCTCTCCCAGTCACATAAGACTTAGATGTGAAGTCATTTACAGTTAAACATATATAAGTAGCTCATCAGCTACAGCAGATTGCTGCTAACAACTTCTTCTGAGAAAAGTCTCTACTCTGGTTGCTCCTGGTTTTTCCATGGACCCAGCTGTATTAAGTCACTGCTGATGTTCCTGCTGTTGCTGCTTCACAGTTAAAGTATTCCACTGGTGAACCATGCTTTTATTGTGAAGAAGCTTTAGTGGACATTCATTAGCTCTGTTGTGGTTTGTGACTACAGGTCAATAATTTTACCTTTCTGTCTTGTGCTGAGTAAAAACACAAGCTACATTAAACATGCATGACCCCCCTACACACACACACACACACACACACACACACACACACACACATTACTATATACATTTATGGAGCCAGTAGAATGGATTTATGTCCGCACGCCGGTGCTGAAACGGGTTGAAACATTGCTGCTTGTGTTTTATTGAGTTGTCAGTTGAATCAGACCACTCACACTAGCGCCGGCGACCAAACCTCTCTGAATATGTAATTAGCTGCAGCAGTACAAGTGTCTAATGAATATTCATGATCTTTTTAATTAGGTGGCTCTCTTCACAGCTAGCCGCCACAAAAAGTTACCTCCTCATCACACAGTGTGTGTGTGTATGTGTGTGTGTGTGTGTGTGTGTGTGTGTGTGTGTGTGTGTGTGTGTGTGTGTGTGTGTGTGTGTGTGATTGGTGTGTGTGTGACAGCATTTCTCTCTCTGTTTATGTCTTCTCAGTCCAGTACAAGTGCTCATGTGGGGGAAGGGGATGGTAGAGGAAAAATGATTAAGAAGGGAAAATGTAACAGCAAGAAGTAAAGCTATCTATCTATCTATCTATCTATCTATCTATCTATCTATCTATCTATCTATCTATCACATAGACTCTGTGACAAAAGGCAACATCATCAGCAAATACACTCTCAAGAATGAGGTCAAAGTGTTAGCACTTGCATATCTGCATATCTGTGCATTATACATTATATAAACATACTTTGCATTCTTTTCATGATTCTGTTGAAAAGATGGATACTTTCATTTCTGTCCATTCAGTATGCAATAAATCTACTGCCAGCAGCTAATTAGCCTAGCTTAGTATAAAGACTTGTTTGTGCCTTATACAAGCTAAGCAGTTAACATGTTGTGTCCTGTTTAATTCATACAGAACTGAAGCATAAAAACCAACATGTTTCATATTTCCGGGGGGGGGGGGGGGGGGGGGGTTACCTGCCTCAAATCTTCATCAATGTGAGATGACCAGCAGAGACTGCAGGAAACTTTAGAAATATCAAACTATTGTATCGAGCTGGACTCTGTTTGGCCTAACTTAGCATAAAGAAAGAAAGGTAGGAGGAAACAGGTAGCCTAGCTTTCTGTTCAGTTCAAACAGAACCAGCCCACTAACACCTAAAGCTACTAATGTCTACTGACGCTCATTAACATTATGGATCTCATTTGTTAAAGTTGTGAGAATGAAGAAAGAAGAAAGTATTTATTCATTCATCCAGCACTTTGTTTTGTTTTTCAGCAGTTTGGAAAGGTTTTTAATCAAAGTCTCTCACCATGGTACCGGTTTGGTGGCAAAATGATAGGAAGTTGCACACAGTCACTCCACCCAGCTGTTGTTCACCAGGAAATAGTTCCACCATGTAACTCTATAAATAGTGACAAAGCGACAGTTTTACATTTCTGTCATTACAAATTTAATTGGGCCAGATTTTAAAACCAAGAAATGTAGATGTGCCAGACATCATCAGCAACCTGTTTAAAACCTTTCTTCTATTTCCAAAAGTTTTGAAGCATTTGCCATCAAAGAATAAACATGCAAAATTGTGTGTTATCAGTTTTGTCAGACAGGAGAACATTTTTAATAGCGGATGTCATACTATTATATATACATATATATATATATATATATATATATATATACAGCGTTACAAAGTGGCTCAGCGGAATATTATATTCTTTAACCAGTCACTGCACTCATTGCAAATTAGCTTAGGTTTGGCATTTGGAAACATTAAAATACTAAAGAAGTAAAGTACTTGCCACTCCAGGCAGGGTTATGCTGCTGGTTTTATTGTCCATTTAACGTTTCAGGGTTGACAAAGAGATATTTTCAATAGAACTCTTCCCTACTTGTGACTATCATTAGGCAGATCTTTTGAACGTTTGAAGCGTGGTCTGAACTCACACGGGAAAACGTTGATTTGTGATATGATTGATACATCTTTTAACATCCTTCCCAATCAGTACTGCATATGTGCTACTCTGAACAAACATGGGAAGTTTACTTGTTTTGCCATATAGGACTCTAAGTATGCTGGACAACGCGAGGTGCTTCTGGGCCAGATGTGATCTGTGGGCCACCAATAGACCAGGTTTATGCCAAAAAAAGAAAAGCACTGTATATATTAGTGAGCCTTGGGTATTGTGGTGAGGTGTTAGTAGGCATATTTCACTCTGGAGAAAGCCAAGCTGGTGTTTACACCTGTTTCCTGTCATCAAGCTAACCTAAACATGTCCCATGTCCCATGTCCCTGTGCTAAATGCTCAGACATGGTTGGTGAAATGCGAGGTTGGGATCAATCTTCGCATTTCACTCTTAAAAATAATTACTAATTGGGGTGGTGTTTGGCTCGGTTGGTGGAGCGGCCGCCCCATGTGCGGGGGCTCGGTCCTTGCTGCGGAGGCCCAGGGTTCGGGTCCGGCCTGTGGCTCTTCACCGTGTGTCATTCTCTCTCCCCGTGTTTCCTGTCACTCTTCAGCTGTCTCTATCAAAATGAAGCTTGAAAAGGGCCAAGAAAAAAATTTGAAAAAGAATAACTAAAACTTTTCACGCGACCGTCGATTTGACTCAAACAACTCTGGAGCCAGCAATATTGTAGTTGAAGAGCTCTCGGGTGAAATATTTACGACACAATGCTTAAAGAGTTTTCATGGAATAAAAAAGGTCACACTGTATAAAATATCTATGCAACAGTTAAGGTTTGCTTATTTACTAAAGTGGCCAGTTGAGATCATGAACACCAAGTCCAGCAGACTGATGGTAGCTTCCTATTACTGTGGCCAAGCTATCATCACATTAAACATCCCGTGATGGACATGTTTATGACTGTCACATGTAAGAAGTGCTATTAGATATTACCAACATTCAATCTCATAAGTGATCCGTGGAGGCAGGAATGATATCAGCATAGTGTTTGTAAAAGTGACTTTTTATAGGCCAAGTTGGTGTTGTTGAGTGACACTTCTGTCCACAAAGTAGTGCAGGTTTATTAAGAATTTGTTGTCCCTGTATGAAATGCAAGCAGCTAGATTTATTGAGCATTAAATTATTCTAATGTTTCTTCTAGCGTGACTTTTATATGAAAATCAGGTCCAGTGTTTCAGCGGCGCCGAGGCATTACTTTGAGCTTTTGTTAAGATTTGATCATTTTAGAACATCTGCTACTTTCTAGATTAAAGGTGTTTTGTTGGGGGAGATTCGGCGGTTGGGCTCCACTCATTTGAGGAACGTTAATTGTATATTGATCATCATAACAGGTGAATTATAATTTGATTGCTTCTTTGAATGGGCCAATTTTATTTTATTCTACAATCTTCAATGTGATTAGAAACAGCGAGAGTCCAATTTTAACAGGCTTCTTTTGGCTGGTCTGGCTGGATCAGGCAATTAGACATCACTGAGGTTCTACATTCAAGTAAAGTTTTGTCACTCCACCTGCACGAGGTCTTTCTTTTCACAGTCACACCGGTCTCTCTCTCTTTCATACATCTGGAATTAAAACATAGAAAGCACAAACATACACTAACTTTCCGCCTCACTAAAAGGCTCAGTGAAGTACCACAGTTCCAGTCCAAACGCAGAACAAGAGAGATCTCTTCTGGACATTTAATGTCATTACAAGCAGCTAGAGAAGAAGGAAGAAGTGGAGCATAGAGAGGCTATAAAATGAGCTAATGAAAATGTCAATAAATGTCAGAGACTGTATCTTATCTATCTCTGAATTCAAGTCTTGATTTGTGGATATTCCTTCTTGATTTGCACTGACTGCGATCAAATCAAATGTGAAGTTAAGTTAGGGTATGATGTGCCAAGTGTTCTGCCTGACACCCATTATTATTAGGAAGAGAGTAGGAAAGACAAAGATGTGGCAAAGACAGAAACAGACTGTGTATATGTGTGTGTGTGTGTGTGTGTGTGTGTATATATATACATATACACACACACACACATATGGTTGTTGCCACTGATGGCAACCAAAGGCCAAGAACTGGTTGCCAACTTGGCAACCTGTCGAGCCCTTACTGACAAGGACCTGGTGGCTATGCGAATAATGACTGGTTGTTGTCAGTCGTGTCAACAAAGTGTGACTTTGAACCAGGATTCCACTTTTTTGCCTCCTGTCTCCTTCTAACTGTCAGTGCCGGTTTCTTTTTAACCATGACCACAATGTGTCCCTGCATCCATCCCATCCATCCCTGTATCCAACCACACCTTAACCACCAGTGGAGGCAGGTCACCAGAGGGGGTAACACTTTATTTAGATAGTTTGACAGATTGAACATTTCAGCAGCTTATTAGTTCAAATTCAACAACTGTTTCTGATGTCACACCATTGTGATTATTTATGTTCATGAATTGTCACTATCAAAGATAGTTATTATCATCACCTTATTGCAGAGGTATGGAGTCTTTTGAGCTGGAAAGACTTGAAATCCTCCAAAGTCATACAAAAAGTATGCAGCAACTCTACATCATGCTTCATATTCCTGACAACAGATATCCTTTGAATCCATCTGACAGGAGCATCACATCCTCCCTGAGCAGGAAGGAAAGGTGTGTTAAGTAATGCAGAAAGATAACAGATGATACTCTGGATTATCACATACCCACAGAAAGACAAACAGATGGCAACACACCAAACATTCAGCTCAAACCATTTTATTTGCGTCACGGGAATAACACACCGTGGTACACACTCCTGATTATCTCGGATTTTATACTGTATAACGTTCCACGGGGGAGAAAGGAGTGCAGTCCTCTGGTGAAGACGCTGTTAGTGGTGTTAGTTTGCATTATTAAAGGCTGCAAATCAATCAGCAAGCTCCGGTCCGGTGTGCTGTCATTGTTCGGAGAATCACCCGCGGCACATTGCTAGAAGAGTCACAAAGAAACCTTTTTAACACATTAAAAAGTTTATAACGCATCCATTATTTCTTCATTGTTACTTCATAGCCAGGACTTGCTTTGTCCCACCTCCGGTCAATTGTAATGGCTTTAAAAGACACAGTGACAAACAAGGGAAAGATCTGTTTTTGTTATTGATCTTCTAGCCTTGCAAACTCAGATGCTGAAAATAATGCGGTCGCCTTTTACTATTTAATGGTGTTGATGGGCTCACGTGTTTTTCAGATTTCCATGATGCTTTTATTTTGCAGTTAAGAAAAAAAAAACATGATGCAAAAAATGTGAGAAGAAAGAGCATCTAGATCATGAACAAATGTTTCTGCTTGGTTCCAGTAAAAAAAAAAAGGCTGGTGTATCATTTGAGAGGCTGTCGATAAAGGGGTGTAGTAAACAGAATTTTTGATGATGTTACCTGCTTTAATTTCTTCTACGATTTAACATGTGAGAGAGTAGATGCAGAACTGGTGGAACACTGCAGTCCAACATTATGCTTCTGTCCCCTTCATCGGCCAAAAAAAGAAAAGAAAGAAAAGGTCAAAATCACTCAGACTCAGACTTTAACAAATTACACTTGTATCCCATTATTTTGCATTAGTGATTCATGAACTGTGGCGGCGTTCATTGCCAATGCAGGTAGTGATGTGAGGCTCATATCACGGGTTGCTCTGTCTCATACGACAGCGTTAACATTTATTACTTAACTTAATCACATTTAAACTCTGAGTGTGTTTTAAATGGGCTACGTTTTATTTTTTTTTTTACTCCACTAGGTTTTCCCACCATTAGTACTACTTCAGTAAAGTCATTCTACTTCCACTGGAGTCAGATTACTGGCCCCCCTCCATCCCCTCCCTCCCCCTTTCTGCTGTCTAATCATCTGGCCTCATTAGGCCCCGGCTCCTCCGTTAGGGGCCCGTGCCTTGGCACAAAATGGCCGCCCTCGGGCCCTCCCGCTGCCTGGCGAGGAGCTGCGAAACTGTGAAACTGCTTTGTGATGTCTCCACCGCCCCGGCACATCTATCCATCACCTCACCGTTTATCACACCCGTCCGGTGACAGGCCTATCCATCAGAGCCTAAAGTGTCGGGGCCTGCTGGAAAACTCAGCGGCTCCTGTGGTAAATAAAGAAGAAACACAGCAGGATCACAGAGACAGGAGGAGGGAGAGAGGAGATGGTGGGAGGGAGAGAACGAGAGGGAAGGGAGGTAAGGGAAAAGGATGGAGCAAAAGGTATGGGAGTAAGAGAGAACTAATGGGGAGAGTGAAGGGAGGAGAGGTGAGAAAGGTGGACAAATAAGGGAGAACGGTGGAGAGAAGAGGATGAAGAGAAAGGTGGAAAGAAATGAAAGAGAGGTGAGGAAGAAACAGGGAACAAGTACGGAGGAAGAGAGAAGAGGAAGGAAACTCTGACAACTACCCATGTTTATTTTTTCCTGCCAATCTGAGACAAAGAAAATTGAAAAGCCTCAAAAGATGGAGGTTGGGGTGGATGGGCGGACACCAGGAATCCGTCTGCATTGTCTGTCCTGCTGTAAAAACTCAAGGAAACAAGGGAAGAAGCTGCAAACTTTTTGAGTTTAATCAACACTGGAGCTGGCTGCTTCTTTCAGAGGTTTAAGAGGTTATACTGCTTGTTTCTAGTTCATCAAACTCAAAACGACTAGTTCATATCACTTTGTTTAGAAAGTGTTTACGTACACACATAATTAAGCCAACAACGAGAGGTGTTTAAAATGTCTACGGACTAATCTTTCTTTTTCTTCAGTTACATTTTTTCAGTTACTTTTTGTGTACAATAACGTGGTTACAAAATAACTGAATGAAAATACGGGAACAAATAATCCATCAAAATAATTTGTACAGAGTAACGACAAAAAGAAATAACAAAAGAACAACACAAGCCAGTTCGAGTTTTTTATTTTTATGTTGTAAACAAAGGTCAAGGACGCAAGTATTTTGTTCTTTGTATGAACAAAACTTTATTGACAAATCTTTCTCTGGACCCCTGCCCAATGTGACCAGTGATGACATGTATAGCCGCATGTCGTCATTTCACCGCTGGCTGTCGAGGTGGTGTCCAGCAAACGATGTGGGCTTCATAGATAATTGGACACCTTTCTGGGGAAAACCTGGTCTGATTAGGAGAGACGGCATCCATCCCACTTTGGATGGAGCAGCTCTCATATCTAGAAACATGGCCAAGTTTATTAGTCGACCAAAACCGTGACAACCCAGAGTTGAGACCAGGAAGCAGAGCTGCAGTCTTACACGCTTCTCTGCGCCTCCATTAGAGCAGCTGCCCAGCCAATCCTTTCGTATAGAGACTGTGTCTGTCCCCCGTCCACCTACATTATTTAAAGATAAAACAAACAGAAGAGGAGTTCATCATAAAAACTTAATAAAAATTAAATCAACATCTCCAACAGTCCAAAATAAGAGAATTAAATGTGGACTCTTGAATATCAGGTCCTTGTCCTCTAAAGCTGTTTTATGAATTAATATCTGATTATGATATTGATTTATTTTGTCTCACTGAAACCTGGCTGCAGGAGGATGAATATGTTAGCTTAAATGAATCCACTCCTCCCAGTCATTGTAATACTCATATTCCTCGTAGTACCGGTCGAGGTGGTGGAGTTGGAGCCTGTTTTGACTCAAGTCTTTTAATAAATCCTAAACCTAAACTAAATTATAATTCATTTGAAAGTCTTGTCCTTAGCCTCACTCACCCAATTTGGAAAACATTACAGCCAATTCTATTTGTTACAGTATATCGAGCTCCTGGCCCTTACTCTGAATTTTTATCCGAATTTGCAGAGTTTGCATCAGGCTTGATCCTTAAAACAGATAAGGTAATTATTGTAGGTGATTTTAATATTCATGTGGACAACCACAATGATAGTCTTAGTACTGCGTTTATCTCTTTATTAGATTCAATTGGCTTCTGTCAGAGTGTAAATAAACCGACTCATTGTCTGAACCACACTCTTGATCTTGTTCTTTCATATGGCAATGAAATTGATCATCTAATAGTCTTTCCACTGAATCCTCTTCTATCTGACCATTTTTTAATAACCTTCGAGTTCATATTACTGGACTATAAGCCTTTTTGCAGAAACTCCTTCAGCAGATGTTTATCTGATAGTGCTGTAGCCAAATTTAAGGAAGTGATTTCTTCAGTGTTGAATTCAATGCCATGCCTCAATGTAGCAGAGGACTTGTCTGCTTCCTTTAGCCCCTCACAAATATATCATCTTGTTGACAGTACTACAGGCTCATTATGGACAACCCTCGACTCTATTGCACCTCTGAAAAAGAAGATAATTAAACAGAGGAGGTTAGCACCATGGTATAGCCAGCAGACTTGCAAATTAAAGCAAGTGGCACGTAATTCTGAACCACTAGTAACCACTACCACTAAACTGGAAGAATCTCGTTTAGTCTGGCAGGATAATCTTAAAACTTACAGGAAGGCTCTCCGTAATGCCAGAACAGCCTATTACTCTTCATTAATAGAGGAAAATAAGAACAACCCCAGGTTTCTCTTCAGCACTGTAGCCAGGCTAACTGAAAACCACAGCTCTATTGACCCATCTATTCCTTTAGGTCTAACTAGTAATGACTTCATGAGCTTCTTTAATGATAAAATTATCTATTAGAGACAAAATTCAACACGCCTTGCCTTCGACAGGCACTGATCTGCATTCTGATACAGCAATTTTGGAAACAGCTGCAAACCCTGATATATATTTAGACTGTTTTTCTCCCATTGACCTTCATCAAATAACTTCAATAATTGCTTCATCTAAGCCGTCCACCTGTCTCTTAGACCCCATCCCAACCAGGCTGGTCAAGGATGTCTTACCTCTAGTCAGCCCTTCTTTATTGGATATGATTAATCTGTCTTTATTATCAGGATATGTACCACAGTCCTTTAAAGTAGCCGTAATTAAACCTCTTCTTAAAAAGCCCACTCTAGACCCAGAGGTTTTAGCCAATTACAGACCAATATCAAACCTTCCCTTCCACTCTAAGATACTTGAGAAAGCTGTAGCTAATCAGCTGTGACTTTCTTCATAAGAACAGTTTATTTGAGGATTTTCAGTCAGGATTTAGAGTGCATCATAGCACGGAGACCGCACTAGTCAAAGTCGCAAATGACCTCCTAATGGCATCAGACAAAGGACTCATCTCTGTACTTGTCCTGTTAGATCTTAGTGCCGCATTTGACACCATTGACCATCAAATTCTTTTACATAGACTGGAGCATCAAGTTGGTATCAAAGGAACCGCCCTAAGCTCGTTTAAGTCATATTTCTTAGATGGATCTCAGTTTGTTCATGTCAATGATGAATCCTCCATGCATACCAAAGTTTGTCACGGAGTTCCACAAGGTTCTGTACTAGGACCACTTCTATTCCGTTTATATATGCTTCCTCTAGGGAACATTATTAGGAATCACTCCATTAATTTTCATTGTTATGCTGACGACACCCAATTATATTGGTTGATCAAGCCTGATGAAACCAATCAGTTAACTAAACTCCAAGCATGCCTTAAGGATATAAAAAGTTGGATGACCTACAATTTTCTGATGCTGAATTCAGACAAAACTGAAGTTCTTGTAATTGGACCTAAACACCTCAGAAACTCTCTTTCCGGAGACTTGGTTACCTTAGATGGGATCACTCTGGCTTCCAGCTCCACCGTAAAGAATCTTGGAGTTGTTTTTGATCAGGATTTGTCCTTCAATGTCCACATAAAATAAATTTCGAGGACTGCATTCTTCCACTTACGCAACATTGCCAAAATCAGACACATCGTGTCTCAAGTGGATGCAGAAAAACTAGTCCACACATTTGTTAATTCTATGCTGGACTATTGTAACTCTTTGTTATCAGGCTGCTCAAATAAGTCTCTTAGGTCTTTGCAGCTAATTCAGAATGCTGCTGCACGTGTTCTGACAAGAACCAAGATCAGAGATCACATCTCTCCCATTTTGGCTTCCTTGCATTGGCTACCTGTTAAGTCTAGAATAGAATTTAAAATTCTTCTCCTTACATACAAAGCTCTTCATGGCCAGGCACCATCGTATCTAAAAGAACTCATAGTACCTTACTACCCCTCTAGACCACTGCGCTCTCAGAATGCTGGGTTCCTTGTGGTTCCTATAGTTTCCAAAAGTAGATTGGGAGCCAGAGCTTTCAGCTATCAAGCTCCTCTTCTGTGGAACAAACTACCATTCTGTGTTTGGGAGGCAGACACAGTCAACACCTTCAAGAGTAGACTTAAGACTCCTTTTTGAAAGTGCTTATAGTTAGGGCTGGCTCAGGTCATCCCTTAGTTATGCTGCCATAGGACTAGACTGCTGGGGGACCCCCCCCCCCCAAATGGATGGATTGATATTTTAAAATGATTAGCAGTAATTTCTCCCTCCACTGTAAACATTCTGCTTACAAAACAACCCCAAGTAGCTACCTGCTGTCATCCATACATGGCCAACAGATTTGGAAAAGTTTTGGGTTAGGGTTCTGCTTTGGGCCTTGTGAAGGTTGTTTTTCATACAGGTATAAGTGTGTGTATTATTGTGTGTCACAAGTGCTGTGAAGTCTTCAGCTGTACTCAACCATCCTCAGATATGTTGCGATTAGTGTGTAGAGTTTTTGCTGTTGGACTTTTCAGTCAACCTAGTAAAGGTGTCCTCCAAGGTCCACGTAAATCCCCAGTGAAATTTGTGGAGTTTCCAGAGTAGCACAGATGGGCTGTGAGAGGCTTTCTGATCCTGACCCAAATCTAACACCCCTCAAGGTTGGTGGGTCCACTGCTGTGTGTGTGTGTGCATGGCGTGTGCCTTGATCAACAGATGTCTCAAGGAACTGTTCTTACACTTTTCGTTCTTTAAACCATTTGAAAGCACACACTGTTTTTTCCCTTTCTTTAGTCCAATCTCCATCCCGGTGTCCCCTCAGGGTCAGAGTTCACGACCTCCTGCTGACAGGACAGCAACACTGACCTTTACTGGCGATGGAAGCTGACGTCCTACTGAAATGTCAACCTGAATGTCAAGGCATGACCTCAGGCCAGGGGTCAATACTTCACCCCCAAGCACTGGATTGTGGCTAAAAAAAGCTGCTTTTGACATTCGTCAGCCGTCGTCTGGAAGACATCCAGTCCATTTTCAGACAGTCACTCGCCTGCTTTATCAGTGACCACTTTCTACTCGGTAAAAACTACAATATAGAACTCCACCCACCTCCACTGCTTATGTTAGAGCAGCTGCTCTTAATGGAACAGGTTGACATTTTGAAAAATATGCTTATTCGCCTTTTTGCCCAAGAGTTAGATGACAGGGTGCCAGGTGGCTATTAGCTTAGCTTAGACTGGAAGCAGGGGAAAACAGATATCCAGAGTTCCAGAAATAGTTTCAAAAAATGCTCAATTTGTGATGTGATTAACTTGTGAAAGCACCAAGGCTCTGTGGTGTCCTCTTGTATTTAGTGTTGCTTCTGTCGTAATCTTTAGAGGGCTCGTGTTCAGTGACGCCGCTGAGTCAAAAATAGTATGATGTCATTGAAATTCTCGGCCTGTGATTTGCTGCTTCTGAGTTTTAAACTTGATTGATTCAAAAGTAAATATTGACCTTATAATATTGTTTCATAATAAGTAAAGTTTCACTGGTAAATTCTTCTTAAATATAATGTTATTATTAAGATGGATCTTACGAGTGTAACAGATCCAAAGAGGAAACACAGCCAGAGCGGGGGTGAATGTGCAGTGGCAGGTACAGTTCTTGCTCACAGGGATTCTGACATTTTGTGCAGAGTTGGTGCTGGCAAGAGTCAAAAAACAGGAACAGAGACGAGACTGGGCTGGACGTGACCAGTGGAATATAGACAGAAACACAAAGGAAGGGAAGACAACATTCCCTCATTTGTTTCCAGCTGTTCCGATAATGCAAAATATTACATTTAAAAACCAACAACTATACAGAATGCAGTATCAACTCAGTATTAACTATCAAAGTAAAAATCTCTATATTGCATCTGCTGGTTAAGATGCATAGCTCCCTGAAGATGATTGCTGTGCAAACCAGTCTGTAACACTGAGAAAACCAAAGAAAGAAAAGAGAACAGAAATATTTCAAGAGGTGCTGGATTATTCACACGATATTATCATGCGTCTATCATTAATATGATATCAAGTGTACCAGTGTATTACAATTTCCTACCACTCTCTCTGTCCCCTTGTTCCCAAATGTTTCTCATTATAATAAAGAGTAACACTTCACCATACAGTATACAAAATTGTGAGTAGTTAAGTAGCGTTCTTGTTTCCATGTCACAGTTCAAGTACTGACCAGCAGGCTTTGGTTGTAACAGTCTGTATAGTCTGTAATTCATATGCAGATATCTGTTTAAAGCAGGAGTGTCCAAACTTTTTTTTTTAAAATAGGGCCTGATTTGAAGTGTGAAGATGCCCGGGGGCCAATACTAACATTTAAAAAATGAAAAACAATAAAAGTTACATACAAACGTTCTGTAACAATTTTGTTTTCATTGTCACAAGTATAATTTTTTAAAATGACAATGCAACCAAATCTAAGCCAATCAGACGTGATCAAATCTACCACCTTTCACACCAGGAGTCAGATAACAAAGAAAAAAATGTATGGAATCCGTTAAACTTACATGAAGTTGATACAAATCTTAATATCATGTTCATTCTAAACATGACTTGTTATGAGTAATGCAAAATCTGATCTGTAATACAAAATAAGTTTAAAATGTATCACTCTTTAACAAAATCTTTCACAAAGTAATATTTTGTGTTATAAAGGTTCAAATGCTTCATTATGTCAACCAAAGAAGCCAAAGCTGAGGGCCACATGAAATCTGACCGCGGCCTGTGATTGGCCCCCGGGCCATACTTTGGCCATCCCTGGTTTAAAGAGATTAGCAGATATGTCTCTTTCTCAATATTCTTGCATATCAAGTTGTTAATCGGACTGCTGAGGAAGTTTTGGATTGCTAGATATCCATCATTCATTTTCTGAACTGACACTGAAAGCCCAGATATATTGAGTGTTGGCCACAGAGGTACAATCATTGTCCATTGTCTCAGACGGGTTCTGAGGGTCCTGAATAACTCCGACTCTGGGACTCTATACTAGAATAACAATGAGTTCCAAAAGAACAGACTGCAGGATAATACAGTATTTCTTGTGTCTTCATTTGTTCTATTTTGTTCCTCCAAGACAGAAAACAGCTGCTCAAGGTCACCCTGAAGGTCCCCCCCCTTCAGGTCCCTCTCTTTCCCCTGGCGAACGTTCCTCCTGAATAAAGGGGAAGACAGAGAGAAGCAAAGAGAGACAGGAGCAAAAGTCCTGAGTAAGCGTTGCCTGCTGAGAGAAGTTTTTCCCCACCATCAATCCTCTGTTGGTGTCTGGCTCCTTCGCCTCGTTAGCTAATTGAATAAATGAAAGATTGCTCTCTGCTCCTTGGGCATTGCGTGTCCCTTTGGCTTTGAGTTTTTCTTCCTGATGTTCCTTTCTGTCTTTTCTGTCATCCACAGCCTATTTTCATGTGATATTCACATAGAAATAACATTATAGTAATGACATCAGAGGTAATGTGTGTCCATGTTGAGCAGTGTGTGTGTGTGTGTTTATGTGTCAGGTCCTGAAGGGATGGGTGTTTCAAATGACACCTCCAGATGTGCTGATGAAGAGCGGGGAGAGGAAGAAAGGGAAGATGAGGGGGGAAGAGTAGCAAACACGAGGTTATGTTTTAGCAAAGAGAAAGAATTAACGCAAGGAATGGGGAGGTAGGGGAGGAGAAAAGATGAGCAGAGGAGGGAGTGAGTGGAGAAGGGAGAGAGAGAAAGAGGAAAAGCAGAAGAAAAGGAGAAAATTAGGCGACAAGACGGGAAAGGATAATGATAAGGGATGTTAAGAATAAAATTCTTCTTTTATTCGAATTCAAGCCCCCGGGTATCATTATTGAGTGTTCAGTGTGTTTTCAGTGTGTATGTGTGTGTGTGTGTGTGTGTGTGTGTGTGTGTGTGTTGCTTTAATAATGCAGAGAAGGCTGCTGTCACCCAGCCCTGTGCTGCTGTCATTAAACGTTGACGTGCAGATGGTGGGAGCCTGTTAAAGCGCTCTCACCTCAGTCCTCGACTCCATACTGTTTATGACCAGCCAACATAATGCACCATAATGCACTGCGCCTATTAGTTATAATCAACGTCCTCTCCTATAGAGTCTCTGCACTCTTACTTCACTGACTTCTGTCACTCTATTAGTCTTAGCTCTATTTGTTTTTGTTTCTTTTAGATGAGCTACCGTTCAAAGAGTTTCCTTCCTGAACTCTGAGAAATGAGCGCACCTTTAGGACACCTGACACCCTTTTTTTGTGTCTAAGCATGTGTTACAGCTGCAGTGGAAGTCATTGTGAAGAAGTGGTACATTATATCACCAAGTAAAATGCAGGATCAATAATAATAATACAGGTTGGGGGTCTTGGTCTTGAAATTCAGATGGTTGTGCAATGAATTTGGAATGCAAGGAAAAAGAATTTTGAAGGGCAGCAGTTAGGCACTCAATCACATGAGAAAGCACAAACAAGAAAGCACTCTACACATGCCACATGAAGACCTGAATCCTGACATGGATCACCATCAAAATTCATACATGACAATAAAGTCTGTGGAGGTCAGTCATCCAGGTCATCTTTCTTCAAGACTGGACTGGACCTTTGAGAAAGTGGCCACAAGATCCAGGAAGGACAACACTATAGGTGATGAAGAAAGCCGATCCCAGTTGACTTTGAGCCCGATATCAGCAACTTGGACACATAGAGACAAACAACCATTTCTAATCACTTGCATCTTAGATCTCAGAGACATTAATTAATGTCTTTGGACTGTTGAAGGAAGCCAGTGCACCCAGGACAACACCCAGAAAACCCACACAGACACAAGGAGAACATGCACAACTTGACACAGAGCGGTTCCAGCCCCATCTACAAACCCCCCAACCACAGCAGTGGATAACAGCTTAGTAAAAACACCTTCGCCCCCTGGCTGTATATTCTAGATTTTCATACAACACTGTTTAATCAAAAGACAAATGACTACTTGTATGACTGTGTGTGTCCAGTCTGCACACGGTGACATACAGATGAGGCATATGTGCTGATAAAGTGAATACTAACTCACCATGACACTCCTTCAAGTCACACTGTGTGTGCTTGTGTGATCCACAAAGGTGTGAGTGCAATCTCACTTGCATGATATTGCAATGCCCCCTGCAGGAGAAAGATGAGTACCTCCTCCTGCTGTCCTTAACACAACACTTTTTCACCATAGATACGCTGCATGCAGGCACATGTACTGAATAGGAAGAGGACATTTGATTTTTGACATTCGGTATAGACCAGTAAAGCTAAAGAACACACGTCATAACCATTCATTTGTATCCAGTTATAAAGTTGAACTCACTCCCCCCCCCCCCAATCCATTCCTCCTGTAATACCGCTGCCGTAATTTGCAGCCTCCGAGGAGACATCTTAACCCTTGAAGAGACTTATTAAGACAGATGAGACATCATTTGCTTCAAGGCTTTTACCTTGAGGAAAGAAAAATATATTTTCAAAATAATCCAGTTTTTGCCTCTAAGTGGTGTGAATGAAATGTAAGACCTTTGATTTGCTTACCACGCGGGCCTCCTGCTTTCAAATGATGTACTTGAAGGTACAGAGCGCCTTAATGGTTTTTCAGGAAATGCCACTTTTGTGTCGGAGTGCTGCGAAATCTGTGTGCGAGCGTATGTCTTGTTAAAGGATAACCTTCTCTCCTCGCCTCCCCTCTCCTGTGCATTAGAGGGGGGGCGAGTGTGTGTAGCATATAGGCGGTGCCTGTGTGTCGGGGGAACATGTGGAGTGTGTGTGACCATGCTCTGATAGCGTGTCAGAGTGAATTAGCCTCCGTGTGGCGTCCGCCTGGCACACACCGCCGCCTGCCCTCTGCCCACCACCCCGCATATGTGCCCAAGATTAGAATTAATAACCAGTGCTGCCAATCATGCTTTAATCACAATAACTCTGCATTTAGGGGGCGCGGGGAGGTCACAGTCATCTGGGCCTCAGGACGGCCAATCTGGAGCAGCTAATAAGGCAGGTTTGTACGAGTGTGTGTGTGTGTCTGTGTGTCCCTGATGGACTCATTTTCAGTGCTGTTGGTGGCAGCTGCTCAGGTGAGCCACAGAGACTGACAGGAGGAGTACAGGATGAAAAAAAAAGTGCAGGACAGCACAGCAACTGCTGGGAAAGACATACGAGATACTCTAGGTTAGTGTGTGTACTTTGTGTGTGTTTGTGTGAATCCACGGTGAAGGGAAGTCAACGTGCACCATAAATAATGAGTGTAACAGTTGTGTTTGGGCCAGATGTGTCGAGATGCCAGTATAGATCAGCTCATCTCTGAGTTCAGAATATCACTAATCTTTGAAAACAAGTCAGTAATAATATGTCCATGTTATGTTTCTTTATTTAATGTTTTAAAACCTGATCTCCTACTTATACGTCATACTCCAAAGTAGCTTTCATGTTAAAATGTAAAATTTTTTTCTTATCTTATGTCTCAAACACTCATACATCAAGCATACAGGAGGGTACAACGTGTAACTGCTGGTTACTATGTGATAAGAAAACAGTTGTGTTACACAGAAATATAGTGCAATTGTAACTAGAAGGTTTATTCTCTATTCTTAATTTGCTTCCACAAAGAAGTCGCTAATCCTTCTGGAGTCCACGCAATATCAACAATTAAAAAAAAGTTTTTAAATGGTATAAAAGCTGCTTCATGTCATCAAATGCAAATATTTTTAATGTTCTATTGTTCATTTAGACCCCAAATTTAGTTGCACATACTGAATTTAGCATCTTTGGAAGCCCCTCAAGAATTTAAGATATTCAGATCTGAGCTTGGCCATACATGAACAATATATGCACTCATTAGAAAAGCAGTGTGTGTGAAGGGCTTGAACTAATTCAAGTGGACAAAATTTGAAATTTCAAACCAAAATTGGCACTAGCAGTGACTACTAAAATATCTAAAAATATAACTATTACAAGGCCTGCAACGATACTTGATAGAGATATTCATGGTCCCCAGTGGATGAATCCTACTGACCTTTGTGTGTGTTTTCTTGTAGTGCCACCAGTAGGTCAGTTTTTATCCAACAGGCTTGATATTTACATGTCATCCTGCATCTCAACATCTATGGAATGGGACTAGATTTTGTAAACCGGACACTGACTGACTGACACCTGACTTGAGAAATCACCAAACTTTTTTTTTTCTGTAGCGCCATCACCATGCTAAATTGTCAGATTATCTATTATAATCTGTACTTTATGTTTAGCGCTAATTAGCAACATACTAACATACTAAACTAAAAAAAATGCACATGGTAAACATCATATCAGCTTACCATTTGTATTGTAATGTGAGCCTGTTAGCTTGGTACCATTCACATTGTGAGTACACTCTAGACTCTTATTATTGTACCGCTTGGTGTATTACAGTACTATTTTGTTTGTATTTTGTTCTTCTTTACAGTGGCAATAGTCTTTACCATTTCGACAAACTTTTTCACAGCCACAGGGAACACACAGATCCTCCCCCCCCCCCCCCCCGTCTTCCCTCTGTTGTTCTTTCTTTCTCCAGTAGCACTAAGGTGCAGCCATATTGCAGCGGTCACGTTCCACTGCTTCTTTAATACGCAGACACATCCTCTAATTGCAATCAAAACAACAAAACAACATATGTCAGGCCCTCAGAGACTGGCAGCAGCGTGTCCAGCAGGCTCCACAAATGATGAGTGATGCTTGACAAATGAACACTAGATTGGCTACATAAATTAGCCTCTTTGTATAGTCACCCTGTAACAACTGGAGCCCAGCAATCACAACATCAATCAGAGCTGTGATTGAGGGAGAGCACAGAGGGGAAAAAAGAGAGTGATGGGGTGGATGGTTAAGACAAAAGGGTAGATGGAGAATAGTATATATTAAGAGAAGAACTAGGCAATGGATGAGAAATGTAGTGGGGGAAGAGTGGAGTGACAGAAAGCAGGTAGAACACAGTTCTAAGTAGTCAACATGATAAAGGATGGAGTCCTGAAGCAGCACAGCTTCATCTAGTTATGAAGATTAGAGGTATAACTATATGGCAAAGACTGCACAGAACTTAAAGGGCGAATTCACTCAAATTCCCAAATTTTTATTCAAGTGGCATTGGAGAATTTTTGGTGGTCTCAACTACACTATTTGTTACTTATATATTTTAGCTTTCATTACTACACCTTTGTTTGTTAAGTGCTGTTCATTGTTATGGTAAATGTAAATTCTAAAAAGTTAATTCTAAAGTTAACAGTAATTATAGACAATCATGTTATTTCACTTACTCATTGCCATTTTCATTACACAGTTATGGTTAGTATGGTGAGTTAGTTATGAAGTTCATAAAACTTCTTTTGTCTGTTAGTATCTTACCTTTCAAATGAAACCATTGTGTGGGAAAGGGGCACCCCCAGTGCTGCTCATATTATGTACTCTATGACATCATAAATTCTGTGGGGGTGATACCATGTTAGGGATTCACGATAGAGGAGGATGATAATTAATATTTGTTTCATATTTTGTGAAGGCCCCCCAAGAATCACTGCCTTAACGTCCCGGTGAGGTTTGCATATCTGAGTGATCCTAGGAGCTGTATTGTCTGGGGCAATAGTCCCTGGTTGGGTCTCCCAAGGCAAATTGGTCCCAGTGGAGGGATCAGATGAAATGTGATTCACAAAGACCTCCATGAAGATAATCAAAGCAAATTGCAGGACCCTGCCCAGAATAGGGAGACTGTGGTACCCTCCTTGAACCAGACCCAGGAGGGGAGGTCACACTCAGAGTGGGATGAAACTGCTGCTTCAGTAGTCATGGTTGGCCTCGAGGATGCTCTGGCAAACCATCCGATGACTCACAAAGGGGAAGCAGGGCTTGGCCCAGGCTGTGTATAGCCGGAGTGGAGAGCTGCTGACTTGGACTGGGGATATTGTTGGGCGGTGGAAGGAGCACTTTGAGGAACTCCTGAACCCAACCTACATGTCCTGTGTGGAAGAGGCAGAGCCTGAAGACTCAGGGGAAGCCTCACCCTCTGGCAGGGGTTGCCAAGTCAGTTAGAAAGCTCTTTAGTGGTAAGGTGCCAGGAGTGGATGAGATTAGCCCTGAGATGCTGAAGGCTTTAGACATTGTTGGGCTACCTTGGCTGACATAACTTTTCAGTGTTGTAGAGGACAGGTACAGTACCTGTGGAGTGGCAAACTGGGCTGGTGGTTCCCATTTTCAACAAAGGGGACTGGAGAGTGTGCTCCAACCAGTGGCATATCACACTGCTCCCTGGGAAAGTTTATTTCAGGGTGCTGGAAATGAGAAAGGCTCCAACTGATTGTCGACCCTTGACCCTAGTTTCATGCAGATTCTGTCCTGGCTGTGGAACAACAGACCAGTGGCCTCATGTACTAAGGTTGCGTACGCACAAAAAAGTGGCATACGTCCTTTTCCACGCTCACGTTCAGATGTATCAAACATGAAATGACCGTGGAAATGTGCGGTGCCCCACGCCAACTTCATGGCTGGCGTACGCACGTTTCTACAGCTATTGTTCCTTTGGCGACACTTAGAGGTGATGCTGGGAAACTGTTAATAATGTGAAAACAAGTACTCATCAGAGTGACGTGCACATCAGAGCATAACCGCAGGAACATATTCTCAGCAGGGGGCGCTGAAAAAAAAAAGCTCTGTGCTGCACTTAACTCGCAACTGGCTACATTGATAAAAAAAAAATATATACCAGCGCGGCTTGACTCCTACGCGATGGCAATATTGTTACATGCAGCGGTGACACCTGTGTTATTTATTCACAAAGCCACCCAGAAAATACACACTGATACAAGTGAAGCATATGTAGCCTACGTGTAGTGTACGCATATGTAAATTTCGGCATGTGCGCATTCAAATATCATGTTTTTGGTTTTCTTTATTTTCAGCTGGTGAAATTAGAGCTACAGAGTTTTCTTTCAAGCCCCTGATTGTCTCTCTGTGTTCAGTATTCATGTCAGTAAAAGCAGGCGTAAAGTTGGAAACGTCAGCCGCTGCGCACTTCTGCATTCATTCATTCATTGTGTGGTTCATTTAAGTGGTGTATTGTATTCTGCCTTCATCTGGTGGGCTCCCAACACTCCAGTGAGAGCTGTGTCACCCACTAAAGAGGCCACTCTCTTGTCGAAGGCGGAGAGTTCCTCCACTCCTGTCTCCCCGCTTGTTGCGGTCATGCTTCGGAGGTGGGCAGAAACCCTCCGCTTCACCTCCACCTTGATCTGACCATTTCTTTCTAACCTGTGTGTGTGCGCTGCTTGGATCCCACGGCATTTACAGCCTGCCACACACGCTCTCACTCACGTCTTTTTTTCGTCATACTACTATATAGAAGCTCTATCTCAGACACTGAAATTCCTTTTCTTTCCTTTGTTCATTGCGGGATCTGATCGGACAGAGAGGTGAATCTCAGGTCCAGGGCCTATTTAAATTGATTTGCATATTTGGGGGCGTGGACAGGGAGGAGTTTAGCATATCTGCATGTGCGCTCAATTGCACGTTGATTGGGATGTACAAAAGAAACGTGCTTTGATCCATGCGTACGCACACTTTGATACATCTGATTTTTTTTGTGCGTACGACAGTTTCCGGGTTTAGGCGTACGCCAAGTTCCACGTGGAAATCCACGCAAGTATTTGTACAGGAGGCCCCAGCTCTTTATCCTTGCAAGGGTGCTGATGGGTCATGGGGATTTGACCAATTAGTCCACATGTGCTTTGTATGGCTTATGGCAATGGTTTTTGGGTACTCCTGTGGGGGGTACTGAGGGAGTATGGGGTGCCAGGGCCATTGGTACTGTGTGATCCAGTCCTTGTATAACCAAAGTGAGAGTTGTGTCTGTATTCTTAGTTAGTGGGTTCTTAGTTACTAGTTAGTGGGTGTTGGGCTCAGCCAGGGCTGCCCCTTGTCCCTGATCCTGTTCATGATATTCATGGACCAGATCTCAAGGTGCAGCCAGGGTGAGGAGGGTTTCCGGTTTGGGAACCTCAGAATTACATCTCTGCTGTTTGCAGATGATGTGGTTCTGTTGGCTTCATCTGACCGTGACCATCAGCACTCACTGGGGCGATTTGTAGCTGAGTGTGAAGTAGATGAAGTTGAGCACCTCCAATTCTGAGGCTATGGTTCTTTGCCGGAAAACGGTGGCATGCTTCCACCAGGTTGGGAGCGAGTTGCTGCCCCAAGCTCAAGTATCCCTGGGTCTTGTTCACTCAAGTAGGAAAATGGAGCATGAGATGGACTGGCAGTTTGGTGCAATATCTGCAGTACTGTGGACATTGTACCGGACGGTCTCGATTTACCCAGTCTGCTATGTTCCAAACCTATCTATGGTCATGAGCTTTGGGTAGTGACAGAAAGAATAAGATCATGGATACAAGCAGCCCAAATGAGCATCCTCAGCCTTAGAGAGAGTAAGGAGCTCCGGGGGGACCTTGTGTAGAGCCACTGCTCTTGCTTGTGTCAAAAGGACTTAATTTGTGTGGTGGGCTAAATGCTGGGTGGGGTTTGAAGTCACATGAAGGACAGGGCAAAACAGCATTGTGGCTGTCTGGCCTGAAAGAGACGTACCTGGTGGGATTTTTGGGTAAGGTGGGCTGAATGATGCCTTGGTGCTCAAACAAGCCATCTGTAACAGCACCTACCTGTCAATCAAACCAACCTGTTAACTCTAACTTAATGTAAATAAGTAAAAAAAATAAATAAATAAATAAATTAAAAAAAAAAAATCAACCTCAGTACAGTTGTCATGAACAGTGAAATTAGCTATAGAGATTAAAACGTTTTTTTTTTTTTGGAAGAACTGCAGTTTTTTTTCATTTCACACTTGAGCTTGATGTGCTTTATGTGGAATTACTAGCAACATATACAAATAAACAGATGTAGTATGTATATGCCGTACTTGATTGATGCACGGAAAGCACAACTGCATAATAAAACTTTTGGATGAATGAAAATGTTATTAATTAATGGATCAAACAAGTTTCAGTTTGAATTAGTATAAACTTGTGAAAATATGAGACACTGCAATGGTTATCCACTTATTAACATTTATTTTTATTGATTTAAATTAACTCCACAATACAGATAATTATTTATCATCATTGTCAAATACTGACAAAAACAATCAGATATAATAAAATAATATTCAAAATTACATAGTCTTGAATGACTGATCAAGCTATTAATGGATAAAATCACAAACAAGATGTTTAGAACTTAGCATGGCAACATGTATATAATATATTTTCAGGTAGAAGACATACCACTGTTAGCATACTGTATCAAAGCCATTGTTAGTATAAGTGTCAAAGTGTCAAAGCAGACATCAGACAGACTCCTTGATCATCTTGAACATTCTGTGAACGCCTTAATCCACAGCAACATTTGATGTACAACATCAAGCAGCAACATCACTGTTTACATGAGCAATATTGATCTGGGTCCGAGCCTCATGGAGCCTTTGTTTTTGGACACTATGACGAACCCCATAGCTGAAGTAGATGATCAGGCCTGAGGAAAGAGATGTGAGGCCGTTTAGTGTCAAATCAAATGACACCTTTCTTCACTAAGATCCCTCCACGTCTACAAATGATGCACAAACCATGTCCTTACCTACTGCCATCCAGACTGCATAGCTGATCCAAGTTTCCCCTCCCAGCTGAAGCATCAGGTAGGTATTAATGAAGACACTTAAAACTGGAACTACAGGTAGACATGGAACCTACAAAACATGAACTCATGACTGATACGGTGTTAAAGCAAGAGCTTGAATTTTGGAAATAACTCTGATCGCTTACTTTCTAGAGTTGGATGAGAAGATCGATACCACTCTTATTTGTACGCTTATTTGTAACTATGCAGCTAATTATCTAGCAAAACTAAATATCTCTGTCTTAGATTTAATCAAAGATTATTTTTGCAATTAAAAACATTGTGTCATTCAATCAGCTGATATTCTGTGTGCATTTAATCTGTTTTTGCCTCCCTTCAGTTGGTAAACTTTCTGTGCCAGAACCTTATTAAAGCCCACTAAGTGACCTAACCCTAACAAAATATCCGAATTGTAACCATACATCTCCAGGACAGATGAAACCCTGCCCTCCGGTTTACCATGAAAGCCGCTTTAGTTGTGCTCTGCGGCTGTCTCCAGATGATAGCAACAGCGAGGATCAGCGCCACTATTAGGACAGAGACGAGCATCACGATCCACAACTCTCGTCTACGGAGGGAAAGTGTAGTCTCGGACAGCAGCAGGCTTAAAATGATCACCAGGAACACTGGTGATGAATCGAGCAGTCAGGAAAAACTTTTGAAATTTTGTTTAGTGGGCACTTTTGTAAAGTGTGAAATGTTTTTTATGCTTTTAGGAACTCTGGGTACAGTTGGAAACTCACAAATAAAAATGATTTAAAAAAAAAAAAAAAAAGTATGGTTGGCAACAAGTGTGAGTAAGCAGAGCCGAGAACAAGCCACAGCAGCATTTCACATAGGTGTAAAACCAACATGAGGGTCCACTTACAGACAATGATGGTGACTATGTTGACATTTTTAGAGGTGCGTTGGGTGGATCGGGATGGAGGCCTTAACAGCCCAATCATAGTAAACGGTTCTGAGCGATGGACAAAACCGGCATCTTCTTTGTACCTGGGAGAAACAAAGCAACATGCTAATACAAAAGCTGAGGTACAACTTTTGCATGATTTTGATTGTAGAATAAGTTAGTCTCTTAAATATTAATTCACTTAAAATTCTCTTAAATATTAATATTATGTAGATGACAGTCACATCTAGTTATTCCAGGTGTACATACCTCAATATGAGAACACACACTGCAACGAGAGAGTAGGCAAAGATGGTCCCAATTGAACTAATGTCAACCAGTGCCTTCAAGTCAAATAACAGGACCATGAAAGCTGAAGAAAGAAATATGTTAGTTACCAAGCAAGAGGTAGAAACAGTTGCAAGTCTATGATGAGATGTGAATGCCGGTTTCCTGCATGAACGTTAGATGTGCTGCATGCCCATCCATCACTCTGACCCCTATACCCTTACTTCCTGTCTCATCACATAAAGGGCAAACTACATCCTGCACTGGCATAATTCCTAGGGAATACTGGACTAAAGTTATCCATTTCCACATCTATAACTGGAACCAGGTGTAACTGTGACTGGCTTACCTGCCACAGCTCCTGAAGACAGAGTGGCTAAAACTGGACTTTGCCTGGAGCTCATGTAACGAAGAGGCTTGAAGAGCAGGCCATCTCTTGCCATGGCAAAGAGCACTCGTGGCATTGGAAACATAACTCCCAGGAGACTGTGGGATGAGAACGATGCCCACTGAGAGAAGGGAAAGCTTGCTAACACCAAACAGGTAAGACATTCCCATGACATATGCAAAAAAAATTCTGTTAAGCAATCAACAGACTTGACACAAAAACATCATTTTTTTTGTCAGACTGGAGAACACACAATTTGCATAAAAAATGGTTATGTAAAGTTGTTATAAGTTTGTTTGTGGGGAATGTAGGGACCAATGTTTTTGACTCTGTTTTCCAATATGACTACCAATCACTCCACTAAACCACTGGAGTACTGCCATTTTAACATTGACCATTTCATGTCATACTTATTTTCAGGAATTATCCATATAAGAGCTATCGTCGCTTACATAGTTAGTTAAACATAATTGCTTCAAAAACCATTTCACAGTCATGACTGACAACTTGGTGGAAGCTTAATCGAATCACTAGACATCCACCATGCCACTTGACCTTTCCCACCCGTTCAAACATTTGGAAAATGTTACACTAAAACCATCCTCCACTCTGGGCTGCAGCATTCCAGTCTCCACATCCACCTGCCTTATATCCTCAGGTGTACCATCACTCAGCTATGTATTACCAACCTTGATCACGACGTGAAAAAAACACCCCAGTGGCTAATCGTTCTATCTGAACACAGTGCACATGGAAATACAGAAGGCAATCAAGTTGACTTGGTGTCTGGGCAATGAGGACCAGCTGACTAGCAGGCCCAACCCAGCTGGCCCAAGCAACCTCATGCTGCCATGGATGATGCCCAGAGATGCCTGTTGATATCCCATATTTAGTGTTTTCCTATTTTATTCTCTTTTTTTGACTATTTACTCAGTGAACACTCACTCATAAGGAACCTGAGCTTTAATTGGCATGCAAATTATTGCAATATATTTTTATATTTTCATCTTTTTTGCTTTTGATTTCCTCATTCTGTCTCTCTACCTGTTTATGTACTATCATAAAAAATTGCATATCTGTGATGAACTTTCTCAGCCATTTACTACAATAACTAACTCTAACCAACTAAACTGAACTAAGCTTTAAGGACTACAGTCCTGAAAGACTTCAGAACTACTGTACCTTGTTGAGAGTGCACAGAGGGATCCCACAGCCACAGCATATTTTGCAGGCTCCCAGCCAACATATTCAAAGGCCACAGGTAGAGGGCTGTGGGTTTCGAGCAGGTAGTAGGGCATCAGAAGTGTCAGAGCAGCAGACACGCCAAAGTAGGCCAAGAAGCAGATGAGCAGGGACACAACGATCCCTAGAGGTATAGCTTTCTGTGGGTTCTGCACCTCCTCCCCTGAAAGAGCAGGTTCATTAACTGTTCCTCCTTGTTCCAGTTCTTGCCACCTGAAGCAAGACTACTGCAGACATCAAATGTTTGTACCAAAACATTTCAAAATGTATTACCAAGCAATGATTTATGTCCTTTTTTAAAACACAGCACACAATAAAACAGTTTTTAAAAAGTGTCTGTTGGTCTAAGACATCATTGCTCTGTTGCACAAAAAAAAAAAAACTCATACTTAACCTAGTCAGTAGTACCTGTTGTGGCAATGCAGTCAAATCCAACAAAGGCATAGAAACAGGTTGCTGCTCCTGCTAATGTACCTTCAAAGCCAAAGGGAAAGAAGCCACCAACACCAAAGTCAGTGGTTTCATTCTGTGTCAATGTAAAGTTCCTGTGCAAAGAAAAGAAACAACTACTAATTTAAACAACTAATTACTAGCAACTTTTTTAACAACTAATTTAACAACTACAAGGCAATGTCAATGTTGCTGTTTTTTTTTTTTTTTTTTTTTTGGATAATCCATGAAATACTTTTGTCAGAGGAATGCATTTCTAGAGTCGGTGGCCTCCCCCTCAAACAAACTCAGGTAAACTGCACACCCTCAATGACCTGTGCCAGAAAAAGAATAAAAGGACTTAAGATGCTCTCGAGTTGAGTCTTTCTAGAAACTGAGCAGACCTGAGAAACTCTTATGGATGTAGGCGCCAAAATATATATTTTTTTAATTTAGGGGAGCTGAGCTGACCCTCCAGAATATAATATAAATCCTGATTGTGCGTAAAAGTGTGAAAGGAGAAATCTTACTCCATGTGCTGAGTTGCATTCAGGATAGCCTCCTGAGTGATGTGCCAGTTGTTGAGGTCTCCTTTTATAAAACCGGCGATGATGATAAAAACTAGTATAGCTATATTCACTGCAGTAAAAACAGTATTTAGGACTGATGACTCCTTCACACCATACCCAAGAATCCCTGAAATGAAATAAAAGAAAGACTATGTAAAACTATAACCTAATATCAGCTTGCAGAATATTCTGCATCTTCTATAAGCTTGTCACCCTGGAGGAGGTGGTGGAGGACAGGATGCTAGCAAAACTGCTGGCAATCATGGACAATCCCTCTCACCCATCAGAGCTACAATCACAGTACTGGACTAAATCATCGTTTGCACTCTGTACCTCAACACTCCAAATACTGGAACATTTACTTCATATCATATGTGATATGTGTTAATATTAACTGTATTGATATTATATATATCATGTTTATACAATATTCTTGTCTTTTTGCACGTACTATTATTATTATCATCATCATCATCATCATCATCATCATCATCATCATCATCATCATCAATAACATCTATCTATCTATCTATCTATCTATCTATCTATCTATCTATCTATCTATCTATCTATCTATCTATCTATCTATCTAGCATCTTAACTGTCCCAAGAAATTACAGATATTACCAGCAAGCAGCATAATCAGCCCAGCAGCAAAGAAGTCTGGGTATGGAGCCAAGCCAGGTGAGTCCATTGGTGTATGTTCTCTCAGAGTTTTAGCAATAATGTTGTCTATGAGGTCATCAAAGGTCCCAGTCCAGGCTTTCGCAACGCTAGATGTTCCTGAGAAGAACATATACTTTACATTAGATAAGTCATGTTTTCCAGTTTATGGTCACAAGAAAATGAGCCCAAAATAACCTTCCAACACAGACTTCTTTAGGATTAAACAGATCAAGTGCTGTGGTTATGTCATGAGTGCAACAGTAGACATGGGAAAGTTTCAAGGTTAAGGGTTTGGGTGTTAATAATGCAGCTTTTGGGGAAATAAAATGTAAAAATGTTGATTACTTTGAAGTCTGTGCCTGCACATTCTACAGTTATTGAACCAGAAGAGGAAGAGGGTAAAAGGTGGATAGTGCTACCAATTTCCATTAAAACGTCCGTGGGTTTCTACAGTACATAAGGGACAAGGCATAACTGTTGCAGGTCGTGTTGGGGAACATTGTACTCTGGATTGTCTCTAGTGGTAGCCAAGGAATGTAGATCCTCCTGTGCTATTCAGTTGTATACAGTATATCCAGGATCCCGCCCATTAACCTTTTGTGATGCAGCAAAGTGTTCTGCAAGATCACCCTGGAGTAGATTCAACTTCATTTTCATCGTGGTCATCGACATTTGATCCTTTATGTGCATTGAAAAAGTTTGCTTTATGGAAGTGCTGCAGATATTGCTAGTGCTGAGAAAAAGGCACTCTGTATATGACACACTACACCAAGCTGCTATGGTCTGTAGAAGTGCTCATTCAAATAATGCTAATCATTCAATAATACTAATCCCAAATATTACCAGGTATTTGTAATAAGATAATGATAGGTAAGATGTATTGACATGAGACCACTAAAAATATTTACTGATATCATACGTTGGCTTAAAAGCTAGAAAGGTTGTTCAATAGACTGGAGCCAAAACCTCACAGTCTTGGCACCTTCTTCATTTTGCATGTGTATCCCATTCACAGTCTAGAAATCAAGCACAACTTTACTGTTTTACTTACCAATGACGTAGGACAGCAGCAGGTTCCAGCCAGTCACAAATGCCCACACCTCTCCTACCGTCACATAGCTATACAGATAAGCTGAGCCTGTCTCTGGGACCCTCGCTCCAAACTCAGCATAACACAATCCTGCAAAGGCTGAAGCCACTGCTGCGACCAGGAAAGAGATGATGATGCTGGGCCCGGCTACTTCCCTGGCCACCTCTCCAGCCAGCACGTACACACCAGCTCCAAGTGTGCTGCCAACACCCAGACCCACCAGGTCCAAGGTGGTCAGGCATCGGCAGAAGTTGGACTCCTCACCTTCTGGCTCTAGTGGCTTCTTACGGGTCAGGGTCTGAATGAACCGCAACACTTTGGTACAAGTGATTCTGTAATCATCAGTGCTCCTAGAAAAAAAGAATGTATCAGCAAAGACGATGAAAAGTGTTGATGGTAAATAGTAAAGAAGAAACAGTGATGGGTAAGTAACATCAGATGTGCCTCAATATTAATTAATGCACAAGTATTCACATAAGTATTTCAGGATTTCTAAATGTATTTCTTGTTTTATATATAGAAAAAATCCACAAATGTGTTTAATAGTGTTTGCAATTTTCATAAAAGACATTTAGATGCTGTATATTTTCAGACTGTACAATCTGCATTTATTTCAGTTTCAGCTTGAGTTTTTTTTTTTTTGTTTTGTTTTGTTATGTTTGGAGTCCCGGTTGACAGGAAAGATGATGCCAAAATATTTTCTCATCTTCCCTCTGATGTCCCACGGCTGCTACACCTCAACACTGATTTATTGAATTTCCTGTACAGACAATGGCAACATGGGTAGCCATTAACCACTGTCAACTGTAGCCATCCTTAATGAGCTGACTCTTCTCAGATGCATTTCTTTTCCTAGGATGGTGAAAGAATGACCCACCATACTCCGCCTCTGAGTGAATTACCCTGATATGCCCACCCTGACCAGTGAAAGTCCTAATGCCAGGTGTGACAGGTGTGGCCTCGGGTTGCCTCTTGCAGAGGTCAGCCACTATATCTGCAGTTAGAGTTGAGTACTACTGAGATTAGATTCAACATGGAGTCTGGCAGCTTCCCTCCACAGGTAAGGCAAAATTCACCTGTTATGCATGATTAAACATGTTTGTGTAATGAATGCATACCCAGTTAGTGACAGTGTTAATTTAACACTAGAGTTAGCTAACACGTTAGCCATATAATGCTGAGAGGAACACAGGATCATTTAGCTAACTAATGTATTCATAACTCAAACATATTTAAATTGTGCAGAACAGAAGAGATACCATTTACCTGTGGAGAGCTGCTACCTCACACTGGGCAGCTGTGTGATGTGTCATTCACTGTTTGTGGTCTAATTCATAATTATAGACTGTGCAGATGCTATGTTATTATATCACACATCCTTCAATCTAAGCTGATTGCTGAAACAGAAGAAGCCATCTGACTGGCTTCAGATTATTTCCTGTTGTTTTGTGAATCAAGTCACAGTCTCAATAAAACACCCGTCATGTAGCAAAGGTTCATGAACGATAAGCAGTTTGTAAATGTAGCGTCCACAGTCTGTATATAAATGTAACATCCAAATGTGTTTTTGATTAATGGAGTTCCACTAGTTATTTCAAAAAAGAAAATATTTGGGGTGTTGTTTAGCTCAGTTGGTAGAGCAGCTGCCCCATGTACAAAGGCTCAGTCCTTGCTGCAGAAGCCCAGAGTTTGAATCCGACGTGTGGCTCTTTACTGCATGTCATTCCCCATCTCTCTCTACCTGCATTCCTGTCACTCTTCAGCTGTCTCTAAAATCAAAATTTAAAAAAAAAAAAAAAAAAATGCTTGAAAAGAAGAAAATATTTGTGCGCATCACAAATACACTTGTAAACCTGATTTTTTACATTTTACATTATATACAACAAATATGTTTAGGTGCATTAAATCGTATATGGAGAGAGTCATTTGTACTTTAATCCTGAAATACATTTATGAAACCTTTGTCTGATCTGACTCCTTAACATACACCTTTACCTGGCCTGGCAATCTAAATAATATCTAATCTTGATGAACAACTCAGTATGAAAATCATAAGAAGATCCAAAAGGCCTCAGCATACTGTTGACTGTCATGTGATGCTGATGTGAAGAAACGTTACCTGCCAGCCATTTCCAAGCTGGTGTGTTCAGAGTGCTGTCAACAGCAAGAAAACAAAGACCAGCTCGTGTCCACTGCTGCTGTAGCCGGTGGTTCTGCTGCTGGTGCTGCTGGTGTGGAGAACAAACAGAAGGGGAAAACTTGTTTTTCCCTTCAGCCAGCAGACTGCATCAGCCCAGTGCTCCTACACACCTGAAATCCATTGAGGTAATCAGGGCACTGAGGTGGAGGCGTCCTGACTGACATGTCTGCTTCTTCTACATATCAGAGTGTTTCACAGGCAGTGCATGAGGAAATCAGTTGCCGTTTCGATTTGCACTATAGACTAAATGACAGAAATAACAATAAAATAAGCAAAACTTTAAGGATTGTGCAATAAGTTTTATAGTTTAATACTTACTAATAAAAAAAAATATATGTTTTATATTCATTTGATTTTGAATTTGATTAACATCCAGCCATTATTAACCACTTATCCTCATCAGGGTCACGGTGGGGCTAGAGCCTATCACAGCTGACTTTGGGCTAGAGGTGGGGTACACCCTGGACAAGTCGCCAGTTCGTCACAGGACACAAAGAGACAAACAACCATTCACACTCACACCGATGGACAATTTAGAGTCACCAGTTAACCTGCATGTCTTTGGACTGTGGGAGGAAGCCGGAGTACTCACACAGACACGGGGAGAACATGCAAACTCCACACAGAAAGGCCCCAGCCGAGGGATCAACTGGGGGAGAATTCTTCTTAAAAATGAACATTACTGACCAGGAAGTAAGACTCTACACGACAGTGTTTTCATAGATTTTTGCTTCACAAACAATCATTCAGCAGTAGCAGTAATAGTTGTTAAACATGAGAAAACTAAAAGTAGTTTTATTCTGAGTTGCCACTGTACAGTATCAATCTGACAACGTTAGCATTAAAAATAACATAAGAGTTATAAATAGTACATTAACTTGATATAAAAGATCAGCAGCAGCATCCAAATCTGTCCTCACTGCACACAGACTGGTCTGTCCCGTCTTTGCCCTGCAGGTGTCACTGTTCCATCCAACGTTACTGCAAGTAAGGAATGGACAGTTGAATCTGTGGCTCACGGTGCAACCTAAACGTTTACAGTGTAGTGCGTCCTTACCTTTTATCAAGTATTATGTGCATGTTCAATAGCTAACAGGCCATGCAGTCTAGTACAACAAGACACTTCAATAAATAATATATTATCAGTGAATACATGCATTTGTATAAACTAGTACATTTACTCAAGTTTCCTCAAGTACTTAAGTACAACTTTGAGGGTCTTGTGCTTTACTTTAGTATTTTGATTTGCTGCTACTTTCTACTTGTACTTCTTTACATCTCAAAGGAAAATATTTTTACTTCACCACATTTATCTGACAGCTTCACTGACTACATACTACAACGGAATGTGTAAAGAGCTTATAAAATATTGAGCTTTGTTCTAAATGAAGATACCCAATAGTTTCTACAGTACAGATGAGACAATATTGATCAATTAGTTGATTGATGGAAAATTAATCTGCAACTATTTCAGTGATGATGATGTAAAATCATTTCATGGTTACAGCTTCAGAAATGTGAAAATCTGCTGAGTTTAACAATTGGAATGTCTTTGTAATAACTGTAAAGGTTGAACTGTTGGTCAGACTGAACACTGGTCATTAGTTGCAATCTTTTATTCAAGCACCTAAAACAGTATCAGTATTCTGTTTTCACAGATGGACTTGTTCTTTTAATTTTACATAATGTGTATCGCCAAATATGTGTCATTGTCAGAAATAAGAAGTGTTTTTCTTCAAAAGTTAATTGTGTGCCAAACCCTGCTGATGTCCTTGTTACCGTTTTCCCTGCCTGCTGTGGGGAAACCCAGGGAATCATCCTCTCATCATCCAACACAAGGCCAGATGATGTTTGTGAATAACTCTGATGAAATCAAGTTGTATCATAACCTCTATATTCATTTTAATGTTTTGGTTCATTCATTTTAATTCACTGAAATGTCAGTCATATGAAGAGTTCTGGTAAGGTTCTGCTTTTCATATACAAATGAGTTACAGTCACCTACAAATGCTGGCTGGTCCATGTGCAGTTTGCGTAAAGACTGGAGAAATCAGGCGGATAGGCTGAACTCAAGAGACGACAGGATGTTGGATGGATGGATGTTTACCTGCCAAGAAACAAAAGATATCCATTCAGGGAGGAAGCAAAAGGCAAAGTCAGGAAACACCAAAAGTAGCGCTGGAACTCGTGATGTGAAGAAAAAATGAACAGGCAAAGAGATGGGGGAACACACAGACTAAATATATACAAGGGAGGGATGGATGAGGGAAGCAGACAGTGCTGCACCACTACAAACAGTACAACAGAAAAAAGAATGAATAACATAAAATCAAAAGAGAACATGTTTTTATTTTGTCACACAGCATGTATCACATGTCTTCTCCTTATGAGCTTCACATCCTTTTATTGTCAGAGAATAGGCAATGTTATTTTCTAGTGAGTGATGAAATTGTTGAGAACATTTCTTGGTGGATTCATGCGAGTGTCCTTAAGGCAGCATTTTCTATAGCACACAAATATGTCAGAAGAAACTTATAACCTGTAATACTTACTTAGTATCACAAGATGGCAGCAGGAGCATTAAGAATAAACGCACTGCTGTGACTGCAGACCTCTCTCTCTTCTCATGTCTCAGTCGATGACATAATCCCTCTGCCAATGAAAAGGAGGGAATTCTGTTTGAAATAAAGGAAGATCCAGGAGACATGGAAACCAATCTGATTCCTTACACTTATGATTATGATCATAATGTGTTCATTTACTTGACTCTAATTCCACATTTCACTCTTTGGCTCCTTTATGTCATCAATTAATGCTCCATTTTGTCAGAGATTGTGGAGAATTCAGTTCTGACTTTTTGTGCCCTCCTTTGTTTCCTGCTGTAGCGTGTGTGATGAATGCCCTCTCTTTGCACCAGCTATTAATTATTCAGCCTGCTAAATGAATATGCACATTGTGACTAGAAAATCAGCTACAAATAAATACAATCACTCTCAACAGCACCTTCCTCCAACATTGCTGTGTATAAACGTGTGTGTGCGTGTGTTAGCAGTAGTAGTGATCCTGATAGTGTGGGTGGCAGGATGCCATTAGTGTGTGTGTGTATGTGTGTGTGTGTGTGTGTGTGTGTGTGTGCATGTCTGGGTGGCTGTAAAGTTGTTTTCTACACTATCTATCCTCTCTAATGGAGTGGTAATTGTTCACAGTGCATTGAAGCAATGTCTTAACCTCACCTTGGCAGGAGGGGGGGTGGGGTAGTGGGGTGGGGCTGCTGGAATCAATGCTGTTTGTCATTGCCTTCGCCGAGCTGTACATCGTCACACCTATCTGTGCGTGTGTGTGTGTGTACACGCCTGCTTCTGCGTGTGCAGTGACACATCAGAAGTTGAGGCTGGTCACCATGGAAACCCCCTTCCCAGAAACAACCTCCCGTTTGGCAAAAGGCTGAGGGGCGAGTAGTCGGTCCTCAGTGAGGATGCTGGAATAAAAGAGTATCCGTGAAGCATCAGTCACTTAGCCCCCAGGCTGGGGGGTAACACGGCTCGCTTCACTAGACGGGTAGGTTCACTGGATGTTGTGACCTTTTCTTAAAGGTTAGCCAAGCAGCTTCAATCACTTCGGGAGTGATTCATACGATGCAGTCTGATTGGTTCCATGTTGCAACACTGATTACAGCTTCACTGATCGTCAATGGAAAGCGCTTAAGCTGAATTGATTTTTAAAGCAGCATGTTGATCAGATTCCACACCAGCAGGCACACGTTTCCTCTTTAACACAATATTTAATGATAGAAATGCCTGGGCCAGTACTGCACTATACACTTCTATACTATTGTTACTACTTTATTGGAGATACTGGCTAATTGTGTTGAATGATTAAATGCTTCTGAGTTGTTAAACTGTGGAAAACTGTAGTTTCAGTTTAATTGAGACTTCCTGATTTGTCTGCGTTAAAAAACTTTAGGTCCAGAGATGTGAACTTCCAGTCATCTCAAAGATGTGTCTTGAATTCTGATCATTTGGGGAGATGAAACTGATTCAGAAACAAGTGAAATGATCTTAATTACCTCTCTGTTCCACAGACTGCAAGTGTTTGTTATGAGATAAGAAGAAAAGAGCCACGTGGAGTGAGGTTGTACATCACTTACAACTTAGAGAGCGCAGAGCAGGTCAGCCACTAATCAGAGGGCAAGGCACCAAACCCCAAAGTGCTCCCAATGGTCAGATCAGCACCTTGCACACTGTACCTCTCTGCCATCACTGTGTGAATGTGTGTGTATTGCTGAATGAGAGGCAAAGTGTGAACTGCTTTAGATGAAAAGTGTTATTATAAATGCAGCCATGTCAGTCCACCTCCTTGCCACGGCCGAGGTGCCCCTGAACAAGGCACCATACCCCCCAATAACATCTGCTCCCCAGGCGCTGCCAATCGATGTCCACCTCTCCATTCTGTGTGTATTAGGCATCTGCTACTATGTGTGATCCTGTGCATGTGTGTTCTGACAGGTGCCAACTGGATGGGTCAAATGCGGAAAAATAATTTCACGTGTATGTGATTTCTAAAATTAAAACAAAAATCATTTGAGTTTAGCAAACTGCATGTTGTCCACAGGGAAGAAACAAGAGTTGACAATGACATTGACAATGAAAACCAACATGTTTGATTTAATTACAGCTCTTTGAGAGATGAAGGTAACATGTGGAAGCACTTTAATCTAAAAACACTTGACATCGTAGAAATGTAATCATCTTCAATCATATTCATGTGAAAGTGGAATTTCAGCAAGCATGTGAAACTGTAAATAACAGCTAGTAAGAGATCTGCGAGCAGGCAGCTTACTGCCCACATGTAGGTAGATCAGTCAGTCTTTAGCAGTTTCTGCCCAGAACCATTGCAGTAACCACAGACAATACAAGAAACATTGTTAATGCAGTTAATGAAGCAGGGTTGGGTCCACAAATTGCATGCTTTGCCCACACTTTAAACTTAGCATCACAGAAAGCTATGACAGTCAACGAGGTATCTCGACTCCTGGAAAAATCCAAAGAGCTGTTTCTTTTTTCCATCGGAGCACAGTGGCTGCACATATTTTGGAGCAGAGATGGTCCATTTGCCAAAACATCGTCTCATCAGTGATGTTTCCACACGCTGGAACTCCAGCTATGAAATGGTTGAGAGGTATCTTGAACAGCAAACAGCGGTTTACACAGCACTAACAGAGAGGTCCCTCAAAAACAAGGAATAGCCAATCTGACTGATCAGGAGGTGAGCGTTGCAGAGTGTGTTTGAAATCATGAAGCCTCTGAAAACAATCACCACAATATTGAGCACTGAAACAGCACCATCAGCTTCTATGATCTTACCACTGAAAACAATGATCTTGAAATCTATGGAACAAAATGATGAGACCTACCAGACTCAGTTAATCACACATGTGATGCATTGCTCCTAAAGGCACAGATTTTACTTTTCTTATATTTTGTGTATTTATTTTGTATTTTCACATCAGGAGATGCTATTCAGTTCTGTTTGTAAATGTTTTATTTCACTTGTGCCAGTCTAGTTTACATTTAGCTGTAATACAACATTGAAAATGTTTCTTATAATGATGTTACCAATGTTGCCAGTTGGCAAGAAATGTTACCTGATTACCTCAGTCTTTTCCTCTGTATTAACAAAATGAGAACCCTCCTAATACATTTGTTTTATGTTTTATTCTATTAATTTTTTACTTTTATAACAGGAGATGTTTTTTGACTTTGCAGTCAGTTGGTGTCTGTTCAAAATAAATGAAAAAAAGCTAGTCTTTTATATGTGATTTTTTTTTTTTTTTTTTTTTTTTCCTGTTGTACCGAGCCTCTACTGAACCGTGGCCCCCATACCGAGGTATGTACCAAACCGAGTCTTGCATGTACCATTACACCCCTAGTTTTGGTCAACATGCACTTCAGAATGCAAGCATGAATGAACTAAATGATGATAAAGTTTATTGTTAAAGAGGAAGTGTAGTTTTGGTGACTTGCGGTTGAAAGTGATATTTCACAGCCTATGTAACAAGTTCAAGTGTTGGCGTATGTGATTATTGTCAGATGTCTTTGTAGTAACAGCAACAGCTACTGTACAGGAAAGTAAATACCAGTTTAGACATGAAGTACGACACAGCCAGGCTGACACAAAGAATTGTCTTAGCTGGTTCAGTCAGATGAAATAGGTATAACAGTGATGGTCTAGTACTGGTCTAGTAATCGGAGTTGCTCTCCCAGTCCAGTCAAAAGGCAGTATCCTTGGGCAAGATACTGAACCCCAAATTGCTCCTGATGGCTGTGCTGTCAATATGAGTGTCTTGGATATGAAGTGCTATATCTCTCCAGTGCCTGAGTGTATAAATGTGTGTGTGAATGTGTCCTTCTCCTGTTCACGTACCATAACATCTACAGTGTACCATGTATGCTATAGGGTGGCTGTGGCCCAGGAGGTAGAACGGGTCGTCCACTCATCAGATGATCGGCAGTTTGATCCCCGGCTCCTCCAGCCTGCATGTCGAAGTGTCCTTGGGCAAGATACTGAACCCCAAATTGCTCCTGAGGGCTGCGCCATCAGTGTATGAATGTGTATGAATGGTTTGCTCCTCAAACTGATGAGCAGTTGGGACTTTGCATGGCAGCCAATGCCATCAGTGTATGACTATGGGAAATGAGATATATAGTGTAAAGTGCTTTGACTACAAAGGCATCACATAAGTACAGTCCATTTACCATTTATAAGAATAAAAATCGGTTTTATTGCCAAGTAGGTTTTCACAGACAAGGAATTTGTCTTTTGGTGTACAACAATTAACATATTATCTGAGATCAAACACCAGGGCCAAAGTGATTAGATATGCTTTAATCACTAACAAATCAACTGCAACATTACCATGCAAGCCTCTAACACTCCAGGGAGCTAATAGATATGACGCCTCCTCGTTTCTAATTAAGACAGCTCTTTCACTTTCCTTATGTCTACTACATCACACTGTCAGAGGCCATTCACTGCCTAATCCTGCACCCTGAGTAATGGCTGAAAAGGTGACGGGTGTTAAAATGTCGAGGCATTCATTTTGCCATCATGTTGCAGCCAGTGCAGCCCATTAAAAACTCATTTCTGAAATGTGTGACGTTTGTGGGGTGGGATGAGGGGGGTCGCACTGAGAGGACGAGATATGTTTCACTGTTATTAACACAATCAACACGAGCCAATTATCTGCCCCATCTTCATTTGGAGAGAGGCAAAGAAGAAGACTGGAAGACAAAGAAAGGCGAGATTAGAGAATCACTGGAACAAAATAAAGCCACAGGGAACAGATGATTATTCTTCTTGTATTATCTTTCTGAGTGCTGCTACTCATTCATTTTGATTGCATTTTTTATTGCATTAATATAAAAAAAAAAAAAAAACATGGCTAAAATAACAATAACAAATAACAATAAACATAATGCTACCATCTTTGTGAACTCAGTATAGTTCATGGGCTATTGCAAACACACCAAATCCAATGCATTTTAATTCAAACTTAATTACAAGCAAAGTCATTGGCTGTCCAATCTTTTCTATCAGCAAGCTTACTATTAAAAAACACAAAGAACGTATGCATAATCCACCTTCATCCACTCATGACATTTTTTCATAATTATGGAGCAAAGACAATGGTGTGTCCTTTAAAAACACATCCATAAGTTTACATTTAATTGACAAGGACCCTTAATTATGTGCTTTTTGATTATTTTTTCTTCAAAATCTGCCTCTCCTTCTTCTGTTAAGTGTCAGGGTCTGTCATATGTCAGTTTTCTGTTTTATTTTGATAGTCTTGTCTCTGTGTTCTCTTCCTGTTCCCTGTGTGATTACCCGTCCCCGCCCTTATGTGTTTCACCGGTGTCTCGTTAGCCCTTCCCTCCTGTGTGTGTATATAACCAATGCTCCCCTGTGTGTCAGTGCCAGATTGTCTTGTCTCCTAGAGCAGCTTTCCAGCGTTTTGTATAGACAGTTTCGTTCCTAGTTTCCGAGTCTTTGTCTCCTATTTTGTACCTCTGCCTGTCTGCCTTTCTGGATTTGACCCTTGGACTGAATGAAAGACCTTGTGCATCTGTGTCTGCCAGTCTCTGTGTTCTTGACATTAAGTAACCAAGTGAAATTTGAATGATATGGGACACAACAATACAACAACAATATTAATGTACATTCTTTTGATTGTCTTGTACATGAATACCATTTTAAGCATATTTACCCATTTAGAAAACCTCCAAAAGCCCCAAGAAATCAGG
This sequence comes from Protonibea diacanthus, assembly GCA_028641955.1. Taxonomy (NCBI): domain Eukaryota; kingdom Metazoa; phylum Chordata; class Actinopteri; family Sciaenidae; genus Protonibea; species Protonibea diacanthus. Next base: position 22,488,484 of record CM053989.1, read on the forward strand.
TTAGTCGCACAGAACTTCCTGTTTTCTCTCACGCTCTGTCCGAAAGGTGAGTTATATACATTATTTCTATGTAAAGGTGACACACTAAACTTGTTTAGTAAGTTCATACAGCACCGTGATCCACATATATAAGTAGATTTATGCATGTATCTGCAGTAAGTTTCTACCATAGTTTTTGACATTCTCTATCTACCTGTACCTGCTCTGCGGTGGCTCTGTCTATATCTGTCCTCATGTGAATATGAGTAGAGCATACCGTGAGGCGGGATTGTTTACTTCATAGATGCACTGTTGGATTTGTTCACAGTACTTTATCACTTTATCAAAAGCTGCCGACAGGTCTGTCCAGAGAACTGATATCTGGGCATCCCTTCTCGCTGACCTCAGGGTTTCTTTTACTGAGTGCAGTGTAGTTTCAGCAGAATGATTATTTTGAGAGTGGAGGTCTGAGACTTGAGTGAAAGTTGCCAGCTCTAGAATCATGAATAGGAATAGAAAAATAGAATAGAATATTCTGCTGTAGTCTATAATTTGAAATGAATTTAAGGTTGACATTTTTTTAACAATCTTAGCCTGGGTTTGGTTGAACACTGTGGGTAATGTATTGAAGACGCATTTTATTATGGTTGTGGGTGAGATGGCTTGAAAAAATTTGGAGCAAATAGGTGACAAGAGGTGGGACAACTGTACAGCAGTTTGGACACCTCTTCCTCAGTGTGAGGGAAAAATCCAATAAGTATTGCAGCATTGGAGGTAGATGCATTGTGTTTGGGTGGTTTGTGAACTGGCCACTGATGTCCGTTACCTTGTTAGTAAAGAAGGATGCAAAGTCAGCAGGTTTTGCAGGAGTTAATCTGGAGGCAAAGAATGATGTGTAGTCCCAGCAGAGGTCTGCAGAATCTCTGCACATACCCTATTTTCTCTCAGCATAGAAAATCATTGCATAGCTCGAGCAGGTTTAATGGACAGAGGACAGAAATTGTTCAGACAAGAGCTTAGTGAGGGGTGAAGTGTATCTGTAGCATCATTTACCATGAGGAGAATGCACCAGGGGTGAAAGTGACTAATGTGGAGAAGTGATCAGGCACAATGTTGCAGTGATCGTGTCGGCAGAGACTATTGATGTGATATCTGGGTAATTGAGAGGTTGTCTGTCCTGCAGCTCGTTGTCAGCTGTTTGCCAGCTTTGTGAGTAGGGGTGCCTGTTTGACATCAAATTGTCTCAGGAGAGAGGAAATTGACTGATTGTGTCAATGAGGATGTGCATATCGCCCAGTATTATGCATGCGTGCATCAAGTTCAGGGATGGAAGACCAAAGTGGGTTCAGCTCATCAATGAAATTGGCTTTGTTAACTGTAAATGACATTAAATGAGGTTTTCACTGGACCTGTCACTGTAAATGTGTGGAATTGTTGCATGTAGGGCATAATTAGCTAAATTTACATTTGTTTCACGAGCAGAATGGTGGAAAATGCAGCAGGACACATCTGGGTTTCAGTGACAGAATGTCAATAAATTATATGAATTAGAAATATAGAGTTTTAATCAGCTTTCAACACCATCTGAGATGGATGTACAATATTACATTGGTTACCTTTTTGTATGTGTGTGAGGTTTCAGGTTTCAGGTTTCTTTAAATGAAAAACTCAGATGCCGGCTAGCACGCAGTACAGGGAAAGTGATCTGTGAGATGGCCTCATGGTGACCTTACTCGATGGACTTGCAGCCATCTGTGAGGGCAGGAGAGCTCATCAGCTCATTGACATTATGCTGCCTGTCTAATGGTCCTGTAGATTTATGATGCGATAGCCATGCCCTTTAGGCTGAGACCCACCACCGCCTTCAAATGTAGATTTGATTTAATTTAATTATAAAAAAAAAATACAAAATGAAAATCAGTTTTGATCAAAGGTTTTATGTTGTTGTAATCTTTGAGGCAAACATTTTCTTTGTTTACATTACTCTGACAAGCGCTCCACAAGTTTGCGGTGGCAGCGAGTTCAGCAGAGCGCTCCAGACGTCCTTCTCCCCAGCAACACATTCCAGCTCCTCCTGGGGGATCCCAAAGCATCCCAGGCCAGATGGGCTATGCACTCCCTCCAGTGGGTTCTGAGTCTGCATTGGGATCTCCTACCAGTTGTACATACCCAGAACACCTCCAAAGGAAGGCGCCCAGGGAGCATCCTAATCAGATGCCTGAAACACCTCAGCTGGCTCCTTTCAACACGAAGGAGCAATGGCTCTACTCTGAGCTTCCTCTGGATTAAAGTGTATTCATGAATTTACCAGCCACTTTAAGCCTGTATTGTTGTGGAGAAACTGCTGAAGTCAAAGGTCAATGGTGAGCTCAGGAGGGAAGAAAGTGTTCAGGAGCCTCTGATGTCTTATGCTGTATTATTTATTGACGCTTGGCCAAGGAGAATTAGAGACACTATGTAACTACTGTATGCTGGTACTATGTTACTATTGCATAATGTGAACTGGTATGTCTGAATTCTTTATTTGTATTGTAACTTTCAATATGGATGGACTTTAAACCCCAAGATAACACCACAAATACTATATGCCCAGAATTAGCCAAAGAGAATATCTTTAACCATGCAGGTGTTATTGTCAGCATATTCTAGTCTGGAGACACAGATGTCTGTTTATGCAGACTGGAACGTCAGTGGCAAGCTACCTATAATGTCTAGGAAGGGAGCAATAGGTCTCTTTGACCCTGGCCCCCACAGTGTTGAGATAGACTGGCACCTACTGTTCCCAGTCAAAGCCAAACAACTAATACTGCTGAGCACCTCAAGGCCCACATGTGACCACGTGATAGAAAATTTCACAACATGTATGAAGGGTAAAGATAGCGTCCATCACAGATATCAATATCAATGAGTACAGTAGTTGACTGTGGTAATATCTCTAATCACAGGCTGACACATAGTAGTAATCCTGTCTTTGATAACAATCACAGACTGTTATTATTGATGAATTAATCATCAGAACTCTATAACCAAGCTTAAATTCAAATGTTTACCTGATACATTCAGTCTTGCGCATGGCGAATTCTACCAGGTCACTGTCAGTCTGTTATCCATTGTGGTCAGCACCCAATATTAGTACAGCAAGTAGAAAAAAGTTCAAGACAATTCAAATCTAGCAGCAGTTGGGTGTGTGCATGAGAACAGTTTCACATGATTCTGCCTGCTTGTTATGCCGCCTGTCAGATTGTCCATGTATCCATGTATAAAGAATGGACACCGTTTATGTGATGTCACCCATATGTTTCCAAAGCGCCATTTTGAAGCCCAAAATCTGTGGTGCTGGCCACCGCCATGTTGGCAGTCCTACCTCTTTCTCCTCCTGGTCTGGCTAATCTAAAAATTGGCAAAGATGTGGATCATCAGCAGACCTGAGGCCTGCCGGATGACGCCTGGGTCCTCAAACAAGTCGTCTGTAATGGAATCTACCTGTCAAAGCTGCAGAGTTGTCACGAAAGGAGAAATTAGCTGTAGAGACCAAAACCAGTTAAACATGTTTATGCTGGACATGATGTTGGACATTTTAACATGGGGACTGCAGTATGGCAGTTCGGTTCACTTCAGGTTGCCGCTTGGTCCCAACCTACCTGTTCACCTCCCACTGAAAATGGATAACAAGCGATGTAATCGCTCTGCATCTGAAAAGACCGTAAGGCATTGTACGATACATTACTGCATTTTTCCATGTGTGTATGGCTTTATTGAGTTGTGATAGGATGACTTGGGTTGTAATATATTGCTAACTTTAGGATTACACACCTCCATTAGTCATGGCGGTGTTAATAGTCTGAATACACTGCAGTCTGATCTGGATTAAAAGCATGGAAATGGTTTCATAATAATAATAAAACATTTCATTCATTGTTGTGTGTGAGTATGTGTGTGTGAGCAGGTGTGTAGCTGACCACCTGTGCTATGTGCCTGATGACATCATGTCACCGCAGAGACTCACTCCTTTGCTGTTTGCTGCCAAGCATTACGTTGGTCTTACCCTGAAACACGCATGCAAGCTAGAATACACAACATGTAACGTGATACTGAGCCTCTCTCATGCCATGTGTGTATATAAAGCACATGGTGTCACAGCATTCAACCAAATGTTCTGATTGCTTTGGGACTGAATCCAGCGGCAGACCACAATGTTGACCAACACACACACACACACACACACACACACAAAGACATGCTGTTAGTAGAACACAGGCTTTGGTGCGATTGGAGCAGATGGACCAGTAAACATACGTTGAGGTCAGTGAAAGCCCCAGACAGAACGTAAACTCGGCTAAACCAGTATTATCAGAGGCTTGTTTAGAGACAATTCCTGCTGGTTCACTGTCATTTTTTATATTATGGCAGTGTTGTGGATAATTTGGGCTTCAGTGACAGAATGTCCTAGTTTATACTTGAGTGCATTTGACAAGCACAGAATTTTAAGATGAATAGAAGGTTGTGATTGGAAACATTTGAACTGAAAAACCCATGTGACCATTTCTGACCATTTTTTTCAAGAGTGACATGCAGTGGCCATATCAGATTTAACGTATGGAACATACAATTTCAATTTCTATATATACACTGATATCTAAGAATACAGTAATATTGATACCACTCATGGCTCTGTATTAAGTGTGATGTGAGGGTTCAATGTGTGGTTAGGTGGTTGGAAACAGCAGGATGGAGATGGATAACTTCTTAAGCAGCACTTTTCCCCATTCCACACTTCATAAAAACTTAACTTACCTGTTTGTGACTGAACTAACCAATCAATATCCTAAGTGTCTTCAAGATGCAATTGTAAATACTTAAATATTTAAATAATAAATATGTAACATAAATATGTAAATAGTTAACTGTGTGTTATCACTGTAAATGCATTTTTAGTAAATTAACTCAAATATAAATATAAAATATATAAATATAAATATAAAAATAAAACATCTGAGCCTTACAACTGTCAAACATGAATTAACTTCATTTCTAAACCTTGCATAAGTATGAAGCTGGAGTCTTGATGTGGTTAGTCTAGCTTAGCATAAATAATGGAAGCAAGGGGTTAACAGCTAGCCTGGCTCAGTTTATGGTTTTAGAGGGAGTTATGTGGGATAGGTTATCATCTAGGTTTAACTTTAAGGTTTCTTCGCAGTCCTGTCTTCACCACCTCTCAGCTAATCCAAAAGTGAACCCAAGGCTAAGAAGGACGCCTGGGTGCTCAACCTGTGATGGCACCCACCTCTTAATTATGCATAACTGTAAGTCTGTAAACATGTTTATTTCTGCTGTGAAGTTGGACATTTTAACATGGGGACTTATGGAGATTGACTCACTTCTGGAGCCAGCCTCAAGTGGACGTTTGAGGAACTGCAGTTTTTATTGACTTCACTTCACAGCCACAAAGGTTGCCTCTTGGTATTCATCCTAACCAATGTGTCAACTTTTAGCTAGCTAGAAAGAGATCATCATCTTTCCATTGACTTTGAACACATGTATGTTTACATGTATGAACACATGTGAACATAGTTCACGTGACAGTTGAGCTCTCAGGGGTCAGTGTGGTAGCAGTGTAGTTAAAGTTATGTGATTTATCAATATCTATACTACTACCCATAATTTTATGGTCTGCTCACTGTCTGGTCCCACTTTGTAACTAGGCTATTACGTGGCAATGACAGTGAATGAGGTTAAAAATATACGACTAAATCTGGGTCATAATAGTCATTTTAGGGATAGATCCAAAAATGGTTGTGTTCCACTACCCGTGTGCACCTTCAGATGTCCAAATCATTCATTGTGCTTACAAAGACACACTCACTCGTCCTGTTTGGTTCAAAGTTATGGGCTTGTCTGACTGTGATAAAAATAAATAACATAAAGAAGCTGATAGTGCAGAGAAGGTGACAAAAAAATACGTGAACTTTCTCAGGATTTCTTTTCTTGTCTGTCTGTGTTCCATTTATGTTTGTGTGTCTCCCCCAAAGCCTGTTGAATTGTTGTGCAAACTGTGTGGATTTAGAGCTGAGGGATTTCTCATCAGACTAAATCTCTGTGTCATCCTCATCTCGAGTTTATAATGGTTTTTCAAAAATTCAGTTCATGCCACAAATTTTCTAGCTCATTACTTTTTAATGTCGACCTCTGGCCCGAGCAGCGTTGGCCCTGCTGCTTAAAACACAATTTAGACGAGATTATCTACCTCCCTGAAGAGAGATTTACGATGATCTATTACAGAATATTGCAGAAATGGAAAATTATATAGAAAGAGCCTTTTACATCTCCTCCTCTTCCATTTAATAGTGAATCCACTATGTTAAACCACCATGTTTCTACAGTAGCCCACAGCAGACAAACCAAACACGGGCTCCACAAGAGCATACTGCAGCATGATTTGAGCATGTTTTTCAAGGCCACCATTATTGATTGTTGGTGAGTGCCTAAACAAGGACAACAAACTGAGCATCTTTTCCAGAGATAATAAAGAATTTGCAAGAGTCACGCATTTATTTAAGGAGAAGGCAGCCCACTGATGGTTTGGCTCTGGATCTCTCAGGATTATGGAGATATTCCCCCCAGGACCATGGACATGTCAGCTAAAGCATTACATACACACAGCAGAAGGAGGTCGATAGGATAGTGATGGTCTAAAACAGTGTTCCTCAAACTTTTTACACCTTGTACAACCTCAGAAAATGTTTGTCTCTCCTAGTACCACCAACCTGACAGTGAGGCAGGCTGCTGTTCAGCTACAGACAGTTCATAAGAGGCTTTTATTGTTGACTTTTGTTGTTTCCTTATCAGAACCAGAACTACTTGGGTGCAAAAAAGGTTTTCCTGATCCACACTTCTCTTCCTAATATTTAACCTTTGGAGCCATGATTGCAGAGTTTTTGAACAGTGTTTTGTCTTTTTACCTCCTCTTAGTGGCATCAGCTCAGAATTAATCATACGTATGCACGCTACATGCACAACTGTGACTATATCACCAAATATCACAGGAAATGCAAAACTTATTTTAAATTCCATTCCTGATAGTTGAACTATTTACACCAAGTACCACAAAAGGGAGCTTGTGTACCACCAGTAATACTTGTACCACAGTTTGAGAACCAGTGGTCTAAAAGATTGCTGATGAGTGACCTTCACTGTGTGTGAAGGAGTCGCCGTGTGCTTCCTCACATGGGATTTGGAGCTTCACATGTCAGTGAACAGGAGGCAGAAGCACCACCCATAGCTGTGTGTCTTTACTCTGAGAGCTTCATTAAAACACCAGCTACCATAGTCAGCAAACTTGTCTTCTAAGAAAAATGGGCACGATGAAGAAGCCGGTAGTCTCTGAACTACTTTCTTTTTCAGCTTCATAGGACCATGCTATTGATAACTGACAGAGCACAAGGACAAGCACACTGCAGGACGAGGAGAGTCTTCTATTACAGATGTTGTAGATGGGATCAAGATGACACACTGCACTCAAGAGAACTCCTGTTTGGTTGATTGTAGTAAATGGTCCCTTTTCCTGCAGGACATAGAGATATTCTTACAGCGGAGGTTAAATATAGTTTTCAGCTGCTCAGACATCATTAATAGTCTAAGGCAGGGGTAGTCAATTCTGATTTCAGGAGGTCTGGATAGAGAACATTTCCTCATGTTGAGGTCTGCAGCATCATCATAAGTTTAAGTTGCATTATAATTTAGTTTACATTACAATTATTTTATATATATTGAAGCAGCATTTTCATTGTATCAACATCTGCACTGTGTGAAGTCAACAACTCAAATCAACATCATGACAATCAGGTAATTAAGAAAAGTCAAAGCAAAGTAAATTTGACATTCAATTCAGAATTATAAATAAAAGGTACTACTACTACTACTACTACTACTAGTTATTATAAGTTATTGGCTGACTTAGCTGCAATCTTCCAGATTCAGTGAAGGCCCGCCCTGCCCTACCCTGCCTGTGATTGGCTGACATTCTTGCCCTCACTTCCTCATGCCTAAATCCAACCAGCACGAACCTATGAAGGCAACGAGTACTGGCCAGTCAGAGAGAGGTAGGATGTCCCTTTCACTGAATAGTGGTGTAGAAACACTGTCAGAAAAAAGAGTCGCTGGTAAAAATGTAATCTCCACCAAAACTGAATAAAACTCAGTGATGTGTGTTTCCGGCTCTAGGTCCAGACAGGACCTGCCTATTAGTGACCTATGGTCTAAAGGTTCTGATTGCCAAGATACAGTATATACACTTGTCCACACATAATAGAGAAACAACCAAGCATTACATCATTACGACGTTCCTGTTACCACAGAGCAATCATCTAACACTCAAGTCAAATCTGCAGATTTGCTTTATGAAGGGAGACAGAAGGGCCTGTTGTAGAGCAAGAAGAGGATTAAGATGATGATGATTGAGATGATTTTCCACTATGCAGCTGAAGAACTGGGAGATGCATCATGAATCAAGTCAATTACATCAGGCCATGACCTGCAGGTACGGGGTCAATAGTATGCCTTTAAGATCGCTACGAGAGTCTGGACTTGGTGAGTTCACCTCTGTTTGATCAAACATGCACAGCATGAAATAAAATTAAAGCACAATATTTTTGTGAAGAAATTCCATGAAGAGACCAGTCTTTGCATTAGTGCGTTTCTTACTACCCTGACTGCGTTCCAGTCCTGAATATTTAAGAACAGGTGGGAAAATATTTAATTTTTTATCTAACATCACTCAAACAGGAGGGAATTTGTTGTGGACTATTTTCAGCAGTGGATTAGTCCACATTTGGTGCTCTAGGGAGTGTTTGGAGCAGCAGGCTAGAGTGTGTGGGATTGAGTCCAAATAAACTACTATGTGTGTGTGTGTGTGTGTGTGTGTGTGTGTGTGTGTCTGTTCATAGTAATGAAGAAACAGTGTAGCTCAGTGTGTTTTTAATAGATTTCTGGACAACAATGGAGCTCTATGGCACAGGGGAAGAAGATATATCAGGCTTTGGATAAACACAATACTTGTTAATAGGATACATTTATTGTAGGTTTCATGGGCTTTGTTGACAAGAATAAAAAAAGAACATTGCCAGCCACATCCTCTAACTAAGTACACGTGGAATTTCTCTAGGAACAAACACAAAGAATAGCAATAACAGCAGAGGTTTCACTGTCAAGGTTGGCATTAAAGATCCAGTGTGTAGGATTTCATAGCATCTAGCAGTAGTTGCAGATTGCAGCCTCCTCGCCTTACCTTCTCCTTTCAAGCATAAAGGAGAAGCTACACAAAACACAAGAATGTGGAAGGCCCTATGTGGCTGGCCTATTGTAGTAACATGGTGGTTCAACATGGCAGACTCCATGGAAGAGGACCCATAGCCTCTGTATGTGTAAAAGGCTCATTTTAGGTAAAGGCTGTTATTTTTAGGTGATTATATATGATAGGGTCAGTTTTTATTGACTTGTGCATTTAACTTTGTTTTATTGTGTGTCTTTTTTGTGTTTTTTGAGTTTTGCATGCAAAGTATTGACCCTGAATGCACCACACGCTAATTGTTGGACAATTGGCATCAGGTGTGTGGTAGCACACATGCTACAAAAGGAAGGAGACACACAAACAAAGGTGGACGGAGGATTGTGTGGGCCCTGAGGGCCAGGGCCCGGTTGGGCCCACACCCTTCCAGACCCCAGGCCCAGTTGGGCCCGGGAGGTGTCACATAAACACACATACAAACAAATAAAGAAACGCCTGGTGCACATTGCCATCGAGCCACAGTACAGCTGGTACATTCATTGGCTGGTCAGTTCTCTGAAAAAATTCTCTTTGACTTCAATCAGAAGTCGCCTTCAGATAACAGACTATGAAGAGAGTAAATGTAGTGTTACTTTAGCACCAAACGTTGAATATAGAAAACCGAAATTGACTGCATTGTTTCCATTGTACCAATCATCAGCACTTCTTCAGTGTTTTTCCATTTAAGTAAGTTTTTTTTGTTTGTTTGTTTTCTTACTTGCAGATTATCTGCTCCATTCTTCTGGAGCACCCAGCTGGGTCCATCTCATCACAGATAAATCTGCTACACAGATTTATCTCTCTTTTTTTTGACACCCTAAACACTAGTTTCCTGCCTGACACCAGCTGCTTTCACAGTGAGCCCATATTGCCCATGTTGAGGGCAAATTCACAGCAGTGCAGCACATGCCGATTTTGTGTAAGCACCTCCAGCACCGGGATCCTGGTTCATCACACAGGGGCAGCAGTCGTCTGCCCCATACCATGAGGCCTTGTGTCATTTTGTATGACGTGCACACGAGGAAAATAAGCTCCATGATCGTTCTGTGTTTCTTGCCTGACAGACTGTGCTCTGGCACTTCATGAATACAGCAGCCAGCAAAGCATGTTATCTACAGAGGGCCATTCTGCACCAATATGCTCACACACACACACACACAGATCTGCCTCCATAACACAATGGTTAGAAACAGATTATTTTCCACATAGAAAATATGTATGCACAACAAGTATGCATACTTGTATTTGAGTGAATCCAAATCTGAGCCACTGCTTGTATCCACAAACATCGACTCAGCAACATGTTAAGGAAGGAAACAGTAGTTTAATAGTTTATTATTATTGTTGTTTATGATGTTCAATAATTCATACTGCAGTGATCATTCAAAGTAGAGACATACCCTGTTGGTGGGTTCCAGAGTGCTGCTCGGATGATGTCTTTTTCTTCTGAGCATGAACTATTACAAAAGTACTTATCCGTATATTTTACATCTGTCCAAAGGTTCCAGTTGGAGCATTTGAATGTCACATTATTCCCAACACGTCCATTTACGTTGAGAGGGTTCATCTCCACAACACTCAGAGCTACAAGTGGAAATAAAAGAAACATTGTTCATCATTGTGTCAATGCACGGACACATTCAAATATGCATATTTCATCAATATTTACGTTTTTCATTAATTATGATGGTGAAACCTAAAAAAAAAACAACTACTAACTAATTTAGCAAATAATCACAAAAAGACGCAACCTAACAGCTAACACACAGACACACACATACAGAGAATACATAAAAAGATAAACTCACCAGAGAGAAGACAAGAGTACACATAGATTTTTATCATAGATCTTTCCATAGATTTTTATCTGAGAAGAGCAAATTCCACCTTGTCGAAACAGGGCTTACAAGCTGGAGCTTGCAGTTGTCTTCAATTACTTCAGATGCAGTGGTTGATCTTGAAATTTTGTTCCACAGGCTAGAGCATTTGTGGACCTCGACACACACTTGTATAATGGGTTGACCTCTGCTTTTGAAGCATAGACTGTGGACACTAAATTGAGGAGGTGGCAGATGCAGTGATGGTGCTTGGGTAGATTGGGTAGCTGGTATTCCAAGTACCGTATTTTCCGGCATGCTTTGAACCATGCAGCTTATACAAAGATGCAGCTTTTCTATGGATTTTTCTTCAGCCTCAGGGGGCGCTCTAGCAGGAAGTGCAAAAACGAGACAGGCAGCGGAAGTCAGTGCAAAGAAGAACGCACCAGTTTTTATTTTTAGCCTCTCCCCGTCGCCAGGTGCATTTCCTCTGTGGCGATGCGCCGCGACTGGCTCTGGGTCGGCTTGGAAAGGCTCGGGGGCCAGCGCCCCTCCGCCCGGACCTTGCCGCTTCCAGGGGCCGTGGAACGAGTGTCCGCTGCGCCCTCTCCGGGGGTTCGCCGTCGGGGACGGGAATTAATCTATGGTGAGACGTCAGAGACGGCAGCGGGAAGAACTGATTCAGTGCCAAAAGACAAGAAAGGCTTTCAGAGGACATAAAAGCAGGTGGCCTGAACTTTCTGTGTAAATATCTTATTTCTCAACCTGGATATCGGCGGTCTGGTGCGGCTTATATGTGACAAAATATATATATTTTTAAAATTTTAGTGGGTGCGGCTTATATTGAGTTGCGCTCTATAGTCCGGAAAATACGGTAGTCATCTTCGTCCAACAGGGCTCTAGCATCAACAAATTCAACACACTCACCGCTTTCCTCTTTGTCATCGTCATCATCATTTCGGCCACCATCGTCCTCTTCTCCATCACCCTCTCCTGCAGGTTCAGGATTGTTGTTCTCATCAGTTTGCCCATAAACTCTGAAGGCTTTCTGGAAATGTGATCTGTTGTCAGTTGTAGTGCGAATGATCTTCTCTATAATATTGAATTCTGTGTGAATATCATTTAGGGCACCAATCAGGGCAGAAAAAGTGTGTGACCTTCTAAGCTGTTTGCATGCCAAGGCAGCACAGGATCTCTGCATTGTCTGGGGGTTAAACCAATGTGCAGTGACACCAATGAAACCGCAACGGTGTGCCGTCCAGCAGTCTGTTGTTGTTGCTATGAACAGAACTTCACTAAGGGCAGCTTTCAGTTTTCTTTTCATTTCAAGAGGCTTTTGTGACTTTGTTTACAACAGTGTTGTGACATTACATTTGTATTTGGCAATAGGTATAGGTAAGTTACCTCCTTACAAGGAGCAATAGGGTGAATTTAAAATCTCACACAGAGCCCACCAAACGAACTCGCAATCATCGCCTGTTGAATCATAGCCTACTGCTGCTAGCAAGCAAACCGTGGCATGACTTGGCATGTACCTACCTAGCCATAGCAAACATTTATGAATAATCAACTGATAATAACAAACTTTCAGCTTACCTCAATATGCTTTTTCAAATTAGACAGCGAGTTTTTGAAAGCCACTAGCTTGTGGTACTTCAGGTGCACAGAGCTTGCAGCACATTCAAAAGGAGTTGTTTTTAGATCCAACCATTTCCAAAATATTTTCCAGGTATGGCCAGGGGTGTACAAGAGTTGGCTGGTCTTCCGGGCTACCAACCTACTCACTGGTGCTTGGCTGGGACATTTCTCTCGAGTCTCTGCCACAGACATTTTCGCGCTAGGCTACATAAAGTCAGTCACCAGTCAGTCAGCTCCTTGCTTGTGTGTGATGTGATTTGTAATGTGCAGGGGAGATGGATCGCATGTCCGAATGGTATATGTTTATACTTCTCATTTAATGACAATCAAATTCACTCTATTGTTTTGAACGATGAAAAAAAAAACAGGCCGAAATGAAATATGAGTGTAACGTTGTTTTGAAAATGTAAGGAGTAGAAAGTACAGATAATTGCGTGAAAATGTAAGGAATAGAAGTAAAAAGTCAGCTGAAAAATAATTACTCCAGTAAAGTATAGATACCCAAAAATTCTACTTAAGTAAGGTAACAAAGTATTTATACTTCGTTACTTGACACCTCTGGCACTGGCACACACAACATTGTTTATATGTACAAAATAACAATAATAACTAATAAAGACATTCTTTATTCACAGTTTGAACAGACAGCAAATCAAAGTACAATATTCAAACATAGAGGATAACATGTACGGGTGTGAATTTGACACCACAGTAGCACAGCACTGAGTTAGCATGTCTACTGTAGATACAGCAACTTAAAAAACAAAACAAATACAAACAGAACATGGACACTGACAGCATTCTTAAGGGAAACCAAGTTTACTTGTGAAATCAAGTAAATAAAAACAGAAGACATTTTTTGGTTGTCCTCTTTAGAATTATTACTGTATGTTATAGTAAAATAAGTTGCTGTCTGATTCTAATTATATATGCAATTTAGTACACCAGCTATACTCAGTTAGTCATGGTAGCTGAACCAGGAATTAAGTATCATTTCACTGTATTCAGACGGTTGGTTCAGAGTGCTCAGTGTGTTCAACTGGCTCTTTGGGTAGTTTAATAACAGAGTACACAACGCTGGAAACTGAATTTAAAGGAACATCTTCTGAGTAGTTATTTACACTCTCAACTGCTATCTCAGCGTAATTAGCATAGAGACCGTCTGAGTCTGCAGAGTAGTCGAGTGTAGAGACTGTATGGCTGGTTCTGAACTGTCCTTCAGGTGCAAATGTCCTCAGCATCCTTGAAGCAGAAAAAGGAGAACTCAGTTGTAAGAAACACTGGAAACACAGTTATACCGAGCAATCTGATTGGTCAGCTAGACATTTAGAATGTGCTCAAATCAGCATGACAGCACACCTGACTATCACTAAAAATATACTACTCCACCATCTCCCATTGTCCACGTCATAAAATATATAACATGTAAACAAATGAATAGGAAGACTGGAAGTCAGCTTTAATAAGTACATCTGAATTTGAATTTCAGCTTTCTTTAATAGATATTTATGTGTTCACGAGGAGCTGTTAGACCACCTCGTTACCAGCTAGGGTTGTGAATGACAAACAATGTGTGACGGATATTCGGTTTAACAAGTGAGGAATGCGGCTGCGTCGGTAGCAGTACTCCTCAATCAATATGAATTAGTATGAATTCCAGATGAATCGGTTGTAGAGTCATGGATTGGGTATCGCGAGACTTGGAATCAGTTGGTGGCTTCACACACTTTTGGGAAAATCCACCGGGCCCGTTTGCAGTGTGTTGCATGAGCGTGGCATATTTGGTCCGTCCTGCACGCGACTTCAAACCCACTGGGAGCGTTTCAGGCGTTTAGCCACGCCAAACTTTGTTTTACTTGCTCAGATTTGGACATTTCGTATGTTCTTCGTATGCTTCTATGTAAATATGCTCGTAGTTAATTAGTTTCACTTTTGTCTGTTTTTACAACCGGCAGTTTGCACAGGGTATTTTATTTTGAAAATCCACTGGATTCTCTCCGACAAATGATGTTGATTCAGCCAGACTTTTGGTCCCATGCCTAAAAATAAATACATTGACGTGATTTTGTTGTTGTTCTTTTTTTATTATTTTATTTTTGCCAGTGCCATAAAGCAACAATGCTTGGGGATATGTGGTCTTTTACATATTTGAAAAGAAAATATTGTACTGTACTGTAAGATAGTCACTTTCATAGAATTGGCTTCTTTATTTTTATAAAATATCTACAAGAAACATTAACCATAGAATCGAATCGTGTGCTCGGTCTGTTGCCGGCTGCGTAAACTCAGATCTGACTACATATATTCCTTACATGTCATAGCGACAAGCTGCTGTTGGTATGGCTTTTCAACAAAGATCCAGCACCACAACCTTTTTAAGACCTGGCTGTAGAGACGATCCAGCACCTGGTGGGACGAGGAGAAACTCCAATTTCCACCAATAAAATCACACTGGGTAAAACGGTTTTACAGCACATGTTTTACAGATATCAATAATGCTTGTACCGTTTCTTGCTATATTTGACTATGCAGATACACAGGGCCCCAGAGCCGCAGAGGGGGCTAAGCTACAAGTTCAGCCCTCCAATATATTTTGGGAGAATTAATAGTACCTGTCTTATATGTAAAAGTATATAAGCTTTTTATAGATTTATAAGTAAAGTAAGCTGCTATGATGGGGACGCTGTGACTGTGTTTTTTGTGGGCTGCCCGACCCAGGTGTGGCGGGATGAATGACAGCCACCGCCATTCACTGAAGAGAGGAGAATAATGATGAAAATCTTTCAGAGAGACATGCTGCATCTATAGTATTTATGAATGCACTCTAACCTGTTTTCCTTTTGAAAATGAAACAGACTTGAATCACCACAGATCATCTGGAAAGGTTAGGAATCTCTACAGTTTGACAAAATAGGTGGCCCCAAATAGCATCTTGCATAGGGCCCCAAACAATAGAAAGCGACCTGAATATTGGTGTCATTTTATTATAATATGGCTTAAACCTGCTTGTCCAGATCAAAGGTGTGCTTATCACATCATATCGAATGCCTATAAGTTGTCTTCCTACTGATTCGAAGGGGAACTTGCACTGAGACTGCTACAAGAGACCTTGCTCCTTCAAAGCTATACTCTACACACAACAACACAACATTCTCACAGCACAGCATAAACAATCGGCAAAAGTGTTAAAGTGTTGGGGTACGTGTTAGCCTTGAGTTGGATCAAAAACACAGTAAGGCTGTGACTCTGACCTTCTGACCTTGAAGTTATGACTATTGGCTGTACTTGAGACAGAGGGAAATGGGCCTTTAGTTTTCAGATGTCAGTGCCTTATCTCGTGCTGCTAAATTGGCAGACGACGAGCGCACACAGCTAAAAGATTTTTCAGAATATTATTTAATCTTCATCCTAACAGTAGTGTTTTTTGTCAGCTATTCAGGTGTTCTTTGTGTTTTTGGACGTCAGAGCTGCAGAGAAAATGCCTGAACTTCACAAACAGTGCAATTATGTTGATGAAGCAAGCTGTTTCTGTGGGTTATCCAATGGAAACCAAAAAACAGACCAACAAGGGAAAGGAAGGAAACTCACCACTCGTTCTCCTTCTTTTTCTGAAAACAGACAGCATTTGTTAATATGAGGCTGATGTGAAGGTTACCATGTATGTGTGTGGTGGTTTATTGTGTGACTTACTCTGTTGTTTCCTCGTCATACTTCCACACACAAGTGTCAGTAGGACCATCAGTATACTCATTATAACAATGACACATGATCAAATGTAGTATTTCTGTCAGAGAAAGAGGAAGATGTAAAAAAAAAAAAAACTTTTTCACACTTTAACATACAAGAACAACTTGTTTCTCATCTTCTTTGTTATAGCCAAAATGAATAATCTGACACCTGATTGGTACAGCACATACTGACTCTAAATGAGCTGAAAATAAAGTATAAAATGACTTGCCAAAATTGAGGCTGGTAAATTGAACACAGCATGTGACACTGACTGGATATACTGTATGAACATACATTTGTGTATGAATATTTAATGGATTTTAATGAGTTTTAACTGCAATTTGTAAGCAAAATATACATTTCCATTTAGCAATCAAAAATGGAATGTCATAGCCATGTGTATATGTGAGCTCAGAGAAAAATGTCCTTCCATACCAGCTCCTTGTGTTGATGATGCAGGAGTAGTTGTAGTAAATTGGACTGCTGGAGTAGAATAGATGATGTATGATGTATGAGCGTGTACTGATAAAATCTGAGCTGTTTGTAACAGCTAACATTCTCAGAGGATTGTCCTGGGACTGGTAGACTCAGCTGAAAAATAACACACACAGTAAATATTCAGCTCTCAACTATTTGCACATGAAGGAGTGATATTTATTAAAATAAAAGGCAGTGTAAACTCACCATCTGTAACTTTAGATTCCACATATAAAAGAATCAAAGCCGTCTGTCCAGTCCACAATAATATTTCTTAGGGTCTGACTTTGGAGATTTATGAAAGTCACAAATAAACTTTTCTCGCTGTTTATTTATCTCTATTCGATTCTTCTGTTGAGTCTTTCCAAATGCTGCTTTCGGATGATGTCTTTTTCTTCTGAGCAGGACTATTCTAAAAGTACTTATTTTTGTTTACATCTCTTGTCCAAGGTTCCAGTTGGAACATTTGAATGTCACATTATTCCCCAACACGTCCATTTCGTTGAGAGGGTTCATCTCCACAACACTCAGAGCTACAAGTGGAAATAAAAGAAACATTGTTCTTCATTGCGTCAATGCATGGACACATTCAAATATGCATATTTCATCAATATTTATGGTTTTCATTATTTATAATGGTGAAACCTTTAAAAAAAATACTAACTAATTTAGCAAATAATCAAAAAAAGATGCAACCTAACAGCTAACACACACATACAGAGAATACACAAAAAGATAAACTCACCAGAGAGAAGACAAGAGTACACATAGATTAGATTTATCATCGTGAAAATGACGAGCAAAGAACACAAATGCTGCAGCAATGATCTGGTCACTCTAACCACGGTCTTCAGTCTCTATGACTTACACTTCCCTTTCCTTTACCCTTTCAATGTTTGCATCTCCTCCCCTTCCTCTAACCTCCCCCCTCCTTCCTCCCCCACACACACATACACACACACACACCTACTTTTTGGCTGTCCTCTTTAGAATTATTGCTGTATTGTTGTAGTAAAATGAGTTGCTGAATGAATCTGAGCACTTTGTGAAAATCATCACGCACCACATGTCTAATTCCAATAATAAAAATATATTTTAAGTCCTGAAATATTCTTAAAATCTGAGATCTGTCGCCATAATATGATACTTTGAACAGATTTTTGTCCAGATATTATGAATTCAAGTGAAAATATGTATGCACAACAAGTATGCATACCTGTATTTGAGTGAATCCAAGTCTATGAGCCACTGCTTGTATCCACAGACATCAACTCAACAACAGTCTGAGGAAAGAAGCAATAGTTTAATGTTAGAGAACAGAAAGAGGATACAATATTTATGAAACACATTCAGTAATATTAAGCAATTTAATATTCAATATTCTTTGTCTGAAAACATTCAGGACAACATTTGTTTATATGTCTAGAGGACACTGATGTGGAGGTTGCAGTCTAGAAATATACAATGTGTGTGGTGGTTTGTGGGTCTTACTCTGTTGTTTCCTCTTCATCTTCCACACAAGTGTCAGTATGCCCATCAGTAGGCTTATTATAATAATGACACATATGATCAAATGTAATACATTTCCTGCCCAGAGAAAGAGGAAGACAGATGAAAGAATTCTCTAATATGTCTCTTCAACATATAAAGAACAACTTGTTCCTCACACACTGCTGTATTAGAGCCTCTATTAGTCTCTTAATAATTACTACTACTACAGACTATAAATGAGCTGAAAACTGAACGTATAATGAGTTAATCAAATTCATATATTTGTAATTTCAGAATGTAACGCAGCCAAGGTAAATTAACACAGATAGGAAATATACCAGAAATTAATTAAATGTAATTTTTTCTTTTTGTATAAATTTAGGTTAGGAAGGTAGAATGAAAACAGTATAAATAAAATATATAGTATATTAGATACTCTATATTATAGTGTTCGCTTTTGCCACCAATGTAACGCTTCCCCAGTGCTCTGTGCTCACAGTCCAGCTAACAAACTGAGCTAACATTAGCTAACAGCAGCTACAGTTGGCAGCAGTATACTTCACTGTCCGTCAGCAAACTTTCTCCATAAAATATGATCCAGTTTCACCACAATCAGTCATATAGTTGGTGGAGTGTGACGTAAAGCTTTTCTTTTTAACTGATCGTACCTGGAGCGCAAAGTTATAGCGTGAGAACAGACAAAAGAACGACAGAGACACCATTCACCTGGTTACACAGCTTTGTTTTTATAATATATGATTTATGGCCTGCTAGGATTGTCAGACACTGTATGGCTGGAAGATTTGGCTTTTTTGGTTGACATAATAAAGCATTTGGATGTGCTAAACGAGAACCTCTAAGAACACAACTGCTGGTGTTATATGTCTGTAGATGAAACACAAAATATTACCTTCTGAATGATTTTGTGAAGAGCAAGTGTTTTAAACTTAAATGTTAACAGACTTTGCAGACTTGACAATGAAAATTAAATTGTTATAGAACAGTGCATTTGTACGTAACTTTCATTGTTTTTCATTTTTAAAATGTTATTGGCCCCCGGGCATCTTCACATTGTCAAATCTGGCCCGCTTTAAAAAAGTCTGGACATCCCTGATATAGATAACACTTACGTTATCCTACACACACCTGACAAGTTGTTATCACAGTGTTAATTTATAACTTTAATACCTTGTCAACATACATCACATATCATTACACTCATAGCGCCTACTGAAATACTGTGGATGTCCATGCGTCAGTGAGTTATGTGTATGTGCGTTTTGTGTAGCACGGGCGCGTGTGTGTGTGCGTGTTTGCTTCAGGGGTGGTTAACATTCTGATGCTAAGTCAAGCATGACACTGAGTGACTGGAGAAGGAGTTAATCATGACAAATGCTGCCATTCAGACATTTCAGCTGTGTAAGGGTTGGTCACGCAGAGAGGAAGAGAGATGTGTGATATTTAGCAGAGAAGACACATTTTATTTTCTTTACATAAAAATTTAAAAGCGCTCGTACAAAAACACAAGATCATCTCACGGTATCATTCGTGTGTTTCAACTTGTAAAGTCATCCATCCACCCATTTAAGTATTTGTCAGCCATGTATACCTTCAGATTCATCTGTGAGTTCATCTTTTCCTCTCTTCCCTGTCCTGTCTCTCTCCCTCCCACATCACTCTTTTCCACTCATCATGAAAGAAAACTGCAGGATCAGATCCAGCCCCTGGCATTTGTCACATTTCATCCCGGTGCTCCTTCCTTATTCCCATGTGATGCTGTCAGGTGAGGAGGAGATGCTATAAAAATAATCTTTAAAATGAATGAGATGTTTCTTGAGGGTCTGGTCATGGACAACTGACATTTCCTCACCACTAACATGAGCTCTTATTTTGACAGTTCCATCCCAGGAGGGACTGCCGCACTCTTCTCATCCGTGTAGTCATTGATTATACACGATAAAATGATAGATTTAATAGAGAATCGTAGCTTGTGTCTCAAGTTCTAGAGCGTTAAATAAAAAATTCAGATGAGGTGAGGTGTGTCATCCTTGGCTTGGCTAAAGTATTTTAAAAAATTAACGTCATATGAGCACAGATATTGGGCCCTCTTTTTGTGATGGTGCAACAGTTTTTGCTAACATGTTCCTCACCTTGAAATGGACCTTTCCTGTCTGTGATTGGTTACTGTATGATGCACAGATGGAGCAAAAAAAGTTGTTTCTGTCACTTTGGTGATTTTACCAACCAGAGCAAGCTAAACAGAAATAATGAATTCATTCATAAAATGTTAATATTTTTAAACTCTCTCCGGTGACAGGATGTCTATAAATCGGCATAAAAAAAATGAACATTTAATGTGTGTTTATGAGGTAGATTAGAAGTGAGGATCACTGAATCTCATTAATCGTGTGAGTCACGGCATAAAAATGAGAGATCAGCTGAAATATGTGCATAAACTGCTTTCACAAACTATTTTCCATCACCATTTTACTAACTAGCAGTTAGCCTGCATCATCCAGTATTAAGCCATTTCTTCATTTGTTGAGCTAGTGTCATCATGCATCACTGTCACCGTGATTGCTTCATCTGTTCCAGAGTGATGAATGATGAGCAGTGATGTGATTGGCTGGAATTGTATTATTCTTATAACGCACTGGGTGGTCTTCATTTACATTCGCCCAGACCTCCTGCTGCACATCCACGCACCAAAGTAGCAGGTGTGCTTGGAGACACCCACACAGTCTGTTTTTTTTTTTTTGTTGTTTTTTTTTTAATTCACCAATAATTATATTAAAGTTATACACTGAATTAACAGTGTGGCCATTTTGATTGACAGGTGCTGTTACAGATGGCTGGTTTGAGCACCCAGGTGACATTCGGTGCCTCAGGTCCACTGGTGATCCACGTCTTTGCTGATTTGTAGCTGAGAGACAAAAGGGTAAAACAGCACTTTGGAAACCCTCAGGTGACATCATGCATACACTGTCCATTCTTTATACTGTCATTGATATAAATACAGGCTCACCACAGGACTATAGCAAGAAGAGTATGCTAATTTTAAAACAAGCACATTTTAACAAAAGTATAGCATATATACATAAGAGTATAATGTTTTAAAATAGCACAAAGAGATATAGTTATAAGGAAGCGTCTTATTACCTCTACCTGAGACTTTTTTTGATATTTCATTTCACCTTGTATGCAATGATTGTAAAGTATTGTCATAACATTTCATGTTTCATTGTATTATTTGAAGTTGAACACAGTTTGAGTGTGTCACTACCAAGGTGTTGACTTCCATGTTTCTCCTTCTCAATTCATGACCTTGATCTTCAACACAGGGAGGGAAGACAAGCTAAAAGAAAAAAAAAAAAGCAGACAGGAGAGGACAAAAGGTTATGGTTTATTACCGCTAGCCACTGCCGGAGGGCTCAGATATGGCCATAATCCCCAGGTCTCCATGCAGGACTAACTCTCAACACAAAGAAATATCATTGCCTCTTGAACCATAATCTTCCACTCTCTCTCCGAGCTGCAGCTCAGGATGGTATTCCTTCCCGAGGAATAGGATGAGGCGGAGGTCTCTGGAGATCCCTGGAGAGTTGTACCTGCTCAGATCAGAATGTTGTCTTAAAGGCCAAGGTCAGTGAAGGCTACACTCTGCTTCAGCAATGACACCTCGCTCTTGCTGTTGGTTACCTCAGTGTTTCTTAGGTGTAGAGAGGTGTGAGAGTCTTACAAGCAAAACAAGGGGTGAGATCAATAAAGTCTAATGTATCTTATCATACATTCATAAATAACATATTGGAAGCTCTCTTCATCTGTTGCACAGTCCGTTTTTAAGTGCGCTTGCAATTTGTGCATTAAAATAATAATAATTATTATTATTATAAATAATTAAATAATTATAAAGCACAAACCCCACAGGTTCCACAGGGCGTGGCTCTGTGACTTTGTTGCTGTAACAATGTTTTGGTCTGTTCTCCATGCAGCTTCATCTTCCATGAGAAGCACTTCAAATGCATTCATTATGTGCTTCTACCATGAGTAAGTATGACACGAAGTGAAGTTATTTCCCTCTTGGTTGTTTTCACTGATCTGGGGTCTGCACAGGGTGACTTCTCTATGCTGTTTGTGTGAATTAGCAACTGCTGGACATAGTGGAGCATTGAGCTGATAAAAGGAGGACTGGTGGCCACATCTTCAAATAATGCTAACACTGCTCTGTTCCTGCTGTATGTGCAGCCATAACAGTTTTCTAAGTCATTCTCAGCTTGTTCTTCTGCACCCCAGTGGTGTGATCAGAGTGCAGCTGGCATACCAGTATCCTCTGCCACCACAGCACAGTGGCACGATGGTGCCTCTGTAAAAGTTTATTCAGAGCTGAGAGGGAGGTTTGGCCTGGTTGAGCTGTCTCAGGTATGCATTCACAGGAATTTGATGTCACTGACACACCGATAGTCCAATACAACACAAAATACTTTGATTTCACTGGCAAACAAGGACACTGTAAAAGCCTCCTGAGGACGTCATTCAGACTGTTTGCTGCTCTTCATTCTGAAAGAGTAACAACCAATGAGGAGAAGCCAAACTCTCAACCGACCAGCAGTGTAACTTCATCATTCGCTGTGTCAGGGACAGGTTTGTGTTTATAGGAATGGTCCTGCTTTGCAGCAGTCTAGTCAAAAATAGCTGCTTCTTTTAGACTTTTGAATTGACAAGCTTCCTGTGACAGCTGGATTCCTCATAAATCCCACATGTGGTATCTTTTTGTAAAGCACTAAAGCAATGGCATCATTATCACCATGTCACCTGGCTCTACTGCATGATTTCTTGTTTGCTTTCTCTCTCTCCCACACACACACACACACACACACACACACACACACTTCTCATTGGTGCCATTATGAAGGCAGATGCCATCATCCATTACATTCTGCTATTTTGCCTGCGGCTCCATAGACAGCATCGGGTTGGGGAGGGTGGGCTCCTTCCTCTCATTAACCCACCTCAACAGTTAGGGTGGTAATCCCAGCCATATCAATCAAGCCTAATTGGTCTAAGCCTGCAAAAAAAGGCTGTGTTAACATATTAACGATTCCCCTGGGGAGGAGGGGTTTCTATAAAATGCAAACGGTGTTAGAAGGTAATGGGCTTTCTTCCTGGGTCATATACATCTTCCTGTTTTAATGTGGAGGTTAGTGATGGCCTCTGATGGCTAGTTTTTGACTGATGCTCACTGATATTTTACAGCAGGGGTGTCTGTACTTTTATTACTTTACTTTCATTTTAAAAATGAAAAAAATTACCAATAAAAGTTACATACAAATGCACTGTTGTATGGAATACGTTAAAGAGATCATGTTCATTCTAAACATGATTTATTATGAGTAATGCATAAAACATATCACTCTGCAGAGTGATATGTTTTGTGTCACATCTGCAGATATATAACACCAGCAGTTATGTCCTTAAAGGTTCAAATGCTTTGTTATGTCAACCCAAAAAAAAAAACAAATCTTCCAGCCATACAGCATCTGACAATCCTGGCAAGCCATAAATAATATATTATAAAAAAGAAGCTTTGGGCCGCATGAAATCTGACCACGGGCCGGACTTTGGACATCCCTGCTTTATAAAATACATATAACGTAATGTAATAGAATGAGAGTGTATCACCCAAGTGATGTTAATGTGGGCTGCTACAGGTAGCCAATGGCGCTCAATGACCAGCAGGGCAACATGTGCATTTTTGGGTTGTTTGAAAACCAGGCACGCTGCCACATTCTGGGTCATCTGAAAAGGTTTCACTGTCCATGCTAAGAGGCGTAGTCTAGGTGGCCTCCCTCGTCTCGCAGTCCCCATGTTCAGCATAGTTAGGGTGAAGGCGCTACACTGGTTCTATTGTTATGTGTTATGTGGATGTTGTTAATGTTACTCTCTCTGCAGATATTTGAGTTTGACTCTGATTCACTTTAATCACAGGTCAGACTCACTGTTCAACCTGAGCATGTGTATCTGCATGGTAAGCTAGCAGAAGTTGGTAGAAGTCATTATTTCAACATGTGCTAATATTACAGTACCTTGGAGGGCAGAACTCATTACAACATAAGCATGCATTGTTTTGTACATAAGCCCACACACAGTGTCTAATCTAAAATGTGTAAGGATACGCCCTTGTCCTATTTGACCTGGTCAGGAAAAGTAGTGATTCTATCAGAATGCTTTTCACAGTCAGTGCCTCCAGGGTACTGAATCTTGAGTACCTCTTGTAGCTGCCTGCCACACTGATATTGATTCCTCCACATACAATCCACATTCTGGGTTATACCAGCCCTAGCATCAACAGTATCACTCTTCCTAAGTTTACACCAGTTGATACAGCAATCATCAGGGTCACTGATCAAACAAGTTTCAGACAGCCAGCAAGACGCAGGAGATTATCATTAACTTTATGAGTACCAAGAAGATCACACACAGTCCTGTCCACATCAACACAGAAGCTCTGGAGTTTCACAGAACACCTCTCCCGGGCTGAAACACCTCAACAGTGGTGGGTAAGGCACACAATTGTCTTTATTTTCTGAGGAGGCTAAAGACAGCCAACCTCCCCCAAAAGCTGCTTGTCAAGTTATC
Source organism: Protonibea diacanthus (assembly GCA_028641955.1). Taxonomy (NCBI): domain Eukaryota; kingdom Metazoa; phylum Chordata; class Actinopteri; family Sciaenidae; genus Protonibea; species Protonibea diacanthus. The sequence goes on from CM053989.1 coordinate 22,513,573, forward strand.
AGATGCATTGCAAGGAGCTTCCCAACAAACTGTATGACAGCCTGGAACAGCAGCTGCACCAACCTGACAAAAAATGCTTGTGTGTTCTAAAAACAGGACATTGTTGGCATTGAGCTGCCATCTCTAGATCACTTGCTGTAGGAGGTGAGCATCATAAAAGACATTGCGCAGCCTGGACACCAGCTGTTTAAGCCCCCCACATCAGCCAGGCGCTTCAGATCAATCCTCACTGGCACAAATACATTGAGAAACAGCTTATTCCCAAACGCTTTGGCACTATTGAACTTAGACATCTTCACAGTCTGACAAGATTGATCTGCCGCCATCGTTGGAGCACATGCAATATTTATTAACATGTCACTTTAAGCTACTGATTAAGTGCCATATTTCCACACTACTGACGTCATTCAAGACCCCAATATATCACTCCATATCTGTCACACCATACCTTACACTGCATTTGTGCTGCTCAAGGCTTGGAGACATCAGTAGTTGTACTTCATTAATTAGACTTTGTCTTATATTTTGTACTTATATTTTTTTGATTCTGTACTTGATCACTAATATTTATATCTCATTGTATGGAGCTACATTAGGGTCAAAAGTGTTGTACTTGAAAAAATAAAATCTGAAACTGAAATTTCAAGTTTTGATCTTGAATTTTGAAAACTACAGTAACGTATACAAAATAAAAATAAGTGTACATCCTACATTCCCTGAAGGCAACGTGATAAGGGAAGGTCTCTAGCCTTTTGGTTGAGCTGTCTGTCATGGTTCCACACCCCTCTCAGTTGATACCATGCTACATTTGGGTCAAAAGTCTGAACCTGAAAAAAAGATCTGAAACTGAAAAAGAAAGATCTGAAACTGTTTGTTTTTTTTTTTAACTGTAAAAAATAAGATCTGAATCTGAAAAGATAAAACATGCAACTGAAAGAAAAATATGAAAGTAAAAAATGAAAATAAATAATTCATGCAAAAGAATTACCACAGTTGATCCTAATTGTATTTAACCCGTGAAAAAAATGTGTGCAGTTATTTTTTATTTTGAATACGTTGCTGTATTTTTCAAAATTCAAGATCAAAACTTGAAATTTCAGTTTCAGATTTTATTTTTTCAAGTACAAAACCTTTGACCCTAATGTAGCTCCATATCATTGCTGTCTTATTTATTCTTTTTAAATATGTTTTAAATATGCATGCTCCATTTGAGGTTGGCACAATTGCAATTTGGTTGCGCTGCAGACTGACAATAAAGTTCACAAATCTAAAGTTAAATCCAGAATAATTAAATAAACTTGAATCTGACATTCAGGCCTACACTTCTTTCAGGGCTGATAAGAATATAGGCATTAAAAGGGTCAAGAGCCACAAGTAAAGGATTGAGGAGAGGAGAAGAATGTTGTTCATTAACTTCAGTTCAGGATACTGGAGACAGATCTTGGTATGTTACATTAAACAATGACATATCCTCCTCACCCTGAACACCGGCATCCTACAGTGATGTGGGCTAAGCACTCTCCCCTACTCCCTACTCTGCTACAGCTGCACATCTGTAAATGGTTCCACTACTATTACCAACTTTACCAAAGACACAATGGTGTTTGCAGGTCCAGCACCTAGCAGCGTGGTGCACTGACAACAACCTGATCCTCACCACCAAGAAAACTAAAGAGCTCATTGCGGACTTCAAAAAGAACAGAGGCGGAACATTCACCCCAAATCCACATCAATGGGACTGGGGTGGAGTTTGTCACCAGCTTTGTGTGTCTGGGGAGTCAACCCCTTACAGACCCATAACACTACAACCCTGTTTCTTCTTACTGAGGAGACTGAAGAAAGTCCATCTGTCTCCTCTGATACTGGTGAGCTACCATTGTTGCCTCAGTATTTTTGCAGACGATGTCGTCCTTCAGCATGCACTGCAGTGATTTGAAGTCAAGTGTGAAGTGGCTGGGAAAAGAGTCAGCACCTGCAAAATCTTCTCTGCTCTGAGGATTCTCAGAAAATAGTGGAATGCTCCCTCCGGGTTGGGAGCGAGCTACAGCGAGTTCAACTATCTGGGGCTCTTATTCACGGGAGGCAGTACGTGAGACATTATCTGCAGTACCACGGACATTGTACCAGACTGTTGTGGGAAACAGAGAGCTGAGCCAGAAAGCAAAGCTCTCGATTTTCCAGCCCATCTACGTTCCAACCCTCACCTATGGACATGAGCTTTGGGTAGTGAGCTTTTAGAATAGGACTGTGAATGCAAGCAGCCAGATTGAGCTTCCTGCACCAGGTGGTTGGGTTTAGCCTTTGGAATAGCGCCGCTGCTCCTTTGCTTTGAAAGGAGCCAGCACGATTTCCACAATTTCCCAATGTGATCACAGTAAATGTGATGCCTTTTTTCCCACTGTGGCTGGTTTCCATATGCACTTACAGTATTTTATCTCTTGTAGATATTTAAAGAATTTTAAAAACACAATTCTGGTTAATGTCGATTGTGACAGTTGCAGACATCTCATATGTACACTCTCGGACACTTATTGGAAAGCTTTTTTTTCTGGATAGAGTGTAGGAAGGAAAATTAACTGTCTTAGCAATTATCTAAAATGTTACTTCACACAACCAAAACTAGAGATACAAGGTTTATATGGAACAGGAGAAAAATTCCTTCGCATGTTATTTTTTTCATGTTATACAACACAATGTTTGATGAGTGCAGTGATCGTGTGGTAAGCCTCATGTCTCATCTCTCTCTCTCTCTCACTCACATACATACATACAGCATGATTTTTACCCTTGAATGAGCATGTGTGTTATACAAACACACACATGCACACTGAGGCGTGGAGTGATGAATGGGCCAATCTACTGCTCACATTTACATATCACAGCACTGCACTGCAACATTGTATTTGAAGCAGGAAGACATGAAGAGGAAAAGATGCAGAAAGTCACATTCTTATTTGTATTTAATGGAGTGTTTGTGCTCACATGGCTGTGATGATTTAACTGTACTTTTAGTACTTTAATTAGTACTTTAATTAAACAAGTGTGTGGCTCCAATTATGATCAAGTCTTTTTGCCTGTGTGTTTGTCTGTGTGTCACAGCTTGGGGTCATTTATCCATCCACCTCATCATCCAATAAATCCATGCAGCATAAAAGACCATCAGTCTCCCTCCTGGTAACAAGTATTATGGCTAATGTGTTCTTGTGGAACCTAGTCTTTGTTGTGATACCTTCTTAACCTTGCTCTCCTTGTGCTTCAGGAAATCCTACCAGCCATTCCCCTGCCACGTCAAGCTCTGTCTCGTACCTGCACCTGCTTGTTGGAATTTTGGATCCTAACATCACATCGCCTCTATTTCAAATAAGTTCTGGCCTCTTGAATTAGTTTGTCCATTCTGGGCCACTGTAGAAACACAGTGTTTCAACATGGCAGACTCCATGGAAGAGGACCCACTCCCACTGAAGGTTCATTTTAAAGTAACAAAAACAAAAAGGTTCTTATTTTCAGGTGATTATACACTAATGAAAACATAGTTTAATAAATATTGAATTCCATGTCTACCATATTTTGAAAATAGAGCCCCCTAAATCTTACACACTCGACCTTTACTGTTTTTAGTAAAAAAGATGGTGACCATGGTCAAAACTGAACCCACTAAACATCAGAACCCTTTCATCGCTAGCATATGAATATAGATTTTTAAAGTACAAGGCCACTTATATTTTCCAAGCAATAGACCAAAACAAACAATGAACCTATCTACTAACAAATAAGTTATCTTCCAAAAGCTACTAAAAACACATCAATGGTCCACAGAATTGCATTATGGAGAATACACACTGCACAGTTATTCTGAGTCAGTCCCACACACACACCATCCTGCTGAAAAGAGGAAGCTGGAAAGCCTCACTAGAGAAGCAAACGTGTATTAATCTGCCTCTGAAAATGTAAACTACAGCAATTTAAAGTAATCAATCAATATCAGCTTCACACACTGATGATTTATAACAGAATAAGGTGTTTCAACACAGCTGTCTCAGCCCCATGATGAACCCCATGATGCATCATTCTCAGAAGAAATCTCAAGGCTTCACACTAATTCTTTTCAGCCAAGTTGCCATCTGATGCTGCTTCGTTTGGCAAGGGAACCTCTGGGATCTTTATTATGTGTCTATACTTAGATTGGAAGCTGCTCAGTGTGACGCTTAAGATGCGACTGCAGACACAAATGGATAACAACAAGAGTGCGTGCGAATGTCTATCACTGTGACTGGTGTGTATGTTGTGTGTAAGAAAGTCACACACTGGACTAAGAGGTTCTTGTCCTTTGTCCTTGGTAACACTGTTTGCACAGATGACAGCACGTAACTAAAGAAGCATCTTAGAAAAGCGCCAATCAGAGAGAAAGATGGAGGACATGGGGAGGAGAGGGAAGGGCAGAAATCAGGCAGAGATGAAAGAGAGCAAGATTTAAAATAATTGAGAGGTAGTGAAAAAAGACAAGGAAGGATGATGGAAAGTAAAGAAAGAGAGGAGAGGAGATCTAAAGCATGGTGGTGGGGGCTTTGCAGCCGGCTTGACACCACCGTTCCTTTGAAATGTGACTGAGCCTTTGCTCCTCTGTGTTGAGACAATTTATCTCAATTTAGTTTGATGAAAATGGAGAAGCAAGACTCCCAGAATCGTCTCTCTCTCTTTCATTATTCTTATCTTGATCTCTTTTTTCATACTAGTTTTTCATTTTCACCATTTTGTTTTAGTTTTGTCCTCATGTTCTCCTGTCCTGACTGACTTTGCGTGAGAAATATCTTCAGCATCTGCTTCTGCCCTACAGCAACTCAAACCTGTGGAGGATTTAAAACAAATCAAGCTTAGAAATAAAGTGAAATACAGTTCATATTGTTATGTGTATTGTGCAACATAGACCTGCCAATACTTAATACAAAGCGCTGTCATTAGTTTTCATGAGGAGGTGCAGCTAAGCTTTTTCTTTTTCGAGATGGAAACACACTGTCAATGCCAAAATGAAGAATAAACAAACAATCATAACTTGGAGGAGACGAGATGCTTTTTTCACTTTTAATCTTCCATACAATTCTCTCTGCTGCTTGCATGTAAAATTATGTGTGCTCTCATTGAATGAGAAATGTATTTTAGCGGCAGTGCAATTCCATGTAAAGTCAATACAGAGATTTGATTGCAAGCACACGCTGGGAGCAAATATGCGTCTGCACGAGTTGGACAGGTTTCAAAACACATAAGATTTACCAAACAGGATTTACCAATCAGGATGATGATTGCCGTGTTGATGAGAGCCGTTGGATGTGGGTGATCCAGCCAAATCAAAAGGAAAAACTGGATGACACCAACAATAAAGATTAAAAGCAGTGTGGGATTTTGATTGAGGAAGTGCTCATAATGTCACCTGTAAACAATCCTAAAATATACCTGCATATTTACATGCACACAGTAGCAGTAACATTTATTTGAAGATGTCTTAGAATGAATGCCCAATATTCAGTCTTCCTGTAGCTCTGTTTTGGTCTCCACCAACTAATGAGAAAAGTATATGGCTCTTTAGCTGCTAAATGCTCCACCATGTTCATAAACTCTGACTGTGTATGTCTGCTGTTTGGTGCTGGGCCCATTAGTGATGGGAAGTTCAGCTCTTTCCAAAGATTCTGCTCTTTTGGCTTGGCTCCCTTAGAAGAGACTGCTCCTCTAATAGCTCTTCCTTTAATATTTAGCCTTCTATATTAGCCATTTAGCAATTATGAATGGTTTCTGTGCTAGTAAGCAATTTTTCATTCACCATTTTCATAAAATGCTTATATTTATGCATTTTCTTCATCTGTGCAGGTTTGTTGTTGACCCTGCTCTGATGGATATTTTCATTTTCAATTCTGCTCTCACTTGCAGTCTCCACTATCACTGAAATGCAGCCATTTGCTGCTTCTTTTTCAGTTTTCACTCTCTTCCACCACTACACTCGCAGCCTTTTTGGAGTGTCTGCCCCCCTTCCTTCTTTCACATAATGGTATGATCCTAGTCTGTCCTTGCATGCGATTGGCCCCCATGTTGTGCCCATCAAAATAACCCGCCTGCATGGATTCTAAGCTGACTGAAGATCCGACTCTCCCTGACGGGAGTCGGTTCTTGTCATTTGCTACGAAGAAACGGCTCTTTGAGCTGGCTTGTTTGCGAATGACACATCACTAGGGCCCATAGTACAGTGAGTTTTTCAGAGCCTTTTTCACTACACAGCTGTCTGGGCTGGAAACCAGGTTGATGTGAGCAGTGAGACTACACAGAAATGATGACGTAAAGGCTGTAAAACCAAAACAATGAGCTGAAAGAAGCTAAAACGCTTAAAACTAAGTATGAGTAGTAAGTATGGGAAGTATGAGTTAGGTAATAATTTTATCTTGGTTTGTTAGTCATCTCTCCATCTAATAAGTGTCACTTTTGGTGTATTTAATAATATTTAACTGATGGTGCTGTTTTAAATGACTGGTAGGAAGAGATTCATTAAGTATCCAGAGCATCCCTGGACCACAGCAGACAGGAGGAGGTAAAACTAAGGACAAATCAGGGGAAAAACCTGCTTCCACAGAAGCATGCAGGAAAAATGATGACAAGGAAGGATGAAAGTACGGCAAAATAACATGCTGTATGTGACAAAGAGATAAAAGAATGGAAAATAAATAAGTTTTGACAGAACAAACTTACTGTTAAAAGGCGCGCAGGCTGATACCTGCCACTGTTTAGTCATTAGTTTCTGCAGAGAAATATATGAACGTGTACACACAGTTCCTCATGAGACTTCCATTTACTAGAAGAATGATGTTTAAACAGCAATCTATAAAAGTGACACATGAAAAGAATAGAGAATTGTATATGGGTCCATTAGGCTTACAGGCTCTTAAAAACCAAAGGGAGATGTGATAAAACTAAAATATCTGGCTCAGGATGTCTGACTAATGACCACTGTGGTCCTCTGCCTGCTGAAACACCTCTCTGTCACTGTCTTTTCTTTTTTCCCCTTTTCCTTCTCTATCTCCATTTCTTTCATCTCGTTTCGTCCTCTCTGGCACTGTCGCTGTCTGTTTATCACCCTGTTCACTCGTATGAGGCACTGCTCAGCGCTCGCCCGCCAGATACGACCACTGTCAACAATAAAACCCAAATTTAATAACCACGATATCTCACGAGCCAACCGAGCCATCGCACTGCTCTGGTGTCATAAAGTCTCAGAGAAGTGGGAGAGAAGTGGAAGACAATGAGGCTTTCATGTCTTTTCACAGCAATGCATGAGCTGGAACTCATCATAGACGCAGAAGAAAAATAGCTAATAGACTATTGATTCATATGTAATCATATCTCTGTGCATGCTTTGAGCATTTTAATTAAAATACAAGCACCACTTTATGGAAAAAGATCCATGTCACAGCTTCATTGTGAATCCTTCATTTAAAACAGACTTGTAATAGAACCAGGCCTTTATTTCTAATGTTTATTTAATAATTTAGAAAGACATCTCTCTGTTTTCTTATCTAATTAATTAGCAGTTGATGCTGTTAGCTCTCAATTCTTCCTCCATTCTTAGATGTAACAAGTTATAAACACGAGATTTTTATCATTTTTGATATTATTTGTGGTCAGGATTTTCAACAACATCTAACTCATCTATTTATTTTCAGTAATCATCTCACTAGTAGTTTTCACCATTAGTAGCAGAGTCCACCATTCCCTCAGAGGAGTCGATAATGATACATCTATGTACTCATTATTGTCATTATTCATAAATGTATTAGAAGAAGTCTCCTTACAAAGACTTTCTATTCACTTTCTAATGTAGCTTTAGAGCTAGGTTTTGTTACTACTGATGCAAACTGAGACTTCAAATAACTGACGACCCTTTGATATCCCTTTAGGCCATATTCAAACCAATCAGGGGGTTGCAGTGAATCACCACAGGGTTGTGTGGTGGTGTGTGTGTTTACTTGTGATTAACATAACAATTAGAATATATTTTTTTATTTGTCTGATTCACCGGCTTACTCAGTACAGATGCTCCCTCTCTCTCATTCACTGTCTATGTTGCTAAACCAGTGCTCTCTCACTCTCTCTCTCTCTCTCTTTGACCATTGGTCACAAAGCAAAGCCAACTTGTTGGTGTCACAATTTTGAGGTGTAGACTGCGAGACGTAGAAGCTGGCACAGAACACAACTGATAGAGGATCATAGTTTACCACATGGACAGTTTCAGTTTCAAGCTGACTGTGGAGGTTTGACTGTTCTCATCGTCTGATTGACCAACACAGCGTGTTGCGTTATCTTCAAATGTTGAATCTGGCTCAACTTCCCTGCTGTAGGCCACTGCATTTTTTTTCAGCATAGCCTGCACTGCTGCAACTAAAACACCCTTGGTGAAATGAATGGGTAAAGCTGCATTTTGGTCACACTGAACCTGAATGAGGTCTAAAGCATCCACAGAAAATGGAATGTCTCTTTCACAGAGGTCAGAGGTGACAATAAAATAAAATGTTGGCTTTTGTTTGATTTACTTGGATACATTTTGCTGTTGTAGCTAGAAAGCTAAGCTAAAAAGAAAACCACGTGATGATCATAGTCACATGTATTTTGTCATATGCACTCTGCCTCTGTCTATCTGTGTATACTTTACATGAGTGCATGTCGGCACTGAGAGGACCAGAGAAGAGCCGTGGAGGGTCTGACTGCGTCTTTCACTCTCCAAAGTAAAACATCTTCAAGGTGTCATCCAGCTAATTTCCAGAGAATTGAAGCTTTGACAGCAGACAGCATGTGTGAGCGTGGATCAATAGAGGAGCCTCTTCACCAGTCAGTGGGCAGCTCAGTGAATTGGACCGTGTCACCAATGTCATTTTCTGTTAGCATAAATTGGCTGAATGGCATCAGCTTACTTACAAGTCTATCTACACAGTGATCCCATGAGCAGACACACACACACACACACACACACACACACACATGCACATACAATAAGATTAACCTTCAGATGTGCTGCCTAAGCTGTTTACCTTCGTTACCTCACTGGTAACCTTTTCACGAGTATCCCCTGCCTCCCATTCTCCCCCCTCCACAATCCCTTGCAGCTTTTAGCTGTCAGCCTGGAGACTTCTTCTAAAACACTTCAATTATTTACCTCAGTGTTATTTTGCTCACTGACCAGCTCTGGCAATGAGGGTTCAATGTAGATCTGAAATCTATACACAGACAAAATAAGCGCTACTAAATGTTGAAGCTTTTCCTTCAACTGTGCAATATCATATCAAATATTTATCCCAGAAACACCTACGGCATGTTCAAGTAGTATACTGCAAACAAAACTGCGTGGTATTTCCAAATGTCAATAAAGGTATTAGCATTCATCGTGTTAATACGTACACTGCAGGCTAAAATTCACACACGGTCCAACATTGATTTTATTCCTTGTTTGATCTTGTCATGAAGATTAATTGGACGTTTCAATCTTTGGACAGAACTGGAAGAGTCAAATGTCAGATTATTCCACTGCATGAATGAGATTACATCAAGTGACAGCATGATGCACAGCAACGTTTCTGTGCAGAAACAAAACTACCACAAATCACTTACATGAATGAGTGGAAACAACAGAAACTGAGAGAGAAAGAAAGAGTTCCTCAATGCTGCAGGAAATGTCAGGTTTCATGTGCTCCCTGAACTATGCTGTAATTTATATTTTGTGGTTGTGTCAGGACACAGACAAGTGTTTTCTTCCACATGTTTCATTTGGTTCTGCTACTAACAATCAGTAACACCAACCAAGAACACCAACTGTAAATTAACATACTCGTTACGATTGGATCCTGACACGTCCATCAAACTTCAGTCTGCTTCTCCCTCCCTCTCTGTGCGTTCACCCATTCGTGAACGAATAGAGACCCTTCCATTACTTTGAAGACGTGGTTTCGAGGGGAGGTCTGAAGAAAAGGCATGGGTGTGTATTTTCAAAATATAGCTTGCTGGAACCGTTTTCCCAGCATCTCCTACCCCACCTTTAAAACATCTCCTGCCTAAAAGTCTCCTGATAAAATAATGTAAAATGTTATTTTTGGCTTTGTGGCATCTTTAGGGTAAAATAAGAATTCAGTCTGCTGCCTGCTGCTCTGCAAAGGTCAGCGATGGAAAGTAACATTTACCTACACTTCTGCATATGAGGTACTTGTATTTCCATTTCATTAAACTTTTTTTACTCTACTCTGGATATTTTAAAGATTCCGGTTGCTATTTTCTCTCAGTTACTAATTTCTCTGAGATTAAGTTGAAAAATATAATCAACAAATAAATTAGGATAATAATAATAAATAATAATTTAAAATAAATAAATAATGCATTTTTTTTTATCTTTCTTGCCTTCTCGTGAATTATTTCTTCATGGTTTCCTTCTCTAGATGCAAAAACATTGACTGGGAAACAAAGATGAATCTAGTTGCTTGGCCTACTCCCAAATGTTTCTGCTTCCTTTAAGAAATTCCATTTTGATTTTCAGCTCTTGTATTGTGCAGGTGATGATGAAAAGGAAGTTTTCTTTCTGCAGAAGTGGATCGGAAGGAATGAGGACAAACTGACGGGGAGCATACTGTTTTAAGTCATCTACAGTTGAATGCAATCATTTTAATTTTAACACTGGGCACAGGGCAGCACTTTTGTTGGCTATAGTACTTTATATTCACACATGGTTCTATTTATCTAATTTTACAATATAATATGTATTTCAATAACTATATACTTTGGGAGCAAATATCCATCCATCCATCCATCCTCTTATGCTTATCTGGGGTCGGATCACGGTGACAGAAGGTTTAGCAGGGCACTCCCGACGTCCTTCTCCCCAGCAACACATTGCAGCTCCTCCTGGGGGATCCCGAGGTGTTCACAGACTAGATGGGTAATATAGTCCCTCCAGCAGGTTCTGGATCTGCCCTGGAGTCTCCTCCCAGATGGACATCCCTGGAACACCTCCAAAGGGAGGTGCCAAGTGGGCATCCTAATCAGACGCCCGAACCACATCAGCTGACTCCTTTTGACGTGAAGGAGCAGTGGCTCTACTCTGAGCTTCTCCCGGATGTCCAAGTTTCTGACCCTATCTCTAAGGCTGAGCCAGCCATTGGAGGCAGATTTTTTCAGCCGCTTGTGTCCGCGATCTCATTCTTTCAGTCACTACCCAAAACTCATGACCACAGGTGAGGGTTGGAACAAAGATGGACTGGAAAATCTGGCTTAGCTCCTTCTTCCCCACAACAGTCCGGTACAACGTCTGCAGTACTGCAGATGCCACACCAAACCACCGATCCATCTCATGCTACATTTTCGTGTCACTCATGAACAAGATCCCGAGATACTTGAGCTCCCTCATTAATACAAATACATGATGTCATTTATCATATATTTTTATTTTCTAGTTTACAACTAGTCTACTAGCCAGTAGCTGTGACATGGTTACTGTTTTAACATCCAGTCACTTCTGAATGACTCTTAAAGTAAACACATTCACTGGTTTCAGAATCAGCCCCTTAAATCCTAGAAGAGCCCGCTGTAAAATAAGAAAAGGCTAATCGGTGCAGGAGTTACTGCCTCTGGTCATCTGCTCGCTGGAGCGTGGGAACAATCTTGTTCTAAATTAGTTCTAAAGGCAGCATGTCTCTCTTTACAGCCATATAGCGTACACTAAAGTGTGGGAAAAAAACATAACAATTTGCACCCATCATAACCTCTGTCCTCTAGCAAGTGTTGATAACCGCATAGTTAAATCAGTCAAGTTGGTAGGTTGTAACATACCTGCAGCATGCAGCTAGCCACGGGCCATTTCACTTTTCTATTATGAAATTACAGATAAACTATGCAGGGAGATGTCTTGTGGAGTGCGTTTGGGTCATGTAGCTGCAGATTAACAGCAGCTGCAGGCCATCCATTTAAGTTTTAACAAGATTTCAGTTCTGCTCACTGAGTTTTTACAGGAAAATCATGTAAAAAGGACATTTCTTTGTTTTTGCATTGGAGAATGCACAGATGATGGCATGAATGTAAAATGATGAATGGTAATATTAAGGAATTCATAAGAGGATGTAAAACCAATAAACCAGAAAAATGCTGTACATCAGTATGTCCTCCAGCAGGTATTAGCACCTTTCTCTCAGTTTTGGTGAGAAAAATAAGCATGAAAAAGTCTTTTTAACAGGAGACAAGGAGTCAAGTCAAGTTTTATTTATATCCCCCAATATCTAATGCAGAAAAGTCTGATATCAGCAGGAAGGTTAGACCAGAGGGAGGGGACATGATAGGAAAAACCCTGCAGCCCAATTCTTTCCTCTGGGGACAGACAGGAGCCCTGGATTCTGAGATCGCAGGACAGATGGAATATAAGGTTTAAGGAGATCAGACAGGGATGCTTGTCCACTTACAAGCAGCAAGAAGCACCTTAAAGTCTGATGTGACCTGGATACGGAACCATGGGAAGCTGAAATCAGTGTGAAAGGGTCAAATTTTCTTCTTTTAGTTAAGATTCTAGCTGCAGTCTTCTGAACCCTGGACAAAGTGCATTTCTCTGCCTCATATATGCCAACTTTCAACCAAGGACTGAAGACAGAAACAGCTGAGCACCAGATAAATGGAGGTGTCACAACACAGAGCAATGCATCGTTATCTAGATTCAACTGAAACTAAAACTGACACAGTGTATCTAAATAAATCAGCTTCTGCAGAACATATCCGTGTTTCTTAAATTCTTTCACACTGTGGAAAAAGCTCTGCTCTATTGTTGACTGACCTGACACACAGAGAAAACAGTCATGGAGGAGCATATTCTTTCACAATGCAATTCAAATTATGCTTTCAAAGTAATAAGTCTGTTTCCAATGCTGAATGTTTGACTGTTAGTCAAAGACTACTACTGCTGTTAACGGCCACTTATGCAGGTGAAAATGTTCCGCAGCCAGCCTCAAGTGCCCACTTGAGGAATTACAGTTTTTGGATTCATTTCCCAGCCACGGAGGTTGGCACTTGGCGTAACCCGGTTTCTCTGAGTAACCTGGTTAGCCCATTTGCATACCCTTTCTACCGTTCTAAACTAACAGATTTTAAATCATGTTGATGCTACACTGACTTGTGATCAGGTAAATAGTCCCTGTTCACATATTAAAAGTACACTAAGTCACAAGTCCTCCGACTGCTCCGCCTTAACTCTCTGTGATTTATGTAGTTTCCTGATCGACAGTGAAGTAAACTGCTGACCACTGTAGCTGCTGTTAGCTGATGTTCGCACAGTTAGTTTGCCAGGCTGCCTGCACTGTAGGGATGGAACGATGCATCGTGACACGATTAAAAATCGGTACAAATGCGTGACGATTCGCACAGTTGACAGAAAAAATGAATTGCGAGAGAAGTAGGATATGTTTTTTTCTTCGTTTTTGTTTTTAGAAATAGGTTACGTTATCTTAAAATCACTGGTTGGTGATTCATTTGATCAACGTCAGACGTCAAGTCACGTGACTTATGTCACTATTTAGGTACAGGGCACAGAACGAGGGAAGACATGGTGACGGTAGGCAACAATTTTGAAATAGAGGATGCACCGAGCGGTTTTAAATCACTGTTTTGGTTTTGGTGTATTTGACCAAAACCAAAACAGCATGTAAATATTGCAAGAGACTGCTAACATATAGCGGCAACACAAGCAACATGCAGCAGCATATTAGCCACCACCACAGTGAGAAGCAAAGTAACGTTACGCCACCTCATCAGCGAAAATTGCAGAGGGGGGCAAACCACCCTGACGAGAGGCTTTGCATCTCCTCTCCCCCATACATGTATTTTGTTGTTTAAGATGACCATGTAAGTTGCACTTTTTATAAGAGGACACAAACTGTTTTACAGAGTTTCTGTAAAAAAAAGCATGTCTAAGATTTTTTTTCCTATGAATAAAAGATAATTTTATTTGGTCATACTTTGTCTGTAGCTCATTTTGACTTAAAAAAAAAAGAAGAGAAAATCGTATCGTGAACAAAAAATCGTGAACCGTATCGAGTCATGATTTGAGTGTATCGTTACACCCTACTGAACTGTGATCTCAGAGAACTGGGGCTCTCAGAGAACTGTTTGTGTTTGTACCACAGATGTTTTGTGTGCTGGGAGCAAAGCTATTGTGCCAGAACCGGAGCTGGGCAAGGGGACAATGTAACTAGGCACAGAGGCCTCCATAGACATAACAGCAGAGGAGAAGAGATCGAAGAGAACAATGGTAAGAGCTTGGTGAAATAAAAGGACGGACACTGAGCTGGGCTTCTTGCTGTTGGACTAGTAAGTAATATTAGCTAGCTGCTATGTCTTGTATTGTGGACCTTGCTTGATGTTTGGCTACCAAAGTTGTCGACTCAACAAGAGAACAGATCTGATGGAGAGTCGTGTGCTACATGTGTGAAACAACACCTCTGGTCTGATTTATATTAGTGTAAATGACTTCATTAAGCAGCTCTTCTGGCAGCAGCACAGTGTCTCTACCTCCCCTCTGGCACTGTAAGTTACTATGGTTACAGGAACACCCTGAAACTTGATTCTCAATAAAATCATGAATGTAGTCTGATTGTTCCTCAAAGCTGAAATCTTATATTATAACATAAGCGCATATTCAGACAGGGACTGGGAAACTGGCAACCGGTGGTGGGGGGTGAGGGTAGCTGAGGTGGGTTGCCTTGGTTGTGTCTATACCTGCTGAATGTAACCAGTGTGAAACAATCAGGAAATAACTTTTTATTTCTCTGATTAATGACAGCTTTATCGAGGCCGGCGCTCGCTCTCTGTTGTTGTTACCCTATGTCTCTCTACCAAAGCGCTCTCCTTCTCTCTCTCTCTCTCTCTGTCTGTCTCTCTCTCTCTTGCTCTCTAATCATCGGACACAAATCAAATTAAAACTTCTTCATGTCAATATTTTGCGGCGTAAATTGCAAGTCGGACTCTGCTTCAGAGACATTTCAGGCTGTCTGTGGAGGTTTGGCTGATCTGAGTGTCTGATTGGCGGTCAGAGCGTGACATGGGGCAATAGTTGAATCTGGCTCAACTTCCCTCCCAGACGCTGGCGACGTTTTTTCCAGGAACCCCTGCCTTGCAGGCTGCCAGGGCGCAAAAAATGCACGACCCTCCACTGAGATGAATTGAAAAACTAATGACTAGTGACTAATCTCAGAGCCCCTCCCTCATGAAAAATAAAATATTATAAATGTTAAATTGTCCTGTGTTACCCTTGCTGTCATTGATCAGACCTCTGATCAATTAACATCTTCATTTGGTTGCAAACTTTCGCAGGTTTTCACTTCTTTTTTTTTTTCATTTGTCATTTCAGAGGTCAGCACCTCGGACATCATGAGAAAACAAAATAGTCCAAATAAGAACTCTTTCCCTCTCTTCTGTTTCTAGGCTGACTTTCTAGTTGAATTATAGTTTCATTGTTTTCTGGACAAAATGATCCTGCAGGATCAATGATCTCTGAACAATTTGTTCTCCTTCATTTACTTTTCACACACTGTTATTGTTTGTGCTACCCGTCAACCATCAAAGAAAGTAAGAGATCTGATGTTTATTGATTTGTCCATCTCTGTTGTGTGAGTGTGTGTTCATTCACTTATTAGCGGTGTGTGCAATTTGGTGATTTTAGGCCACAAACAAACTCTTCTGAGTGCCAGCCCTGGCCTGTACAAAATACCAATTTATGCATAACGCTATGACTTTTGTGCATTTAAAAGGTAGAATAAAGCTCATCAAGATCATTTTCTCTAGAAGCGATAATTCTCCCTGTTTTGTTTGTCTTGCACGGTGGCACAATACACAATCCTACCGCTGGTTTCACATTATTCCTTTAATGAACAAAGTTACATGGCAAGCTCTGCAGCAGTGCACCAGCAAAAGCAGGAAAGAGGAAGGCTGTCAGCAAGTCAACACTTTGTGTTGTTCAGCCTGAATGGCACGCACAATGAATTCTGATGAGCAATGCTGAATTTAAACATAACGTTTGTTTGTGCACAAGAAATCTGCTCAGGGCACCTTTTAATTATTGCAAAACTGCGTCAGTGTTTGGCTGACGTAAACAGTCTGTCTATTTCCATTCCCCTTCCCTGTCCATCTTTATCTGCTACGATATCTCTGTCTGAATTTCCCCCTCTAATACAGCTGATTTTCCTTTTTGCTTCACTCCATATGTGCCTCTGTTCACGCCTCGCCTCCTTTCTTCTCTTCATACAGCCCTGTCTTTTACAAAATATCTGTGTACACCACTAATTTGCTCTGCTGGATGGATTCTGGAGACTGCCTCGTTTATGTTTGGTGGTAACAGCTTTTCCATTCAGGGATTATGAGGATATTATGCTGCACAGAAGTTGCAGTGAATGTTTAAACTTATCAAGTACAGGAGTTTGACACCAGAGATGGGACAGAAACTGGCGGCATTATGTTTCCGCCAAATGCACAATATTTGCTGATGCAAATAAGATGTACTGTACGAGAGGGGCTCTTTTCGTTCCCTCCCTCAGCTCAGAGCACACCCTGCTCATCTCCCCCAGTCTCTTTGCTGAATCTCTCCCGCTCGTCACTTTTTACACATCAGCCTCCCTCCTTCTCACCTATATGTATTCCCTATTTCACACCCCGCGGAGCGAGACGAGCTTCCATCTCGTCAAAGCGGTGAGATACAGTATGTTCTCACAGGCTGTTTTACTTCTCACCTTTGGCTCATACCTGTTTTGCTAACATTGTCAGGTTTTCTATTACGGGCTCTGCCAGTCGTCAAAGAGAAAAGAATATTTATTTCTGGAGAACTGCAACTTGACCTGCTGTGACTGAAAATGACAGCTCAGAATAATATGTTGGGTCACCACAAGTATATACAAAGGTGAAGAGATGTTTAATTAAAATTCAGTCCACTCATAGAGGAAATGACCTCTCACTACTTCCATCACCCTTGTAGCTAAATGCAGGTCTCTCATGCTGCTCCATAGATTTGTCATAATTGTTCAGCCAAGATTTCACTTTGATTTAAGAACAGGACAGGGATTCTGCTTGGTCTTGGCTTTTTTTTAAATTAATTAATGAATACATTACTTGCAAATCAATTAAAGTCACCTACCATGGTTTAAAATGTATAGCACAGCACATAAAAAGATGAGATGATAGCAGGATGGAGCAGACTTTTAACCACAACATAGTGCTTCTTCTTCATTTTCTGCATATTCGTTGTTGCTGGAGGGGCAGTAACACCATCACCATGATTCTAATTAGCACTGTTTTCCTGTTCAGAGTGATGAAACAAGCTAAAGCTGTTCCAGGTTTAAAGCTGCAATGACAGATAATTCTAAGTCACGTGGGGTCAACGTGCCAGGCTGTAAACATAAAATTTGCATGTGATATATTTTTGACATTCAACTAGTGAATGAACTAGTGAACCATAACAAGATAGAGCAACATGAGCAACATTAGCAACATTAGCATTAATACCGTTTAGCCTTCTTGTGGTCACCATCAGTAACCATTAATCAGCACTTGAATTAACTTTCTGGTGATATGCTGCCCCCTATTCGTTTGGAGTATGAATTCAACATGTGTATGAATGATGAATTCTTGCATAGAGTTCCTTTAAAGTGAACTTACATCTGTGCACATGAAATGCAAAACATGATTTAACTAGTTTCATAAAATAATATGATCAAATGTCTCTGTTAGAGAAACACAGACAATGAGCGTACATTCATCTTGCTTGGAAAATGAATTTCAACATGTTGCATATGAAGGACTTTGTAAGCTCTGGTTGCATTTTTAAAACCTCTTTTTAAACTGATGCTGCTTTCTGTGATCAAATACTTCCGTCCACTGAGTAGCTTATCAACATTATTTATTTAGCAGTTGAGCGCTTTGAAGCCTCATTAAGCAGGTGAGTGTAGAGCCATTCTTCATTAATGACAGCGACTGACCACCAAAACTCTGACCTGACCTCATTATCTTATCTACCTCTTAAATCTCTATGCAGATGGATGGACAATGCACAACACTGAGATCAATAGTCAAGTCAAGTCAGTTTTATTTATATAGCCCTATATCACCATATATATATATATATATATATATATATATATATATATATATATATGTCTGCAACATACAATACCTTTTGCCCTCAGAACCTCTACTGAGAAAAGGAAAACGCCCAAATAAAATTCCATTAACAGGAAAAAATGGAAGAAACCTCAGGAAAAATAACAGATTAATCAATAGACCACAATCCACTGCAGTGACCTTTGACATATAGAACATAACAGAACATGCTCAGTCTTGTGAGTTGCCGATAACATTTTTGGGGATGAAGAACAGTTCTGTGGAGTCTCCAACGGCTGCTCTCCAACTCATTGATCACATATTTATTTCTGTTATTATTTAGAAGATTGTACTCCTCTTATTGATTGTAGAACAGTTTGTGCCAGTTTCTTTATTTTGACATATGTAGGGAAGGATGTTGCAGTTTCTTGCTAAGTGAAGAGGATCCTAAGTGAAGGAGTGAGTGAAGGATCCTAAGAGACTGTAAATAATGGTGTTGGGGAAGGTTTGATGCCCCTCCCAGGTGAATTCAAGTCACTCTATTGGCAGTGCTATAAGAACACCTCTTCAACCATCAAAGGTTATCAATATTAAACAATGAGGTGAGAGGCCAAAGGTCACCGAATCAATGGAGGTGTTCTCAATTACTTTCAAATACACCGCCCCTCTGCGTGTTCATTAGCGGGTTTTGTTTAACAAAGCAGCAGAGTCATTAAGGAGCTGTAACTCTGCGTCTTACAGAGTGAGTGAAGGAGATTTCTGTAGAAAATCTGTTCGGCCTTGTTCATTACTGCAATTTCCTGTTTCCGCTCATTGGGGAAATAACACAGAACTACAGTTGAGTGCTCGCAAAGTAGGAGTGAAGGCTGTAGAGAATTGATTTCATGAAGTTTGCATTGTGACGAGGTTGTTTACAAGCTGTTTTTTCCACGGCGAGGCAGACAGGAGTGATGTATCAGGAGCTGTCAGATCCTAAAAGGCCTATAAAAAAAAATCCCAACACAGCGTGCTCACTGAAACATGTTTTAACTTTAATTTATGAGTACAACAAACACTTAGACAAGCTTTTATTAATAATATATGACACATTTATTATTGATGCTTCATCACCAAGTCCAGTTTAATTATTTTATCTTCAAAAAACTTAAGATAACTTTGCAAGTACAGCTTCCAATGCATTTCCTAGTGTAACTACAACATGAAAAAAGTGTTTATTGACTTGTATGGCACGGAAAAATTCTGACATTTTTCCTTATAATACTACACTAAGATAGAAACACTATATCTATTTCTACCTCACCTGGTGAGCTTGCTGACTTATAACTGACATTTTTGCTTTTGCCTCGATATTTGACTCACATTTTCATGTGAGTCAGCGGGAAACCTGTAAAAGTCAGCTGGAGAACCCATTGTTTCAAAAAGGACCACATCATTCGAGTGAAAAATCTCCCACAGTCATCACTGTAAACTGCATATGTGTAGAGCTAGATTGTAAAGCTTTATATGATGAAAGAACAGTAACTAAGAGGGACAGGTCTGGAGCACGGGTCAGTTGGTTTAGTGTCCTCAGTCCTCTGTTCCCCCGTAGCGTCACCTGTACAGCCATCCTCCTCAAGGGACTGCTGACGAATCGGCCACATGCCAGCCTAGTGAAAATATCATCCCAGGAGGAGGGATTATTCATCCCCTATAGCCGTGACCTCTCGCATGTCAGGGTTCAAGGGTTAACACAACATCATAACTCAGTGCGGTCTATGGTGCTAATAACTCAGTCTGTGGGGAGAGGCAGCAGCAGAGGGAAGCAGGACATGATTTAAGGAGGCTGGAAAAACAATGCTCAACATAATTTGTTAAATCTCTGCTGTCTGTACTGTCCACACCAGGATGTGAAATATGTTTAAAGGCTGTTTTTCACTACTTACATGTTTCCACACACAAAGTTTAAACGATCATGACGGAGTATTTGAATGAAAATCAGTGTCATGTGTTCTTTGATTGATGACATTCGTTGAGACTCTTTGAATTAAACATTAGTCGCCCGCATCTGCTCTGCCGAACGGATTAAAATAAACGCTGAGAAGAAATTAAAAATGACCCTGAGGGCATAACGAGACAACTGTGAGATCCCATAATGCAACACATTTCTTCATAGGCTGGTATGTGTGTGCGTGTGTATACACATATAGTATTACAGTAAGTGCATACTACATTCAATATATCTACATGATAAAGGCAATATTGATCATCTCATGTGTCACCATATGTTTTGTATCATCTGATTTAACACTGTTGCACTCTAAATAGCATAACTGTTAACGTTAATGTTAATTCAGGTGTCATGAGTTTGTTTGCAAGTATTCATGCTTTTCAGATTTAGAAAAAGCAGGTAGTGTTATCTTAGCTGCTAATGACAGCTAGTTACGAGTGCATTTTGTAGATTTCCTTGTAATATTCTGTTCTCCATTCTGGCCCTGAACTGTTAGCACAAAGACATTTTGTTGTGAAAGGTTAGAAACAAATAATCAAATCATGCCCACACACAAACACATTCAGTTAAAGCTTCTGTGTGCTGCTGTGTTTGCCTGCTAATTGCTAATTATCCAAAATGACCATGTGTGTGTGTTTTTAGATCGCTCAGCAGCTATGCTTGAATAATTTTAGCAACTAGGACAATATTTACATTTTATTTGACAAGACCAAGAGGGGAACAAAAAAAAAAGAGATGAAAATGTGAATAAGAAAAACAAATGGTTGTGCATCGAGGAGGTGACAGTCCTTTCTGCAGACTGCAGTGTGACCTCCCACTTGTAGAGGAGGCGTATGACAGATACGGCTGCCGCTAGAGATGACAGAGACAAGAGGGTTAGCGTAGAGTGTCCGGCACAGTGTGTTGCAGCGTAGCTGCTCAATGAGCCCTGATCACCCTGACAGATTAGAGGTGTCAGAGCCCGAGGGTCAACACAGCGATGAGGGATAGTGACATTAATCACTGCAGTGTTCCACACACAATACAGATGAAAGTGTGTATACATGCACAACAAGTCACCATTTAACATGCATACATTGACTTTCATTGTTCAGAGATCCCAACACATTTTAGACCAACCGAATCCTATAAAATAACTTTACTTACTCAGAGCAACAGTATACTTAATTATGAAATAAGACAAATAGCATGGATTAATCCTTAATTAACCCATGAAAACATATCAAACATTCAAAGATAAAACACTTATTCTGACATTAAAGTATAAAAAGCTGAAAACTAATGCTTCATCTGAAAATTCAGTACAATTTAAAGGTCTAGTGTGTAACAGATAATAAGAGTATTCATTGGCAGAAATGGAATAGGCACATGGGACAGTGGTAGTGCTGCCATCATATTTTAGGGCAGACGCAGACCACAAGGATCACCATAATTCATTTAATTATTTTGACTAATTAATATAATTATAATATATATAATATAATATAGGTAATAATGGTGCTTTAGCTTAAATTTAAATAATATATCATCATGATAATTATGATTTATGATCATTCCTTAGGCTATATAGGTGAACATGAATATGTAACAGCAGAGAATGATGACATAACGAGGGTCCCTGAACAGACCTGAACTGGCGACACTACAGTTCATGGAGCTCTTTAATATGACCAAATGACATGATTTCTCACTTGTCTGGTGTATTGACTTGCCTGCTGTCAAATGAATCAGCGTTGCTATGGAGATGTATCGTGCAGATGAGGAGAAAACTGATCGTAACGTAAGTCTCTTGTCATTATAAGAGTGGCTGGTTATTGTCTTTCGAGAATTTCTCATAGAGTATGTGGAAAACACTGTAAGTTAATAACTGAGGGATTTGTCAGTTATTTAAAATGTATGTGTAAATGAAGGAGAAGGTTATGTATCACTTAAAAGTGCAGTGTGTGGGATTTAGCGACATCTAGTGACAAAGTTGCAGATTGCAAGCAACTTAAGACCACTCGCCTCACCTTCTTGTTCCAAGCATGAAGGAGGAACTACGGTGGCTGTTAAATGCAAAAGGTCCAGCCTGGATCCAGTGTTTGATTTGTCTGCTTTGGGTTTGAGAAACATGGCGGACTGTGTGAAAGAAATTCTATACATTTAAAAAGCTCCTTTGATGGTAATAAAAAACAATGATTCTTATTTTCAGGCT
The DNA here is from genome assembly GCA_028641955.1 of Protonibea diacanthus. Lineage (NCBI taxonomy): Eukaryota > Metazoa > Chordata > Actinopteri > Sciaenidae > Protonibea > Protonibea diacanthus. The sequence continues at coordinate 22,535,892 of CM053989.1, forward strand.
AATGTACACTGATGAAAACATAGTTCTCATTATTGTATTCCATTTCTGAGAGCAACAGTCATGATGAATTGTGATACCATACAATAATTTTATTCATGTACATGTGCCCTGTGATGACTGGTGACTTGTCCTGGGTGTACAGTACCACGCGTGGGGGACTGGATAAGCGGTTACAGATGGCTGAATGCAATTTTTTTTTTTTTTTCTCAGATTTCTTTTTTTTTATGATTTAACAGTAAAAATGTCATGACTTTGTGCTGGGACGTAACAGGTTAGCAGATTTGGTGCTAATAAATGACCCCCATTCTCGCTGATGACTCAAACGTACCATGAGATACAATTACAGGGAATCTTTATATAGGTTTGTATGCATTTTAAATTAAGGGTTTAAGGTCTGGTAGGCAGATAAATAATAAATTAATAATAATAATAATACTCTTGCTAATCTTATCAGGTTTGAAGAATAATCAGCATACATGGATTATAAAAATGTTTATTCATTTCAAGAAGGCTGCACTCCCACTGGTTTGTGTGTTTCTATGGTATAATATGTAATACACATATGTGTTCTGTTCTTTTCTTCTGGTTTGCAGTAACATTTAAAAATGTTCATTGATTTTCATATCTTGTTTCTGTGAATGCAGTGTGTTTTCCATTTACTGCTGTTGGCTGCTTTCTGCTCCTCTTTTTGCATCCCACTTGACACGACTCTGGTGTTGTGAAGCTGTTTACTGTGAGTACTGTAGCAGTCTGTGGGGAGTTATGATGTTTGCTATGGGAAGATGTTTTTATTTATTTATTTATTTTTTGTAGTGCTGGTAGCCAACTCAGTGGTTTAGTACAATGGTTCTGTCATCCTCTTGACTGATCAGATCAAAGCAGATACATTATATTTAACATTCTCTCGTGGTCAAGACCAACTAAACCAAGACCAAGTCAAGACCAAGACCAGACAGTATATAGCCTGCATATGTTTTCATAAAAACTCTTTGGGTGAAGCATGGTTTTTACATCAGCTTGCAGTATTGCCGCATAAACCGCTGTGTGTTCTTTTGGATGCTGTTTTGCAGAAACCAAATTTTAGTCCAGAAGATTTGGCTGATGTCTCCTCCCAGACAGTTAACAAATAAATCAGACAATGCACAGACAGTTAAGTGGCATACCCAAAGTTGTGGTCTTGACCAGAGTTGAACTAAAAATAAAAGTCCTTAGAATATATATTCGATTATAGATATTTGACACGGAGGCCTTCAACAAGGCCAGTTTTGAGTATTACAACACTGCTGTCTCGAATTAAAGACAACTTATCATAATTTATGAGGCAGAGAGTGACTTTGAGTGAAAACTGACTGGAGCATCATGAGAATATTATATGTAAATCTCTGATTTGATATAACCTGAGGTCATGACCACAGAACTGACCTTTGTGTTCCAGTTTTGTCTCTTAAGTTACAGCTTCCACTGCTGGCTATAATATGATATATGACACTACATCTACTACAGATATTTCATTAAAAAGATCTTTGGCTCAACACCATTACCATGTTATAGTAATTTAGCTGTTTCTATGGTGAACATTTTCAAGTGTTCTAACAGCATCGTGAGCAGCTGATTTATATCTGAACAACAATCTTCTACTATGTACATAAAAGCCAGGAAAATCACTTGTCACACAAATGAATCTCACAGCTAATTAACTTGTAGACATTTCTTTTCTTTTAGTTTATCTCTGTGGGTAGACTGATGTTAATCATGTTCTTTCTGGACAACTCTTTCTTACCAAATTGTGGCTGCAAATCAGTTTAAGTAGAGGCCTGGGGCTCTCAAAGCTGTCACTTTGGTGGCAGGGAATACAGATACCAGCTTGTCTCTGTGATAATCCCTTTCAGTTTGCCACATACTACCTTTTCTGTAATCTGTGAGATTAACAAGATATCAAGCAGCTGTTCTGGGTAGCTGAGCATAAAATTGAGATAATATATGTGAGATCAACTAAACTAAAGTAAACCTCTGATGATTCCATTCATCCATTTTATTGCACCTATCCGGCTGTGGCAGCAGGTATTCCAAGCATCCCCAGCAATGTCCTCCAGCTCCTCCTGGGGGATCCCGAGGTGTTTCCAGTCCAGATGGGATACATAATCCCTCCAGCAAATTCTGGGTCTGTCCCCAGGTCTCCTTCCAGTTGGACATCCAAAGGAAGGCGCCCAGGTGGTATCCTAATCAGATGCCCAAGCCACGTCAGCTGGAAGAGAAGTGGCTCTACTCTATTCTTCGTCTTGATGTCAGATCTCCTCACCCTGTCTCTAAAGCTGAGTCCAGCGGAATGGAGGAAAATCATTTTGGCCGCAATGTCATTACTTTGCTCACTATAGCTCATGGCTGTTGGTAAGGGCTGAACATAGATTGACTGGTAAATCAGAAGCTTTGGCCTTTCTTCACCATGGTCCGTCTACAACAGTACAATGTACAACAGTCTAGTACAACACTCACATCACTGCTGACACTGCATCAGTCTGCCTGTCCATTCTACCTTTCTTTGTGAACAAGATCCCAAGATACTCAATACTCAATCCTTCTTTGCATACGCAATCATCTACATTTAATACAGCAGCTACATGCTTCAGGAAATTAACTATTCTCTATTAAAATGATTTAAGTCGTGTTTACCAGTTTTATTTTTGTCAATTGCACAAATAATAAGTAAGCGCTGTGCAATTCAGACAGGTTTTGGAAGAAAAAACATTAAAATACAAGAATATAGAAAATGCACATTTCATTAATGAATATTGCCAACAAATACATTAATCTATAAGAGCTGTTTCTTGTCAGAATGGCTCATGAAGATAAATGCTGGTTCATTTTGCTCAAAATCAATCCAATTTAAGCTCCTACACCAGACCAGTCCAGCCAAACAAAAATCCAACTGAACCCTGTGACTGAAGTAGACCTTGCAGTACTGTGTCAGTTTTACATGACTGCCAGATAATTTTTGCACACTTTGAAATCAGCAATGCATTGGTCTCTGTTATTGCTGTTGGGAAAGGGAAAACATTGGCAAGGGCAATACAAGTTGTTTCATCCCTTAGTCATGCGGTCATATTGTGGCTCTTTCTGTGCATGGCTGTGGATGTCATTATGGTGATTATGGATGGACATTATGTAGATCAGTCACTTGCTTAAATGTATCTTGTTCTGTAATTATCTATAAAGGTAATTATTATTAGCAGCAGGAGGACATTGATGGACTGTGTACCTGTGATCTCTGACACTGAGAAGTATATCAGGCTGGAGTGTTGTGTATGACTCAGATGCCTCTGTTGACACTAGATGTTTTTAACACCTCGCTGTGATGGCCTGAGGCTATGGAGACAAAGAGAGAGAAAATAGGCCCTACTGGAGACAGAAATGGGAACGAAAAGAAAAAGAAATGGGTAAGTGAGGAAAGAAAAGGAAAGGATCCAGCATATCATTCAGTCCCACTCATCAGTCTCAGCATGGAATCTGGCCAGAGATTTTTGGTGACTTGTTCAAACTCGTGTCAACATTCTGGTGTCTCCTGCTGTGTGTTATATGCAACAGCACAACAGGGAAATAATGTGATATGATTTGTGCATTTCTCTTGATGATGATTTTCCGGGTTATGTAACATTCCACCAACAATTTACGTTGGCACTTCTTGGTTACACAATGCTAAAACACAACCAGTCCCACATAAAATATATATTAATAAACATTCCACAGACTGTCGCTCACCTCCAACACGTGTTAGGAAGGGATGGGGATTTGGTTGTCATGGTAACCGACAGGCAAGCGGCCATGCCTGAGCCTTTAGGTGGATGTTGGCCGAAGGAAAGATGTATGGGTGTATTCCCATGAGGCGCTGCTTCTCATGGCCAAAGCAAAGGCAATAAATCTTCTTGTGTCCTTTAGAAACGTGAAAAATCAATTAGATATATTGTCATCCCATGCTGCATGACGTAAAAGTGTATCTCAATTCTACTATGAATCAATGCCAGGAGCACACACTGAACTGTGTATATTAAAACAGAAGAGAAAATGTCTTGCACAACATTAAAATGTAGATTTTATTTGAATAAGATGGACGACGTGGTGCACTAGACGGTTGAAAGAAACATTTCAAGGAAACTGTCAATCGGTGGGGTTTTTGTGTGTTGTTCTGTTCATACCTGAGCTAATAGCACCTACAGGGGCTCATGTGTGATACTGTTGTCAGATACATTCTCTAAACCAAGAATGCGTTGGGCTTTTGTTTTTCCGATGCTCAGAACCTTGTTATTTAAATCCCTTGTTCCTCTGGCTTCATGTCTGCACCTTAAATCTACAGTAGAGCCACCAGTTATGGAAGTCTATATTCTGAAATTGTGAGTCTACATTCTGATTATCGATTGGATTATCGATTATTATTGGAAGTCTTATTGGAAGCCGATTATTCATTGGAAGTCTACATTCTGAAATCATTTATTGAAATATCCTCTGGGGAGCATGAATGTCAATGCCAAACTGTGTGCAAATCCATCAAATAGTCAAATAGTTCAAAGAAAAATGTCGACTGTGGTGATTTTTCGAAAATCTTTAGTAATGCATCTATTTAATCAATTTCGATTTGTGATCAGAACTTATTCAGAAGAACGTATTGCCCCCAAATTCATCTCCCTTTTCTCAAATTTGGATTTTAAGTGATTTATGTATAAATAAATCTGTTTTTGAAAAAAATGACATTTTTAATTGAATATTTTTGAACATATGTAAATGACCTCTCCCTGTGATCAGTGTGTCATCAGACAAAAACACAGTTTGTACAACAAGTAGTTCTGACCAAGCAATCTGATTGGTCAATTAGATATTTAGAACATTCAAATGAGAATGACAGCATGGTGGTTATCATTACTCTGCCATTTCCATGGCAACACTGTAGAGCTGGAGCAAAAACCAGTAAGCTATAACACTGATAAAGTGAATCTTTTTGTTGTTAATTTCGATTTACATGTCTGTGGTGTCAAACTTGCCCAATGACTCCGGTTTTACAACCTCTCAAACAGCTCTACAGCGTCACTTACTAAACGACAGCGATTCAGCATGGACAGCTGTTCCAACAACTGTTCTTTTAATGGCAGCATGCAATTCAATTTCTACAAATGGCCCCAATCAGCTCTTGTAAACAACTGGCTGCTGCTGCTAATCTGCAGAGATATTGTGGCTGACAGTGCTGTTCTGTAGGATCATTATACACACACATACATGCTGTTTTATTGTGCAGAATAACTCTTGTCACAATCCTCTAAATACATAACATGTAAATAAATACATGTAATATGTGATTGGCTACCCCCTGTTTTTTGGGGTGTGTGAATTCAACAGGTGAACAAGTTTTCATCATTCACCTGGCCCTGACCGCCCTCTTCCTCTTTCTCTTCCTGTTCCTCTGTTACCGGTTAGCTTCTAAGCAGAGGAATGTTGAGTTTGACTACCAAATCTCCAAATCTGTGTACCAAAAATATATAAAAAGAAAATATTCCAAAGCAAGCCATTTTGAACAGTGAACAGTGATATCTATAACCTCACAGTGAATGAGTGGCAGTTTAAAGTTGGAAATGCAGCAGCTCCCATATGCTGTGAACATGAATCAAATGAAGTGCGACTATAACTGACAAGGTACAGCTGCAGCGAGCAAAATACAGTTCATGAAAGCTGAGAGTGATGGCAGATGGTTCAGTATGAGAAGTCCTGAAATTGTAGCTGCTATCGGTGGAAAACTAACCTGTACAGCAGGGTCGCCAACTCTTAGGACTTGTTCAGGCATATTATTCTCCTTTAAGTCAGTCTGCATAACACAAGCTGACATCATTTGTTGGTATCTCACCCTCCACTCCCCCCACCATCTCCTCTCTGTTAGGTGTGAACAAGACACCTCTGCTGAGGTGACACTGCCACAACACAGCACTCCAACACAAAGGAAGATTTAACATTTCCTGCTTCAGTCATGTTATACCCTCAACAACAAGAAGAGCCCCAGCTGGCTGACTACAGAAAACACTAAGAAGCTACAAGCCAAATGGGAAATTACATTACAGCAGCTACGGCTAGCTTCAGCACTGCAGGATTTAGAAGCCAGTTCTGTTAGAGTGGTCTCATTTGCAGGCTCCTAATATTGAGTTTGGAATTCAGCACAGAGCACTCTGACTCATACAAGGTCATCACATACATCTTAAACAGAAATTCAAGAGAACAAACTGACAGACACCATTGAGTTGCATTATAGATCCAGCATTGGTGGAGCCAATGTCAGCCCCATGCAATGTCTCTAGGACCCTAATTAGATTTTTCTAGCTGTAATCTTGGTTCCAAAAAAGTTGTGACGCTGTGTGGAATGTATATTTATTTAACTATTTACAATCTTTCACCATGTGGTGAACCAAGCCCCATCCTTGCTCGTGAACGACTTTGAGGATGCCCTTTTCATACCCAATCATGATACTGTCACCTGTTTCCAGTGAACCTGATACTTGTGGAAGGTTCCAAACAAACGTGATTAATCTTTTATGGTTATGGCAGGCTTAGTAAAGGATTTTGGTCAGATTGTGGTCTGATACTGTTATTATCATTTTGAAAAAGTCATATTGTGACATCAATTCCAGACACAACGTGTTACCATTGTTCACATTTAACCAAAATCACAACCTTTCACTTACCTCACTACACGTGACATAGCCTGTGAGTTTGGCATGTTGCTGTTGTAGTTTGCTAGAGAATCCACCTTCACCATCATGTCTACATGACATTTGACCTTGGCTTTTCTTCACGACTGAATGTTTTATTCATGTGATTACATCTAATGCAGGTAGTCATTAACAAGACCCATTAATTAGCAATCTGGAGATGTCTGAGGAGGGCCCAGTCAATTAGCACACAGAGTCCTTGTTCTGCTTAGGCTAGCAAAAGGAAAGTCCCCGTACCCTTTTCATTCTCCATCTCAGTGAAATGCAGCATGTAGCCCTCACACCATATGTTACTGACCTCAGCCTACAGTTTGACTGGAGAGGAGCTAAAAGGCAAATACAGTACAGCTTTTTTATGATGCTCTCAGATAGTAGAAGAGGTGCTGTTGCCTGAGGGAAGGACATTAGCGATATCCTAGGAGGGCATTAGGAAGACTCTGCTATCTTCTAGCTGCCTGAGCGGATGATCTGCTTGCTGGCAAACCAAGCTGTGCCCTCCATATCCCAGCACAGAAGATCCACATATTTGATTTGGCATAGGATTTTTACACCAGATACACTTTTTGATGCAATCATCCCCATTTAACTGCACTTGGGACTGGAGATTTAGCAATGCACTGGCCTGTGCTACGCAGGGTTTGGTGACTTGCCCAAGGACACTACGATGTGTGGACAGGAGGTGGGGTATCGAAACTGCCAGCCCAGAGGTCAAGAGACGCTAGTATATTACATATTTAGCCACTAAATTTCCCTAAATCTTACACACTGGACCTTAATAAGTTCCCATTATCTTCAGTCGATAGCTGAAGGCAAAGGTAAACATTTTTCTAGTTTTAGTATGTGTTGTAGAATTCTCCAGATTTCCTTCACCTATTTAATAATCTCATAATCTCTTTGTGTTGATGTCAATCTTGTTTAAATTCTGTCCTCCATAGTTCATCTGACCAAGTCCCCTGCTCAACCAGCTTTAACTCATCTGTGCCAGCTCAGGAAGTTCCGCCTGCTGATCCAGTTCTGCAATAATCCAGTCTGTTCTCTGTTCATCCATCACTGTCTGGTTTGGCCCCTAAACAGGACAGGGACAGACTATAACAGAAAAGGACTGCAGAGAAAACTACTGGTGCTGACCTGCCCTCTATTCAGGACTTTGTGTGTAGCCGACATCTCCAGAGTCAGGAAATGGGCAAGAAACATCACAGCCTGGTCACAACAGGTCCAACTTCTACCCCCAGATAAGGTGCTATAGAACACAGAGAAGAACAGCAATCAGACACAAGAAAAGTTCCCTTTAAAATTTCCCTTTAAACACCATTTAGAAATAAACCCAATCACATCTTTTGCTGGGCCAGCTCCACCTTTCACCCTCTGTCCTCCCTGCTCCTTATGACAGAGTGTGAACATGGGAAACAGAGAAGAACACGGTGAAAGCAAAGTGTCCAGATGTGCTGGTGTAGGTTTTTACATAGAAACACATAAAATGGAGAAGAGAATGGATCATCACGGCACATCCCTACAACAGAACGTTTCCTCCATCTGCTCAGAAATGCCATCTGAGTGCCACACTGCCAGCAGCTGCAGCAGTCAGTGAAGAGAAGAAGAAGACATCCATCTCCTGATGGTCGCTAAATTTCACAAAGTTTGTCATGTGACATTTCTTGCAAATGCAAAACTTTTAATGATCAATATTTTAATGATGCTAAAAATGATGTAGCATATTTTTATACTGATATATTTAAATGTGTGTATCCTCAAATAACCATCAGCTAATTAAACAGTGAAATTCGAGCTATGTGGAAGGGAAAGCAGAGGAAGTGGCAAACAAGGCTGCAGAATAATAAATATTCTGAGAGACAATCAGACTGATTCTCTACAGATGAATTCATTAGCATCCAAAAAGGTGTTAAGTCTGGGAGGGTCCTCTATATGTTTCTCTCTTATAAGATGAACTTGGCCAAGGTGAGAGGAAGTCCTGGCTTAGGGAAGCATCCTAAACATTTTAATAGCACACACACACACACACACACACACACACACAAGATTTCTAATGAGGTGTGAAACTGCTGAGTCATGCTTCTCGCTGTGTCACTTTGTGTCGCTCCCATCTCAGTTTCTCCCTGAACTCTGCATCACTTGATGTTGTGGCCAAAATATATTTAGCGATGATTGTATTGGGTGTCAGTTTTGTGCGGCTGGTGAATGATGTGATTTAATCTGGGTTTATCGACGAATGGAAAATTAAATTCAGATTCAGACTGATTTTTGTCAAGTTTCACCTGACACACAGGAGCAACGTGTCTTGTGTTTATACACATCAACGTCAGTAGGCTCACACATACTTGCACACACTCTCACAGGCGGGTTAATCACATGACCCCTGCGTGCTGCTGATTTATTTGTGTGAGATTAAGTGCATTGATTGTGGAGTGTCCTGCTGAAGAGCTGGTTAGGATCTAAGCCACTGGTGTGCAGAGTTAACAGCTGCTGTCCACACACACACTGTCTCCACTGCCACCGTGGCCTTAGCAGTGTGGAAGAAGTATTCAGAACAGTCAGTACGTTTACATGCAGCAAGAAATTTGAATTTCTGATCGTATCAGACTTAGTTTGGACTTTTTAAAGTGTTTGTCAACACCTTAGTCCGATCTACTTCGGACCTATTTCGGACCACATCAGACATCTCAAAATCGGATAAGAACACCTAGATAATTCGTTCATAGTCGGATATTTAACACCATGTATACTCAGCAATCAGATCTGAAGCAGATTTTGCGTTCTGTGCATGCGCAACATTTTCCACTGGGGCTTTCACCCAGAAGCCAAAAGATCCGTTGTTCTTTTTATGCATTATTAGGACGAAAATAATGCACGAAAAGTACGCAGCTGTAGCATCGTCCATCTCCTCGTATGTAATCTTTGTTTGAATGCCTTCAGATAGTTTGTTGTCACTGATAAGTAGAAGTCAACCGAAAGTGACTCTTTGTTGAGAGGGCTACAGCGCCACCTAGCGTAATGGAGTCAGCCATGATCCGGCCGTTTATCCAATTCTCTGAACGACATGTATACTCAGACAAGTGATCCGGTCTTATACATGTCATTATCTGATACGATCAGAAATTCGAATTTCTTGCTGCATGTAAACGTACTGAGTATCACAGTGTAAAAATACTCTATTATTATGATTAATATACTCATAAATTCTACATTTAAAATTCTGCTTAAGTACGAGCACATACTCTAAGCCTACTGTGAGTGATATATTATCAACTGTGGCTGAGCAGGTCATCCACTAATCACAATATTTGAGGTTCGATCCCCAGCTCCTCCAGTCTGCATGTCAAACTGTCCTTGAAACCGACAAGTTTATTAAGTCTTTCGTGAGCAGTTGGCACCTTGCCTCTATGGGTGAATGTGTAGTGTAAAAGAGTGGTCCAAAGACTGTAAAGACACTATGTGTGAATGTGTAAGTAACATTTAAATTTGTATCTGGCTTAGGAGGAGCTAATTTATCTTCTTAAGACAAGACATACTTAGTGATCCCATGCTGCGGAAATTTATTTGTCAAAGTAGCTCGTATACACAAGGTGGATAAAAAAGACCTATAGAAAGAAATATATAGAAAAAAGTCATGATGGCGTTACAGAGTGTGACAGCTGCTGGAATGAAGGAGCTGTGGTAGAGCTCCTTCTTACATGGTGGGAGTAGATTCTGTTGCTGAAGACTGCAAGAGGAGTGAGATTAGTTGTTCATGATGGATGAACATGATGCATGAACTTCCTCTCCCCCACTTCCTCTATGGAGTCTAAAGGGCAGTCCAGGACAGAGCTGGACCTCTTCACTAGTTTGCTGTCTTTTTCTGTCTCTCTCTCTCACCAGTCGACAAAGTCTGTGATGACCCCCCTGTACTCCTGCTTGTTTCCTTCTGATACACGATGGCAGTATCATCAGAGAACTTCTGGCGATGACAGCTGTCAGTGTCTGAACCTGTGGTAGGTTGTTGTCAATCAATTAAGACTGTCTTGAAAAATGTGAATGTGTAGTGTTCCTATCATCTTCTATCACAGCTTCCATGACGACTGACAGTAATGTTGGTGACTGGTTAGGCAAAACAAATCAAAGAAAACAAAAAATGTAGCTAACGTGTCTTAGACTGAATTACCAGACATCCCAGTTTGTCATTTGGTTTCAAGGGATCTTGACAAATATCTCTAAAACACTAAAATGTCCAAATGTTGTTACCACATTTAAAATAATATTCATTATTATAATATTCTATCTGGTTTTCATACATAGATCTTTATCATGTTCTGCCCATTCATTAACCCAATATAAAAAAACATGCACAATGTCCCACATGTCTGAATCCATCACTGGTTCGTCTGTATAGTATGTGTGTCAATCAATGTCGTCGTCAAGGCTGTTGCTAGTCTATGACAGGACGTCTGCAGCTCTTTCTGACAGAACCTGTCAGTATGCTAACGGTTAGCTGTCATGCTGAAGAATCAGTTTCGTTTTTGGGGGGGGTTTTTTGTTCTAAACGCTCCAGGAGGCTTCCTTCTCTGTAAATTATCCAGCAACAAAAACACTGCCGTCCGTGGTGTTGAAGGATGGACTCAGTGGGTGAAAGCGCTGAAATAATTGTCTCCCATCCTGATAAAAACACCTATATTGAGTGCATGAGCACATACATGTGCGACTGTGCAAGAGCACATGTATGAACATGTAGTACACCGTAGAGTTCGAGTTTAGTGGTCAGTGGCGGTTCACTCTGATTGTTGGCTTGTGCTGCAGTGATATGCAAACAATCTGATATCATTAAGCTGAGTATACAGTAATTAGCACTCCTCCTACACCTACTATTACCACCCACTGTCTGGCCATTGACTGACTAACCAGTGTGTTTCCACTGAGTTTTGATTTATGACCTTGCAAAGATTAAATTAGCCTGTGTGTGTGTAGTTAATAGCATGGGTCTCACATTGTGTATCCTAGCTAACGCAGTGATAGAGTGCCAATTACAAAAGTGTTTATGTTCCTCAAATGAACCGTCTCCACTGCCCACCCCTCAGCCAACACACAGGGCGCACTGTGTAATCTTTGTGTGGGTGCTGGTGTGCGTGCTCCATTATTCTTAGCTCTAAACAATGGTGTTACAGTGCTGCAGGAATAGAAGCTGTTTTTGTGCTGGTGATTAATATCTTCGTGACTGAGCAGATGTGCAGATGTAATAAATAAAATAAATGTAGTTACATGTTGGCATGTGTGTTTGTAGGTTAGTAGATTTTCTTGCATAGGAAAATTCACACACTCACTCTGAGCCTCCACAAAGTCTCCACGGCACGGTGCAGAGGTATTCATCCATCTGGCCTGCAGCCACACTGGCCTCAATGAGGCTACACTCCTATTGATTACAGTTTGAATGAAATGGATTCCCTCATTACTTGGCTGTTGACAGCACTACCAGGGCATTACATTAACAACAGCTATTTGGGCTGCTGTTTATCTTGTGATTAATTTGTCGACTTTGTTAAAAACACATCAATGTCACAGATACAATACAACAAGCCAAAAGGAACAAGTAAGTGTTGGTGTGCCAGGTTGTAAGATCTGTGATCAGCATTAAACGTGTCTAAGTGTATTGCAGCATTAACCCGAACCCTTCGCCTCTCTTGAGAAACTGATTTGCAGGTTAACGTTATCAGTTGCATAACTACGTTGTGCAGTTAGCAACAAATACTCGACGATGCACTGACCAGATTTCCACTTGATGTAGATAAACCTTTACTGTTTGCACACCGATACTCTGCATGCTCCTCCAGTCTGTGCACCGGTCAGTGAAAATAATAGAATACAGTTTGATTGTAAACAAAGGCAAAGATGTCCTCCAACAATCCCAGAGCGGCTGTCATGATGCATGACATTCCACCACGGCTGTGGGTATTTATAGCACTCGCATTATCAGTAATTCATCACGTGTGAATCAGCAGCAGCAGTGATATCTCAAACATCATCATCATCATCATACATCTGAAAAATTAAGGCACCATAATGATTTAGTTTATATAGCGTAGACTAAAAGAGGTTTGACAAAGTGCCCACAAAGAGAAAAATACAATTATATGCTTGATCAGTGTGTCTGTAATCAAAGACTCTCTCCTTCTCCTTTAAGTTACTGTTATTTCTTGTTGGAAAAGTCAGTGTCACAAGTGCTCACTGACGCCTTTGATGTTAAAAACATTATATGATATGTATGTTTGTTTATATGTAATATTTCTACCATTATACTGATCTATATCATAATTCTTAATCTGTTTATGGAAACATTTTTGAAACATAAATTAAAAACAAGCCAGGTGTCAAGGTGAATGAAGAAAAACATCAGATGGGTGTCACAATCTGCATTTCCCAGATCAGTTCACTCTTTGACTCTGCCACGCCGCTGCTCCACACAATCAGTCACAATCACACACACCTCCTACTCACCTGCACATACACCTGATTTCCAGTGACTCAGCCACTATTTCAACTCGTGAGCTCCACACGCTTGCTGCCAGGTTTGTGCTTCGACATTTTGCCTGTGTTACTTTCCGCTGCTGATCCCTGCAAGAACTGTACCTGAGTGTCTGTGTGTGCAACTGGGTCAACCAAAATATTTCTCCTTCCTGATAAAAGAACTCATGAGTTAAGTGTAGCGAATAGCCACAAGTTTTTAAAACATGTGATGTACCAGCCGGGGGTCATAGAGAGGGTGTGAAACAGCAGCTCCAGGGGCTAAACTGTCGAGAGAACCATCTGTGTGCATCTGCTCTAATTTGTACAATTTCCACAATAGTTATTATTATTGTTGTTGTTATTGTTATTGCAGACACTTCTATGGAAAAATGATTCCGTTTTTTTTTTTTTTTTTTGCTGATAAAAGTAAATTTGGATTGGCAGTTAATTACATAGATTTTTATTTCAGGGTTGACAGACTCCAACATCAGAAGCTCTCTGTAAAGATGAATATTATTTTTTTCTTGTGCTTTCTCGGTAGAGAAAAAACACCAGAACCATCAGAAACTAAATCTGTCTGAAAGACAATGCAAGAGTGTTTCAGTTCTGGTTTAAAGATGTTGAACTTTGGATAACACTACCCTGAAGCTGAAGCTGAGTATTAGACCGTGTGTTAATGCCTGATTTAATGTATTCAGAATTAATGAAAGTGTAGAGCGGTATCCTTGAATATATCTGAATTTGGTGTTTAGCATTTGAGCTTCATTATTTTACATGTTTTCCCTTATTATATTCTCATGTCAGCAAAGGCTAAAAATAAAGTCAAGATGTGTGTAAACTTCATGTAGGCAGCATTATGGGCTTTACACAAAGTTAACTGTGAAATACTTTTAATACTTTATTGTAAGTATGTGGGTGTTGACTGACCTCACTTAAATTAAATTTCACAGCTAAAATAATATTTATACATTAAAACAATGTGGATTGATATGGTCTAGGAGTCTTTGAAACCACAAGAGTCAAAAGACATCCGTCAGAAAAACGTTCATATCAGCCCCTCCACTAGACGTCACTACTTTTGCTAAAATGAAATGGAAAAGAGGAGCCCTGGTAAGTGGATTTTAGAGAGAAAATATCGAGTTCTGACCGAACGCTGTGATGTATGTAGAGGTGTTCATGTCACAGTCAGTCCCCTCTCCACCTTCTCCAGCCTCCCAGTATTCCCACCTTATGTCTGTCACACCCCTAATCACCCTCACCTGTGTCTCCTCACGTCATCACTCTGTGTATTTAAACCCATTGTTCCCCTTCCCCAGTGCCAGATTGTTAGTGTACCATATGTCCTACTTTCCAGCGGTTTGCTAGTGTGCTTTTCGGTTTCAACCCTCGCCTGTTTTTTGACCCTGCTTTTGCTACCCCTCAGGTGCACAGAACCGAAAGAGAAGAAAAGAGGAGAAGTCACAATATAAAGGTGACATTATGCCTTTTTTTCAATGCTGTTTTGTGTGAAGATGTTTCATTTGTGCTAGCTCGCTAGCTAGGTTGAAATAAGGCAATGCTGCTAAATAATGAGTGTAATCTGTGTTGTTTAATGTGAAATGCAGTGCATCAGCGCATTTGTCTGAGAAGAGTGTAAAAGTTAGTTCAGTTATACAGGGCTTAAAGTTTCAAAAAAATCCTGAGCCTGAACTTTTTGTCGTCGTGGGGGGAGGGGACCACATACGGTAGGCAACATAGAAGAACTTTTTTGCAGCTAACTGCATATATTAGCTTCTTCACCCACAACACACAGAAACAAGCACCTGGCTACACGCCCAGTGCCATTTATTTTTAAGTCTTTCAGTTAGGATGTCTTCCCCTGGCTGCATGAATTTCCCCTCCATCTTTGGATTTCGGTCAAACAAAGGCCAGCCTGGATGCTACGTTCAAGACCACTTGGAGGTAACCGACATGCAAAGCATGTAAGTTTAGCCAATTGTTTGTGGTCTCACTCACTCAACACACTGTTTTGTTGTTGTTACTGAATGGTACAACCTTGTCAGTAATTACAATAAAAATAGGTATTAGTCAAATAAAAAGGCTTATTGTATTGTACAGTGCCTACTTTATAACACTTATTTATTAAGTGAAGTCGAAGGACACCACAAACTTAATGCAGTGGTGACAGTATGAATGTACTCTGTTTGAATACAGCTAAAGTCAGGCGTCATGCACCAGCAGCACTACCACACCCACCCACATTTATGCTTCAGATGGGTTTATTGCCTGATGTCCTGTAAATCATTGTAACCTTACTAATACTGAAGGATTAATATCTATTTGCTTGCAGGTAAAGGAACAAGCACAGCATGCACTGTTCAACAGCCTGAGGACCCTGTCAACACATCCTGAAGTACACAACAAGTCTTAAGGCAGCACCTTTTAGACCCTGGAGGAAGTTGGATGTTGTCATTCAACTGTGTGCGCCAGGGAGTAATCTCAGCTAGGGCACCAAATTGGGTAGAGCCGGCCTTGGCCACAGCAGAATGGGCACGGGACTCTCCCATCTGCTACTCCCTGAATGGATTTATGGACTCCTTAAGATCTGACTCCACCGGTCATCAGTCATGAGGCGACCCAGGCTCTTATGTCCTTACAGTAGGGCAGACGACGACTAGCTGACTACGCCATTTAGTTCGGTACGCTAGCGGCTGACAGTGGGTGGAACTCCGCCTTGCTGTTTGCCACTTTCTTCCATGGCCTCTCCGCATCCATTAAGGACGTTCTCATCCCTCTTGACCTCCCCTTTGTCCTGGACTCGCTAATTGCCCTCACCATCCACACCAACAACAGGCTTGTGGAGAGGGATAGACGCCAGCCTGCAGCAATTCCTCCCAGTCAGAGGGGGCAGATAACGCCGTTCCTGTGTCACTCACAACAACACTCCAGTGCTGCAGCACCATCAGCTGCGGAGGAGCCCATGCAGCTGGGCTGGGCCCGGCTCTCTCCAGAGGAACCACAGTGACTGCTGTGGGAGGGCAGGTGCACTGAGTACAGAGTACAGAGAGTCGGGACACTTTCTCATGTCCTGTCCAGTGAGCCAAACCACTTCTTCAAATTCTCTCCCAACATCTCTTGACCACTGAACTGAGCAGAGGGCTGTTCACCCAGCACTGGATTCCAGGGTGGATGAAAATTTCATGGATTGGCAGCTGGTGGAGTGGCTGGATCTTGGAATTGTTCCCCTGTCTAGATCTCTGGAAGCTACTGCACTCGATGGTCGCCTGCTGTGTCGGTTCTCACTGCACTCAACCTGTCTGGCTCTCAAACAGTAATCATTCAGGGGGTACTGTCAGTCAGTCCACTCTCCACCTTCTCCAGCCTCCCAGTTTTCCCACCTTGTGTCTGTCACACCCTAATCCTCACCTGTGTCTTATCACTCTGTATCTAAACCCTTTGTTCCCCTTCCCCAGTGCTGGGTATACCATGCATCCTACTTTCCAGTGTTTTTAGTGTTTTGGTTCTGACCCTTGCCTGTTTTTTGACCCTGCTTTTGCCTTACCCCTTTAGGATTGTTTGCCTGACTGAACTCCTGTGTACAGAACCTCTGCCTATGATTAAAGACTTTACCTCCTGTATCTGTCTCCCGAGTGTTGCAGTTGAGTCCTGTGTCCATACTGAGTAACAGTTTATGGTTCTACTGTAGCAAATCTGCTGTTTTTAAGGTGATTTAATGAAGGTGAACACAGTAAACTGTGATAATTCTGTTTGGACTGAGCATGCTCTCTAAGGGGCTGATCTAGCTGCTGAGAGCAGCTGAACTCTGTCTGGAGCATTTCAAATGTAACTAACTTCTAAAGCAATGGATGACTGGTAGCTCTGTCTTCACACTCTACACCCAATCTGCTTGATCCTTGAAAGGGGAATAACACCTTATGGCATTAGGTCACACACTTTTTTTTTTTTTTTTTTTTTTTTTAAATCAAAAGTAATAAATGCGCCATTTACAACAGCAGTGTATGAGAACGGCACTACAACTGGAGGTGCCAAAACATCAAATCTTACATGAGTTTGACTTCCACAAAACAAAGCACCAGCTCTAAACAACAAACTTCCAATTTCAGAAGTGGTACTCTGCTCCACAGAATACACAGAAGTCATAGCATAGAATCTGTCAATTTTCAAAATAAAACACCCTGTGTAGATTCCCAATCATAAAACAGATAATGGGGAAACAATTTATCTATGGTAGTGCAAAACCCAGGGGAAAATTACCAAATCTGAGCTGGCAGGCAAAATGCTCCTGGTGGAACATGAAGCTGCCTGTCAGATACATGCCTGGTGGAATAAAGACATGATTTTGAACATAAATTTCACATTAATAACACTTCAAAATTAAATGTGTATGTGTAATCAAATCAGGGTAACATCTTGAGTGGTTTTGTTTGGGGAAAAATGATTACCTGCTCAAATGCAGCAACAAATAAATGCACTGAATTACCACAAAATTTCAATGAGACCTTTCTTAGAATGTTTACTCTAGCAAACATTGCAAGGGCAGCTCATTCTTCCAGCTTAAACAGTTGTTGGAGATGCAAAATGTGCACAAGCGGGGACAGGATTTCAATTTTTAAAAATGACAAAGCTAACAGATGATGTTATTGCTAAAACCTGCAATTGTGTGAAAAATTCATTTCTGTTCTCTGTCATCAATTGCAAAGGACAACATCAGGAAATATGCCAGAAATCTTCTTACAACATACCTGGGAAACAAACTGTAAATACCTTATTAAAATGGTAAGTAAAGTACTGTATGGAAGAAGGACGCTTTTGAAATTTCCTGCAAAGTTAACTACTCATGTCTGGTCCACAAGCTCATGTCCAGCAATCTAAAACTATTTGGAAGTGCTAAAGTTTTCTCAGAGATATTAGTGGATTTAAAAGATTTGGACGAAAATGGAGAAACTATACTGTAGGTGATGAAACAGTCAAAGGGGCTTTGTGTTGTATTGTACAATGGACCTCTAGTTAGTTACAATTCTGCTGTTGATGGATAACAAGTGAAGACGGTCAACACATCAGATCTTAAAGGTAAACTCTGCTTTCAATGCTCTGATATCTTTTCATGTTTGACAGCCTGGTCTTGACATTTTTAAGGTCATGACATGCATGAAGGTCTATTATGCTATGATGTTGCACTTTACTCAGAGTATTTCATGAAGAAAGTCACAAAGGAATTGCCTGCCTGTCTTTTACCCAGAGATTCATCCTCAAGCTCTTCCAACAGCTGCCAAAGGCTTGATAGACACTGGGTAGATACCTTTATGATACCGTAGGAAAGGTTCCCAGAGCAACTGATGCAGCCACTTGAGAAAGGAAGATGACAAGTCCATGTATGAGACAGACAGATGGTCCTGACTGTGGTTTGTGCGATGATCCAAAAGAGTTTTTGCTTTAGTAAGAGAAACTTACCTGAGGTCACCAAAAAAGTGACATGATTGGGACGTGATTGGGCCAGGGTATCACTGTAAGAAAGAATGAGAATATGAAGTGATATACAACCACAAAAATAAAAAAAAAACGAAAGGATCACACTGACCAGTCTGACACAGATGAAGTCCCTCCAGAACAAAAAGCAGCAATCCAGGACACATGGGTGCAACTGGGATTTAAAATTCCTGGTCCTTGGAGAGAATAGAGAATAAAGACAGACAGAAGATGATGTCTCAGCAAAACTGATACAAACCCAGAGGAGGTCAAATGAAGTTGAAAGTTGAACACATAAAATCTCCACTTCCTGGAAGAGTGGCCTATTGGTTTGAAGACCATTGCATAGCAGTCAAAAGAGCTCACTGGAAATCAGATTAAAGAAACTTTCACACGGAATGTGGCTCAAAAGGGGAAATGGCTCCTGAAATACGTGAACACTACTGTGTGAACGAGAACAAAAAGTTCCCACGGGCATTTAAAGAGATGAGGGCAGAGCTGAAGACGTCAAAGAGACGGTACTGCTTTCATGATACACAATGTTCTGTTAGGCAGAGGACAGTCTTTCTTCCTTTTTCTTGGTTTCTGCAAATGATTCATCTGATTCAATGAGTTACATTTTTCACATTTCTGGTAAAAGTCAAACATCTATAACAATAGAACAGGAATGTATTATTTTGTATTAAATTATAATAAATTCATTATATACTCTGACGATAATGCCATACTGAGTAAATTCACTTGTCACAGCAGCTCGTACAGTATACACAAGGTTGATAAGAAATTGCTCATAAATAGTATAATAATAAATAGTGTGAAAGAGCCTGACACAGTTTGGCAAATGCATAGAATAGAGATGCAGATGAGTCACAGAAGGTTTTCAACATAGTCCTGCACACTCCAAAGGACCTCAGTAAGTGGAGACAACTTCAGCTCTCTTTGTACAGGATGTCTGTGTTGTCCAACCAGTCCAATTTGTTAGCGGTTGTTGTTGAGGCGTCTTCCTCCTGAAATCGATCACAGTCTCCTTTGTCTTGCTGGTGTTGATGTGGTGTTGTCGACAAAGTCCTGTAGTCCTGCTCATTTCCTTCTAATACACATCCCGCGATGGCAGTACCTTCAGTGTCAGTGTTATCCATACTGCAAAATGCACTATACTATAAAGAACATTTGAGTAAAACCTGCAGAATAAACCAATAAATTTAGGTTGTATAAAAGTTTTACAGTACGCATGTTGCTTGTTAGTTACTGTACCAAAAAAATCCTGACAACTGCATTTACGTCTTGAAAGTGAGTGAAAACGTTGAAAGAATTACCCCAAGGGTTGTTTTACCGCTTTAAAATGAAATCTACTTCCAAAGTTTGAAACTGTAAAATTTTACAGGCTGTTTTTCATGCAGAAAAAGGAAAAAAGAAAATGCCAAATATTTAAGTTCCTGACACATTTTAAGATGCAAACATTGCGTTATTGTGAACAGCAGCTTCACTTGTGGCAATACGAGTCAACCACGTGGATCCGGACAAACAGGTTGTTGGATTTAGAAGGTATATGATCAATGAAAGTTATCACCATCTTCACCATCCTGGAGTTACTCTGCAACATAAGCCAGCATGGGGAAACAGTATCAATCCACCAGAGCGACAATTCCCATCCCAAGTCTATTAGCTTGAGATGGGATTGCAAGAGTAGGGTGGATTGAGAAACTGGGAATGCGTATAGCTGGGAGTACACCCCCATGGGTCTTCAGTCAGTCTGTTTAAATAGCAGGGAGACTGAGCCCATCCATCACCATGGGAATCTCATTTCCACCATGTGTCCAATGCAAATGAACAGCGCTTGCAATCAGGAGGCTATTGTTTTGCCAATAGTGGCAAAGGAGCAGGAGGGATGTTAGCTCATCCGTCTTGGCTGTGAGTAAACAAAGTGTCGCTCTGATGAAGGGCTCAATTCACATTTGCATAGCCAAGCTGGGAACACATTCACTGTTTGCCATTTACTAGTGTTTGTTAGCAGGATTATTTTTTAGTTATGAACCATTCCAGTGGTTTCATTGAAGGAGAATTTATTCATATGCTTCTTGTGTCTTTATCTCAAACATTTGGAAACAAAGGCAGTCAACGGCTGAAAGGGAGAGAGAGCAAGATGAATTTATTTTTATTGTCATTCTTTCATCTCTTTACACTTCAAAACCTTTTCACCAGCACTGAGACCTTTTTTTAATAAATAGTGTCTAAACTCACACTGTGATGCTGTCACACAGATGTGGACAGAAATCAATCATTGCAACTTGGACTAGAGTCTACTTGAATCACTGTCTTAATGACTAGAAACTTGGCTTGACAAAAAAAATCTTGATCTTGGAAGTTAGACACTATTTTACTTGATGCATGATGACATGAATGACTCGTGTGTGTGGTTAAGAAGTTGTCAGTATTAACAATACATTCAATTTTTTATCATGCTTTTTGAACAGGTTAGAAACCAACCAATAAAATCACGAAAGTTCTTTTCATTGGCTTCTGAAATTAAACACTCTGAGCTTAGCTGGCGTGTAGCACGTGGCGAGGGTGCGCAGAGCCAGGTGTTTCTGCCATGATCAGAGATCTCAAACACGGAAGAGCGGAAACGACTTGTCTGAAACGTACGCGATATTAGACCACATCCGCAAATTTAGGCATCTTAAAATGTTTTTATTAATGCCAAATAAAATATCCAGCACAAATTATATATGATAGACATAAATTAATCATTTATACATTTTATTTTATACACGTTTTTAGTTTGCGGGACTGCAGCTTATCACCTCTCCCGCCCGCATTGTGCACTCCTCCCGCGCCCGCAATGAGCTTTCAAAATTTGTCCCGCACCACTGTGCTTTCCATCGGCGCGGGAGTGCAGGGCTCTAGTGGAAACCTGTTTGTGGGACTCTGAAAAGGGTTCTTCTACAAGACATGTCATTATATAAGACACACTGGGCCACATGCAGAAACAATTTCCTAAATTTCTTTTTTTCTGTTAAAAAAAATAAGCAATTGCCTCCAGATGTAATTTTTTATAGAGAGCAGGTCTAGAATGTACTTTATATGTTATCTGCAGAGACCCAACAATTTCCACCATGAGCAAGCACCTGGCTACAGGGGCAAGGAAAATCTTTCTTTAAGAGGCAGAAACTTTGACCAGAACCAGGCTCATGGTCTTCATTCATTCAATTTAAAGGCAAATAAAATAGATGAAAGCTGCAAATTCTCAGCAGGAGATAGATGCTCTGCAACTCAGCAGACATCTGATGAGCACTTTCCAGGACTGGGGACTCCAGTCTGCTTCTTGGACTGGAGTTGCACTTGAGTTGTACACGATATTCTGAGGCTTCAATAAAATAGCTTGTGAGCATCTCTGGCACACTGACACCGGTTTTCTTCTCATTTCTCTGGCTGACTTTGCAGTGTGATATGTTTCTCAGATCAC
This sequence comes from Protonibea diacanthus, assembly GCA_028641955.1. Taxonomy (NCBI): domain Eukaryota; kingdom Metazoa; phylum Chordata; class Actinopteri; family Sciaenidae; genus Protonibea; species Protonibea diacanthus. The sequence continues at coordinate 22,558,053 of CM053989.1, forward strand.
TTTCATCTCCTCTGCAGGATTCTCTGCTGTGTTTTTCTCAAGAACAATAGGGAGCTTTCTGCTCTCTGCTCTCTCTATCTTTCTTACCTCCTCATTCGCCCAACCCTGCAGAGTGACATTACAGATTGCCATCTGATTCCTTAAACACTGTCCTGCTCATATATCCTCACACACACACACACACACATTTACACACAAACAAGTGCGCTGGTGAGGAATCTAGACCAGAGAATTGCAAGACAGAGGCAGTCTGGCTGACAATGAAGGATGAGAAAGCAATAAAGCTACTGAGACACTTTTTCATTCTCTCTCTTTGTTTTGGACTCTCTCTCTCACTCACACACACGCACACACACACACACACACACACACACACTGCTGTGTGTGTGTGGATTAATGCATGTTTTTGGTTCTGGTCTCAGTGTGTGTCCTGTGCTCGCTGTTACACGTGTAGTCCTCTGAATGCTCTCACACATGCACAGAAACCACTCAAGCGAATTGTGAAAAATGGCTAAAATTATTGTATTTGCTGCATTATTATGATGATGGAAAACATGGGGAACGGGCATAAGTGTATTACAAAATAATAAATCCATCCATTATGCATAACCACTTAGGGCTGCGGGGGGCCGGAGCTGATCCCAGCTGACACAGGCTGGAGAAAACACAGGTAAACTCTACAGGTTCAAACCCAGAACCCTCAATTGGTGAGGGAACACTGCTAACCACTGCTCCACCATGCCAATAAATGCTTTTAGTGCAGAGGCAGATAACGTGAAATTGACCTCAGCTGAGTCTTTCTGTGTGGAGTTTGCATGTTGTTTGTCTCTATGTGTCCTGTGATGAACTGGAGATTTTTCCAGAGTGTACCCCGCCTCTAGCCCAAAGTCAGCTGTGAAAGGCTCCAGCCCTCTGTGACCCTGATGAGGATAAGTGGTTACAGATAATAGATAGATGGATGAACTGAAATTAAAGTGAAAACTGAACATGGGCCAAACTAGAGGATAATCATTCACAGAGCAGCTTCTCTGGTGACAGTCCAACTGATTTTTTTGCATTTTAACTTCTGTACTTATTTACACTTCTCACAGTTTCTCTCATTGGCATTCTCAAGGTCATACCCACCAGTCATACTTGTAGTTTTGTGAACATCATATATGTAGTTTTGGGAGTCAATGAACTATTCTAAGTGTGAGGACGTGTTGATTTTTCAACAGCACATTGAACTGAACTTGTGCTAGCACACTAATAGCTGCAGTATTATTTAAGATTTAGTTTCCTTTTGCAGAAATGTGCAGTCACATTGTAACCGTAATTGTTTTTTTGGAGTGCCAGTTAGGGCGGAGCCTGACAATTTTTTGGACAGTTACTTCATTTTACCATACACAAGGTTTAGGATAAAGAGCATTGAAAAATCCAGAGCTCAGTCCGTGTTTTGCAGTACAGCAAATCAACAGCACAAAGTAAAACAGTACAAGTATCTTGCTTTCTGGGTAGTTCAAATCAATACCATCAAACAAATAAATTGTCCAGTTCAAGTAATCTGAAGGGGGTAAAAAAAAAAGAAATCAGCCAACTAAATGTGCTGTTTGGATTTTGCCTTTTCAGTCTGGGTTTTTTGTCTCGTCAGTCATCTCTTTCTGCCACAGAAATTCATCCAAACTCCAGATCCAGCATGATCCAGCATGATCCAGCGCATGCGGACTTAGACGAAAACAACAAAAGGTAGGGACACCAACAGGCAACATCAACGGTCTCACCGTTTCCATTTTCCAACTCCATCCATCGACTCTGTGCCATTTTTGTTTAAGGACTCCTGGCATAAGGTTACGGTGGAGGTGTGTGGGTGACCAAATGAAAGGGGGTGATTGGATTGAATGAAAGGAAAGGTGCATCTGTGACAGGAGTGGGTACGTGTGAGGGGAAAAAAATCACTTTTGTTTTTTTAAGTCGCTTTTGATAGCAGATCAGATCAACGATGTTGATGGCAGGTGCTATATTCCTCTCTCCTCCTCCTCTCCTCCTCTCAAAGGAAATCTTCCTCATCACTTTCTTCTTAGGAAGTTTCCAAAATACAGTTTCTTTGGTCTTGCTCATTTTGTGGTGTGGTCGAATGCGGACTGTGGAATTTCTGTCGTGGTGGAAACCTTTTAAATTCCTCCCATCGTCGTTGATGCTGCTGCTCTTCAGCTTCCTCTGCCATGGGATGACAGGTTCTCAGTCTGGAGATGTGAACAGTTCTGAGGTCCTCTCCTGTGTCCTCCAACACGATTTCATAGTTCACTGGACTCTTTTGCTGCACAGCTCCATACGGTCCCTGCCATTTTGGAGCCAGTTTAGCTGACAATGATTTTTCCGCCTTGGAAAGAGGGTGAGCATGCAGCCATACTCAAGGGTTTTCTTTTAACTCCAATGCTCTCATAATTTCTTTTCTGTCAGATTCTGGATTTATGTATCTTTTTTTCCCACAAATTCTTGCATTTCACTCAGCTCAGCAACTTTTGAACATGGTAGAGAATGTAGTGGAGGGACTCCTGAGAGCAACATTGCCTCCAGAGGTCTGGACAAGTTTAGCTCGGCCAGGGTCATTGATGGCAGAATTGAGGGCAAACCTGCGGAGCCACTTTTTATGTAATGGTAAATTGTTTTTCCGGGGTGTCAGTTGGAGCCTAACAATCTTTGGGTCGGGTTCGTCAGGCAGTTTAGGATAAAGAGCACAAAAACAAACAGGTCACTTTGACTTTTGACTCCTTGTCACATTCTAACTGTATTGTACTAACTGATTCCACCACATACAGTTGTGACACATTCTGGCTGCGATGTGGCCACCGGAGCTGAGTGCAGTCATTCCTAGCAGTGTGTTTCAGAAGTGGCTTTTCGCTCTTCTTTGCAGAGAATACGTCTCATCAAGCAGCACAGAGCAGATCTGGTCTGGTTTTCAAAATAAAGCACCCTGTCAACACTCATTCAATCATTAAATGAAAGGAAACAGTTTAACTCTGTAGCCTACTTATCCATGGTAGAACAAACATCAAGAAAAAATGACCAAAGTTTTACTAAATCTGGCTAGTGTTGCAGACACAATGATGCAGAGCAGCTTGACTGGTTGATATGCACAGACTAGTGTTTCTTCTGAAATCTGCTCTCTGGGAGTTGTATGGACATCTCTCATAATCATGCTCATTTGCATCCAGACAATGAGGCAAGTGGATGTGTGTGTGAGCACGTGTCTTATTTCTGTGTGTGTGTGTGTGTGTTCATGTCAGGCTGCATTCAACAGGATTGTGTTTCAGGGTCGATGTGTTTCACCCTCTGTGATCTTGATGAAGTGACATGATCCTCCACACATACTGTATCTGATGTAACCTCACGCCAGCTGCTGTGCTCTTCATATACGAGCTGTCTGTGTACACTTCAACACTCAGTCCGAAACCACAAATTGATACATTTTTATCACAGTAAAGATAACAGACATGATATAATAGCCAGACAGCCAGGTTAACCCTTTAATGCTCTCAACTAGTAAAAGAAAGTTGAAAAATAACTTCCATCAACCTGCTTTGTCTCCATTAAGGAAAAATGAAAGACATTGTCTCTTTAATCATAACTTGTTATGGGAAAGAGCTTTGTATGAAACTCATTAAATAAATCATGATATAACGAGCATGCAATATTTGCAAAAGGAGAAGATATTAAATGAATGCTTAATGCTCATATTGGAAATTTAAAAAAATATATTAAACATACACTCTCTGTACAGTTCTGCAACAGCACACCAGTATTTTGTAGTTATAGATATTCCGGTTCTTTTTAGTGAGCCAGATCGTTTCGGCTCAGCTCAACAAACAGCTCTTCATTTTACCACTTTCATAATTCAGCCAAATTCAGAGCTGCTTAGACTTAAAATGAGAAATTAGATTTTTTTAATATTAATAAATTGCTGTAGCCAGTCGTTTTCATTGCATTTACAGACAAGGGTCTGTAAATCACACTCCTCTCTCTGCTTCTCTGCTCCTCTCACTCTTGTTCAGCACACTAGTCTATGAGTCTACTGCTATGCTGGACACCGCCCCTCCTGCTTTGGTGGTATGATCCTCTCACATGATGTCAATGGTCACATCCTTGACTTAAAAAAGCCGGCTCTTTGAACCCACTACCTACACATCACTAGAATTTTGGTTAATGGATCCGCTTTCTACAAATCAATTCTGAAATATCCAAACACATGAAAACCAAGCATTTCCTGTGAATATAGTGTCTTACACTCATTTAGCTGACGCTTTTATCCAAAGCAACTTACAAAAAAGCGAAACAATCAAGCGATAAGTACTAAGGTAGAGAGGGATCAGTTCCTACCTTGATCTAGTAGGATATTCAAACTACGGAGAACAACAGACGAGTTTTAAACAGCAGTAAGAGTCTATGGCCATGCTAGTGGTGCTTTGCATACAGTGATAATGCTAACATGCTGATGCATCTTAATTTAGTGTGTTAGCATGCTAATAAATTGCACAAAGCAAAGTGATGGAAATGGTTTATCCAGGTATTTGGTCATAAAACAAGTATTGGATCAGGGTTCATGACAGTTCATTGGTAACTATTGAGGCATTTTATGTAAAAACAGAAAGCTGAACCTGCTGGAGATAGACAAAAAGTCTCCCAGCTGCAGTCTATAACAGATGAGATATTTTATTCATATTTTTACTGCATTTTACGATATTTTATTAGACCAACAAACCAGTACATTTGATTTAAACATTTAAACCATGAGTTAATATACAGGCCTTCGATTATTAATAATGTGAGACAAGGGATTATCCATTCACTGCAAGTAAAAAAAAAAAAAAAAAAAAAAAACTACCATCAGGATAAGAGAAGAATCTCCTACAGTATGCTGCAAACAGATCAGCTTGTTTTTGTGTTTGTTTGTTTTGTCTGCCTCGATCCAACACACTGATATTACTTTCAAGAAAATGAAGTGAGAAACTGCACAAGGAGCCCTGACACTTCATCGGTAGTTGTAGAGTGTGGTGGACTACGAGTGATCGTAGTCGTAGTAGATCATAGTTAAATGAGGCATTTCTGAACTAATTAAAGAAGCAGCACTCGTTAACTGACGAGTGACAAGACACGACACATGTGGTTAACAGTTCACACCACGGGGTGACGTAAATAACTAAAAATACGTGCTGTATCTTTAATAACAGCAACTCAGGAAGTCACAGTTTAAATACAGACAGTCAGACTCGCTCAGTTCAACACATGATAAAGTGCTTTCTAGGGCACTGGTCCCCAACCTGATAGATATGACCACTCTATGGGGTCACCAAAGCTTCACAGGGGATTGTAAGGCCTTCTTAATTTTAAGGGATGTAAGAAAACAGTTGGCTGACATCTCAAATCCAAATTAAAATCTTATTTTTAAGTTTAGATTATTATTTTAGACATAATCTAACAGAATAAGAGTACAGTGCAGACCTGAACTCCACTGACTGTGCAAACAACCTCGTCCTGCATTGGGAAAATATGCAGACTAAACAACCAAAGAGCTCAGAGAATAATGAGAAGAGAACACTGAATCCATCAAAAAAAAGAAGCCTGTTAAATATGTATGAATGAAAAAAACAAAAACATAAAGAATTGTTTAAAAATATAAGCAAAACTCATCTCTGATGCTCAAACTTCATCCAGTTCACTCATTTGACGCAACATTTATCAGTTGTTCTGTTCTGTTATTGCTTGCTAAAGGGGTCCCTTGAGGAAGAAGGTTGGGAACCAGAGATCTGGGGTGGAGAAAACGCGACGCAGTGCCACGCAGGCTGCCCTACAAAAAAAGAAAATGAGTTGGCCTCTAATAGTTAATAGTTCTCTGTGAAGTCACATAATACATTTTTAATTTAAACCAGCCATTGGACTTTCTCACTGCACACAGCTGGTGCCCCTCAAACAGCCCGGGTCCACCACTGCTCCCATGTGTGTGTTGCCAGTAATTGCTCTACTCACTTCCTGATGATAATTCTTCAGTGTTGCTTTACTTTATTGTCAGGGGACGCCTATTATAGCTCTGAGCTACTAGACTGAAGTATTAGTCTTAGCAGGAATAATCTCTCAATGGAGAGTTAATGAAGTATGAGGCTGGAGTGCTCTGTTGTATTCTGACCTCTTTGGGTATCGCACTTCAACACTGCTACAATTAGACTGAATATATTTACTTTTCAAATCTGCATTTCTCTGTTTGTCTGCTGTGTTAGGTTAAAATCTTTTGTCTAACTGTGTGCTGGTCTAATGGTGCTCTTACCTGCAGGAATGTAGTGAGCTAAAACCATTGTAGTAAGATAAGATAAGAAGAGAAAGACAGAGAGTGGCTGAACAAGAAGCCGCCAGACAAGAGTAAAATGTGGGACTGACTTTTAGTGGTTGGTGAGAGCTTGGTGAAATAAAAGGCTGAAAGACAGACGAGCTGGGCTGACTGCTGTTGGACTAGTCAGTAATATTAGCTGGCTGCTGTGTCTGCTGTTGGTGACCTTGTTGATATTTAGCTGTTTAGCAAAGTTGTTGACTTGCTAGTTTTTGATCATAAGTCATGTAATAAGAACAGTTACAGTACAGCTGCCCATATTTAAAACAGTTGGATTACACTCTGAAACTGGAGACAACAAATTTCTACACAATGTTGCTTTAAATTTGTATTTTGGAGCAGCAGTGCCTGCAGTTCTCATGTGCTGCAGCAGTAGCTGCACTGATCTCTGTGCCTATCTGTCATGTGATCTGTGGCCTGTTGTCTTTAGTTTATTTGATTCAGTGGGACGCTTGACACACTTTGACACTCCCTAAAACACCTCAGTGTGATTGTGTGTGATAAGATGCATCACTTTGCAGAAAGTACTACAGACTACTGATAATTAATGGATGTAAAACAAGGCACCACCTCGTTTCTGTCACAAATACTGCACTTCTAAATCCCAGTGAAAAAGGATGAAGTCATTATGTAACACGGAGTGGCCCTTCCCAGGGCACTGTTATCTCAATGATGAAGGCAGACTGCACAGAGTTATCACGTCTGCTCTCAGGTTGGTTTCTGTTCTTAAATGCTGAGTCCCTGTCCTAAATCAGCGATCATCCTCTAGTCCCCAGCTGTGTTCAGTTATTCAATATAAAAGAGTGATGCAGACAAAAAGGTAAAATGTTTATTCATTTTTTGTTAAATGTATAATTAAATCTGGCCTCCAGCCTTGATTCTTACAAAAGCAGATGAATGCTATTGAAGCTGTGATGTAAAATTGAATTCATCACATTTACTCATACCTGTAAATGTCCTCAGTTCTTTGTCTTTAAAAATTCAGCTTGTTCTCATCACTGACAGTAAGAATCGATAGTATACACATGAGGTTTCTGAAAAGCCATTTTCAAGCTCAAAATATACGTCTTGGCTCCATGTTGCCTGCACTGCTACTTTCACCTCCTGAATAATCTAAATCAACGAAGACATGTATCATCAGCGGACCTGAGGCGCGCTTCTTCCGCCTCCTGACTAACTGGTTAAAACTCGGCAAAGAAGTGCAGACCTGAGGTGAGCAAAATGACATCTGGGTGCTCAAACAAGCCACCTGTAATGACACCTACCTGCCAATCAAAGTGGCCACGCTTTTAATTACACATAACTTGTGTAAGCCTTAATATAATTTGTTCTGTATCCAGCCTCCAGTGGACGCTCGATGAAATTACAGTTTTTGGCACTCCTGCATTGACTTCATTTCCCCACCACAGAGATTGCTGCTTGGTTCTAATACATGAATTTTAAGACAGGACAGAGGACATTTCCATATATTTTTGACATTCTGGAGGATTTAATATTTGGATGACTTTCATGACTTGAATATCACCGAGGGATAAATCAGTGTAATCCCATAGCGGCAGCGCGTAGTCAATCACAGACAGAGCGTTAAGGTTGAAAGCACATCCAGCAGTCTGCAGGCAGCAACAGGCTGCGGCTGAGTAAACGTGTGATTACACAGACAATGTCGCTCGGAGCTGCTTTCATTCAGTATGCAGCATGAATACACTGATCTCAATACAGCTGGAAGGATCGAGCACCTACACACTTCTGTGAAGTCACAGAGATGAGACTTGAGACTGCATAACTCACTAAAAGTGCATGATTCATTTGGAGAACATAATGAGGGACTGAAGATGCATACACACAAAAAATGGTAATTTCTGATTATGATGATTATGAGGTAACTTGGTGAAAAGACTTTCGTCAGTCCAGGTGACACACACAGTGCATGCTCTCATTAAGAATCCCCTTAATGAACACATACTGTATGCACAAATTAGATCTCAGTAAAGTCAACACCAAAAGGAAGATGTAAGAGTGAACAGCTAAGCAGAGCAGAGCTTTAGCATGCTGTTCAACTTTGGTGAACTTTGACAAGCTAATTTGTTCAACAGCAAACTTAAAGTGCTGACCTTTGAGGAAATGGAAAGCCAAAGAGTGTGGAATAGAGGAAGCCATTTCCTGTGCTACATGCCATTCACTAATATGTAAACAAGCAGAGGAGACCTGAGTATGAACTCCATCAATGTTTGCAGTGTGAGCCAGGACATCCTGTCCACGTCCAAGTAGGCAAGACACTGAACCCAAACTGCTCACGTTGGTTAGGTTAGTCAAACTTTAATGGAGTGCCCCACTTCAGAAGCCTAAACAAGTTTTTGCCAGTCATTAACAATGAAAGAGAAGCAAGAAATGAAAAAGGTCCAAGTTGATAGAGGTCAGCAGGATAATATTAATGTTAAGCTTGAGCTTTCAGCAGAACACTGAACCCATGATGCAAACCACAAACCAGAATCACTTTGAAGGTTTGATTTACAGGATGCAACACAAAAAGACAGTTCAAGGTAAGTTCACAGGGGAATCTTCAGGGCAGGATGATGAAGACAGGTGAGCAGATGAACAGGCATCAAAAACAGGCATCCAAAAATAAACACCAGAAGTGCTTCAACAAATAAGTAACTTGGGGCTGGAAAGTACAACATTGGCGCAAACGATACAACAGCAAACTGGCAGAGTCTGGGTGGGTGAACCAGAGTTAAATACTGCAGGAGCTGATAGTAAATGGTAAATGGACTGTACTTATATACTGTATCTCCTTTCTAGTCTTCCGACCACTCAAAGCGCTTTACAGTGCATATCTCATTCACCCATTCACACACATTCATACATTGATGGCATTGGCTGCCATGCAAGCTGCCAACTGCTCATCAGTTTGAGGAGCTAACCATTCATACACATTCACACACCGGTGGCACAGCCTTCAGGAGCAATTTGGGATTCAGTATCTTGCCCAAGGACACTTCAACATGCAGACTGGAGGGGATCGAACCAGGGATCGAACCACGGATCTTCTGATTAGTGGACAACCCGCTCTACCTCCAAGCCACAGCCGCCGAGGTGATGAGATGCAGGTGTGACAGGTGAGGATCAACAGGGGAGTGGTCGGAGAATTAGGTCAGCCATGCCCAGCCTGCACAGACAGAGGAGGCTAGACAGAACAGAACAGAACACAAACTGCAGGGAAACACCAGGAAAACACAGGGAGACAAACCTAGCAAATGCTAACAGTTAAAACTTGGGTATTTTCTACAGAAGCCCTGAACAGTTGTGCATTCACATTCACATTTATCTCCTCTGTTTTCTCATTTAAACAAGTTGATTTCATTTGTTTTCTTGAGTCATTAAGTCATTATGTCCCAAGATAATGGGATCATTTTCTTGAGACCTTGAGATAACGAGACTTTGTTTCCCCGGTGTTAAGATGTCCTGCTCGGCTGTCAGCTGGTTGTGCAGCACAGGAGAGGTACCGTTCTCCTGGATGACTTTTCACTTCCAACAGCGGTGACATGACAGATGGGACACTTTGGCCTTTTATTTGAAGTCAGTCTTGTTATCGCAGATTTTGAGAAAATTATCCTGTTATTTTGGGATAACATTTGTTATTTCGACATCATAGTTTTCAGCAGTCATTCATTCATTCAATACTCCATAGTTTTCCCCTGTCCTTCCCCACCTACAGTGGCTCTGTGCTCCATCAGTGGGGCCTGGGGTAGCTGATGCGACACTATCAGTGTGTGTGAATTCCATCAGAGGTGTGAAAAGATGAGTCATGAGTCCATCTTCATTTTTTTGTGATTTCTTTTCTTTGTGATTGGATGAGAGCAGTGACATTTTGCTGTCCATGGCTGTCCCCTAACCTATAAAGACCGGACAGGACCAATGTGACCTGGTGGCAATATTTTTCAAAGACAAATCATGTGTCCTCTCTGAGATACATGGTATTGAGAACATTAGCTCTCCAAGAAGAGGGGATGTGAATAATCTGCTTCTCCAGAGAGAAGACTCTCTCTCTTTGAAGAAGCAGATTATTCACCTTTATTCACCTTCACCTTCTTCAAATGAAATCTTCTGAAATTATTTTATATTTCCTTTCTGAGTTTGTATGTTCTCCCCATGTCTGTGTGGGTTCTCTCCAGAAGTTCAAAGTTTATTACAAATTAATAAAGTCTTGGCACCAAGAGGCCATCACACTGTCCAGATAGTTCAGCCATAACCGGTCTTCGACCAACACAAGAGCTAGTCCTTTCCCTCCAGCCTGGCCCCCCTGTGTCCGCCGCTCCAATCTTAGAATGGTATTCACTTATTTCCTGGGGTATAGCGTCCTGCTGTCCGCCCAGGCTGAAGTAAAACGGCAACAGACACCAGCTGCTGCACTTCAGGAGGGCCTCTTTTCAGTGGCAGCTGGCACTTGTGGACCAGCGGTGGTTCCTCCAGTTCTCCGTGCTCCCCCCTGTGCTTCCCTCCGTGCTTTTCCATGCTTGGTGTCGGTTTGGCCACCGTTTTTTTTTAAATTTCAGTGCTCCCGCACAACTGACGCTCCTCTCCCTGATCACTGCCAATCAGTACATCTGTGTGCAGTTCAGGGGTCATAGGAAAACAAACTACTGCATGCAAAACACTAATTAAGACACAGCAAAGTTGAGTAAAGCATGCATGCATTGTTTCATAAAAACTGACCCTGTCACATTTGTATCCATTTTAAGATGCTTCCCTTTGTATAGTTTGTAACTGTGATTTTTCATGTGTTTCCTTTGAACTTCTACTCTAACATTCCTCCAACATGCTTGTTGCATTGACAGAGGATGGCGGACCGCAGTGACTCTGTTGCTCAGTCTAATGTGCCTCCTGCTGATACTTATTAAGCAGTGAGGAATACTTTTTGTTTTTTGTTTAGCTCTCTCAGCAGAATCCTTGTTACTGCAGCAGAGCCTCTTCGACTGAATCTAACTAACCATTTGAACTGTAGGTCAGATAACCATTAACACCCCAGCAGCAATTAAAATCTGTAATCATAAAACCAGCCTTTAATATTATATAGTAATAAGGAACTAGCGATATGTAAAATATTGGTACTGTTTTGGCAGCAGAGACTTGTTAGTGTACGTTTGTGATACAAACTGAAACTGCTGTTTCTCACATGTATGCGCACACACACACACAGACACACACACACTCGACAACCCTACCACACACATAAAACACACCAAAACACACACACCCCTAAGCTGAAAAGCTGTCTTGCATCATAACTCATGATGTAAGTGATGTCATTACTCTGCATGCCATCATCAAACATTCAGGATACAATATGACACTGTAAATCAGCCAGAGTTTTATTTTCTTGTTGAGAAATTCTATGAGCAACCCGGAGCGCAGTGACTGCTGGGAAAATTAGTTTTCACAGTTCAGGATTAGAGGTGCTCAGCGACCAAGACCTGAAACACTAATGATCACATCATGGCATGGGAGGAGAGTTTAGGTCCGTTACCATCGTGACGGGGTCACGTTAGCCAGCAGTTGTTCACATCTCAGCAGACAATTATGCAAGAACAAGCAGGATCAATGAGGCAGAAAGGAGTGTGTGTGTGTGTGTGTGTGTGTGTGTGTGTGTGTGTGTGTGTGTGTGTGTGTGTGCTTGAGCATTCCAGTGATGTGAGGGACTAATGTGCACACGATATATGCCTACATTTAGCTTGACTATCTGCCTCACTGCCCTTTGCTCACTTGTGACTGCCCATTCAGAACAAAGAGAGGTAGAAGCAGAGCATTTTAAACAGACATCACACTGCCCACTTCACCAGATCTCCATGACAAAACCAATGACAGTATAAAGAATGGACAGTGTGTGAGTGAAATCACCCAAAAGCACAGTTTTGCACCTCCTAGCTAATCTAAAAATCAGCAAAGACGTGGAATAACGCCTGGTTGCTCAAACAAGCCATCTGTAACAGCACCCACCTCTCAATTAAAGCTGCTATGCTGTTAATCCTGCATGACTTTAAGTCTTAATATCATTTGAACAGGTGAGTTGTATATAAATTCACCCTCAGTACAGTTGTCGTGAACAGGGAAATTAGCTATAGAGAGCAAAACTGTTTTTTGTACCAGGCTGTAAACATGTTTATTTCTGCTGTGAAGTTGGACATTTTAACATGGGGACTTATGGAGGTTGAAATGTTCTGTAGCCAGCCTCACTTGACACACTTGAGGAATTACAGTTTATAGCACTTCTGCATTGGCTTCATTTCCCAGCCACTGAGGTTGCTGCTTGGACAGAACCTGAAATAAGCCTCAGGGCCAGCAGTACGAGTGCCAAGCTTGAAACTTGGTGTTGTGTGTTATCACATTATCATTTGACTTTACTGTGGATCAGTGTTTTCCAAACTGGGGGGTTGGCCTGGGGTTGACAATCAACACCTGTGCCAGCATAGAAAACGGGGGATGGAAGGGGGGTGGGTGGGCTGTCATATACTGTATCCATTGACAGTATAAAGAATGGACAGTGTGCATGACATCACACATTGGTTTACAAAGCTCCATTTTGAAGCTTGAAATGGCGGCAGCCAACATGGCGGCACTAATGCCATGTTATTACGTTAGGACTTCATCCAAAAAGTTGTTTCCTGTGGCACATTTTTGCAGGGGTCAAATGTACATCAGTTGAATCAACCAAGAAATATATGTTACTAGAACTACTCTTTGAACAGATTAGTTGGGCACAGTTATTTACTTTTACTTATATCAGTCTTTAAAAAATCACTTCTTCACATCTTATACCTGGTTTTTGAAGACAGCAGCATCTTCTTATATGGAGTTTTATCACTTCTTTGGCTCAGTTTTTTGACAGCTTTTCTTCCTTTTTCCCTTCTCTCTCTTTTGAAGAAGAGATGGCTCCTCCATTTCCCCTGTTCCATCTACAAATCCATACCATCCATCCACTTACGACCCTAACTTCTCCACTCATTCCTCAACCCTCATCCCTCCTTCAGTACATCATCTTCGTTCACCATAATATATACTAAACCATTCAAAATCTATCTCCACATTGGGTGGTCTTTGTTAGTGAATCTGGCTATACAGCAGTCATGTGGGATTCCTCTCAACTCTCTCAGTGACTAAGAAAAACTCCAGGAAGCCTTTTAACTTGACTAGAATATAACATGCTGCCACACTGACAGACACAGCGGGAGCCCAACAATGCTGCATTGCAGAGTGTAGCACCGAGTACTGTGTGTCTATGTGTATGTGTCTGTGTGTGTGTGTGTGTGTGTGAGGGAGGAAGTGAGAGTTTGTATAGTCTGTAACGCTTCCAGTGACACACCTTAATAAGCAAGTCACCTCATCTACTGTGTGTATGTGTGTGTTTGTGTGTGTGTGTGTGAGAGAGAGAGAGAGGCTGAGTGATGGGTAAATAGGAGTGCAGCCTTGGTATATTATGCTCTGTGTGTGCATGTGTGTGTGTGTGTGTGTGACAGAGAGAGAGAGAGCTGTGTGGGTGGCTCATATTCAAATTTGTTTGATCCTTTGCCATCCCAGCTAATAAATAATAGGGGACCATTTCCTCTGGCAGCCAGCCAGCCATCTGTTCACCGTACACACACACATGCACACACACGTACACACACACACACACACACAGAAATACACATATACTATTGCTGTAATTGAATAAAATAAATAAAGAATGCCTGATCTGCTTACCATACACACATAGCAAGTAACGTTATTGATGGGCCGGCAGCGTGTGCACTATAAGCAAAGTGCGCTGCCACAGAGCGCTGAGAGCGATCATCATAAAGCAGCGTATAGCAAATGGCAGCAGTTGGGTCCTGAATTGATTACTTGTTTTGCCAGGAGCTGTTGATAAAAACCGCCATGCTGCCCTGGAGCCGTCACCACAACTCTCTGCATCGTTTGACTGAACGTATGGACGATATTATGTGTAAATCATCCAGATATTTTAATCCGACAGATTTCATCCATGAAATATTCACAAGCTACCCCATACTGTTTGTCAGAATGGAAAAGTATCTATACAGGCAAGAACTACACCCAAACACCAACCCTGTTAACCTTAAATTACATTTATGTAAATCTAATTTATATAAGCAGATATGTTTTTTAAGAAGCATAATGCTATACAATATAATAACATCATAAGGTAATGTATATATGGAAACATATCTGCAAAATGTTCCCTGCCAACCCTGCACTCCTGGGATTTGTATGCCCAACCATTCACCTCAACGTCCTCCCTGTGACTTCTGCATAGTACATGAACGTCACACTTCCTGGACTGGAAAAAAAAAATGTTGCCAGTGAAAGTCCAGGCAGCAGTATGCTTCCTGGAAAAATAACAAGGAGCCTGTATAACCTATAGAATGTGGGAGACAGGATTACATGCACATTAAAAAGCACTGTGTGAAAATGATGGCTGTACCTTCCACATTGTCAGTGGAATGAGACGAAATATTTCCGTCAGCCTGCACTGAATCAGAAATTGGCAGCAAACTTCTGGAAGGTTTGTGCAGGTGGAATGGTTTGCTGCCATGTCATGCAGTGCTAATGGCTCTGCATCTATGCTCAGTGAGAGTGAGATAAAAAGACACAATGTCATGTGTGTTAAAGGTGTCTGATTTAAGGTGCTCTAGTTACAGTATATGGTGAAATGGAATATGATATTCATCATATTCTAAAGGTTAAATTGGATGTGATGTATTGCAGTCCTACACACTGGTCCTTTGTATGGAGTTGGAGCCAGGGCATGATTAGCCTAGCTTAGCATAAAGTGGAAGCAGAGGGAAACATCTAGCCATGAAGTAGCATCTCTGAAGGTCAGTTTTTAAACTTGTTTTGTTTTCTTTGTTTAACTCATACAAAATGCTGTTTGCCCCGTGACTTTGGCATTAATGCTAATCTAGGCTAATCGTGCTCTCTCAAGTACTGACATTATATTTCCTTGTCAAGCTTTTCATCTCTTTTAGAAAGTCAACAAGTCTACAGTTTATAGTGTATATGTCAGTGTATTAAAAACACATAGATACAATGAACACTTTGTACAAATGAGTCGTTTTTACATAAAGACACTTTATTAGCTTATACATACATCTCTGGTTATAATAATTAGTTATATAATACCAAGAAGTCAAAAATAATAACTGTAGTTATATATTTATAAAACTAAGCAGATATACTACTCTTGACTTTTAAAAACATAAATGTCTTTGATAATATATTATAGTACTTGTCTTGTTTCATCTGTCACCAAGTCTAAAAAAAACTCACAGGGTGAAGAGGTTATACAGTATGGATTCAGGATAAATGTGTATATGTCTATGCATGTGTGTGTGTGTGTGTGTGTGTATGTGTGTGTGTCTATCATTGTGAGTCACTGTGTGTGCACCAAGTAAAATGTCACATTTTCTGCACACCCAGGCATCTGGTTTTATAAGGACAACACGTCTCGATCATTTCATCCGGTGGTGAAAACGTCCTGGCATAAATTAGCCCACATATCATGTCGAGGACAGACGTCCCTTCATGCTAATTCTGCTGAAACTAAGCAGCCAGTCAGTTCTTGTTAAATCTTGACCTTGGATTTGGTGCATCTGCGCTTTCACTGAATTCTGTTTTCCTCTGTGAAAGCAAATCACAAAACACTGTGTTTTGGAAGGTGTGTGTTTGTGTGTGCGTGGGTGGGATTTATTCATTAAATCTGAGAGGTCTCCACGCACCAGCCCACAGTAAATACAGCTTTAGTTTGTCATAAACTCAAAAGATGCTTCAACTACTTAGAAACCAGTATGAGAACATTTATAAATGTTATAAATATAAATATAGCTTAAATGAAGCTATGGTTCAATATTTTCATGTCCAAATTGTCATAGGAAAGAGTGTAGGTTTTTAAAAATGTAAGAGCTGCAAGTTATTTTGACCCTCTAGACACCAGAGCACTCCAGAGCACCTTCTCTATTCTTCACTATAGTGGCTGTCATTTAAAATCATTCTCAGTGAATCAAAACATGGGAAATTGTCATCAATGACCAGAATATGTATTTGTTTTTTTTTCTTTGCGATGTGTTGAACACTCAGTTCAAAAAGCTACAAATGTCACATATTTTGTATCAAATTAGGGAGGAAGTTGTTTCTTAAGATGAAAACAAGTTTTTGAGCTGTTCTCTGTGACATTCTTGAATTCAAACTGGGGTCTAAAGGGTTAAATATAGTATAGTTATTATTGTCTTAATAAACTGCAGCTGCTGTTCATTCTACTGACAATTCCTGGCCTTTTGCATTTTTTTGAGATTAGACGGTTGTAATCAATATCTACAAGTCTTTTGGATGGAGTTGGAGCCAGGACATGATTAGCCTAGCCTAGCATAAAGCGGAAGCAGAGGGAAACATCTAAGCCTGGCCTTTTTCAAAGTAAAAAGAGCTGAACAAAACATGTAGTAGCACTTCTAAAGGTCACCTTTTAACTTGTTTTGTTTTCTCTGTTTAATCAATACTCAAACAAAACTGAAACAGAAAAAAAAAAACTGTTTCCCAATTTCTGCCAATGACATTCTTGAATTCTATTGGGGTCTAGAGGGTCAAGTTTCAGAAAGTCTGGAAGCTGTTCATTCTACTGACAATACTGTCAGATGTTAGTGATACTCATGTACTCAGCTGTGATGTGTGTGTTAATGTACTCATGATGGCCAAATGTCTTCACTGAAGAAGAAAAACACTCTGTGTGCTGACCTACCAATAGCCAGTAGCTGGGTAACAAGTGAAAATGACTGGTGATCACAATCATGCGGCTAAAATATGTTTTGATGTCGTCCCAATCCACAGCAGTACATCGCTTAGCTTGCACACTGAGCTTCCTGTCTGCCTCTCCAAACTGATCTACCACCATCTAAGGTAGGCCTCATACAACCACAACACACTATCCCTTTAACCTGCAGTGATAAAATGTTGCACAAGGCATGTTGTCCATGTCTAGATACCCAGGCGTGTTGAAAACGATGATCACACACACAGCACCATATATGACTGAACGCTGACACAAGGTTTAGAATACTAGAACACTGTTGGTATAGGAACGGACCCTGACAAAACAGCTGGACGAGGAGCAGAACATTAGCAAACCCTTTCTTCTCCCCCGAACAAGAACATATTTGAACTTTGCACACACACACAGACATCCTATATGTTCTCTCTGTAACCCTCGACCCCCCGGCTAAATGCCTCATAACTAGACAGGGACAAATTTTCACACAGAAGCTGCGCACATTTCCAAATATGGCAAATGGAATTTGTTTGCTTCTCCACTTACTTCCATCCAACTGGAGGTAAAGCTAGCTGTGCTGGTAACTGCTGTGTCAAACTTTAAGAATCAGATTGTAAGAAATAAATAATGTTTGTTTGACACAGTTCTTTATAGTATGATTTGTCAACCTGACTTTTAGTGCTGTAGTTTTGAGTATAATTACTACCAGTAACATTGTACTCATCAAGTTCAGGGCTCTAGCTAATGATTATTTTCATTACTGTTTAACATGCCAATCAATCGATAATAATTTGACAGAGCAGTGACATGAGGAACCTGAGAGTTTGCATCATTTTTTTATGATTTTTAGATAAGAAACAGTTAATGGATTATCAAAATAGTTGCAGATTATTTTTCTTTTGATCCCTGATCCACTAATTAACATATTCTTTCAGCTCTAATCAAGTGAAATGCTGCTCAAAAGCCTGGTGGGGGTGGTGACACAAGCTGAGCTACAGGATAGGCTGACGAGGTGAAAGGCCTTGATTAACTTGATAATGTGTTGAGGTTTGCACAACCTCTGTATCTGGACATTTACTAAGTTCAGTGTCGCTGTTTCGTTTTCTATCCATGATCTGCTGAGAAAGTAGTGCCAAGTAGTGCCAGAAATGTTCATATCTTGCTCATAAATGCATTGCATTTATGAAAATGTTTCACAATAAAGCCTTTGTTTGCCTGACCTTTCTTGACCTTTTGTGTAAAATGTCAAAAAACGGTGACATGATGATTTAAAAATATTTAAATTACAATACTAGAAGATAAAGAAACCAGTCAATTCATTTTATATCCATTGTGAGGTGAGATATTATTTTGGGGGGCAGTCACTTTCAGCATGACCTTTTAGGTAATCGAGCTAAGCTGGCTCCTTTATGTCCTGTCTAATTCTCCGACCTCTTTTGCTTTTGCCCTGTTGGACTTTGTCAAAGCAATGTCGCCATATTCCCAGACCTCAGCAGTTACATTGGTGAGTACAATGTTACCATAAATGACAGAAAACAACAGCAAAAAAACAAGTTGTAATGAAACAGAATTATCTTTAAATAACCTCCTTTTAATTAAAATGACCTAGTAACTCCTTTTGTGCTTTATTCCAGGTCCACAATGACTTTGTAAAGGTAGTTACCATCATCAGGTGTTGGTGTTAGGTTTTAAAATAATCACTGGCGCTGTGATTGTAAAGAGAAGGGGCTGTAACCTCCAGTGTTAGCGTGAAAAGTTCCATCTTTCATCCAGAAGGTCTCTGTCTTTCCAAAGAGGTAGGACTAGTTTGTTGGCAACACAAAGATTCTCAGCTGTCTTATTTATTTTCCTCTCTTCGTTTTGGCAACGCAGGGATGAGCCTCTGCTCACCCGAACAATGACATTCAGTCTTTTCTGGTGGTCCACGGGAAAAATGCATAGCAGCAGCAGCAGCAGCAGCAGACAGGGCAGAGAGAGTGTTCAAGTGTTTCCAGTGTTATGCCTCTTTGCTGCCTTCTTTCACTCATCTGCTTCCTCGCCCTTTCACTGCTTGATTTTTGAATTTCACGTTCATTTATCCATCCAGTTATACATCAATCCGCTTGTCCTTTCATCAATCCCTCCAGCTAATAACCGTCTTCTTCTCTCGCTGGGGTTGTGTGTTGTCACAGCAGCATCTGATCAAGAGGCATGTCATGGTCAAGAGGAATCAAAGCTGAAAGACAAGAAGGAAAGAGTGCATTTACTGTGTGTGTGTGTGTGTGTGTGTGTGTGTGTGTGTGTGTGTGTGTGTGTGTGTGTGTGTAGTCTGTGCTCAGCAGAATGAAAGGATTCTTCCTCTCCAGGTAAAGATGGAGGCTGATTTATTCCTCCATTAAGAACTGCTTCATCATTAAATATTAACCCAGCACCATCAGTCACCCTGCGGCCAGTGCATTAAAGAAGGGGTCATACCAGGGTGACCTCATACTCATACACACATGTGCACACACATACAAACACACGTAATTTGCGTAGTTTCCATGTAGTTTCCTTACAGAGAGCCACTTTTATCAGAAATAGCTCCATGTGTCAGGGCTCAGCTTATCACTGAGGACACTGAGATCATACCCTCAGTTGTTTCTGGGAAGCTGGAGGTTTTAATGTGATTTAACAACCTGTTGTGTTTAAAGGACCGTTTTACTGTCTTTCAGGTAGCTGGTCTCTGCTAATAAAGCTTTGATATGTAAACCCATTATACACCACTGCCCAGCACCAAACAGCAGACAAAGTTGGCAACTAGTTGCTGAACATAATGTAGCATTTAGCAGCTAAAAGGCCAGACTGAATATTGGATTTTCATTCATCAGATGGACAAACATGACCCTGAATGAATGCTAACATTGCACCGTGTCTGCTGGATGTGTACAGAGACAACCATTTGCTAGTTCAAGGTTTATGCATAATAATAACTTGCACAATGAAATGCCCGTTATTGTCTCTTTATGCTTCACAAAAAAAAAAAAAAAAAAACCAACCCAACAGGCTGTTGCTTGGGTGGGTATTGTATTTCTGTATCCTTTGTGCCCTGTGCAGGCACTTCACCTCAATAATATCAGTGAAGCTTAGTAAATAGGTACCAACAATGCCCTAGGTGGTTCCTGGCTTTGCTCTTCTGCTGACCTCCTGTCCTGAGCCATGCACAAACTATGTTAGTCTGTAATGTTTCCAGTCAGGACACTCTCTATCCATCCTGTAAAAGCTGACAAACTCTTAGAATGTGAATTTGCTCTCTTAAGTTTCCATGTTGGGGGTTGCAATTTCTGTGTGTAGAGCGTGAATGGGAGGGGGCTGAGTAGACACCCCTCGGGGCTCTGGTGTTGAGCAATATATCACCATCTAAATTGTCTAAGGTCTGTTTGTGAGGAAGTTCAATATATAGCTGCAGAGGGTGGTCATCAATCCAAGACTTCTAAGTTTGTTAATCATTTATGATGTGCTAAAGAACCAGTTTCTCCAAACCCCTCATAGGAATGGGGTGAGTGCCACAGATCCATGATGAATCAATTAGCTGGTTAATCTTTATGTATCTGTTATATATACAGAATCAATCTGAGGACCTAGGGACCAAGAATTTGGCACTGTAATCCATCTGGTGTCCATTTGTAGTCCCAGTAGTATTGATCAGTCTTGCTTTAGCTGAGCCTTAGCTTTGGTTGCAACCAATGACCCAGTCACCCACAGGTTTCCGAAGCACCATCATGAAGCTCAAAATCTGTGGCGATGGCCGCCGCCATGTTAGCTGTCCTGCCTCTTACACCCCTTGGCTAATCTAAAAATCGGCAAAGATGTGGATCATCAGCGGACCTGAGATGGGCTGAATGATGCCTGGGTGCTCAAATAAGCCATCTGTAACAGCACTAACTGTCAATCAAAGGGGCCATACCATTAATTATGAATAACTGTAATCCTTAATATAATTTGAATGAGTGATCTGTTCAAGACCCTCAGTACAGTTGTCATGAACAGTGAAATTAGCTATAGAGACCAAAACTGTTTTTTGTACCAGGCTGTAAACATGTTTATTTCTGCTGTGAAGTTGGACATTTCAACATGGGGACTTATGGAGACTGACTCACTTCTGGAGCCAGCCTCAAGTGGACGCTCAAGAATTTCAGTTTTTGACACTTCAGCATTGGCTCAAAACTGTCCAAACCTATTTGCCAAAATGCAATGTCACAACCCATCGGCAAGCCTTCAGTCTTGCTGGGGCGGTGTGGTGTGTTGACCAACAGGCAGCTTTTTTGGTCTGGGACTGGACCCCACCACTTCAATTATTAAGCTTTCTGATTGTATTGTGTTTGTGATCATCACGTCAACACATCTGCCAATGTACAGTGTCACTGATGATTCTTCAAGACTGATCTCTGGGCATGGCTGTGCACTCAAACAAACAGGCAATTATATGATAGCAATTTATAGCTTTATAATAGTATGTGTGTTTGTAGATGTGACTTACCTCTCCCAAAGGTTTACACTCCTACAGGAGTTGGTGCAGCAACCAGCAGAGATCAGAGCTGTAAAAGAAACAATAATAAATGATTATTAATCAAATCAATGGCAGTAGTCAGATGTGTGTGTGAGTGTTTGTGTGTAACTCTCAAGCACCAGCTGGTGGCTTCATTATCTAAGCCATGCTATGCTATGCTGATAATATTCAAAACACACATACACACACACACACACACACACACACAGAGTGAAAGGTGTATCTCCTCATGCTGAAGTGCTTCGCTGACTGTGTGACAGATAGACAGACTCTTACTGTCATGGATGGGCAGCCACTGGCAGCACTTCCTGTCCTTTCTCTTTGTGACAGCCACCACAGATACATCAGTCCATCTGAATCTCTTCTGGCTGCAGAGCATCTTTTAAAATTCTGATGCGTTCAGGTAAGGAGCAGTTAGCTTGATAGGCTCAACTATGCACAATAATAAAACTGAATTGTAGCAGAAAAAATGTTTATGGGCTGCGTTGACAAGGAGAAGCGGACGCTTGTCTTCCCTTCCTCCAGTGGCGACCCTTCCTGTATCTCAGCAGCACACTCGCAGCTGAATGATGTGACAGTCAATAAGAACAGAGCCAGCCACGCCAAATGTTGTCACCGTGTCTGTCTTTCACATAATTACACTGATCAGAAGAAAAAGAAGCTGCGATGTGAATTCTGCAACAGCTCTTTGTGTGTTGGAGACGAGGACGTCAGCTCGGTTTGATGTGGTGAGACAACGTCTCATTATCTGTCCAACAAACTGGTCTGCGTTTTACAAATAACACAAACACATCTCACACTCTTCACGTGCTGAAGATGAATGTTGAACAGACAGAATTATGCTGTTTCTCAGGGCCTAGATATGAATAAGCCTTTTTTTGTCTTGTCCACAGATGGGATTGGCTTTAGTTACGGTATCAGATCACCAGTGGTTGCAACTTTCAGAGGATGCTGGCAGTTGGCTCTCGAAAAAAAAAAAAAACAGCAAAGATACTGCAGAGAGAAACACTGCAGGGCTGTGAGAAATGAAAAGACTGTCTCAAATAACTGAGACCTGAGCATTTTTTTTCATCAAGCGTTTTTTTGGAGCTAATCAGATGAAGTCTTAATAAACTCAAGCTGGCATCACGACTCAAACAAGAAAACACACAGGCAGAGGTGGGTAATTGAAGTACCCAGATAACCTCTCCTCAAGATACAAAATGACATTCAATAGACGTACAATAGATCTGCTCCCCATAAGATGTTTTTGTTTTCATGTTTTTCCTTTACATTATCTGCTTGTGGCAAAGTTCCCACAGCTCAAATCAGCTGTGCACTATTACAGCAGACGGCAACGGACCTTTTCCACTACAAGTATTAAATGGGTTAATGCATGCATGAAACAGCTGAGCACCACGACTCAGTGCAGAAAGGGAGCAGGTGAATGAACGCATCACAAGGTGAGTTCAGCTTAGACTCAGTGGATCATGCAGCTGGTTATCAGCTGGTTCAAATCCAACTAAGAGTGTGTTTATGATGTGAAATGAGTGGTGCAAAGGGAACTTTGTGTTATAACGATGGCAGAAAGTGAGTCCATGAGGTGACACGTAAACCACATCATCATGTACGAAAAAAAAAATGATAGAAATTAACGTCAAACTGTTTCTGCTGCCAAAGCAGAGAGGAGAACAGAGGAGGAGAAAAGACATCTGATGAGGTCAATCTGATCAAAAATTGCAAAGTTGCATTTATGATCACAGGAAATGCTGAACACTGTGTAGATAATTTTCCTGTAAAAGACAAGTTTGTTTGTTTTACAAGATACATTTACATCAAACACTTCCACACCTGTCCTTACATAGCAATACACATATACTAATTCAAGCATACTGCCGTATATATGCTCACACACATAAAAATAGTACAGCAATCTAAAAATCCTCCATTATGTATGTTTGATGATTTATGTCCATCGAGGGTATCCTTGTTATTTCAAAGTCTACTTGTTATTCTGAGCTGCAGTGATATGAATGTGACTGTAAACGCATCGACAGAACCTGTGCATTAAAATGTTCATCTTTGTTGTTTTTTTTGTTAATTTATGATGTATTTCTGTTTGTTGTTTGTTACTTTATATGCTGTTGTACAGTGACTCATGTGATGTCAGAATATTATCACAGAGGTTGTCCTGGTGAACATTCATATGTCTGCCATTCAAACAGTAGGTGGAATATTCATATTCAACACACCCAAACCCAGCTTGTCAGTGTGTACCAGCGCAGAGGGGAGACTGTGCTTAGACTGCAGGGAACACACACACACACACACACACACACACACACACACACACACACACACTGCTGCCGCATAACCAGCCGTTTCCACCAGTTTACCACGGTGAGGCTGGAGGCCTGCAGTACATGTTGTACAACTCCATGTGAGCATGTGGCAGAGCAGCTGTGGAGAGGAAGAGAGGCTGACCACTAACTGTGGTCATTTATCAACTTAACCAGTCAGTACATGTGGGTGCGTGCACATGTGTGTGTGTGTGTTCACATTATGAATATTCTAATTAAAGAGCTGACAGATCTTTGGATCAACTCGTGTTACTCCATCTTTATCTCTCCCTCTCTCTCTCTTTCTTTCTTACAAATTCACACTGCCCTTGTTCTCATGTTGACCTGCTTACGCCTCTGGTTGTGTCCAGGCTGTCAGATACACACACACACATACTGCACATACACTGGCCTGTGGGCTGGTTCACAGCTGTGTGCTCTGCTTCGCTTCACTGCACTTCACTGTTTGTGTCAGAGAGAGTGACGGACGGGAGGAAGAAAGGAAGGAAGAAAGGAAGGAAGGAAGGGACGGAGAGATGAGAGTGTTTCAGAGTGACAGAGAAAGAGAGAATGTTTATGTGTATATATGTGTGTGGGTGTGTCAGTGTGGATGCATGCATCTGTGTGTGTGTGTGTGTGTGTGTGTGTGTGTGTGTGTGTGTGTGTGTGTGTGTGTGTGTGTGTGTGTGTGTGTGAGGAAATTGACAATAGAGAGAACAGAAGCCGAGGAGCTCTTTGAATGGGAGAACTGGCCTTCTGTCCACCATCAAAGGCCACACACACACACACACACACACACACACACACACAGAAGGTGAATCCATTTGAATATATAACACATAGAAAAGGATTGGAGCTGACACCTAGACACCTTGTAAATCTTTATGTGGCCGCTTACAAAGGGATTTCAAATAAGTGTGTGTACATGTTATTGTGATGTGTGCATGTGTGTGTGTGTGTGTGTGTGTGTGTGTGTGTGTCTGTGAGATGGTCAGCGTGTGCCAATATTAGCCCCATTAATATGCAAAGTATTCCTGTGTTGAAATAATAGGAAAAAAAGGGCTTCAAAGATGAATTGCCAGGGAGGCAGCTGTTGGCCTAGTTTGCAGGCCTGTCCTTAACACAGGACCTCTGATCACACAAACACACACACAGAGCCACACATTACACAAGCTCACGCATGCTCACACACATTGACACACACAGCCAGTATTTGAATGCGTCCACACAAACTGCAAACTTCAGCCAAACTTTGCCAGAGACTTTCGCCGACCGCCCTCATCACACACGTGTGTGTTATTATGCATGTTGTGTGCTTGCATTTGTTCGAATGGGTCTGTGTGTGTGTGTGTGTGTCTGATTTCACTGTACTGTTGCATCCCATAATCCACCAGGCCCTCAGGTCAACATTTAATGACTTTTCTGCCAAATGTTCCAAAGCGCCGTCACCTTCCTGACCCACTTCATCGTAAAAAAAGAGGCTCCATATTACAAGTCATGTACAGTAAAGCATTTTTATGCATGAAATCATTAATTGTATCAGCCCGCAGCATGAACATGGGGCTGTAAAAGAGAAAAAAGTCCCATTCCAGTCCCTCTGCTGGGCCTGATTCATTCTGGTGTCAGGCAGCCACCCATAGGACGTGACAAATCAAATCTACACATCAAACCACAGGTGAGCTAAATCTGGATGGCCGTCACCTGATGTGATTTCTGGGTAATGAAGTCCTCAGATATATGTATAACGCAACACTGACAGAGGACGTCATACAAGCAGGTCGAATTGGTCCAAACCAAACTTCACTTCCTATGTGAACCTTCACGCAGAGTTGCTGACGTGTGCTTAAAGGTAGCCTACATTTTTGTGCTGGAGTTTGAGAATATGTATGGAAGAGAATGCTCAAGTCCACAGAGGATACTGAACACCAGCTCTCTCTCTCTCTCTCTCTCTCTCTCTCTCTCTCTCTCCCTCCCTCTCTTTCTCCTTCCCTTATTAATCTGTCTTTCCTGAATATAAACTGCTCCTGACAAACTATCTCCTGTCTCCTTTTTCACTTTGTGTGGTAAGTGCTACAAATAAGAGCTACAAATAGGCTTCTTTGGACTGAGGTAAAGTACCAGCAGAAAATAAACTACTGTATACCATACACACAAACACACAGTGTGAATCTCTAGCTGCAACGAGTGTCGATACTATCACTAGTCACTATCGTATACCCACACACTGCACTCACTACATCTCTCTTTCTCTTACATTGATGCCAGGAGACATTCTCCTCCATTAACAACACGGCACACAGAGCACAGTGCTGCAGGACAGAGAGTTGGATAGTGAGCAGTAGCCAGGTGTAAAAGCAAACACACCTAGCCATGTATGGAGATGCTTGCAGGAGTGATGTTATTGATGGTGCTCTTTGTGCTGCTATTCCACAGTATTGATTACACGCAGAGCACACAGCAGATCACATGACCCCAGGCACCCTCTCAGCCCATTCTTCACACAGCTTGTACCCAGTCACAGATACAGATCCCTGGTCTGGCAGACTGGAGTTTTGTCACCTCTGCCATAGCATCACTTAACAAAACACCTTGCTTTAATCCTTGTGGGATGTGTGTAGAAATGTGATGTATGTGTTATATACCTGTGTATTTATATGAGGCTGTGAGAATCTGATTTCATGTGTTAGGTTTACAGTTACATTAATTACGTTTTTAATTGGGTCTTTAAAATATAATTTTAAAAGTCACAATAACAAATGCTCTTTTACAGGAGTAGTCAGTTCTGATTTCAGGAGGTCTGGATAGAGAACATTTCCTCATGTTCAGGTCTGCAGCATCATCATGTTTAAGTTGTATTATAATTTAGTTTACATTACAATTATTTTATATATATTGAAGCAGCATTTTCATTGTATCAACAGCTGCACTGTGTGAAGTCAACAACTCAAATCAAACAAAGAAAGCTAACGTCAATTCTAACGTTAACTCAACGTCATGGTAACAATATTTATTTTCAGTGACACTCTGGACTCTACCCTGCCTGTGATTGGCTGACATTCTTGACCTGACCAATCTCAGTCCTCATGACTAAACCCAACCAACTCGAACCCACAAAGGCAATAAGTACCAGCCAGTCAGAGAGAGGTAGGATGTCCCTTTCACTGAATAGTGGTGTAGAAACACTGTCAGAAAAAAGAGTCCCCGGTCAAAATGTAATCTCCACCAAAACTGAATAAAACTCAGTGATGTGTGTTTACGGCTCTAGGTCCAGACAGGACAGAGAATGGGTCCGGACCCGGACCCCGGTCTGCCTATTAGTGACCAGTGCTCGATTAATTCCCTCTATGGATCTTGATGGGGGAATGGGCTCAATTTCATGTTATTCCATTGAGCAGTGCTTTTGATAACACAGCTGCACACACACATGCCCACACACACTCAACATGACACATCATGGGATTGATGTGGAATGGATCAATAATCACAGAAGACATTTAATGTTATTCTGTCTGACTTGTAAATGCTGAATACGCTGAATGGATTTTATTTGCATTTGCCATTTAATTTGCATCTACACATTACATCTACATCTACATCTTCGCTGTTGCACGGTTTTTGTTGCGGTTATCACACTGTGACAAGAAATGAAATCAAATTATTCTTTCCTTCTGTCCGATGAATGTTTTCAGCCAAAGAATGTACTCGATCATGCCAGCATTGTGTTGAGATGTGCCACACTGTAAAGCCCTGCTCTTGCCAGAAAGTAATATACAATATAACTTCATCTGAGTGAAATGGGTGACAAACCACAAGTTAAACCTCAGGCTAGTTAGCAGGGAACAACATGCTGGTGCTAGCTGACGTAGCTACACAAAGATAGAGGATGGTCTTTTTAGCAATTGCCAAGCAGGCACAGGGTAACATTAGTACTGTGTCGGCGGGGATGTAAATCCAACAGCTATTGTTGTTAAGTTCAGTCTCCACCAACTTTTGGGAAAACAATCTGTCTCTTTAACTGCTAAATGCTCTAACGTGTTCACCGGCTAGTTGCTAAGTTTGTCTGCTGTTTGATGCTTGGCAGGTGGTGTACAACGGTTTATCAGAGCTTTTTCACTGAAAACAGATGCAGCTATAAAAAGGGTTTGACGGGAGCTGTGGGACTGATTCAAGTTGTGGGTCGTAAAAAACAGAAACAATGAGCTAAAAGATGCTCTGTAGAGCTGAAAGGGACTGCACAGTCTGACTGTAATTCTCTGTGGGTTCACCAGTACAAGAACCACCTTACACATTATCATTTTTAATATAGAACTATTGATTATTGCAGCTTTAATTATAATATAGTTCATTTTAGATTTCAACTTGGAACTCATTCTAATTCGAGGTTCCTCAGTGAGGTTAACAAACGATTATGACACTGGGAGGGTGTAACATTTTAGCCTGTAAGTAAACAGGGGCCTAGGAACACATGTTGGACATCTGATTTTTGCTGTTGCTAGGCAACAGCAAAAGGATGCTTGGCTTGAGCACTTGCTTACTTGCTGTGCCTTGTGTTCGGGCCCTTAACATGTTTGTTTTTTCTAATGTTAAGAGACCGTGTAAGCTCAGCTCAGAAGAATGACTTGCAGAGTGTATCCCAGTGGTTGCACCTGAGTAAAGCTATAATTACATACATGTGTGTTAAAGTTGAATTTAGCTCTGCCATCTGTGCTCTGCATTGCTGCACTGACACGCCTACAACAAGAGATGACTGACAGTGAGACCAGGAAATGAAAGGTACGTGGGCCGATCCCCAACACACCCTGTTTCACAGCTTTGCCACTTCAGCCAGGCTCCAATCAAAACCTCAGAAATATCCTGACACAATGCAGTGTCTGAAACCCTGGAGAGTAGACTACACTACACACCGCTGTACACACACACACACACACACACACACACACACAGTCATACACAGTCTCTGCCTGTCAGTCACACACACACACACACACACACGCTCTGTATGTGTCTCCATCTGATGCAGCACAGATGAAGGTGTTTTTAACCTTTTGATGTCAAGTGAAAGACAGATACATCGTGTTCCAGTGCATTTATATCCAAAGGATGGATACTGATCATACTGCAGGCGATGTCATTCACATAATCCACTACTACATTTGCTCATAACACCCTCTGTCATCAGACAGTTTCAACGATAGAGGAGTTACTGGAATAAGGAAGGAAAATGTAAAAGTTGCTCCAAATCAAAGATATATATACATATAAAGGTGTGCATCCTTATTGTAGTATTGTAAATTAATCATGTGAACTGCTTCTTTAAATTGTGACATACCTGAACTCTAAGACAAGCTGCTTCTTGAGTTCTCTGGAGAACATTTTTGTCCTTAAGAATCCTTTTTGTGCTGTTTAACCCTTTCCAGGTCACTCATTGGAATACTTGCAAATGTAAAAGTGTGTGGAGGTTTGTTGGTGGATATAAGAAGACACTGTTTTCTTTTTTGACTTTTTAAAAAAGTTTCAGTTTTAGGCTGCAAAGTCAAAGAAGTTACCGTATACGGTCACTCGCCCACCTTGGGTAAAAAAATTCTAAAAAAATGTGGAACATGTCTTATGGAACTTAAGACACTTATTTCAACACACCAAAGACGTGATACGAAAAAATGTTAGGGTTAGAGTTAGAATAGGATCCATTAAAAGCCATAGCAATGCTACCTATAACATAGCCTGACATTCTCTTTTAAGGGTGTAGGTCTGTTGAAGTCATCTATCATTAAAGAGTGTGTGCCCTCACTATGTGCCATGGTTAACTGGGTAGGAAAGATGAAGTAAGAGTGAGTCGGTGTGTATAATTCAGATTCATTATGATGGAGAACAAAGAAGAAGGATGAATAGACTTCAGAAGCCCCAAACACATCTCATTTTTTTAAACTATCTGTTAAAGCTTTTTGTCATTCAGACATAGTCACATAAATGTGCGTGGCACCTGGGTTAGAGTAAAAATGCAGAAAAAAAAACACACTTTGTTTCCTAAATGTGTTTTTCTGCATTTTTAGATTACTGATGTGACATTAGGATAACAGACATTATAGTTAGTGCAAGATAATAGACAGTTAGACAGTTTGTTTGTTAACCAGACATGTCTCCTTTGCTTATGCTGCTACACTGCTGTAATAATGAACCAACATTTCATAGCTGTCTTGTGGCTACAGTGGCTGCAGACCTCGAGTTAGAATGAATTTTCAGGCCTGACAAATTAGTTGTATGCTTCTAAGAAGGTGCATGTATTGAATTTAGTTCAGTAAATTTCAGAGTAATCTGTTGGTTTGATATTTCAATGTATTGAAATAATGTTTGTTGATGGAGGAAAGGTCAAATGACCAAAAACTTTTGAAAATCCATGGAAAACTGATCATTATTTTACAGATGCTTTCTCATTGTCTTTAATGTGTGGGTAAAGATTTGATGGTCAGAACTGTCCAAACTGAAGTTTCAGTTGGAAAAAAGGCAAATGAAGTGGGCCAGAAGGAATGACGAGAGAGAAAAGACAGAGGCAAGGATGTGCGTGCAAGAAGAGTTATTCACAGTGATCCTGAAAGACACAGCGACCTTCAGCTGGCACATTGCTGTTATGACACATCACCAAGGTAAATACTCAGTGTTCTTCAAAGACACGCACTCACAACCTGCGTCAGCCTGTCAGCGTGCGTCATACGCATTGTTAATCGTCCCACAGTCCTCTATTCACTTCTGATCAGTTCAGAAGTCTCAGAGGTGTTACACAACATATTCATGCCTCTGTTGGTGTAAAGGAAGTTCATTCTGCCCCCATACACACCGTGGATATATAAAGAGAAGTGGATACAGCGCTGGGGTAGGGGCCCTGATCATCCTAGAAGCTGCTCAGTGACACTTCAAACCAATAAAGTTTTCCACAGAATTCTTCCACAGCGTGGCACATAGAGCACATGCACCAGAAACTTCACGTTCAGACCAAACACATTAAATTCTGAGAGTGAAACGAGTCATATTGTGGCCGTTATGATACTCCATTACATAGTTTGTCTGCTGTGTCAAATAGGCAAATGGGCAAAGCACACACGTACAGTACAATACTGACACATGCATATTTTCAGCAAATTTGAGCTGTTCTTTTCTATCATGCCACCGTTAAATATACCATTATTGTACTTGTACTGTACAGTAAATTACAGGCTAATAATTGCAGTAATACAGATGAGAATCACAGTATTATACTGTGTTTCTACAGTAACCAGACACATTGTTACTGTAGGAAATACAGCATAATATCATATTAAGCATGTGGGTTGACAACAACTTACAGTAACATTACAGCAATGTGCGGTGTTTACGTGGTAAAACGGTAAATTACTGCTGCTAAATTACAGTATTGTGCTGTGCAACAATCACAGTAATTACTTGTAATTTACCATTGTTGCTGTATCATTACTGCATCGCAGTAGACAGTAAATCCCTGTAAATTAAAACATTAACA
Source organism: Protonibea diacanthus (assembly GCA_028641955.1). Classification (NCBI taxonomy): domain Eukaryota; kingdom Metazoa; phylum Chordata; class Actinopteri; family Sciaenidae; genus Protonibea; species Protonibea diacanthus. The sequence continues at coordinate 22,589,577 of CM053989.1, forward strand.
TACTGTAATTTCACATCAAACCTGAATTTTTATGTTTTTTTTGCAGTTGCTGCAGGAAGCCACTTCAATTGACAGCAGTTGTATGTAATATTCAAATAATTTCCCATCATGCATTGCCGAAGTGTCATTCCAGTAGCTGACTGTGAAATCCTGGTCATTATTAGCAGTGAGGCTGTGGGAACAGATTGCAGGGACTTAGCTGCCATTGAGGGTCATGAACGTCCCCCCCACCCCCCCCACAGGGAATTCAAAGTGAGATGAGAGCCAGTGAATTCTCCCTTTGTTCGGCTTTGCTGGACGTTCATCCTAACAGACCACTGCTGGATGAGCAAACACACACCCACATGGCGGAGATGAGATGAGATCAGATGTAAGTTTAATGATGCCCGTGGGGAAATTTCATCACTGCAGCAGCAGATTTAAAGTGAAATTAAAAAATCAGCATAGGAATGGATAAACAAAGCGAGAGAATTGAATATGTTTAGAACCAGAATAACTGTAATATCAGACCAGCATCGACCCCTTTTTCCTGCTGATTGGTACACGACTTACACAACTCAATTACCATGCAAGTGCGTCCAGTTCAAGCATTGCTTTACGATGACTGGATTTAACTGGTGTGATTTGAATACTTGTCTTTGTGCACAATAACAACACAACTAAAGCTCCTGAAGCTAACTGAACATTATTGCTTCATTCGTTTTGCACAAAAGTCATTTTGGAGGACGGATGATGTCAGAACATTAAATCATCTTCTGTTCAGTCACAGTTCAGGCTGCTCATATACTCATCAGAAACATAATGTGAATTCTCAAATATTGGCCAGAGCATTTACTAACCTCGACTGCAGAGAGAAGAAACACTTTATTTCTAATTTCCTCTGCTTGTTTGAATGTTTCATTGTGTTTTTGTGAGAAGACTCCTGATCCTCTTCTGGTTTCTAATGTGTTATTGTCAGTTCAGTGTAAAGTACATTTCCACGGCACTACTTTCATCAGCACAGTAACAAAGTCAGGTATCACTTGTCACTGTGTTGCTCTTCACTAAAAAATACTTAAATACTCATTCATCATTTATTCCCATTTCCTTTTGTTTTGCAGTTTGTCATTAGATGTTAACACTGTTAACACTTTTGCACAGAAGTTTCACAATAAAAGCCATTCCATGGATCAGAAGGCATAATCCCTATCTAGTAGGCTTTTAATTTGAAACATCTGAAGGAAATGTTGAGTTTCATGTCACCACACTATATTAAAATACATTGGAGTTTGTTGATTACTGAAGACAGTATTTGCACTAAAAGTGAAACTTACTACAGCAAATTGTTGAGTGTGACATGACTGTGTCGTTGTACTAACATAAATACAATACTATTTTTACTGTGGAAATGTGCATCACATTGAATGTATCATAAGACAGAAGAAGCACTAGTGGAAGTATTATTCTCCTATCCTCAATATTCTTGACTGCGGCTGGCCTGAATTTATTTGTGCCGGCTATTGCTGCCAGTGACTCTTGAAAGAAAGTCAATGTAACTTTCATTATTTTTTACTCAAAAGCAGCTGCATTGTTAATACAAGGATGACGGTAAATGAAGTGTCACTATGACACAAAATGAGAATAGAGACAGCAAACTGCAGCAACATCTGCTATAAATCTGCAGACATAAACCACACTAAGCTGCTGGTCATAACACATTAAAACCTCTAAATTTATTGTTTTCTTGCTTTTGAGTTAAACTTCTAAATTGTAAGAACATATATGTTTTTTTTTCCTTTGGTGCCAAAACACAAACTAAATAAAACCTTGATGGAGGAAGAGCGAGGCCCAGCACCTTGTGATTCTGACACTGACTTCTTTATAACTTAACTTTTGTAACTTACATACTTATTTTATGCCAAATCATGAGCTCCTAAAACTATAAGTTTGTGCAAGTTCACCTGACTTCACCCTCTTCTGCATGTCAAAAGCTTGTAACAATGTGAAAAGTTTCATTTTGAAAGTCTAACTGGACGTTACATAGTTATTATCACGCTGCATGTGCAAAACTGACAGCAGCGGGAGTCACAGGGCATCCCTCTTTGAAGCACAGGTCCACTGCCAAAACTGACGTATTTGACAAGCTGGGAGTGAGAACATTTTGTCCAGTCCTACCATCATGGTAGACTTTATCAGGTTGTCACCACACAATGAAAGTTGGCCATGCAGTTTTTAGAAGAAAGAAAACGACTTGTCAGTACTTAGAGAATTAGGGTGATGAGTCACTTTCTACACCCTCTAATCATGAAGGGTCATGGGGGACTGTGAGATGCAGTTTACACAGTCCATGGCTTTATAGAATGTTGCTACACGCTCACAAAGGTGGGTATTTTGGAGAACCTAAAGGTTGGAGTAAGCTTCCTCCCTAAAGCATGCTCATCTGTGAATGAGCAAAGTTGTTTGGTGTATTGTTCAAATACTGCTTCCTATCTGTCTGTCTGGCATCATTTTGTGGGGGGACAGTCATTGTCTGTCATTACAACATGATTCAGAGAAATGGTTTTTATGATGGCAAAGGGGACATGCTGCCTCAGATGCACTTTAAGTAATCTCCTGTTGCTGGTGAATTAGGATCATTTGATTATTGAGGGATTTATTTTGTGACTCACTGAGACCGTCGCCTTATTGATGGGGGCTCATCGTACAGATAAAAGCTGACCCTGTCGAGACAGGGATGCATAATGGGAGGAAGGTCAGCACCAGTGTCATTTTACTGGCAATTAGTTTTGATCTCTTTAAGGGATTCTTCCCCTGGACCAAAACAAATGATACTATGTAGCTGTTTTTCCACTATGAGATATTATTATTGATGATACTCAGACTTCTAAATTCTGCACACACTGCATGGGGACGTGCATTTAAACAATAAAAATAAAAGCAGAGGATAAAAACAGTAGATGTTTGAAAGACAGAGGTGCAGTGGAAGGCAGATTAGGATGGGAGTTAGCGTGTTGACAAAGATAGACAGTAATGAGAAAGACTGAGCCTCCTGTTTCAGTGTTATATCACATATAACAGTTATCATGTTTATGAAACTGCAGAACAGGAAGTCTCTTTTTATTACAGGATACGTTGCTTGTTAGATCTCAAAGTGGCTCAGGACTAAAATACATGTGATTGTCTTTTATCATATGAACCCTCTGGTCCTGTCAGGTCAACACCGCTGCTTAATGTTCTCACTGCCTTTGCCTGAATCTTAAATACTCATCATAAACTATTTTGACCTCAAATTCTGCATTATGGTTTCTGTTCTTAACTTTTCAAATGTCTTTTAAAACAGCTTCTATTTAATGTTTTGACGCTGTTTTCTTCCTTTTAATGTTTTGAACACATTATCTGTATGAAAGATTCCAAATGAAAGAAAATAAACTTACCAATTATCATTCAAATATGTGCACAGAACTAAACATTTATCAATTCATCAGCAATGCTGATAGAAACTCAGGAGACCACGAAGTGAAAACTTCAGCATTAAGCAGTGAAATTCACTAAATGCACTTTACAGCAGCTGGCAGATGAGGAAACACAAGAGAAAACAGCTTTTATATTGTTGATCAGAGAATTACTTTTACTACTACTGTACTTAAACAACCGAACAACAAAAGGTTAGCAGCAGATCTGCCACACATGCAATATTTGTGGCTTGATGATGACATCATCAGTCCAAACAGAAGATACCAGAGGAAAAGCCTTCATTACTAACTCATCGATTTATGGCATCAATACTATAAACAGAGTACAACTATATTTTTTTCTGACAGCACATATGACAGTGGAAAGATAAGCAGAACATGAATGAAGAGTTCTTGTGATTTTGGAGTGTTTTCTGTGTGCCGCGTGCCTTCAACACAACGTGCACTGAGATCACGCAAGATGCAGCCATGAAGTCAAACCACGGTTCCTTTAAGTTTACCGCACAGTAACTGTGTTTACATTCTTTCATTCACATTGTATTGTACAGTCACAATGGGATGCTTTGCTTTGAACAGACACTGCCATACTCTTACACAGGTTGATTCAGAGTAGCAGCTATTTTCAGCAGGTTGAAGTGGAAATGTCTTTGATAGAAAAACTTTTAGAAATCTCCAAGCTGATGCAGTCTCCACAGGGCATCAAAAAATAACATATACAAAACATAAATATGTTTTGTATATAATAACCTGAAAATAAGAATCTGAAAAGCATCTGAAAATAAGAATGGACAGGTTCTACAGAGGGCCTTTTTTTCAGGGGTGTGGGGGAGTGCAATGGTTGGTTGCAATCTACATCCCTGGGTGCCACTAAATCCTCCACACTGGACTTTTAAAGTAAAACCACATACCCTCCTTTAGTGGGAACATTTTTCTTTTCTTTATGATTTGTGTTAACTGCGCCTTTACAGCCTAAAGAGTCAGTTTGTCTTAGTAAAATAGTGCAGAACGTGTACAGGCTGTCAGCCTTTCAGTGAACTGTTTGTGGTGTAACGCTAATGTCTCCAACTGAATATGGAAATGACTTTGTAATGTTATAATGGTGCATATGACATTTTAAATACCTGGTAAGATCTTCTTAAGTGGTCAAGGAGCTAAAGTATTTCTAAATGTGTTTGTGCTCAGGTTGGTTTTAGTGACAGTCCAAAGCGATGTGACTTTAGTTTATTAATAGCAGCATCAGTGTAATACATTATGTGTTCCCCTGACAGAAGCTGGATGATTGACTGTGTGTGTATGTGTGTGTGTATGTGTGTGTGCACGTGTGTGAAGATGCTTTCAGCCCATGCACAGCAATGTGAACTCAGACCAGCTGAGCCCAACAAAAACTGCTGTGTTCACACAAACACGCAGGTAGGCCATCTGTTGCAGTCAACACCAAACCTGACCCACGAAAAGAAAACAACAGCACACTAAGAATGCATGCACTCAAGACACACACACACCTCCTTCTCTACACACACACGCATACACACACACACACAGACAAGAATAATTAAGGAAGGACGTTTTGCGACTTTGTGTGTGAATAGAATCTGTTCAGTTGTGTGGGACTTCACACTCGGCAGTAAAGGTAATCAAGATGGGCCATTGTAGAGAATTCAGCCTGTTTAACTCTGGATCCATTAGCAGATGAATGACGACAAAAGAGGCCTTTCTCATTTCCTAAATCGGCTGTCAAACTGATACTGCCGGGGTGTGATGTAAGAGGCGTAAATCCTCTAAGCCATTTGCTGGAATTTTAGATAGGAAAGGATGTAATGAAATGAGCAACATTTCTTGATAAATCGGGACCTTTTGGTGACCTAACTTCACCTCCTGACTCAGGCTAAGAGGTATGCAGCTTTAAAGCATCTGCGGATAAGAGAGAGGGATCAAAGCAGTGACAGAGGGAGAAAGCTGCAGAGAATAAATTACTGAAATGTTTTCAAGAGCTGGGATTTCATAAGTGTTGTACGGATGACTCCGTAAATTGGGATTTCTGCTTACTTTGACTTATTGAAGTTTCCAGGAAGCCGTAATGATGGCAGTAACAGGGAGAGCCGAGGGAGGTGTGTGATGACATGAGTGCTGAGCAGGGGTGAGCATGGGGATGAAGCAGAAAAGCTATATCATTATCACACCTTGTTAAAGCATTACATCCTGCTGTTTATTATGGTGATGATGATTTGAAGACTTGACGTGATGCTGATCTCGTGGGGCAGAAATGCTGTACAAAAACATGGTTCTGAAATTTAAAGAGCATCTTGACACCGGGTTAAAGCATCACTCCTCACCTCTCTGCAGTGAGGTTAAGGTGTAGTCAGGGTGTGTGGTACCCTGGTAATGTACATCAGAACATATGTGGCTACTTCTAGATATTTTTCTTACACAAAACAGAGTAAAAATACAATGTTACATGTTGTCCTGCATTCAAACTCCTGTCTGGAAGTCAAAAGTGCAGATCAACAAAATGTGCTGAACGTATTGAAATAAAAACACTTGTTCTGCAGTAAAATGGCCCCCGTGTCTGAGATCTTATTCTGTCCCAGATTAGATTGTTAGTACTGATGCAACAATGTGTAAGCAGCATTTTAATGTCAACCTGATCCAGGGTCTGCTGGTTTATCTATGTTATACAGTCAGGTTGTTTAGGCCTGTGGTTCCTCCGAAGGGTCAAGATAAATCAGAAAGGTCATGAGATGATTAATGCTGCAGGGAAGAAAAAAACACACACATAGTCCTCTGTATTAAAGGCCCAGTGTGTAAGACGTAATGGCACATGGTCGTGTAGTTGACTAGAAAGGCACTATATAAGTAGAGTCCATTTACAATTATAATTTACAACACCCTCGCCTCACCCTCTCCTTCCTAGCATTAAGTACAAATGACATGTAAAAGGCCAGAGAGCCAGTGTTTAGTTAGTTAGCCAGTTAGTTAGTCTTTTTGGGGCTACTGTAGAAACATAAGTGATATCCTCGCAGGTGTGATCTTGACCAGTCTTGAACTCAAGACTGCAACCGATTCAAGGCCAAGACCTTGAAAAAGTGACTGACCTTGGGTACTACAGCAGTATTATATTCAATTTCAGTCTTTAAGCTAAGCTAAGCTAGCAGGTAACCAGGTACTGGTTCTAGCTTCATATTGAGTGTGGATGTGAGAGTGGTATTAATCATCAATCATCAATCATCAATCATCATCATCATCAAGCAAATACACATTTTTTATTTTCCAACTGTCACTTTAAGAGTTACGAGCATATTGTGCATAGCTTGAAGCCTGGTAAGATGAATTCTTATGTGATCATGTGATTTCATGATCTTTTACTTTTACATACATGTGGAAGCAAATGGAGCTCTTTGGGTGCCCCAACACGTCCTCTTTGCAAACCACTGTCTTCAAACGACGGTATGTTAGATTTGACAAAACTGTGTGTACACTACACAACCTACTCCACAGGATATATTACAATAAAGACTGTTGATTGTATATCAGGATTACAGCTCATGAAAGACAACGTTAATTAAAATCTAAGTGATGAAAGAAGGAGAATGAGAAGATAAACCTCCATAAAGAGTAAAGGGGGGAAAGGGAGGCAGTGAAATGACAGGAGCAGTCAGAAGAATCAGTGAATGGTGGATGGAGAAGGACGAACACTGCGCCTCGCTGCCAGCTCCATCTCTCCCTCCTATAGTCAGGATCTCTGGAGGGCACAAATTACATTCCAGTTTGACACTGAAGCAGCTGAGGTTCACGTTATGCACTGACACACACGCACACGCACACACACAGAAACATGCACACACACCTCACAAATCACACTCATTTCAGTCTGGAGCAGACAAATTCAATTAGACCAGCGCTGCCTAAATGGGCTTATCTGAACAGTGGGAGCTTGTTACATGGAGCCCTTAAGCCTTGTGTGTGTGTGTGTGTGTGTGTGTGTGTGTGTGTGTGTGTGAGAGAGAGAGAGATAGAGAGAGAGAGAGAGAAAGAGTGTGAAACCACAGAACTTGAACTGGCATGAGGGCATGCTGCAGATCTCCAACGCCAACAGGAAACCATGAATGAGAATGATTCCATTTACACATCACAGCTACCTGACTGAAGCTTTCATGGCAGGATTAAGGCTTTGTTTACCAAGCAGCTGTGGTGCTGCTGTGGTGCTGCTGTGGTGCTGCTGTGGTTACAGATGCAGAATTCATTTCCATTAAGATGCTCAAAGATGCTCAAGTCCTACAGTGTTGTTAACCTCAGATCTACATGTGGAAAACTTGAGGTTTACAGACTTCAGGTTTGTCTGCCATATTTGCCATTTTATGGAAAAGTTTTATGCAATATGAAGTTTCTTGTATTGCCTGCATTTCACAGGTTCTGAACACACAACAGAAAGATGACAGTGATTTCAGTGACATCTCACTGGACAGGTTTGATCAGCCTGATTGGCTGCTGCACTGTGGTACATTTACATGCAGCAAGAAATTTGAATTTCTGATCGTATCAGATAATGACATGCATAAGACCGGATCACTTGTCTGAGTATACATACCGTTCAGAGAATCGGATAAACGGCCGGAGCACGGCTGACTCCGTTACGCTAGGTGGCGCTGTAGCCCTCTCAACAAAGAGCCACTTTCGGTTGACCTCTACTTATCAGCAACAACAAACTATCTGAAGGCATTCAAACAAAGATTACATACGAGGAGATGGACGATGCTACAGCTGCGTACTTTTCGTGCATTACTTTCCTCCTGTCAATTGACCTTTTCCGGCAACAACACCACTATTTAATACGACGTCTTCTTTCACTTCTGAGTGAAAGCCCCAGCGGAAATTCTCACGCACGCAGAATGCAAAATCCGATTTAGATCTGATTGCTGAGTATACATGGCGTTAAAATGCCAACTATGAACGAATTATCTAGGTGTTCTTATCCGATTTTGAGATGTTATGGTCCGAAGTAGGTCAGACTAAGGTTTACAACGTACTGACTGTGTTTCTTCAAAAGTTGAATCTGGATTTATTTCTCTGGATTCATTCATTTCGGGCACACCCTGCAGCCACAATGCCACAGCTAAAACGCACCTTCGTTTTCACCACAGCGCCGGATTTGATCTGAAACTGGACTTGCAGAGTTTCCTGATGGACAGCAAACTGCTGCCAACTGTAGCTGCTGTTAGCTAATGTTAGCTCATTTTGTTAGTTGGGCTACCCAGACTTTGAGCTCAGAACACTGGGGGAGTGTTAGTGTTTGTACCAAAGGGAATTTGGACAACTGGGCCAGGGCCAGGGAACTGGGGAATGCTAATATGGAACAGAGGCCTGTGTCATGCCAGAACCAGAGCTGGGATAGAAGGGGACATTGACAAAGGAAGCTACTAAGAGAAAATAGGTCCAACAATAGCTCAGTTCGTAGAGGACTTGTATTGGGAAACAGAGGATGGTTGGTTCATGCATGGACCAAAATATGGAGTGTGGACTGGTAGCTAGAGAGGTGCCTGGTCACCTCCTTGGAAGTAAAGTGACCGAGCATGGAGCCGCCAAACAAGAGTAAAATGTGGGACTGACTTTTAGTGGTTGGTGAGAGCTTGGTTAAATAAAAGGCATAAAGACAGACGCCAAGCTGGGCTGACTGCTGTTGGACTGGTCAGTAATATTAGCCATATTGGCCATTTGCAAAGTTGTCAACTGACTAGTTTTTGATCATAAGTCATGTAATCAGAAAAAATAATAAAAAAATACAGCTGTCCATATTTACACAGTGGAATTATTCTCTGAAACTGGGGATGATAAATCACAACAAATATCAATTTCTATAAAATGTTGCTTCAAAATAAACCTGTAGTTTTTATATAATTAGTTCAAAATTAAAACTTTTTTTTTTTTTTTTTAAATTTGAGTCCAAACACATCAACTTCTTTCCTGAACAGAAACAGACATCACTTTACTCTACTAAAAATGTGTTACCGGTCACTATGCAGCAGCTCTCAGCAGTCTCACAGCGGTGACAGAGAGGTGATAGAGAAAAAAGCCTAACAGCAGTGGACACAGTCGGGCCACTCACCCAGCTCCACTGGCCTGACATGGGATGAACAGTCAGAGTGAGTCACAACCTATCACATCCTCACCCATCTAATGAGCAGTTTGGAATGGTGCTTTCCCCCCCGAGGAATACTATAATGTTAGAGTGTGTGAGTGAGTGTGTGCATGCTGCTGTTAAGTACACCAGCGTAGGAGTGTGTGTACACTCGCCTGGAAGTGTGAGCATGTGCTTGCGTGTGTGAGTGCATAATGTTTATGGGGTGTATGTGACTGTACATGTAAACATGTGAATGTGTGTGTGTGTGTGTGTGTGTGCGTGCGTGCGTGTGTGTGTGTGTGTGTGTGTGTGTGTGTGTGTGTGTGTGTGTGTGTGCAGACTTACTGCTACATACTGGAGCCTAATGAGTTTTGCCTGCTAATTCTTCCCATCTGATTCAGCACACATCCACCCAGGGCTGGAAACAACAGCAGCTGGGCTCAAGAGAACAGCTTCACCACAAAGAGAAGCTAAATAGTGTGTCCAGTGTCTTCACTGTTCGGTTAACCCCTTCACCTCTCATGACCAGAGATGGTACAACTCAAGTAGATACAATCCTCACTACTTTATATTCGAACTGCAGCTCTGTTACCAACTATTTTGCCTGAAAAGTTGCTAGATCTCTTTAGAATATTCCAAAAATATTCATGCAAATGTTCAGAAGTCACGCTTAACTTGACTGACTCTAACAGTGTGCTGTGTTATTGAATGAATTGAATGTGAATTATTTTTCAAGCTGCTATCATCTTGTTAATATGTGTTAATATATGTTAGAACCCACACAGATACAGGGAGAACATGCAAACTCCACACTGAAAGGCCCCAGCTGAGGTTCAAACCAGGAACCTTCTTGTTGTGAGGTGACATGCAAAAATGAAGAATGAGCTTCCTGGAAAAAAAAGGTGGACCTGTGATTGGTCGATTCACACATTAGCAGCTCATTCACGTTCCAGTCTGTGGGTGCTGACTGGTCGATTGAGCATGCTGGTACTCTCTCCCAAACTCATTATCCAGAGGCTCACAACAACATGAGAGCACCTTCTCTTACAGAACTTTCTGAGAAAAAAAAAAGTTGCTTTAGTGGCTTAAAAGTCACCAAACACTAATCTGGAGTTTCTGTGGCAAGTACTTACAAACTGAAGCCTTTTGTGTACGTTGTAGTAACCTGATGTAAAAACATGTTTGAATTATCTAATTTAGTGGATCAGCCAGTTCTGTCACCACTACCACAAACGATGGTCTTGGTGTAGCCAGACATATGCAGAACAGATAACAGATATCTAAATAAAGACATGTATTGTTCATACAGTCACCTTGAGACATGTATTTTAGATCATCTTAATAAAGATTTAAATACATGAATGCTGATCAATTATTATTTTTTTAAAAGTAAAGCAGAAACATCATCAGATGATCACTGATGAGTTCTGTGATTGTATTTCATCCACTAATTTCTGTCTGGTTTCCTCTCCTCATGGACGATAAAGCTGCATGCAACCAAAGCCTGTTGACTGGAACTCAAATTCAAACACTCCAAACTGAAACCAGAACAGTCCCTTAACTACAAATTCTGTTTATAGACAGAGATCATCACTACTCCGAACTCACCACACAGCCCTGTGCTGCTCCAGAGGTCCAACCTTCACATGCTGATGACAGTACTTTTGACTGCGATGGTTCCCAATTGGCATGGAAACACAGCAGTCACAGCACTTCTTGAAAATGTTGACTGCATACAACAGACTGCTGTGTACAGGAACTCATATGGCACAGTGCATGGGCCATTGTAGAAAATATAGCTCTGTGACCAATAGCACCATCATCCCTCTGCTGTACACTACGCTGCACATCTCACATGTGATGATGCACAGGTACCTTGCGAAAGGACAACCTTCCGCTCAAACCTGGTAAAAGCCCGTCAGACACTCTGACTGTTGCATTAGTTTTAGACACAGCATGTGCTGATACTCGCAGCAAAAGGGGAAAATCACACTGGGCCTTTTCAATTATTCAGTGCACTAAGGCAGCTGCGCAGAGAGAAGTTAATGAACTCAATTTGTAAAGTGCTGGCCTTGATGGAGGCTTAACAAATTAATGAATTTACACTGGCAGTGTAGGGGGCAGCAACAAGAGGTAGAGATCTATCAATATTTTGATTCAGCTTTTATCCAAACTGCCCATTACAGGCTCTTAAAATCCTACAGTGACAGCCTCCTTTGTCTGACCAACAGCTCAGAACCTTTTAATACATTTTAAGAATCATCAGACTGCACATTTGGGAAGCTAGACTCTGTCTGGTATTCTTGCATGCTAATCATAATAAATATTCTGATGAATATTTATTATGATTAGGATTACGGACGGTCAAGGATAGCACGAGAAGCTGTGGTGATGAGAGAGGTCAGGCAATGGACTGTCCTATTAGAGGCTACACTGCAGCACGGACATGCTGACACTGGCTCAGGACTTACTGTCAGAGATGTGAACAAAGACGGTGTCCTACCGGCCGAGATACGTGGTCAACCAAAGTTCGGAGATTCTACGCTACCCACATATTTCACTGTACATACTGAGAGTATGTGACCAATAAATTCTTGAATCCTTGTGGAAATTTAGACAGATTCTAACTGGGTGTCCAGTCGTTCCTCAACATCATCATTATTATTTATATTCATATCAGCTACACTAACTGTAGCAGCTTGAACAGATGCAACTAGGAGACCAGCAAGAGCTCACACATGAGAAGATCGACTCGATCTGAACTTGTTGTCTGTTCCTCTTCTGAGTTGGTGAAAGACAAACTAAGACTGACAGATCCAAGATGAGGGTTAAATAGGACTGGGAAGCTTTTGTTGATTCTTTTAGTCTCAAAGAAAATAAGTGAGATCTTTGTTTCAACCACTGTTTTGTCAAACTGAGCTGCTCTTATTTCGACAAAGGCACTACTTACACTACCGTAAAGATGTCAGAGGTATACCCGGGTGTGACACTGGATGAGCAGCTGTCCAAACATCACTGTAGCAAGCTGCTCCTGTAGATTCATTCTCCACAACATCATGAGGCACGTCCATTCCTCACACAGAAAATGATGCATGTTGCTCCGTGGCTGCCAATCAGCTTGTTACTCGCTCAATACGAGAGGGCCCAGCTTACAAATCACCTTTGTTTGCTGTCCAGGATTCACAATTGCGAAACAAGCTTCCCATTGACATTAGGACAGCAGAATCCGCCTTGCAGTTTTTGGGTTATCCTCATGGTTGAATGCACTTATTGTAAGTCGCTTTGGTTACAAGCGTCAGCTAAATGAAGGTAATTCATTTTCCGCTCTGAAGGCAGTGGAAAAGTGAGCAAGAAAGAGACTGACTGAAATTAGTTTTCTATTGAGTAACAGAAGGAGGGAGAAACAAACGTCAGCAGCATCAGATCACTAAACCCTCAGCTATAAGCAAACCGTTTGTCTGTAACTAAACTGTTCCAACCTGGACGGCTTCTAAAGAGCTTGCTGGACATTTCTGCTTCATTATAATAACAAGAACTGATTATTAAATTTGGATTGAGGGTTGAAGTTATGATGCCTGACACATCTTATTAAACTAAATTAAGTTTCATGTCACCCGCAGTGTTCCTGTGATGTCCAACTTCTGAATGAAACCATTAAAATCCAAATTGTTCTCCTCGTCAGTACCAATCATTCACTGATCCGTGGATCTAAACTGGACACAGTGTTCTCTTCCCACTGAAAACCTGATGAGGGCAGAGGATTGACCAAACTTAAACTTCTATTGAAAGCATATATGTTGAAAATGGTATTAAGATGTATACAGTATGTATGCATCATCTCAGTTTACGGTACAGTACATCCAGCCACTATTGTTTCAGGTAACAGCTGAGTCAGGGATCCCGAAAGGTACAAAGCTATTTCCCATGGCCTCAGCTGTAATACAGAGTGCTTCCACTCAGCACTATATAAATCATTACTGCTGCTGGACTACCACAGTACAGCAACGAGCTCACGTTTCAGCAAGCAGCATCAGTCTGCGATGCAGCGGGAAATATAAAGACGACTCGACTGTAACCTCCAACAGTTGCAAGTTTCAAGGGTGCAAAGAGCATCGTTCTGCAAGTTGATGATTTTAAAATTCCCTGATTTTGTTGTAGCACCCAATAGCAGGTCCAAGTAAAGTATCCTCCAAGGTCACGATTGATGTTGTGAGATTCAACACAGCGCACGGTTTAGGCATCAACAGAGAGGCTTCAGGTGCTAAGCCAAACCTTTAGGTAACACAGACGACAGAAAACTAAAACATACAAGATTATATATGTGAGTGAAGCATTTTCTGAACAGGAACTGTGTCTGAACTACATTAAACTATACCTTACAGAAAGTTTGTATTGGACAGCGATTCCCAGAAAAAAAGGGGACTGATAATAATAAAGAAGAAAATCCTGTAAAGGGTAATATATCTGTCTGTGTGTTTGATATAAGCCACAACTAGATAAGCTTAGCTTATCATATACTGGATATACTGGAAACTGGAGAAAACAGCTAGCATAGTTCTGCCGCCATGCTGTTAGTTCTGCATAACTTTAAGCCTTCATATCATTTGAACAGGTGAGCTGTATATAAATTCGCCCTCAGTACAGTTGTCATGAATGGGGAAATTAGCTATAGAGACCAAAACTGTTTTTTGTACCAGGATGTAAACATGTTTATTTCTGCTGTGAAGTTGGACATTTTAACATGGGGACTTATGGAAGTTGAAATGTTCTGCTAGCCAGCCTCAAGTGGACACTTGAGGAACTGCAGTTTTTGGCACTTCCACATTGGCTCCATTTCCAAAGCCACGGAGGTTGCTGCTTGGTCAAACACATATTGGTTCCTTCTTTCATTTGTAACCCACACAATACATCACAATATTACAATGACTGAACTCTTCCTGTTACAGTATGTGAATGTACTGTGTGCTACAGTACAGCCAGCAGCTGGTTGATGTATGCTCGACTCCTGCTGGTGTATGAGTGCACGCTGTATTTCCCTCATGGAGGGCTGTGGGACTCTGCTGTGTAATATTTCCTCTAAGCACCGCATGCTGCAAAAAGCATTACACATGAACAACCAATGATCATACACACACCCAAAAAACGCAGCATGAAGAAAGAAATACACAGAGCCTGGCACTTACAGAGGTAAGTGCTGCTCCCAAATACCTTATACACTAACAGGCTTTTTCAAACCAGCCTCCTGTGTGATAAAAAGAGTCCTAGATTAAATTGTACTCCGCAGCTCAAAGGATGGTTGAAGGGAGTTGAGGCAGTCCCTGAACACACAACACATTAATTCAGTCACACTCGTCACACTAAAAGTAAACGCTCTGAAACACACAAACACAGAGAAAAAACTATACCAGAGACGCCACAAGGGAGCGCTTTGGAATGGTTAATGACAGCAAAATGAAGCCAGGCTTATAAGCTAAGGAGAGTATTTCAAGTGTCCTTGTTTCATTTCGTCGTTTCAAAGCACAACATGTGTCCTCTGCCACCAAATAGCAGCCCGTGCATGCGAGAAAAATCAATGTGAACGTTTCAGAAGAGTCGTCAAATGTGAGCTAATTAAAACGAGTGGAGACAGCTCTCACACACAGAGTGTGTGTGTGTCCACATATATGCACATACGTGAAAACACCTCATATGTTTTTGAATACTGTCTCTCTCACTTCCGTTTCTCAAAGGAGTGGATGTGTGTGTAAGTGTGTGTTATGTGTGTGTGCGTCTTGGCCCTGAACACCACTGGTGTACCTATGTAAACCATACACACCCCGGAGACCGGGTTGCATCACCGTCGTTCCCCTGCTTACAAAACAGATGAGTACAGATCACGCTCTTACAACTACTGCCACAGCCGGTGAACCCACATGAGACGTATGTGACACATATACACTACTCACAAAAAGTTAGGGATATTCAAATTTTGGGTAAAATTTATGGAACATGGAAAAAGTTCATGCTACAGTGATATTATATCATGAAAGTAGGGCATTTAACTAGAAGCATGCAATGGTAATTTCGTCATCTCAAACAGTTTATTGAAACAAAAGTGGTGGTGGTGTGTATACCACCGAAAGCCGGATATCCCTAACTTTTTGTGAGTAGTGTATGTGGGTATGTATGTGTGAGCCTGGCTCCTGAGCTGAGTCTAAACTTAGTTGAGCTCTTGAGACTATTTGTGTGGGTGAACTTCAGTTTGTTGTTTCCTCCCACACATTAAACCAAGGTCATCTAAGCACTATAAAAAGCTAGTAAATCTTTCATGCTCAGTATTTTAGATTTTTCTTAAATGAGTTATTAGCTTAGCTTGTTCTCATAGCAGCACCTCAGAAGCTTTAATTAACATTTTACATCTTGTTCGTTTAATCCATAAAGAAATATACAACAACTTGGTGGTGGTGATTTTGCATCAATGTGTGTTTTGTGTCAATGCCCAATTTTGAAGAGCGACAGAGTGCCACCAAACTTCTGCTAACGCTAGCTATCTTAGCGTATGTCGTTAGCCGCCATATCATTTTTTGAATTTCATAATATTTAAAGATATTTTTTTTGGTCTTTATTTGACAGAGACAGTTGAAGAGTGACAGGAATGTGGGGAGAGAGAGATGGAGAGTGACGTGCAGGAACGAGCCACAGGTCGGATTCAAACCCTGGGCTACCGCAGCAAGGACTGAACCTTCGTACATGGGCCGACTGCTCTACCAACTGAGCTAAACACCGCCCCTTGAATTTCATAAGATTGAGATTAATAGAAATTACATTACCATGACAAATACCATAATATAGTGCAAACAACAATACAGCTAGTAATATAACTAATGTTAGCTGTGTTGTGGCTTTGCAAACTCAGTCATTAACATGCAGAGAAAATAAGATGGTCTAACCAATGACAGTATAAAGAATGGACAGTGTATGCGTGACATCACCATATATAGGTTTGAAGCTCAGAATATGCAGCACTGGCCGCCACCATGTTGGCTGTCTTGCCCCTTCCACCTCCCAACTAATCTACAAATCAGCAAAGATCATCAGCAGACCTGGTGGGCCAAATGATGCCTGGGTGTTCAAACAAGCTATCTGTAACAGCACCCACCTGTCAATCAAAGCAACCACGCTCTTAATTCTGCATAACTTTAAGCTTTAATATCATTTGAGCAAGTGAGTTGTACATAAATTCACCCTCAGTTTCCCTGTACAACGGGGAAATTAGCTATAGAGATCAAAACTGTTTTTTGTACCAGGCTGTAAACATGTTTATTTCTGCTGTGAAGCATTTTAACATGGGGGCTTATGGAAGTTGAAATGTTCTGTATCCAGCCTCAAGTGGACGCTTGAGGAATTACAGTTTTTAAACTTCCGCATTGGCTTCATTTCCCAGCCACAGACGTTGCCTCTTGGGTTTACTTCAGCCAGCACACCAGCGCCAGCAACTATAGCTAACATCACAACGAGTGTCGGCAAACTAGAACAGACCTGGCTAGAATGACAAGCTCAAAGCGTAAAGGTAGCAGACAGTGAGGAGGTATTTGTGTGTGTTGCATTACACTTGCATCACCTGGAGTCACATACTCCACCTTTAAACTACCTTTACATCATAATCTTGTGTATGTATATCTTTATGTACTAAAGTTCATTTTCTTGGAGAAACCAGTAAAAATTGATGACACAGCTGCAAGAACACATTTTGTTGGTGGACACTGCAGAGTATTCTGTGAAGATGATCCAAAGGTATAGTGCAGTTCCTGCATTTTTTAGGTATTATGACGGTATGTCAGTGATTTTGGGGGGTAAAATCAGCAGCCTAAAAACACCTTGAATAAAGCAATAAACTCTCTTTCCATTCTGGTGTAATTTTCTCTAATTCAATAATGTTTTTTTCATGAGTAATGAATGGGTTATGAATTGAAATACAAGATAAGAGTTACCCTGTGCCTACCGTTGTACAGACTCTGATGGTGGGGGGACATCTCCTCTCCAGCTGCCCTCCTCTGACTCCCATCCCTGCCAGGAGAGCCACTGCTATACCTCCCTTTGCCATGCTCCACCCCGTGCTGATAGTGATGGTGGCGCCGTATAGACTCTGGACTACCCACGATCACCCTGCCTTTCCTCAGGTGCTCAGGTGTCCCCATCACAGCCTGCTTTGCCTCAGGACTCCCACAGCCTGGACCCGCTGTGTGAATGGCCCGGTGTCTCTGACTCAGCTCTGGGCTGGACTTGGCAGAGCCCTTCCCACAGCCTGGTGATGCCTGACCTGACATCAATAGCTGTTTCTGGGCTAGTAGGTCAGAGCTGCAGGGTTTTGGGTGGGAGTCACATGGTAGCCTGGTGGGAGACTTGCTGTGTTTCTCTGGGCTGTGTCCCCGAAGGCCACGAGGGTCCAGATTTGTGAGGGACCCCCCACGTGGGCGGCAGGACTGGGGGAATGTGTGGTACTCTGGTGTGGAGCTGTGTCTTCTCCCAGTTGATTCACACACATTTCCTGGTCTTGACCCAGATCCAGGGCTGGTGTTGGAGCCCACGGGAGGGGGTTTGAGGTGGGGGTTATCGGGGCTATCCGTACTCCCTGCACTGGAGGTGCTGCTCCCATCACCAACGTCCCGCAGCAGGCCCGGTGCTGGGACACCTCCACCCAGCTGAGACAAGCTGCTCTGACTGTCAATGGAGCTCCTGCGGCCGGGCCCTCCCTGCCCACCCACACCTCCACCTCCTCCCCCGACAGCCACAGCCCTCTCCTCCTCCAGCATGAGGCACACCTCTTTGAGCTCCAGGTTCTCACGGATAACCTCCACCTGCCGCTGCTCTAGCTCCTTCAGCTTCTGCAGGTAAATGGCCACCTCCTTCCTCATCAGACCGGCGCTGTAGCGGCCGAGGCGCTGCCACTCCCGCGACACCCGCTTCCCCTTCTGCCGGTCGTCGTCCAGGAAGCAGCATAAGTCCCGCAGCTCCTGGTTGTCCTCCTGCAGTTTCTGGTTCACGTCCTGGTTTACATAGACACACACAGAGGAACAGAGGCACATACACACAGAGCAGCAGTGAGGGATTACATGCACATTCCTGCTGGGATGGATCATTTTATGAGGGACAAGGATGTTCCCATCATGCAGCTGTGTCTCTTGTACAAGTGAAATGAAAAATTGATCAACAGAAAATTTATCTGCGACTATTTGGACTATTTGAATTACTTTTTAAGCACAAAAGTCCAAAAACCCTCTCTGGGTCCAGCTTCTAAAAGTGAGGATTTGCTGCTTTTCTGTCTAATATGAGAGTGAACTGAATATTTTGGGGTTTGGACTGAAGGGTCAAAACAAGCCATTTGAAAATGTCACAGTGAGCTGCAGAAAGTGGCACTGGGCCTTTTGCACTATGCAAAATGATCAGAATCATCGAATCAGCTCATCGAGAACACAACTGTCAGATATAATGCATGGTATGAAACAGGAAAGCTGGAACCAGAGAACATCTGGCTGCTTTGTGCTGTAAAGATGAATTGACTATTTTAATTACTGCTGATTCATTTTCTGTTACTAATGACTTCAGCTCTAAATGAAATGATCTCCAGTTGCAGCTGTGACAAAATAATGCATACAACTGGAATATTCATAACAATCAGTTTTTCATGTATTCATGTGGTTCTGATAGTGGTCACATTTCATTATTTTATTGCAGTGTTATTACAAAAATTTCATCCAGATGACATTTTATGTGTAAAGAATATATTGAACATTCATTTACAGTCACATCCATCATTCTGCGTTCTATCTGTCCAAAATGCAACAGGTTTGATTCGTTTCTATCTTTGATTATTTTGTGACATTAACTGACAGTCTGTCCGTGTCTTACAGAACCTGTACAGAACCTAACCCAGGGCTCTTGGTGCCAGCTGGCTCTCCGGGGCCCTATCTCACCTTCAAACTCCGTATTTCGTTCAGGTGCTGCTGGAGTCTCCGGTTCACCTCCCGCATCAGATTGCCATGCTCCACGATGACGCCCCTCTTCTCTGCCTCTGACCTCCGCAGCCGCCGCACCAGCTCCTCTTTGCCCCACTTCAGCAGCTCCTCATCGTTTATTTTGGAGATGTCCTCCGCCGGACACTCTGCGCTTTTGGACAGCTGCGGGTGCTGCTGCTGTGCGCCTTTCTCCATCCTTTAAATCTCCAGTGGAGGTTGATAGAAAAAAAAGTACTGTGTTTGGTGAATTTCTAAGAACAAGACAACAAACCAAACCTCCAAGAAATACACCCCGGACAACTCTGATCCAAACGCTACTTAGATTCCCCCCACCCACCCTTCTTATGTCCGCGGAATCACATCGCTCTCATATAGGCTGTGCCTTTCTCCCACGCCCATGCTGCAGCTCTGATATCCGCCCGGTGCTCTGCTGCTTTATCCCTGCTGTTAGAGCATCGGTCTGCATGCTGCTGTGTCTCCGGCTGAGCCCTTGGACGGCTTGGCGGGGCGGTTTCTCTCCAGGTGCATGCCTGCCAGCCGCCTTGCGCACTCCCGCTGCTCAGTGCGCGCTATACCGCTGTCCGACCGATGGTGTGGAGGACAGAAGGAGGAGGAGGAGGAAGAGGAAGAGGACTGCAAGGAGAGGTTGCAGGTGCATAGCCGGAGAACCAGGATGGAAGGTGCGTTAGTGAGGAGAACAGACTCTCTTCTCTCGCTCCTTCATCCCCTCTCTCTCCTGATGCCTCTTTGTCTTGTTGCGCCATCTGCTGTAGGTGTGAGGTATCAGACCACTGCTGCACAGTGGCTGCTCAAGGTGATGTTTAGTTTAGTTTGGTTTATAATGAGAGCAGTGTTGGCAGATATGATATTTATTAAGAAACACAAACACTAGTAGAGGAAGAGGTCTGTTCTCATGTTTAACTATCAGTACAACTGTCAGTACTCCCGAAATTCACACAAACAAAATGTGTTCAGTGATATGTGTCATCATGTATGGTTGATGCTCATTTTTGATATTCTACACACTGTTTTGCAGTTCATTCATTCATTCATTCATTCATTCATTCTGACACTGAAAGCAGCATTTAAATGTTTCAGCTGAAGGAGGAGGGAGGAATGCACGAGCAAGGACCATAATAAGATTTCATTTAAAGGTTTAATGAAAATCTGTGAGGTCTTGTTAAGATGAAGGGATAAAGAGGATGAATTTCATCGGGTTAGGCTGATCTGGGAGAACGTGCTGAAGGCCGGGCAGAGGGAGACTCAGAGTGGGGGTTCAGTCTCAGGTGAGTTTCCACTCAAGCTCCTTACATGCCCCGGACAATACCTACAGTAGAATGAAATGCACCAGATAGAACAGGAAGGGATGAAGGAAGAGAGGATGAAGGGAACTGGGTAAGCATGATGTAGGTATGTGAATGGATGAAGGGAAGGGTGGTGGGTCAAGAAAACAGGAAGATAAACAGTAGCTTGACATTGCTGCTGAACCCGACCTTTATATATACTAATGGGTAGTTTAACACTATCAGTGTGTCATTTTATTTGTTGAGTATGTAAAGTCTTAAAAGTGTGAAGTAACTGCTCATAATGTAGTAAGCATGTAAAATGTCAAAAGTTTGAGTACTTCCTCTAAATGAAGTACTGTATTCAAATCAATCATCAATCATTCAGATCAAATGCACTCGCTTTGTACCACTGACAAACACACAGAAACACACAATCTATAGAGTGAAATCAGATCAAACTGACTTCAATCCAAAGCAGGTGATACTGGATGGTATCTGAAGAGGTACATATGAGTCTTTTTAGACATGATATTATAATTCTGAATTTCCAAACACTGAAGAAAAAATAGTACAGATAACAATGATATCCAGGTCAAAAGACATGGATGTTAAAAGCTTACACTCCAATGCCAGTTTGCAAAATTTGCAAAATGTTATTGATATAAATAAAATGGGTAAAATATATGGTGCATTATAATTGACCTAGGAAACTGCTAAAAGCTCAAGAACAGGCAAGTAAGAAGAGTGCAGATTTAATACAATAGACTGTATAGTCAGGCGTCCCTGCTCTGTCTTTCTACCTGCTGAGGGGTCTGAAAAACAGTGAAGAACTCTGAGATACAGAGTGATTGACATTTTACACTGCAGAGTCTGCAGATATCAAAACAACATATTGATACAACTACATTCATACTAATGCTGAAATGAAATATAAACAAGACATCTTCAATTATGAATAATTTATTCACCTCAAGTTAAATAGAAACAATGAATTGAAAGTAAAGTACTTTTCTCCTTTCAGTTTACCATCCTCTCCGCAGAGTGAGCCACAGGCCAGAACAGACCAAGTCATCTGTGCAGCCTGATGATCAGTATTCCAGCCAGTGGAACCTCACTGAGGCCACTGAGGCTTCTTAGCCTTTTACTTTGAACTTTTGGCTGGTGAGTCTCCAGTCACCATCTAGAAAAGAGCAAATACAGTGTTGTATGAACAGCAGCAGGATAAAAGTTTGAACTCAAAAGTCAGGAAATTCTCAGAGGAACTTTGGTTCAATTCTAACTGAATGTGTGAGCTAACTAAAGGACAGAAGGATAAAGAAATGTAGTCTTTGTTTTAATTTTTCAGAATGAAACTCTCTTGTCCCTCTTGGACAGATAGATTGAACTTAAAAATCCAAATGTCTAATAATTAACCCAAGAACACTAACCTCACAATAAGTAACACCATCATTAACATTGGATATTTTTTACCCGATAAAAAATACTTCAAAATATATTAAAATACAACAATACATGGCAAATTGAAGTACTCTTATTTTCCACTATACAATGTTTCACAAAATGAAATAAATGTATCATAGAGGGGACCCTATAAAAACGCTCCAAAATTAGGGAAAAATTAGGAAGTCGTTAACAAAAAATTCCTAAAAAAATAAAATGGAGCTGGGAACTTGTTATTCCTGGGACATTTGAGCCTTGTCTGGTGAAGACACAGCCTCTCTGCATCACTAACAGCTGTGGGAGAGAGAAACAAAAAATGGCATTTTTTGAGAAAAATGAGAAAAAAAAATTGAATGAATCTGCTGTGGAATTACCACTAAGTGATCTGAATGTTCTGAAGTAAGCCTGAATGTTGTTACCCTTGAAAAGTGATCACAGAGAAGATCACCTGATTTATTAAATAAATACTAATGTTGGGTGAAATCCACCCAAACACATGCCTGTAGAAAAAACACCGCCCCCCCACCAAACACAAACAACTCTCAAGCTTTGGTGAATTCAGCATTGGACTAACAGATAAAGTCTTTCAGTGCTGATGGTCAGAGATGTTTCCCCAGCTTTAGGTGCTTCTTCTTGTCAGGCAGTAAGTCTGTGATTCACCCACAGGTGGAGTCAGACACACTCAGCTGGGAGAGCTTGTAGCAGAGCCGGGATTATGGTATTGAAGGCAGAGCTGAAGTCCACAAACAGGATCCTGGCATAGGTTCCTGTGGAGTCCAGGTGCTGTGGGTCAAGTGGAGACCATGTTGACTGCAAGTCTACAGACCGGGTGGCTCTGTAGACAAACTGCAGGGGGTTTCAGGACTTGTCCCTTTGTCTTTCAAAGCACCAGTAGAACTAGTTCAGTTGTTGACAGGTCACAGATTGTCGATGCGGCAGGTGGCTTTTGGCTTGTAGTTGGTGATCTGTCTGAGGCCCTTCCAGACAGAAGCATTAGTTGAGAATTGGTGTTGGAGCTTGTCAGAGTGCAATTGTACTTCACTCGTTAAACCTGTCCCATTCTCCACTGCTGAACACCTCCTCTTGTCAGGAATGGGGACAAGGACAGGGACAATGATAATGAATGTTGTGTTGTGACCAAGTGGAAGCATACAAAGAACATACAGTACAGTAGGGGAGTTCACATTAAAGGACTTTACTGAAAAAGTTCTTCTCGTTCTACAAAGACCACATCTTACTCAACTGCTTGGGCATCTGCATACTTGTCCTACCTCATCTAGTGTTTATATCCATTATCTGTAACTGCTTATCCTCATCAGGGTCACAGTGCACTATCCCAGCGAGAGGTGGGGTACACCCTGGACAAGTTGCCAGATTATCTCAGGGCACATAGAGACAAACATCCATTCACACTCACATTCTAGTGTTCATATGTATGAACAGCTTTTCACTTCTGTGTGGTCTGTGTCCTTTACTTCAACTCAATGTCTACTCAACACATGAACTTGATTATGCTCAGTGTAGAGCTGTCAGGTCAACAAACATAAAGCAACAATGTAAAAAAAAATTAAATGACCCCCAATGTCTTCTCCAGTTAAGTGCGCAAACACACCTCAAAAGAAGATACAGTGACACATCGTTTTGGCTCAGTACTACATTTGAAATTAAACTGTGAGATTAAAATAATGACTGTCAGTGTTTTTTGTTTTTTTTCAGGGAGCAGGAACTATTTCTTCAGTAATAACAGTTCACTTTGAGGTCTGTGGATCATCCAAAGAAAGCCAGACACTATTACCTTAAAGAGCTTACTGTTAATAGCCCAGTTTTAAGCTCATATTATCTCATTTCCTGGTTTGATTAGAGGGGCTTTTATTCTGAAAATGACTTACGCAGAGTTCATACAGCACCCAACAGCAGAGAGGAGAAATTAGTTTGGGTGCATCTGAAATTAGTGAAGATGCCACAGTGCAACACCAATGAAAGCAGTATAGGTGATGCCGGTCCTGAGCACAGTCCCTCATGAACAGATTATGCTGGAACAGCTGAAAATCCTGTAAGCAGCGTGCTGTTTGTTTTCATGCTTTGTTTCTCAGGGGTTCAAAAACATCATAAGTCTTATAGTTACATTCACAGATATATCCAGTATCCCTTCTCTCACAGAAAGAGTTCTTTCAGTTTCTGTTGCTGACTCTGTGACCTTATTCAACAGGAATGTTGACAAGCAGCTACTGTTAGTCACTGTCACTTCACTGAACTGAAACTCAAACTCAGACTACTCAAACCTTTAGTAAGTGACAGCTTTGTATTAATAAGACTTAACAACACTTACCGGACTTAACAAGACATAACAAGATGTAACAAGACTCAACAGACTGACTTAACAAGATTAACAACACTTACCAGACTTAACAATGCTCACCAGACTTAACAAAACTTAAGACTCACCAAGACATAACAAGTGACATATTGCTCATTTTCAGGTTCATACCATTATTTTGAGGGTCTATAAAATGCTTTAATCTTCAGAAACTCATTATTTTTTCATACTGTCCATTGATTCAGCACTTCTATTCACCCTCTGTCAAGAGAGCTTGGACATCCTGTCCTGCACTTAATCTTCAGCCTCACCCAGAGTACCATTTTAGGTACTCCTCAAGAGTGCACAGCGGTGATAAAGGTCCCCAGCGAGCCCATCCAAGAGGAGCTAAAGAGAAAGGGTCTGCAGCTGGCTGATTTTCCACTGGATGGTCCTGATGATCCAGAACTGTCACTGCTAATAGGAGCTGACTATTACTGGCAAGTGGTATTTGGCAAGGTCCAGAGAATCTCAGAATCACTTGTGGCCATAGAAAGCAGCTTTGGGTGGGCTCTGCAGGGGCCTATTTCGTCATCCTGTGTTACAGTTACATGCCTTCTGGGAGGTGGAGTCACTGGGCATTGTCAATGAAAAGACCCAAAGCTCAGCAGAAACCAAGGCTCTACGGAACATTGAACAGACTGTAACTTACAAAAGTGGTCACTATCAAGTTGAGTTACCATGGCGACATGATAAACCAGTGCTCCCAGACAACTTCAAAGTTGCAAAAAATACGGTTTGAAAGCCTCAAGAAGAGACTAAAGATAGATGCAACTTTGTACTCCAGATACAATGATGTCATCACAGATTATCTACAGCAAGGCATCTGTGAGGATGTAACTGAGAACACCTCAGCAGAAGAACATCCAGAGACTATGAAATACTACATGCCACATCATGCTGTTCTCCGAGAAGATAAAGCCAACAACAAAACTGACAGTAGTGTTTGATACATCATCACATGAGGAAGGTTGCCCCTCCCTAAATGACTGTTTACTGACCAGGCCAAACCTTAATCCAAGTCTGCTAGATGTGCTAATCAAATTCAGATTACACCAGATAGCCTTCACTGCAGACATTGCTAAGGCATTCTTGCAGATAGCTCTAGCAGAGAAAGATAAAGATGCTGTTAGATTCCTGTGGCTTCATGGACCTCCAAACAAGAACTGTGAAGATGAGTTGCGCATTAAGAGAATGAGTAGTAGTAGTATTTGGAGTGTCACCCAGCCCATTCCTGCTAGCTGCCACCAAAAGAAAACACTTAACATAGTATGGAAGTCAGCAGCCCAGGGTGGTGGAGGCACTTAGAGAGTCTCTCTACATTGATGAGTTCCCTCCCTCACTGTTGAGAACTGATGAAGCAAAGACACTCATATGTTCATGAAGATACCTCAGAACCCCAGCCACTCACAGCTGCCCATTTCCTGGTTGGTAAAAGACTGACCTCTCTACCACCAAAGACTCTGCTTCCCCCCTCTCAGATAACAACAGTGAGTAGAGAGGACATGGGCAAGAGATGGAGATATCGGCAGAGACTCATAGCCAGCTTTTGGAACAGCTGGCAAAAGGATTACTTGATGGACTTGAAATCAGCTCACAAATGTGAGGCACCTACACCCACTGAGCTGAACGTGAGAGATGTCATCCTGGTCGGTGAGGACAACACACCCCAACAGACCTGGAAAACAGGCAGGATAACTCAGCTGTTTCCAGGGAGAGATGGACTTGTTCGCGCCTGTATAGTTCATACATCCACAGGCAGTTTATTAGAAGACCTGTTCAGCTAATTTATCCATTAGAGAAATAAATTAGCTGAGAAATGTAAATATTTTTTCTCTGACAATAGATGAATAATAATAATAGGTTACAATAACAAATGCTTTTATTTTGAAATAGAAATGTGTTGTGTTGTCTTGTTAGTGAAACGTTTAGACGTTAAGTTGCTAAAAAGGAATCTACTGGTTGCTAGGTAACGGATCTGACTTTTCCTCCTTGTTTCTTTTATGTCGCTATTGTCGTTTTTTTCTTCTTTGTAACAGTGTTTTACGTGTTTAAATTAGTAAATATAATCAGTTTGAATGAGAAGCAGTGGTGATCGTCGTTTTTTTTAGAAGCTCCAACAATTTAAAGAACACCAAGGAAAGGAATTATTTCCAAAATTGGAACAGTTTTGTGTAATGATAAATCCAGCTGAGCTTGCGTTATGATGTTCTACAAAAAGCATCATGAAAAAACAGTGACATAGCATAGTTCAACAGGATGACCTATAAACAGTAAAACAGAATCTGGGTCACAGATAGTATTGATCCATCCTTGAGCTTCAGGTTTGAAGCACATCCTGCTCCGGGTCCCTGTTGAGGGAGCAGTCTGAAAGAAAAATGGTGAGCACACATGACTGAGTTGTTGCACAAAAACAAATTCAATCCACTGTTTTTTCACATCCTCAGATGATGGAATACATCATACAAAGACTTTTGTGTTGGTCCCCAGCACCAACAGCAGAGCCAAAGGTACTTGCTTTGCTAGTACCTTTTACATTTTTGTGTGCACAGAGTCTGCTAGAGGCAGGTAGACTCACCCAGCGTTCCTGTAAGCAGTGATGGTCACTTAGTTGGAGGTGGTGCTACGTTACACAAGCTCCAAAATGTCGGACAGGAAGGCAGATATGACTTTTTGGATATGTTTTCTGAGAAGGCGAACATGAGAAGAAGAGACAGGATGATCTTATCTCATATTTTGTCTTTTTGATGGACATTTATTTATGTTGATATCTGCATTTTGGATAATATGTGACCTTTAATAGACAGAACAAGTGTATAAAGCACTGCACTCTAGTCTGCTGTGTTAGCATGCTAACATTTTCTAATACTGATGAGGCTGATGGAGAAGTCATTAAGTGTGATGTGCTTTTGTGAAATTAAGGAAATTGACCATGGGGACACTGCTAGCATGGCTAAAAAGAAAAGCTGGACCATTTACACCACCATCACCAATAAGATTTCAATAGTGTCATGTCATCATTGGTTTAAGTTGCTAACACAAAAGACAGATGGCACATGGCATATCATGTCCTCTGGTGTACTACAGTACAGCTTGTTCACAGAACTGATTCATGTGCATGAACAAATTGTTCATGAAAAGACTTCATATCAAAGATCTGTTGTCTTTCTCCACCTCTGAGAGCGTGGCAGTGGCTGTGACAGAGAGACGTCCCGTCTGCCTTGAACAGCGTGGGAGTGTCTGTGCAACCTGATAAACTGGTAGCTCGAAATGTGACGTCACTATTTATGTTAAAAGAGCAGGAGTGTGTCCACATGACACGAACTGTGGAGTTACTCTGAAGAGTCCGGGAGCATGGAGCAACCTCTAGTCCTGTTTGCTTCTCTTGTCCTGCTGTCGTTCTGCAGAGGAGACGAATGGTCAAACTTTTGCCATGGGACATCATGTCCTCGTTACACAGTGATCGAGAAAAACCAGGTAGGTTTCAGAGCAGTTCATACACACACACACACACACACACTCATGTTCTTTGTCCAGAGAATATTGAACAATTTCATGTTTCTGTTGTCTACAGGATTTTGAGAAGCGTTTGTATGATGCCACTGAATGGATTACCACCAAGATAGAAGGCACAGGGAACAGTGATGTGATTAATGCAAACTCAAAGCTGAAGGACTACGTCAAAAGACAGAAGGACGCAGGTATGTCAGGCTCTGAAACCAAAAGCCAAGCACATACAGTGGTTTGCTTTTTGATGCTAATAGCTAATAGCACTTGACAGTGCCTGCCATTCAAATGTATCAAGCCAAGAGTTCATCAGTTGGGCAAGGAAATGGTGGAGAATGGAAACACCTAAAATAAAGTCTTATTATAAATCACAGCAAAAAAAAGTGAAACACAGCAATGCAAATTTCAACACTTGTTTTCCCCAAAGGATGTTACATTTTAACATGTTTGTGCAATGTGCAATGTGCAATGTGCAAGCCTCCTTTTTTAGTTGCTGTTCTGTTTTAGAAACTTATGCTCCTTACAGTTTTGTACCATGTTTTTCTCTTCCAGGTTATACGATCCCTGATGACACTTGGCCAGCGCTGATCACCGTCACGCCAAGTCAGGATTTCTCGATGTCCTGGTTTGTCCCTCCTGGCACAAGAATGCCTGAAAACACTGACACATCGGTCACAGTGCAAAGCAAACCTGAAGCCACCGTCTATGTCAGGTGAGGAGAATGATTTTTTTTTGTTTGTTTGTTTTTTTAAATCGTTATATTGCAGTTTCATTTTTACAGTCTTTAAACACATCTTGACCAGGGCTTGGATCTGTTTAACGAACGTTCTGCACACTTGTTGTTTGTTATTTTTTATTTCCCTCCTGATCCTGAGACAGTTAATGCACGCAAAACAAAACGGTGAAAGAAAAGAGAATGTAACTGAACACCAGGCCATGAACGGGACACATCCCAGCTTCAATTTCACACTGAACGATCAACAATGAAGTGTACGATGTAATCTGAAAGTCTTTTGTCATTGTTTCTTCGTTAAAGGGTCTTCAGTGGCGCTCCAAGCATCCAGAGTGGTAAAGACAATGCCAACGCACTTTGGAATGCCATGGATGAAAACTGTACTGATCTGCCGACATACACCGGGGCTGGTTATGATTCTTATTTGTCTTTACAACACCACAATGAGATCTGGATCTATGCTGATGATATCAGCTGTAAGAAAGACAAGTAAATGTATCAGAATCACAGGCACTTTTTTCACACTTGTATTCTAGCTGCTTTAATGAACAGGTGTACCTCTGGTAACCTGATGGACGTGCTTGAATGTTTTTGCTGTAGGGAAACCGGTTTCAGGAATGTTGTCTGATTATGCGTCTTGTTCCAAACATATCTGCTCGAAATAAAACATACACGTCTATCCTTGTTCCAATAAATAGCTGACAGTTATATCTATGTTTGCATGCTATTGTCACGTTCTTCCCACCTATCTCTGTCTCTGTTGAATAGACTGTTCAGGTCAGCCCTCCAGGGACTCCCTGCCAAAAGTAAAAGCTATGGAAGTGAACAAAGACGCATCTCCCAACACACAAAAATGTGATGTTTATCTGCTCCTCCATCCACGTAAGACTTGTTTGTGCAAAAGCAGAAAGAAGAATGAGGAAGGAGGTTATTTATATGATGAAGGTGCTTCTGGAAATAAAGGTATTTCTGTTTCATGTCTTGTTCTGAACCGGTGAAAAATATTGATGTAAAATATTGATATTGATGTAAAGGTTAAAAATTCAAAAATGCAATTCAATTTAAATGGTCAAATGTCCGGAGAAATAATCTGATCTGAGCAAACTGATAAATTCCAGAATTAGCAGGCTTGCTGATGTAATGTGATACCTAATATTGAACACTAGATGGTGGTGTAGGTGCAGGTAAAAAAAAAAAAAGGCTGAATTTGATTTGGACAGATATTTTTCCTCTATAGCTGAATTACATCATGTGTCAGTCATGTGACAGGGAGTCACATATCCTCACATGTATATGAAACTTTTTATGTTATGATTTCATGATTTTGAATAGGTGTGAAAGGGTGTGTTGACAAAACCATGACGATAAAATCAGTAGAACTTTGAAAACAAGGTTACATAAAAACTCTCTCCAATCCAAACACAGTAAAAAGGTAGGAGGAAACATTGACATGTAACACTACAAACCCTTCAGCACCATTTTGGATCTGTTTCTGTGATTGTGGTATGAAGAGCCATAAGTCTGACATTTGAGGCCACTGCACAAGATCAACAGAAGCAAAAGCATAAGAAATGCATAAGCATAAAAGTGCTTCACACAACAAATGAGTTGGTTTGCCTGACTACAAATAAAGACAGGTACTTTTAATTCTCCCAAAATGTCTTGAGGCTGAACTTGCAGCTTTGGTGCCCCCTGGTGGCTGTGGGGTCCTATTCATCCGCATAGTCCACATACAGCAACAAATAGCCTTAAGTTGACTGCAGCTGTTTTTAGCTCTATTGCCCAAGACAAGTTTCCCCTTGGGGCAATAAAGTATATCTTATCTTATCTTAAGTCACTTAGCTTTCCACCATTGGTGACAGCACAGCAGAGGTCAATCTAAATACTATGCTATGGACTGCAGAGTGTTTCACTCATCCCAGTGTACCGTTGGATCTACACTTCCCCCCTACACTCTGCAGGACTCATACAACTGTGTATGTGAGACTGTGTTCTTCCCTTAGATGATGAACTTTGTCCATGCATACACAAGTGATTTTATTATATCATGTACCTACAAATGTGACATACTGTACAGTGTGTACACACTTTTCCTATATTAAAAATATGTACTTAATACTTTACCTATATTTATGTAATCATTTTTATCTTTGAATTTTGAGCCTTTATATTTTGAAGGTTCTCAGGCATCCAAGTCAACTTTCTAAGAGAAGGGTTATATCTGGGGCAACTGGAGTCCAAGAGGCTTCTTCAGTTCTGACTGACTGGTAGTAAAGATACAGTAGATAAGATAGATGATGACTGTTAACGTAACTATTGTTTGGACACCTGTAAAGCTGAACATTAGCATGGGAAGTGGACGGGTTTATGTGTATGAGGTGTATCATGATATTCCCTGAATCTTTACCAGACTACACTTAAATTAGAGATTCTCCATACTGTACCAGAGGCTACGTCCCATTGACTGCAGCCACCTATCATTAGCGTTAGCGCACTGAGTGTTTGAGTGCAGGCCGGAGCTATCGGCTTGTCTTCCCCTATCATGTACAGCATGAGTCACTGATATAGACACAGCAGCTCCAGAAGGCTCGGTAAATGCTGCATAGCAGGGTTCTCTAAGAGAGCATAAAGCAGCCTTCAACTGGAGCAGTATAGCACTGTTCCTCACCACAAGACCCTCTTCCATTCAAAGGACTCACTCAGTCGCCACAGCAACTGTTTCTATAGTGGGAAGCCAGGCCCCATGTGTCAGGGTATGTAATCAGACTTTTATGGAAAGCTGGAGTAAAGGTAGAGGAGTGTGATCGTGTGACTCATACTTAATGACGACTTACTCACCCATCTACCCTTTTACATGCCTATCAACTTTCTCCAGATGAAAGGAACACTTTTAGAATTGCATTTAATTGATTGAGAAAATAACTGTATATATACCAACTTTAAACCTAATATGTTTTAGACTCATGTTTGACCATAGACTGTTAAAACCTGACACCTACAAGTATGCACTGTAGCATGAAAAGGTGGGGACGAGAAAAATCTGGAATAGACAAAGAAGAATCCTGGGAAAACTGTGACAGATTTTCCTGGATGGAAATTCTTCTCTACCAAGTGCCATGAAGTTATTATGAAGGTTATTGATCAGTACCAAGCAAGAACGCACCAATCTGCTATGGAAAACCTACAAGACCAATTTCCTCTTGCTGTACTTTCCTTTTAACAATCTCTGTGAGCACTTCATTTACTGATAAACAGAGGAAGATCATAGAAGATTGTATGAACCTTTAAATGAGGCAGTCGAGGCAAAAACGCAAGTCTGTTCTTCAACAGATCTCAGTGGTTGGGAGTATTACATTAAGCAGCACATTTAGAGAAAAGAGGATACTCTCATCTGGCTTTTGGGGTGATTTTTGGAACAGGTTCTTTGTGTTCAACTTTAAGGCAAAAGAGCTGAGTAATACTGACAGTCAGGTTAAAGAGCTGCTAGATGTGATTGAAGAAATGTTGTCCAGAGGTCAGAGTGCTCCAAAGAAACAGCAGAA
The DNA here is from genome assembly GCA_028641955.1 of Protonibea diacanthus. Classification (NCBI taxonomy): domain Eukaryota; kingdom Metazoa; phylum Chordata; class Actinopteri; family Sciaenidae; genus Protonibea; species Protonibea diacanthus. The sequence goes on from CM053989.1 coordinate 22,622,003, forward strand.
ACCGAGGATAACAAAGAAGCTAGTGATGGAGCCGGTGATGGGGATCTGAAAAAGACCACAGAGTCAGGGAAATGGCACAAGATCTGGTAAAAGATCTATGCGTTGGTTTACATGTGGTGGTACTTTGTGCAGGGATCGCTTTACCCATGAACATGTCCTTCTTTGGTGTTGTCAGACACATCTTGTTCAGGGACTAAAGGTCAGACTTACGCAGATTTTTGCACTTGTTTTTCAGGCGACGCATTCTGCCCTGAACACATTGTTGCATGTGCATGTCAGGGAGGATCAAGCAAATAATAGGAGGAGACAAAGGTAAATTATATATTCAGCTGGATTTACTAAGGTCATGCAATTTATGATTGTCAGTCTTGCAGAAATTTTCTCTGCCTCTGGGGGCCAGGTGTAAAAATAGCACAAATTGGATTTACAAGAGCCACGAGGAAGGATGCGGTGAAGAGAAGAAACACGCAGAAACATGCAGCAAAGCAAAACTGCAGCCGCGAAGATAAACAAAACTTTCTTTTGTTAAGACATTCTAGTGCGTGTTCGGGTGATTTTACCTCACCATGACCCACCTCCACTTGCTCCACACTGCTGGACCTGCTGCTGCACCTCTCTCTCTAATGATAATAAAGATTATTTTATCAGAATTGTATGAGATAAGCTTAACAAACTCATAGAAATCCAATCTCTGAACTGCTCCTATGAGCTCTCCTTCAGTCAAAGAGTTGACTGTAATGGGATACTATCTTCGTAAATCTGCTACTGAAGACACACAGATTGTGCACAAACTCATTGAATATCAGTCACACTTCGCAAAACTATTCTGTGCGTCTTTTCTGAAGATGAAGCTAAGTTAGCTTAGCTATTAGGGCTTGCCATGAAATTTGGGACAGACACTCACCCTCAGGATGAAGTGAACTGATGATCTGACTTTTCATCTAGCTCCATCTTTGGGTCATAATTTGAATTTGTCCAAATTTGGAACACAGTTCATGCTATCTGTCATCCCTGACTGGTCTGGCTACCTGAGATTAAGTTTAGCGTTGTCGTGTCTGCTCAGTGTAATGGATAATGAGCATTTCAGTCTTGTCAGATGCAGGAAAACTAGAGATGTGTAGGCTTCCTCTGGGCTTTTTTTTATGTGAGGTTGGATAATAGCTAACACACAGAAATATCACTTACTCAGACAGCCAGCCATCACGACTCTCTGTACCAAACTTTGTTGCTGTCCAGTAAGTAGATGAGTTAGAATGGCTGTAAAATAGCATTCCATCCAGTAACTAGTGAGCTATTTCAAATCTGAACCAAAGTGCTGGGTTGACATTGTGACTGACTATTCTGAGCTAGAATGGCTGACAATAAAAATTTGGACAAATCAAAATATTTTTTTTTGGCATGTATAAGCTTACAGTACATTTATACAGACACGATCCGTGTAATAGGAAAAAAGACTGATGTTTGACTAGTTCCCAGTGGAATGGGAGGATGCTTACAGTACATTGGTACATATGTCATATATCAGCGACACGAATTATAATTTGCTGCAGGTCCTACACCAGATTCAGGTGATGCTGGCCCTAATAAAAATAAACTATTATTCAAAAATGTTTTTGTATGATGTAACACACAAGTCAGAAGAGTCCTCAAAGAATGGAACCAGTAATTAAATAAGAAGGGAAAAAGTTCAAGAGATCAGTTGAAAGTAACTAATCCAGGATCAGTAAGACAGAGCCAGAAGATGGATGAATCTCCACAAACATCCTGAAGACCATAACCACGTCAGCATCGGTTCATGAGTGTAATAAATAATCAGTGCCAGTCTCTCCCCTGTTACTCCAATATCTCCAGAGTTCAGGCTTTGTAAACACACGGAGCTGACAGGTGTTAAAGCTGCTCTCTCATGATATGCTAGAATAAAAATACTTCAAAGACATAATTAGCTGAATTTATACAAGCAGTTATAATTTTGAATTCTTGCCTGACCCACTTTAGTTTAAAGCTCATTAATTTGACCTGTCCACACAGTGAAATGTAAAAACTAAATTTCCCAAGTTCTATTCTTTGTCTCCTTAATGTTGTTTGTTCATTTAACTGTTGTTACTCTGTTAAATATGTTACATTTTTTCCTTCTCATTTTCTCTTCCTGTAAAACAAAATGATGTAATATTTATGACTCATCTTCAACTGGGGAAGAAAATTCACATTCAGGCTAAAAATACAGCGTTGCAAAAGAGCTTGCAGTTAGTTCAGACATGTCACATGTTGTAACAGCAGGACAGAGAAATGTGAATGTGGTAGTTTTTAGACACTACGGTCTACGGTCACATGAGTATCAGCACTGTCCTGAAAAGTTTCATGGAAACTGTAGTTTTTTCTGTGCTCACAAAGTAATGAGTGTTTAATGGACGAACAGATTAAACAAATGCTGAGTGAATGACTGCACTGAGTTACAGAAGTCATTAGAACAGAGTTTAGCCTGGACATTATGACTTAGTCTCGCTGTGGTTATCACATAATGGCAATTAATCATTAGCCAGTGGAGCAATTTTATAGCAGGAGGGTGTGTTTGAATTTCTTAAATGAACTTGATAGTTTGATATTTGATATTTTCAAGGCTTGTATCTTGAAATGAACGAATGAGCCCAGGAGTTGGACGTTTTTTACAGGAGGAGAGTAGCTGTTACACATTATCTTTTACTGGGACAAGTATGGGACAGCACAATTTGCAAGGGAGGACAATATATAGCTCTTATCCTGTCCTGTCCTTGGATATCGTAAGCGAGGCTTAGGTTAAGAAAGCCATTAACATCTTGTTATTTACCCAGATAGTAAAACACAAGGTATTTAACAGCTTTCCCATTTTATCACAGTACAAAGTAGAAAGATTGTGTGACAGGGCCCCAAAAGAAATTTCCATTACGAGGTCTTATCCTCCTCCTCCTGTTCTAACAGCATGAGTGATGGAGGTGAACGGGCAGCTCCTTATCGATCACATCCTACTTGCTAATAAACCACACCTGTTTTGCTCCATATATTCTGTTTCACGTGACTGAAGAGAGATGCTACTTATGCTTCACTTCACATTAGCAGCATGCTAGCAAGCTAATGTCTGTTGTGGCAAACTGACAAAAATCAGAGTGCCTCATGTTTTCACATTTTACAAACATCCAGCAGTCATTGTGCTTTATTGTGTTAGTCAGGCATTTATTACACAGATGAAGCTTTGAATGTGAGGTATGCTAGCTGTATTCATGCTTAGTGGTTTCCACCATGAAACGTGGAGGAGGAGGTGTGATGGTGTTGGAGGTGCTTTGATGGTGACACAAGTAGTTCAGAATCTGATATAAATATTCTGCATTTTATGGAGCAGTTAGACCATCTCGTTAATACAGGTGTGTATCTCTAATATGGACTGAAGCTGATTTAATTAAAAAAAAAAAACATTTGATAATTTTGATTATCAAATGATTACATCGATCTTTGTTCAATACATTTTGACTTTTGGACTTTACAATGCTGTGGAGTTATTGGAAATGTTTGGATCACCAAACATGGCGAGTCCAAATACAGCACTTTTAGCTTAAGAATACATGTGAAGTTCACAGATTTAGAATTTCTGTTTATATGTGCAGAATTTATTCAGTTTGTAAAACTTCAGTTTCTATGTCGTTACTAAGACTTGTTGGAGTCTACTGCTGTGACCTCCAGGTATTGTGTGTTTGGCAAGCAAAAGCAAACTGCCCCAAAACATGAATAAGTTAAGTTGGTACTTGTTGTATAATCGTAATATTAATTTTGAGGGTGAATTTTTACTTATTATTGGCACTTCAGTGACGCTTATGACCACATCACTGTTGTGCCAATAATAACGTTAAAGCACACCCTCTCATGTAATATTGCTTAATTCACAGCCAGCAAGGTTATTTAAGCATTCTACAACAACATGCCATCCTGTCTGCTTTGCACATAGTGGGCCCAGCATTTGTTTTCCAACTGATGGAGTGCTGCATCAGATGACGTGGCTTCGTCATTTGGAAGATTATGTTTAAATTTACCAGTGTATTCTGCAGTTGTTTGCACCTGATGTGATATTTAAATACATATGAATGCTGTCAGGAATCCAGTTTTTAAATATAACAGGTCTATGGAAAGGAACAAATTAAATCAAAAGTCAGTCATTCTCCTTTTCACTCCTTGTATCTCGGTCTCTCATGCACAAATAGTATGTGATTTCGCTTGATTTCAGATTTGATTGGAAGTGACATGCTCATTTTAGAGCATCACACTGAGGCTGGCATCTCAGCCAAAGAGCATGAACTGGTGGAAAAGCTTCCACTGATTTGTATTAGTATGAAATACGTATGAGAAAAAATCTGTAGTGTGAGTGGCTGAAAAGTCTCTTCAGCCTATTATTGTCTTTTTCTCTCTGTAATTTCGTAATAAATCTATTTTCTTCTCTCTCTCTGACGCACATGCACACGCAGGCCTGCTCGAACCGTGTGTGTCTGTCACGCCCATGTGAGCCTGTGCGTGTGTGTGTGTCCTCTTGAGGACAGTCGAGTCTGATAGGAGAAGTCAGTGTCAGCCCTGAGGGAAGACGCCTGCTAATAGAGTTTGCTCTGTGGAGGAGAGTGCTCAAAGAATGCAATGTTGTTGATGTATTCAGCTGTGTGTGTGTGAGTGTGTGTGTGTGTGTGGGTGGGTAGGTAGGTGGGTGGATGTGTGCATACACACAGCTCATAATAGCCATTTGTTTTAGGTCCCTGTGCATTTCTTTTTACTCTGCACACACACCGCAATGAGTGTATTAAATACGAATATTTGTATATATTTTTGTATATATTTAATATTTGCAGTCTATGTAAATGAGCAAGAGCCTAACTAATCCAAATTAATAATAATAATAATAATAATAATAATAATAGTATGCAGTACAAATAAGGGTATTATAATAACAGTCGTAGCATGATCATGTAGCAGTGCGTTTATCATTTTTAAAAGTATGTTTTTCATGCTCTAAAGTAAAAGAACGCTCTTCACTCTTTATTTATTTTAGATTTATATTAACGTCATCTCTGTGAGCCTAGCTAAGCACAAAGACTACAGTACTAGCAGCTCAAAAGTTCCCCTTCAAGCTGAAAGCCAGCTGGCAGCCGTCTTCCAGCTGACTCCCAGCCAAGTTCCAGCGGCTAGAGTGACCACCCTCCTTCTCCTGGGCGTGTTTATTTTTTTACTATAACTCCACCTATTTGTTTAATTACAGGGTATGACCAGGAGATGGCACTTCTCTCACAGATTTTTTTTTTTTTAACAGTTGTTCTACTTTACGACAACACATAATGTAGGCTACACCCACAGAGACCTGTATTATCGATACCAATACCAATACTGATACTTTTTACTACTACCATCTACTTTTGTGTAGGGGAGAGCAATGTATCATAATTTATTAAGTGAATGCATCAGCAATATAGAAATTTAAATGAAAACTTGAATTTTCATGATTATTTATTTCTTTTGTAAGTTTTCCTTTAATTAATCATGTTTATGATCAGGCAAATAAAAATACTATCATTAAGTAACTCAGAAATGTTTATAGAAAATTTATAATCTGTAATCTGTAATCTGCATTTGCAATTGTGGCAGAGTGACTACTGTGTGTCATCAAGCTGTGAACAATTGTGGTGATCACGGGGCAGTGTTGTAATCCTCATAGGTGAGAGAGGATCAGTTGCGTCAGCTGTGTGGCTTTCTGCCTCTGCTCGGGGGCTGGCGTTGGAAGTGTGGCGTGGTTTGGCGTGGCGGTCGCACGATCCAGCAAGGCGCAACTTTTCTTTCATACTCACAGAGTGGGCCAGCTGTCTGGAGCGTGTGTTAGCACTGCGTGTCTATGCGCCGCACGGCGTGTGTCTATGTGCTGCACGGCGTGTCTATGCACTATAGACATCTGACCAGTGATTCCCCGTTTCGCATCATCAGCAGTGGCGGCTTGCCAAGGTTGGTAGGGTGGAGTCCTTCAAGTCGGTGCGTGGCATTCAACTCCTAAGTTAAAGCGGCATAGTTGTGGTGCGCCACTCTCATTCGGAGTGCTGAAGCCTCCACGTCCGCCAGTGGCTTACCTGCTGAAGCGGCCCTCCACGTTGCAGGGCCTCTACTGCTGTTCTGTTTGGGCTGGTTTTGTTAGTGCCTGTCACTATTTTTTCACTTAACCATTTTTCTTTTTGTTTGTGTGTGTGTGCGTGTGGGTCTCCTCCTGGGCCATACAGCACTGTCGTTTTAATGGTATTGCGTGATTGTTGTGTAATATGTTGATGGCATGTGTGGTTCCTTTGTCTTCACCTTAAATTGATTAACTCACTGGGTCAAGTGTGGACAATATTTGGGACCCTGTGATCCTGGTGTGGGCGTTTGGGGCCCAATATATTGTGGTACCAGGACCGCACTAGGTGCAAATCCTCACCCCGATAATGTGTTGCCTAACTTCTCTTTTTTTTTCTTTGATAGGAGCTGTGGTGCCACTGGCGTGAGTGACTGGCTGGTCCCGGTGGTGGTCGTCCCCCTCACTTCCTTGTATAATAGTCCACTTGGGTGTCAATCATTTGTGTGTAGGCTTTCACATGTGGTGTATCATAAGGACTCCTTCCCCTTTCCCTTGTCAGCAAGTGATCTCCGCCGGTGAGCCCTCAGTCTCTGCAAATTGCACTTTAGAAGCAATCTAATCAACGCTTAGACAAAGGGGCTCATCTCAATTGCACAATGTTACGCTGATTGCAATTTTATTGAAAATCTTTATTGTATTTTAAAAAACAACCAAATTTTTGTAATAATAAACTTTGTATTTTGTGTTGGAATCACGTCAAGTGCCAGTGTCTTTCGTACCTGTGTCCCTTGAACATAAACTGGTGGACTCCTGTAATAATTTCTGGGGGTGTAATTCCCCCAGTGGCGTTGTTAGTCTGTAAAAATATAGCTTAAACCAGATTACCCTCGCTGCCTTGTCACACAATTAAGAAATTAACAAATTAATTAATTAACAAACTCAAGATTTTTTTTTCCAATTTGAAATGTACTAAGTAAGTTGTGCAAATAAATAAACAAAAGAAAATACTCCTACTGGCTCTCTGTTTTTTTGCCCTCCTGTGTCCTAGAAATTATCCAGAGGGTCCCATTTTGGGACCTGTCCCCCTGTTGAGAACTACAGATTTATAGGTTTTTGTTCATAAACAATAACATGTTTACATTTTTCCCTGAACTTCTCTTCTCACTTAGTAACTGGCCTGCCTTGGAGAAAATCCTTTCAGCTGGTACAGATGTTGCAATTGATGGCTTGATGAGTGCCATTGCCAAAGCCTGCATATACTGCCTCTTCTTCATTTGTGTGTCACCTCTCTTCATGGCATTCTCCTTGTGTATGATCCATGAGTTTATCACACCAGTGTTCATCATGCCACATAGCACACACAGTGGCCACCTCTTGGTCTTTCATCCACAGCCGTATTGAGCACATATCTGGTCGGAAGTATCAACACCTCCCTTCATTTGGTTGTAAAACTCAATCACTTCAGGCTTGTGAGTGGGTCCAAACTTGGTTGTGTGTGCGTGGATGACAAGAGTAGGACAAGCTGCGTCACGGAGGAAGGACACCAAAGTTAGTTATTTGGTGAAAAGAAAAGCACTGGAGCCTGGCGTGCGATTTTCTTTATCTTTCATCACATGTGGAATCTTTGCTTGGTCAGATCCTTGGTGAAATAACGGCCAAGACTTTGACCACCCTGTGGTCGTGTCACCTGCTTCCCCAGGTATGGTATCCCTGCCAAGAGACATCATGGCTGTGGACATCATTGGCAAGGACAAGCTTGATTCCATATTTGGCAGGTTTGTTGGGGATGTACATCCTAAATGGACACCTCCCTTTGAATGCCAACAGCTGTTCACCCAGTTATCTTTTCCCTGGGCACATACAACTTTTTACAGTTGTCGATGAATATGTCCCATATTTTTCTAAAGGGAGCAAATTTGTCCATGGCCTGTCTTTCCTGCCTTGTGTCAGGGTCATCAAATCGCAGACAGGCAAGGAGGAATGAAAAGTGACCCTCAGACATAGCAGCACGGTACACAGGTGCCCCAGTACTAGGGTTCCACATCTCCTTAGTTGACAGATGGTTGTCCTTCTGACAACCACCAAATATAAAAATCCCCAGCATTGCACGCACTTCTGCTGCTGTTGTTCTCTGAACTGTAGCTGTTCTCTGATATTTTGCAGCTTCAGCATCAATACGGATGTTTGTCCATGTCACGATTTCGTCTATGATTTAGTCCTCAAAAAATAATGTGAAGCTCTTCTCAGGGGTGTCAGCATTTGATGCTTCGGGTGTTGGTCCTGGTGTAAAAGCAGGCATAATGTTCCATGCCATTGTCCTGGTGGTTGCTGATGTCTGAGGCTGACAACCTCGGAACCAATGGAAACCAGAGGTACTCCTGTAGGAGCTGTTTTCAAATCTCACAACAGGGGACACGCCATCATCCTCATCCTCATGGTGTAGTCTTCTCTCTCTGCGACCAGCATGAGGTGTGGCAGGGACAGCTTGAGGTGTAGCAGCTCTACTAGCAGCTCTAGCTTCTTTTCTGAGTGCTGCAACTTCACTTGCAGCTAGCTAGCTAAAAGCTTGGCTCTAGTAGAAAAAAAAAGAAATCTGCGTAGCTAACGACTGCAGATATAAATTAACATTAGCTAAATGTTATTCACTTGTTAGCATGCCAGAGTAACCAAGCCTGTGACAGGATGACAGCTGTGGATGAAATGGGGCAGAGAATGTGGCCAGCCTGAATGTTGTTTCCCTTGAAAAGTGCAGAGTGCCTGATTTAAACACACAAACACTAACATTAACGGGTAAATTCCACCCATAAAATGTTACTCTCTATCACTAACATTTTTTTTTCACCCAAACGCATGCCTCTTTAAAAAACCATAGATGGGAGGAGGGAAATAAACATACCATTAATGACATCAGTGAGCAGCCTGATGCTACCCAAGGACCCATGCAACTCAGACAGCAGCAACACAATGAAAATCACCAGAATTGTGTGCGTGAAAATCACCCAGCGATAGTATCATAGGCGGCGCTATTAAGAGGCTAGGGGAAGCTTAGCTTCCCCAAAGTTGTCACCAAAAAATAAAAATAAAATAATAAAATCATGTTTTTTATTTTTATTATTAATTTTATTTTAATAAGAGGTGGGAAAGACATTAAAATGCACTTCTCAAGGTTTTATTTATTAGCCTAGTTAATTTTATATTGATATTAGCCTGTGGATGATGGTATTTTGATACTGTGTCATTACGTACAGACAGCGAAGCCATAGCAACAACGCAGCGTGGGAGCTAAAGCTAAGGCTAACTCTACGCTAGTCACAGACTAGTACAAGAATGAAAAGAAATCAGCCTAAAACGGATATTAGAAATTTTTTCAATGTCAAAATTAAAAAGTCAGAGTCCCATGCAGGAGGGCAATGTGAGCTGCAGCAGCACTGAAGCAGATAAAGTCACTGACCTACTTTATGACTCCGACTGCCTCTCACCGGATACCGACCACCGCCCTCCGTCACCAGCCTACCTGCAAACACCTGCTGTCTCACCGTTCTCCATTCAAATGTCGCCCATCAGATTTGGGGACTAAAGATAGCGGTCCTGCGCAACCAATTTTACCAGAATATCCCAAAACGGATTTCGGTAAACAGACCAGAGATTTTAGCTCTGAATATTTCAAAATTTATTTGTGGCTTGAGTATAGCAAGCAAGTAGATGCAATATTCTGTTTCCCTTGCCGACAGTTTCTGTGCAGTGTTAGGAACCAGGCTTTTACTGTTGGGGTCAGGGACTGGAGAAATATTCCACTCCAGCTGGGAGTGAAAGCGGACCTATCTGCCCCAAGTGACACGCGATGGGCCTGCAGATGGCATAACGTGTCAGCTGTGAAAAACTCTTTCAACTCCATCATGACCACCACTGAAGAATTTTCTGTGCCCCCATACCGCCGATTTACGGAGGCTTCAGGTCTGCTTCACAGCGTGGGAAAACTGATGCTGATGGTGCTTCAGGGCTGATGAAACAATATGCTTGCATGCTCTCCATCAACACTGATCTTGCCCACGCCGAAATGGCCATGGTGAAAATGAGTTTGGGTGGAGTAACTCTGGAAAATCTAAAAGCCGCTGCCTTGACTGGATTTTATCCAAACTTTACCAAAGTGCTTAAATTAGCACTGTCGCTTCCAGTTGGGACGGCGACTTGTGAGCGCGCATTTTCAGCGATGCGCTGGGTACGCAACTGGATGAGGACAACCATTGCCCAGCAGAGACTGTCATCGCTGTCGCTTCTGTACATCGAGAGTGACATAACTAAGAACATTAAACCTGAGGAAATCATTGAGAAGTTTGACACAAAGGCCCCGCGGCGAATGCTGCTTCATTAAGGTAAAAATATATGTAATTATGATTATAATTAATTAATCTTTTTTTGGCATACAGAAAAATGAGTATGGAATAATTCTGCTGCGAGATCTGATTTTGATGAACATAAATCATAATAATAATTATTATTAATAACACTGTAGCCTATCTGCCTATGGGTAAAGATTTTTTTGTTCTTTTTTTTTTTTTGTCCCGTAGCTTCCCCAAACCCCTTGCCCTAGCGCCACCTATGGATAGTGTTCTAGGGTTAAGAAAAAGTTACAAAAAAAAAACAGTCCATTAGACCAGTGGTTTTCAAAGTGTGAGGCACATCTCCCCTGGGGGGCGCCAGAGGACTTCAGGGGAGGCGCGGCGCGGGAAATACAAAAAGTGGATTAGTGCAAAAAGTGTATTATCTGCTTAGGTAACTACAGCGGGGGAAAATGTATCGATTTTTAGTACCTAAGGTGAAAGTGAGAGTGGACACAGAGGCGAGCAGAAAACGGAGGAAGTATGACCCTGATTATTTCAAATTTGGTTTTTCATACACTGGGCCTGAGGTGCTCGCTAATGACAGTATGCGACCATGTAAACTCCGGCGTCATATTGAAACTAAGCACCACAGTTTAACAACTAAGCCGCAGGAGTTTTTTGATAGGAAACTTAATGAATTGCGGTCACAGAAGAAAGCCATCCAGACATTTGCTACTGTTAATACCAAGGCAACCGAGGCGTCATACCACGTAGCGTTATGCACTGCGAAGGCGGGGAAACCCCACAACATTGGTGAGACGTTGCTCCTCCCTGCTGCCAAAGATATGTGTTCGGTAATGATGGGTGAAGCTGCATCCCGATGTCTGACAACACCATCCAGCGCCGCATCTCCGACATGGCAGCTGATGTGAAAGAGCAGGTGCTGGACGCTATCCGTGATAGCCTTTTCTTCTCCATTCAGCTGGACGAGTCCACCGATGTGGCTAACTGTGCACAGCTGATGGTGTATGTGCGCTTTATTAAAGAGCTCAGTGTCCAGGAGGAGTTTCTGCTTTGCCATCCTCTACCGGCGCGCACCACAGCAGCAGAGGCCAGGCCTTGGCAACCAAGCGGATGCCCAAAGAGCTGCGCGCGGTCCTGGATGAGGCAGTAAAGATCGTAAACCTAATTAAATCACGTGCCATGAATGCCCGTCTCTTCTCTATTCTCTGCAATGAGATGGGTGCTCACTTCCATCAGCTGCTCCTGCACTCGAGGTCCGGAGTGCAAAGATTGTGTTTAAAAAATTTTAAACACAAAAATTGTGGGGGGGCTGGGGGGGGCAACATGGAGCTGCATCTGAACGGATCACAGATCCACAATGATCTGTTGCACCACTAGCCATGATTGTGCTCTGTCTCAGTTGATCGGCTCACTCGCTCACCCCAGCATCCCCACACACATACACACGTTTGTCACAGAAAATTGAATTTGAATTGTGAGAACTGAATGTTCAGTTCCAAACTAATAAATTCAATTTCAAATTACAATTCAGATTCAGTTTTTCAATGCAATGATTCAAATTGAACAATACAAATTCAAATTATGTGATTCAAATTCAGTTTTTTAATGCAATTATTCAAGTTAAGTAATTCAAATTCAAATATATATGCTTCAAATTCAGTTTCTGGTGGCACATATTTCAGCCCATACGTGTATATCACACAGAACCCACTTCTGGGACGCTTCTGAAAAGGAGGGGTTTGAAATGCTGGCCAGAACGGCCATCATTGTGGCGACCGCAGAGCACACGCAACACTGCGCACTCGCACCCGGTAGAATTTAGCAGTCAGCCTTTCAGAGAGTATTATTCTGATCCAACTTGTAGGCTACTGTGAGCCTCTGTGACAAGTGAATTTCCCCAGTCTTTTATCTTATCTTACCTTATTGCCAAAAACAAATGTAGAAAAACAGCAATATTATTAATTGTAAAATTTTGTGTAGCATAACGTTAGCGTAACATAGAGTAGAGTAGCTCCTTAGGGCAGTGTGGAACAAGTGAGCGGGCAGAGAAAGTGAACGGAGCAGCAACAGTACAGAGTGAGAGATTAGCAGAAAATTTAGTCTGTCAGCCAATAAATGCTACAGCTTCTCAAGCTAACGTTAACAGTCTTATGGAAGAGTAATGGGGCTAGTTCTCGTAGCAAAGAGAGGCTAACATTAGCAGTACATTTTTTAGCTGCTAAGTAGCCTTAGCTACATTAATTAGCTGGTTGTCATTACTACCTGTGTGTGTCCAGAGAAGAGAGGAGAGGATCAGAGAGAGGAGCAGATTTTAATAAAATTCATTATTAATTTATTTCTTGCCTTAAGTACTGTTTGTTTTGTAGGTGAGGACTGACCTGGAGTTTTCTACAAAAGCCCATAAAAATCACATGCTCACAGGCTGGATGCAGGCTGTGTCATTAAGTCTTCTGACTTGTAAATAAATAAAAGCTGTGAGTAAGTTTCTGTGCTGTGATTTATTTTTAAAAAAAATTTCTACAGAGAAATGTTAAAAGCTGTAAATTGAGACAAATTACAAATGTGTTATCCTGTCTATAATGATTATGTCTATAACGGTCATTTAATTTGAAACTGTTCTCACATGAATACAGGTCGACGTCGCATTCTCATGGACACAGCAGCACCACCACTGAAATAAAATTCCAGGGGAAACACTGCATATGATGTGTTTTTTGACACATTATTTCCTTCCAGTTTGAGAGACCACAGTCATCAGGTCTACCAAAAATATAGACAATCCATTTCTCACTGCGTATGTTTTTTAAGCTCAGGGCCAGTGTCAATTTAGATTTTAAAGGCAAGCAGACGTGTAGACCGTTTTTGACAACAAATGTCACACAGGGCTTTACAGCATAAATAAATTAAATCAACCTAGATACATTGTTATTAAATTAAATTACTTGGGATGAAATCACTTAAGTTAATGTGGAGTGATGTACCCTACAAGGAGCCCCAAGGACAGTATGCAGCCCAAAATATTAAGCAAACATTCTGTTACTGAAGATGAAATTTTCCTTTGCCCGAGGACTTGCCACTGAAATCCCACAGTGTTTGAGCTGTTGTGCTGAGCATTCCCAAAATACTGTAGAGATATTTTTCATGGTATGTCGTGGCATTTTCATTGCACGGTAACAAGCAAGCCAAATGAATACTTGATTACAGTCCTGTGGCATCCATCCATCTTTCACTACATCTCATCAAGTGATCTAAGTTCACTGAAAGAGTGTGACTCCTTAATCCTTTACTGAACTCACTTTCTTTCAAAGAAGCAGCAGGAAACCGATAGACTGGCTGCATTTGAAGTTCAAAAATTTAAAAAAAAAAATGGGGAGGGAGCTACTGTTGTGCAAAAAGGAGCCTCCTCACCCTCACTTTGGCTGTCACAGCTTTTCTTTTTGTGGATCCAGCTCAGAAATCCCTTATTCTTCATTTTCTTCTTCTTTTTCTTCTCCTCTGTGTCTCTAATGTGACAACTGTTCCCTCATTACTCTTCATTTCTTCCCGACTCCTCTCCAAGTGCTGTTCTTTCTGGACCAGATTGATCTTCTCCTCCTCCACCAGTTTAAATTTCCTCTCCCAGTCCTGTTCTTTCTGGGTTAGGATGTTCTCTGAATTTCTTCTCCAGGGCATTGTATTCTCTCTACCAAGGTTTGTAGCTCTGGAGAAATTCAGTTCTGCAGCTTCTCAGCTCATCCATTGCCTCTGTGAGCTTCTGAGAGAATCAATCTCTTGCTTGTCCTTGTGTTTCATTTCCTGGTCTTTTTGGTCTTTTTTTTCTTCTCGTTTTTCATTCTCAGATGGAGAGATGGATGGATCCACCAGCTGTTCTTTGGTGGCCTCACAGCTCTGTTGTTTTGCAGCCAGCTCTTCTGAATTTCTCCTGCAGAGCCTTGTATTTAGTCTGCTAAGCGTCACTTTGAAGAAATTCAGCAAGATCATCATTGTTCTTCTGAAGATCCAGGATCTCTTTGTCCTTCTGGAGGAGTTCTTGTTCCATTATTTTCAACTTCTGCTGTAAGTCATTCTGCAACACTTCTGACTCCAGCCTTGCGGTCGTTACGTCATTTTTCTGCTTTCTCGGGAGCTGGATTTTATCTATCTCCTTGTTTTTAGATTGGAGCTGTTTCTCAAGGGAGGAGACCTGTGCCTCAAACGATGAAATGGTTTTGTAACTGTTCTTAAACTCAGTTTTAAACTCATTCTCCCTGAGCTTCAGAAGTCCCTCCAGTCTGTCGATCTGCCATTTATAATTGTGCAGATGAAATCAAATCATCCCTGTTTATATGAAAATAAAATGAGTGGCACGAAGCAATGGAGTCAGGAGTCGCAAGGAAAGGAGACACGGGAGGAAAGAGGTAAAAAATATCTCTCAAGAAATGAAATTATAATGAAAGTACAGTGCTAGCATAGTTGTGATGCTGATTTTGAGATGATAAAAATCAGGTTGAAAAACGTTATTTCGCAAACTATACATATAATGTTAGCTAGGTCTGATCTAGCTAACATTAGTAGCTTAGTTAGTGTAAAGTAGGCTACAAAAGCTAATATCGATTCAGTGTCTGCCAAGGAAAACATTGTAAAGTTCATTTGAATCTTACAGAACTGAAGAGGAAATGTAGCATACGTAGTTTTTTCTCACCAAAGTTAAAGGTGAGAGAAATTGAAAACTGAACTGATCAACTGAGCAAGGTAGACAGAGAAGATGAAGACTTGGGGAAACTTGTCAGTGTCAAAGTGTGATGAGATGGGGACAGAGTTTTAATATTTTGTGTATGATGTATTTTAGATCTATTGCCCATATAAATAAATATATCATATAAATAATATAAATAAAAATAAATAAAATTCCAAAATTAAATGAACCTAAAAAACTCTCCCGGGCTAAAATGTTTGTGTGTTTTAACACAGTCTGATGGTTATAACTAATCAATGACAGTTCCAAATTGATTTTGTTTCTACTAGTTGTTATATTGTATAATTAGTTCAGATGGAATGCAGTTTGAATCTTTCCTCCCCTCCATCTTCTAAACGTATCCAAGTCCAGGTGTGAGGTGCCAGTGCAGCCAATGTGCGAGAGTTTCCCTAAGATGCTCCAGGGAGGAGCCAGGAGAAGCTTCCGCAGCGACTGGTACAGGTCTCATCCCTGTTTAGAATACTCACAATCGGAAGATGCAGCTTACGTTTTGCTTGTAGGCATTTTTCCCTCCCCGATGCTCCAAGGACTGTTTTCACCTCATTTGAGGGTTATCGTAACTGGAAAAAGGCTACAATGAAAGACAGTGGTTTCTGTTCTCATGCCAGATCTGAAGGCCATGCAAATGCAATGTCTGCATGGCCAGAGAACAAGAAAATTATGGATAAAAATACCTCAATGTTTGGACTAATGGATGAGCAAAAAAGAAGCAGGTGGCTGAAAATCAATACTACATTAAAACATTAGCTGAAATTTTAGTTCTAATAGCTACAGAAAACATAGCACAGCGGGGTCACAAGGAGTCTCTGGACTCAGAAAAAAAGGGTGTTTTTCTGTCTATGCTGACTTGGGTAACCATAACCCCATCATTAAAAAAAAGCAAAATACAAATACAAATGCAAAATACACGAGTAAAACAATACAGAATGAAGTACTTGAGTGCTTGGCTGCAATGGTCAAAGAGGAAATCATCCAGGAAGTTAAAATGAGCGAGCAGTTCTCAGTTATTGTTGATGAAACTAAAGATGTTCAAAAGAGCAAAGAGCTGGAGTACAAGAAAACCTTGTAGGCCAGGGCTACGATGGGGCAGCAGTGATGGGCGGGGCACATACAGGTGTTCAAGCAAAAATAAAAGAAGTAGCCATGCCTTCTATGTTCACACTGCTTGCACACTGCTTGAACTTAGTTATGGTAGACGCTGTAAAAAGTGTGGCAGATGCAGGAAACTCATTATTGTCTCATATTAGTGCAGTGGGAGATGTTTGATGGTGCACCAAGGGAACTCCAGCAGCTAAGCTCCAGCTACGTTGGGCCTGTAGCATGTCGCAGTGTTATGGACAGGTTGCCTACAATAGTACAGGTGTTTGAAGAGATTGCATCTGAGAACCATCCACAAAGAGCTGTTGAAGCAAGAGGGATATTGGTTCAGATTGATCTGAATTTTGCTGGATCTCTTGTTCTGTTCAGAAAGGTCCTGCGTGACATGGTCCACTCTAAAACAGTGGTCTATGCTAAGGCTGAACTTATTGAAGCACTTAAAGAGACACTGGTCCAGTACCATAGTCAAGCCTTTTTTGAGGAAATGTGGAGTGAAACACTTGATTAGCGAAAACGGCCAAGACAGACAACAAAGGTGCTTCAGGATACTGTCATCCACTCCACCTTGGGACAGCATGTAGTTCCAGATAGCAGTTCTGGATAACATGATTGGAGAAATAGGAAGAAGATTTTCTAACACAAATTGTAACATTATGCAGAGTGTCCATGCACTAAATCCCTCAAGTCCAACTTTTTTGAGAGAGGAGGCTGTTCTGTTATTGACTGAAGCTTATGATTCAAATATTGAGGATCTCAAACACGAGTTACATCAGAGGAGGAGAGTACTAGACAGAAAAAAGGGGGGAAAGGAGAGTCCTACTCTAATGGAGTTCACTCAGTTCACGCAAGTTGTTTAGGTTGTGTGTAACGGTTGTTTTACCTGTGAGCAGTGCATCCTGTGAACAAAGTTTTTTATCTCTCCCTCTCTCTCTCTCATCGCTCATAAAGACTTATTTGCGGTCTACTATGCTGAACATGAAGCAGTGTTGTTGTTATTGTTGTTTTTTAATGTCTCTTCTTTTGTATATACAGTATAAAACTGTCCAGAAACAGCCTGTATGAACCTACTCACAAAATGTTTTTGTACTTTTTCAGACTGGGAGCAAAATGTATTTTTATGTGACTCCTTTTCAGGTTTGTGGAGATTTTGATGTAACATACCCTTTTATAACTCTGTGAGCCTTTTTGTGTAATGTGTTGATACAGCTGCTCATATTTACATGCATGAAATGTCCCTTTCATGTCGCCTTAACTGCTGTGAATATATAATGTAGTGTATTTCTCATCACTTTATCAGTAAAGACATCATCTGCCAAAAAACTGTTCAAGCTACTGAGGGACAAATGGGGAGAATGGCTGTTCTGAATAAACAATAAAAGCGATGTCCAGTACCTCGTTTGAGTGCCGTGACCCATGTATTTTCACAGTGTATTTATGCTCAACTTAGTACAGCTCAGTCCTCATGGGTAAGTTTTTCTTTGGAAATTCCTGCCCCCCTCTCGCCACCCCATAAATATATTTCTAGATCTGTCCCTGCAGCCTGTCACACCGGTATGTCAAGTTGAGTTTTTTTGTCCTGTCTTCGTATTTGTCATGTCATTTCCTGTTTTATTTTGAAAAGTAACTCTCCTCTCGTTTCAGGTCACTTGTCCTTCCTCCTGTCGATTGTCTTCCCTGATTCCTGATTGTGTCCACCTGTTTCCCCTTCCCTAATGTGTGCTTATAGTCTGTGTCTCCCTTTGTCCTGTGCCAGTGTGTCTTGTCCTCAGTCAAGCATCCACTAGCTGTTACCTTGTCACAGTCAAAGAAAGTATTTCACAGCTGTCTGCCTCGTCAAGACAGTTTTTTGTTGCCCGTTTGTCATTTACGTTTCATAGCCCTTTAGTTGAGTGTTTTGTGTTTTTCAGCCGAGTTCCTCTAGTAGGTGTTTTTATTTCTTTTTCTGATAGTAGCTTTTTCCCTCCCTGGAGGCGTTTACTGTTGTTTCAGTTTTTTCTTTTCCCCTTTAGGCAGTTTTCTGTTGTAATTTTATAGCCATCCCTCTTTTCAAGGCGCCTTCTGTTCACTGTTTTTGCTAGAATAAAGTCTTTTGTTCTACTCGACCATCTCTGCATCCGAGTCCATTCTCTGGGTCCTGGCCCTGTCACAGCCAACCCAAAACGCCATGCCGTGTACACTGCCACCAGGCTCCAGGAACAAGACACACCTGAGCTCTGATTGCCTTCACTGTATATGTACATGCTGCGCGGACCTCAATCAGTGCACCTGAGTGCCCATGTTCTGGCGGGTGACAAGGGAGCAGGGATAACCCCTAATCTGCCACACAATTATTGTTGGGAAGTTTGAGTCTTTTAACTGACTGTTCCTTTGCTCTTGGACGGTAAAATGAACAAATCTTTTTTTAAGTCATTTTGTTCATTTTCGTTCATTCACTAGTGCAGCGCTGTAGCTCTCTTGTGGCCGACGTAAACGTGACAAATGAACGAAAGAACGATCCGTATGAACGTACTGCTGTGTGTACTGCTCCTTACACAGCCTGAGCGGCCTGTCACGTAACGAATGAACGAACTGCTGAAGGAACCACTCCTCACACAGCCTCCTGTCACGTGACAAATTAACGAATGAATTATCCGAATGAACTGTTTGTGCTCACTGCTCGTCACACAGCCTGAGCAGCCATTGTATTGGATCCTACACATACCTCTCCCATCTCCCCTTTTCCGGATAGCAAGAAGACACTGGCGAGAGCTATGTGAAATAAAAGGATAGTTGGCGAGCTGGGCTTCTTGCTGTTGGACTCATAAGTAATATTAGCTATTTGATCATAAGTAATGTAATAATAATAATAAATGTGTGTACAGCTGTCCATATTTACCATAGTAGTGTTGCAATTTGAAACTGGGGGAGCTAACTCACATGTTGCTTTGGTGGTGCTAGGTGCTGATGAGATTACATGAATGCTAATGTGTGCTAATGCTAATCACTGAGCTTCAAGGACTGAAGTTTGTATCACTCCTCTATGTTCACAATGATTCTCTATCCGCCAGCAGCAGCAGTGTCCCGGTACTTCACACGCTGCATTAAAATCTTAACAGGCAGTGAGACACGTTAACAGACAAGGACCAACGTTTATGTACACCTGGAGTTGTCGGAGTCCCTGGAAGCTGCTCCTCACCTAGCAGAGGTGTGTTTGAAAAAGTGTGTTGCTCACAGGTCTTCCTCCTGCTGTGCTCTGGCTCGTTTCGTTGTGATCCATTATGCATCCTGCCAGTGTCATAATGTGACAGTGGAGGAGATGAGGGTCATCCAGACAGATTGGCCTGACAGTAAATAAGCTCATTTATTCAAACAAACACCTTCATCCCCCTGTTTTTGTTTCACCTACAGCACTGCATCCTCTCGTCCAGGTGTTCCTTACAGATGGAAGGTCTCTGTTGGCTGTCCCAAATGATCTGGGGAGAAAAAAGATTGCAAATTAGGCACAAGTTAAAGGATGCTTCCAGTTTATTAGAGCTATTTTCATAGTTTTTGCCATCATTTCAATTGGTGTTAACACTATTTACTAAAGTAATTGCAGAGATCTGGGAATACACACCTCAATAAACAACAATAAAGTCTGACAGGGAAAGAAACAAGCAGGTTGAAAATATTGCAGAGGTCTGCTTTTTTTAGGGTTAGGCTTGTGTGGCTATATACAGCAGAAGAAAGAAAAAGAACATTTCTTAAACAATTTAAAATGGATTTACAGTCATAAAAGAATGAAATTAAAATATGAAGAAAAGGGCAATAAGCTGGATTGCTTCCATTGGAACTACTTCCTACCGAAGTCACTTGAACTCCTGACATCTGTTCTGTGAGAGTAATCAGGGGCCTAATTTATAACATAGTGTGGGCACTCTCTGAGCAAACCTTTGGAATTTCTAAGAAAATGAAGGAGAATATTCGTAACCCCACAGGACCCACGTATCCACCTAGATATGGTAATGAAAGACTGCGGAGAGACCAGGGTCCAACAAGATGTTCTGGTCACTGATGATGAATGGCTTACAAGCAGATTCCAGTTTCCAAGAGCTGTTATCTTGGATCTCTGTGCTGTATTGGGCCTAGTTTAAAAAAAAAAACGTAGCTATGCCGGTTCTACTTCAAGTCAGATTTATGGCAATCACTACTTACCAGACCTGTTGGGAGGTAAAATTGGTTTCAAACATCTCTACATAAGGTCTCCTTTAACGGTGCTATTGACTTCAGTCATGGTGCAAGAACAATTGATTGTTTTGTAATTTGGTTGAACTTGTCTTTGCTACGTTTACTCTCCAAACCAAGTTAAATGTTTTTCAGGCCAAGAAGACCATAGCTGTTACATAAACTGTGCAGGGACCCCTTATTCCATATATATTGTATACAATTGAGTTACACGGTAAAACCAAGTCTACAATAACGTGTCGGGTAGCCTATAGTCGTTGCCGAACTCACAACTTCAAAAATAGCAATAATTTGGAAACCCCAGATAATAAAATAATAAGTACACTGCAACAGAATTTTCCACTTTCCACACTTAAATTACAAACCACTAGAGTTGAGCCGGATACTCGGCTGAAATGATTATCCAGTACGGTGCTTTCCAAAGCATGCATGTAAACTCAAATCAACCCCCCTCTAGTAACTCTGCAGACCCTCTGTTAAAGACCCCTGAATACTTTTTTTCATCATTAGTCACATTAGTCTGTTTGTTTAGGATTTCTTTAGATCTCTTAATACCAACATAAGAAAGAACATCTTTTAATCTTCTATAGACTGTAGAAGTATGCAGAGCACTTCAAATGCTTCAATACAAACTGACAGTACTATTACCATGTTTTTCTTTTGACTTGAAGGATCCTAATGTTCGCTTTGTAAAAGGTGAAACTTCAATTAAATTGAATTTGACCTAAAAATAAAATAGCCATTTCTGTTTTGACACTTGCTGTCCTTCACCTCTCCTTTCTCCTCACCCGGTTTCCTCCTTCATCTCACCCTCTTCTTCCATCCTCTCTAGATCATTGTCCCTGGGGTGACTTTGTAAACTGATCTTTTCCAAATATAGAGAAAGGTGTCTACCCATTACTACTGGAATAGCCTGCAGAGTAGAGACATTAGTACTGTGGAGAATCCCCACAGGGAAAGCCTGGCTACTGGGCAGAACTGGAGAAAGGCAGAGCAGCGACCAGCATTATTGATCTGACACAGGACCAAATTACATCTCTTGTGTACACATGGGCACAGGGACAGATAGCCAAAAGTCTTCCTCATGTGCAGGACTTGAAGAAAACATGTGGAACATCCTTCTCATACATGTTGTAACAGCTGTACACACTGTACTACTACACACTGTACACAAAGGGAGTGAAGACAGAACGCAGGATTTGATTATAGCAAAAACAAAGTGCTCTGAGTAAATATTCATAACTTAAAACAACATTGTGTAGCTCTTCTACCATGAAAACGGATTTTAAATAACATTGATGCTACACCAACCTATAATGATGTGAATGGTGTCTCTTATTTGTATCTGTTCTGGTCTGGTCATTTGTGAATGTAACCCTTTATGATAAAGGACACAAAAGGAAACACAACTTTTATTTTGAGATTTACCAGTGTAATTATATCAAACAATATGTATCCCAAATGTCTGTCAGATGTTACAACTACTTACAACTAGTAACAAGTTACTATGTAACATATAACACTTCAAACTGAGCTGTGGTTAGCATTAATGTCTTAATAGACCACACTGCAGGATTTAGAAGCTTCTAGCAGTGTAATTGCTGACTGTAACCCCTTCACCACACCCATCCATATCACAGAGAAACTTCAGCAACATGCAGAAAACGTGCCCTATCTAGAGCCACTGTTTGTAGAAAAATGACTGAATGAAAAATAACCTGAATGAGAATTTTCCGACTCAATCCATAAAAACAACTTTACAAGAAGAAACTGACAAGACACGTTATTTTCATATTAAAAAAGGCAACTCTGTTCCTCTGTGGCTCTTTAGACTGAGTTTGATGCAACACATTAAAAAACTCCAGACTCAAGAATAAAACTTCTCTTAGTGGACAAGAAGAGAAAGTAACTATTGGTCCAACATTTTAAGTCTGAACATAACAGAACATTGATTGAATAACTGGAAGGTTTTCAAAATATCCTTCACACTGATAAAAGATATAGGGATGCTCATGATGGAGATATTTTTGATTTACAAGAAGAAAACCTGTAGAAAAACATTCACAAATCTCAGTGTTACGATATTTCAATTATTATTGATGAATCTGAGGCACCATTCGGTCTTGAGGGTTAAAAGTTATGGTACTGAATTGACTATCTCGAATGTGTCGAGTTCAGTGTGTGTGTGTGTTTGTGTGTGAGAGAGAAAGAGAGAGAGAGAGAGAGCTCTGCAGGAGAGGATGTTCCCTCACACAAAAACACTCTGTGCTAAAGTGGAATGGGTAAAAGCTTTAGGGAGCC
The DNA here is from genome assembly GCA_028641955.1 of Protonibea diacanthus. Taxonomy (NCBI): domain Eukaryota; kingdom Metazoa; phylum Chordata; class Actinopteri; family Sciaenidae; genus Protonibea; species Protonibea diacanthus. The sequence continues at coordinate 22,644,789 of CM053989.1, forward strand.
GACAGGTGTGTGTATGTCTGTGTATCTATGCATATTGTGTGTGTGTGTGTGTGTGTGTGTGCGTGTGTGTGTGTGTGTGTGTGTGCACACTTGTGCATGTGTGTGTGTGTGCATCCGCACATGCACTTAAAACCTCCCAAGCACATCATCCAGTGCACTCAGGTGTACCTTTATCCATGCATCTGCCTGTAAGCACTCTGAAGAGCATATTTGCTACGACATTTTGTGTGTGTGTGTGTGTGTGCGTGCATGTGAGTGTGTGTTCACATGTGTGCGCACATCTGTGTGACTATAAACAAGAAATCTGAACAAAACACTCCATAATCTTCTTACAGAGGACTGGATTATTCATCCACAGGGCAGCAAGCATTTCTTTAATATAACCTTTCCTGTCTGGACATGCTGCTTCAACATTTACATCACAAGTTACACATGTTATATGAAATAACTGCTTTCCCAGATAAAGTTTGTCTGAGGAAGCCTGAACAGAAATACAACACAAAGTTCAAACACAACAAGATGAAAAGCCTGAATCTCCCACGAGTCCCATGTGAGTTGAGAATAAAGAAAGAAGAAAAAAGGCTGATACATTTGGACTTTCTTACTACTTTTGCTCTATGGTACTGTTTGAGTGAATGTCATGGGGTCATTTAAGGATCAGTGTGTAGCATTTAATGTCATCTAGCAGTGTAGTTGCTGATTGTTACCCCATCTACTAATCCTCTCCTCTCCTCCCCTAGTGTGAAGGAAGGAAGGAAAGATTTTAATGTGAAGCTGCAACAGAAACTTAACACTCAATATTGCAAATATATAAATATTCACAATACTTTCATCAGTGGTCATTTCGCAGGCTGGATGTGGTCTGTGGGCTGTTAGTTGATGATCACTGGCCTACAAGAATTTTAGAAATGAGCATGGCCCTCTATGGTAGAAATGGTCTGTAATTCTGCTGAGTTTGTTCATTTATCTGATGTTCTATCAAATATAAATTAGACATAGATTGAACTGACCCTGAGTATTCAGCAGGTTATAGTAACTAGAAACCACTGATTTTTAATTATACTCTATACTTAAAATGTTGTTGACTTTTTCTGTGACGATAGATAGAAATATAATTGGGTATCATAACAACATAATCATAACAACAACATATCATAAAGTTCATCATCAAAAGTTAATGGAGTGATTTCTAATAATGTTCCCTAAAGGAAGCATATATGAGCTCAATAAAAGTGGCCCAAGGACTAAACCTTGTGGAACTCCGTGAGCGACTCTGCTGTGCATCATTCATCATTGACATGAACAAACTGCGATCAGTCTAAAAAACAAACTTAAACCAGCTTAGTGCGGTTCCTTTAACCCTTTAACAACCCCACCAAGAGAAAGACAATGGAAAAATTATTATTCCTTTGGCTCCATAATAATCACAATCAATGATTTTTTTTCAACTGACCCTATAGTTTTTAAAATATAGACGTCAATATGTATGTATGTATGAATGGTAAATTGAAAACATCCATAAAGAGTAGGATTGCCAAGAAATTTTCAGTCTCTTCAGGGCGATTGATTGGATCCCCAATCTACTGTGCAGAGTACAGATTGGCATGATGAGCAATATAGTAAATCATCTCATCAGTTAAGAACATGTTGAAGAACCGGACAGGTGTGTACAGCCTCAGGAGGGTCGAAAGCCAGAGGGCTTTCTTTAACTGGTTTCAGGCGGCTGACGTGAAATGTGGGATGGACACTCATGAACCTGGGGAGCCGAAGGCGAACTGCAGCAGGGTTGATGACCTTGGAGACTGGGAAGGGTCCGACAAACTGAGGAGCCAGTTTACGGCTCTCCACCCTCAGCGGCAAGTCCCGAGTTGACAGCCAAATCTGATCTCCTGGTCGATACAAGGGAGCTGGCGTCCGGCGCCGATCTGCAGTTTTCTTGCTCCGAGCAGCGCTACGGAGCAGTATGTGGCGGACCCCGGCCCAGATCCTCCTGCAGCGGCGAATGAGTACCTGGGCAGACGGTACCCCTACCTCCACTTCAGACTCCGGGAACAGTGGAGGCTGGTATCCATAGGCACACTGAAAAGGGGAGAGACCAGAAGAGAAACTGGGAAGTGTGTTGTGTGCATACTCCACCCAAATGAGGTGCTTGCTCCAGGATCTCTGGTTCTGGGAGATGAGGCAACGAAGACCCATTTCCAACTCTTGATTGAGTCTCTCAGTTTGTCCATTAGACTGAGGGTGGAAACCAGAGGACAGGCTGACAGAAGCTCCTATGAGGGTGCAGAACGCCTTCCAGAACCGCGACACAAACTGCGGACCGCGATCTGACACCACGTCCCTGGGGACCATGAAGACGACATACATGATACAACAGCGCCTCTGCCGTTTCTTTGGCAGAGGGCAGCTTGGGGAGAGGCACAAAGTGTACCATCTTGGAGAATCTGTCCATAATAGTAAGAATGGTAGTGTTACCATCAGATGGGGGCAAACCTGTGACGAAGTCTAGAGAGATGTCTGACCAGGGACGATGGGGCACTGGGAGGGGTTGCAGAAGACCCGCTGGAGGTTTCCGGGAGACCTTGTTCCTAGCACAGACAGGGCAGGCAGCCACGTACTCCCCCACCTCCTTCTCCATCGCCAGCCACCAGAACCGCTATTATGAAGGTTGTCCGAGCAGTCCATGGATGGCAGGCGACTCGTGAGGTGTGGGCCCAGTGGATCACCTGTGGACGCAAGGAGACAGTTCTTAGTCTTTTACAATTCAAATATCTTCATAACTACCAACAACCCAAAAACTTTAAAGAGGAAGGTGAATGAATAATTAAAAGACAAGACTCAAGCAAAACAGTAAATATTCACATTTCAGTATGTTGGTCCGACAAAACGATATTGCAATAAGTCAAGTCACAGAAAAACCTTTAAAATATTGTGACGGACATTTTTCAGTTAATATTAAAATTATTATTATTATTATTCAAAGAGAGCTGAAACTATTACAGATAAATTGATCAAAAGAATAAATGTAACTGTCTTGACAGTCAGTAAAGACACTGAAACTGAATGTTTGGCATTTTCATTGGGAAATGACTAAAATAATGAACTGACTATTTGTTGTTATTTTTGTTTTATATTGTATACTGAACCCAGATAGCTGCTGGCTAGACAATACAAGACATTTAAAGACGTCACCTCAGGATCTAGATAAATAGATGTTCACTGTTTTCTCACATTTTTGGATCAATTAATTAGATTAATCATCAATCAATCATGATCAATCAAGTCTTTCAGTCCTCAATGTTTAGTGTAGTTCATTTCTTTAAAAGGAATTAAAGGAACTGTGAACTTCCTCCAACATGAGTTCCTGTTTGGATGTAAACACAGCACACCCTGTCTCCTTGTTTCCCCTTTGCTTTCTTACTGTATCTGATTTTCAAGCAAGCAACATGATGCCATGAAAGCTTCTGAGATTACAGGAGCCTACAGATCCAGACAAAGATAGATACACGTTGAAACTAATAAAGTGTTCGTTCAAATGGAAAGCTAACGGCTGCAATTACACTTCCTTGTTCCTTGTATTTTATGAATGCATCAATATTCATATCAAACATTTCCAGGTATGGAAACATGTTATTGTAGAATCACTGTAGAAACTGTATTAATGTAATATTTATATTACTGCCTATAGCTAATAATGATTGTTTACTACAGTAGTTCAAGCCCTGAGATAAGTCAATTCTGTAATTCTTGTAATCAGAACCTTTATTTAGGTTGAAGGCAGCAATGTCAAAATACACAATTACAGGCATTTCAGTTCACAATTTCCAATTGCCCTTAAGCAACAGTCAGGTGCGTGTCTGAACATTCAAACAGTTTTGTTGGCTGTGATAGTTTTTCTTGTTCATACTGACCATTCCTTCCTAATTCTGCGTGCTTCAACATGCTAAAATCCTTCAGCAAAGAAACACTGTCTAAGGAAGCTCCTTACTGCAACTCTGGAAAATATTCATGTGATTCGATTAGATCAGACTGCTGTTAGCTTCAGATAAAAACATTTGATCACAAAAAAGTTCTATACAGTATTTATTTTTTTATGCACATTTTTAATTCCTCTGTACTTATTTAAATCCTCTGCAAATGTTTATTTTCTCTGCATATGTTTAATTTTGCTACAAATGTTTAATTGCTCTGCACATATTTAAATTTAGATCTATCTCAGGTCATTTTTAATGTATGACTCCAGTGTTATAGGTTCATTCTAATGTATGTTCATGTATGATTGCATGCTGCTACTGGATGCTTGAATTTCCCTTGGGATCAATTCTGTCTGTCTGCTGACCAAGTGACAGATTTTATGGATATTTCATGTATAACTGATAAACTGTACAGAACCTAAACACTGAACTATATTTATATTCTCCTTGTTTTTTTTCTCCTTGATGTTCTATGAGCTCTTTGGTTGTTTTAACTACAGACTTTTCAAATGCATGACGAGGCTGTTGAGCAGAGAGCGAACTACCTGGTTTTGGACTTTTTCTTTAATCTTTGTTTTTTGTGACATATTGGATCATTTATTTAAATGAAACCACATGAGAGGATGAGAGGCTGAATGTGGGGTCTCTTGTCATGTGACTGATTTATTTTATTTTATTTTATCACAAGCAAAAAGGATCCACTAGTTTAATTATGTGTATAACAATGTATTCTAGTTAAGTTTGTGTTTAATGTACAATATCAAAGAAACAGAACAAGCACAAGCACAACACAAGCAAATGATGAAACTTAGTACAGTAAAAAATATTATATTTAAGTATGAAATATATATAAACATATTTAATATGTTTTGTCCTTTTTAATGGTTAAAGGTTTTCTGTTGCATTTTGGTCACTGGCAGACAGCAGTGTCTACAAACACGGGGAGACTGATTTCAGACGATGGTTAGATGGAGAACCAGACAATGCAGTTCAGTTTCTTGACCTCTCCTCTGCTTCTCTTTTACCTCTCTACTCATTCTTTGGGTCAATATTCTCTGTGGGTCTCTCTGTCAATCAAACAAACTTTATTTGTGTAGCACCTTAGGTTAGTGGTAATTCATAGTGCTTTACAGGTGACGTACAAGTTGATAATAAGAATAATATATAAATATTCCAAACAATCTGAGAGCGATGCACAGAGAAATGGAAATGATAAAAAGATTTGAATAAAATCAATAAAGTACATTTAAACAGTGACAGAGATAAAAGACAATACCAGAAACAACAGATATTGGCCATAAGATGATTTAAGTATTGTAAGTTCTCGTTTAAGATATCGACAGCTGCTCTCAGGTCCTTGGGTAAACTGCTGGTACAGCTCGGAATATGAAAACAAAAAAGTTTTTTGTCCTGCACTTTGAAACAAGTGAAAGAGCTGCAGGACATCCTGATTCATACTGTAAACATGTCAGACAGTAAAGTCACATAAAGTCAGGGCAAGTAAAAGAACTTTAAAATCAGTACAATACGTGACAGGTAACTAGCATGAAGACTTCAGAGTGTGTTCTCTTCTGCTGCTCTTAGACAGCATGACCTGATCTGTGACCCAGTAGAACAGCTTTGTAATATTCTGTCTTGTTGGATATAAAAACATGCTTCACTCTCTCTGAGATTTGACTACAGTGGTAGAAAGTAACTGACTACATTTAGTCAAGTACTATACTTAAGTACAGGTACTCCTACTTTAGTATTTCATTTTCAGGATCTTTTCACCTCCACTACAGTACATACACACAACTACATTTCACAATGTTATTCATCAAACCAGCTGTTCCTACCCTTATTTTGGCTTGTACCTCTGAGAGTACAATACACACAATTGAATTAAAAAATAATAATAATCACAAAAAATAATAATCATAAAAATAAATAAAGTTGTTAAATTTCAAGCCTTAACATAGTTAACGGACGTAACATTAACATGCTCTTAACAATATCCCTCTGAAATATAGTGGAGTAGAAGTATAAAGCAACATTCAATGGAAACACTCAAAAGTACAAGTACCTCAAAATGTTATTTAATTATATTTTATCTATTTATTTCCAGCACTGTGAAAGTTCACATCTAAACCTCTACATGCTTTCACTGAAATATTCTTTCAATGCTTTCAATTAAATATTAGATTAAAAATGATTCAATATATTGCATCAAAAAAGCAAACATCACTTAACTTTGTTTGAATCATCTCATGACTCTACAGATTTATCTGATGACCCTTTGGAGGGACCCAAACCGTAGTTTGGGAACCACTTGACTGAAATAGTCAGCTGTATAAAAAGTCGTTCAGCTCCAGAAATAAAACACTGCTCTGTAGTAGAGGTCTGCACGGGACAGAATTTTCAGTCCCACTCCCGCAAAGAATTATGATTTTCAGTCCCGCTCCAGCCCGCACCTGCCATATTTTGTCCTGCTCCCATCCACAAATCCTGCAAGATGCGGATGTTATTTCTCACGAAAGTTCTTTTCATTGGCTTGGGAAATTAAACATGCTGAGCTTAGCTGAGCTCTCCTTCACCTAGTGCACGTAGCGAGGTTGCAAATTTAGGCATCTTAAAATGTTTTTATTAATGCCAAATAAAATATCCAGCACAAATTATATATGATACATAAATTAATCATTTATACGTTTTATTTTATACACGTTTTTCCTCATTGCGTCTTTCAAAATTTGTCCCGCGCTGCACTGCTTTGCATCGGGTCCCACAAGAGTGCAGGGCTCTACTCTGTAGTACAGTATTTATACCGTATGTTGTTGTATTGATATGCACACCGTGGTGACTTTCAAGAAATACTCAGTAATAGATGATGTAATAGACCATAATAAGATGATAATGTCATTCAGTAGTTTATTGATGTGGTTCTAGAGTGAGGAGAATATAGACTGTGTTTGTAATGTCATGAGTACTGCTATAGATGTAGCACGCATAGCAATCACTTCACTGTGGTCTATTTTCAGGGCCACAGATACAACATTTGTCAATGGTTCTACTTCCATGACATGGCCTGAGGCCCAGAGTCTCTGCAGAACCACCACACAGACCTGGCCAGTGTGCAAAACATGACAGAGAACCAGAGGCATGGTACCTGCTGGACAAAAGGTCTGGATCGGCCTTTCCAGAGAGCCCTGGAAGTGCCTGGATGGAAGTCACTCCTCATTTAGGTACTGGAAGAAAAGGAACCGAATAATAGAGATAAACCAGAATAGTGTGTGGCAGCAGACTTCTTCAGCTCTGGAAAATGGGACGACTGGCCATGTGAGACAGAATTTGCCTTTGTTTGCTACAGTCTAAGTGAGTGGTAACCCATGATTCAAATATTCTTTATTATATTATAATTATTTATTTATTCATGTTGAACTGAGGTAGCATCAAAAGAGAAAATCCAAATAACAATGCAATAAAAAATATATTACATTATGGCCAGAAACATTTTTGTTGTTTGTTTTTTTTATTTTAACATGATGTTGATGAATCTAATGAAATAGTTTGGAAAGATGTTGCAGATGTGTGGTAAATGTGGTAACTACATTTTCCGTGACATTCCCTTCATTCTGAGGAATGTTAGTATTACAAGACCAGAATTTTGTTTTTGCAAAAGTTACAAAGAAAAAACGTGATAAAACTGAATCTGAAGACAAACTCTGTGGATCTGAATGACGTCGTGTAAGAAGTAAGTCATGTTGGACCTTTTTAGTTTCTGCATAAAGCAAAGAAAAGGAAGAACAACAGAGCTACATTCGGAAAAATTATAATGTAAAATAAAATACAGTGCGACATGGAACATGAAGCCAGGGCCAGTCAGTAGAGTGAGTTTGAGTGAGTATCATGTCATGCAGCGCCAAAGTGAAGTTCGAAGTAGGGCTCATGTAATAGAACTGTGGCCCACACCAAAACCAGACTGAAATGAGCTCAAGAAGGTATTTCTGTCATTAAGACAGAAATACCTTCAACTGGTAATCACCAGTCACCTCCCATATGTTGGGTATAACATGAGCCATTTTCCAAATGCTGGGAACAACTCAAGTGAACACAACAAGTCATTTGCCTTGAGGTCATTTGGGCTGAGAGCCTAAAAAAAGGGATCCATATTGTCCTCTCCAGTACACTCATAGGGTCAATGGCAAGACGAGCATCTTTGACTCATTGAACAAATGGGATTCTATGGTAAACAAAGGGCTGCGAAAAAACAGAATACATTAAAGGAAACACATCAGTAAGACGAAGCAAAGACCACTCTGCTTTCCATGTCATGGGAACTTTAATACCAAGTTTTCATCCATACAAATACCTGAAAAAATACACCAATACCACTATGCTGATGTTAAGTATAACAAATATTTCTCCATCTTGTGTGATATTACTCTAATGAGTGATATTGTCGAAGAGTTTTGTATTGCCGCTCAAACAGAAGCTGAAGGACCAGTGGGTGGACGTAGATAAGGTCAAACTGAGCTGGAAGAAGCAGCCAGATGGAAAGATCTTCTTCAAGCAGGACCAGAAGCAGAGAAAGAAGAGGAGCACCATGAGAAAAAAGCTGGAGCTTTTAAGTTTTATTGCTGTGTCTGTTTTCATCAGGTTTGATCCTCAGTGTGCTCGTGTAACTGTTCTGATGTAGTACAAGTAAAAAACAGCACATACTGTATTAGCTGGTTGCAGCTTCTTAAACGTGAGGATGTGATGCTTTTCTTTGTCTTATGTAGTCGTTAACTCTTCTTGGTTGATTGAATTTATCTTCTTGGGGTGTGGAAGCTTCTAACAGGCATTTTTACTGTTTTCCGACATACATAAGGTACATTAGGATTTGACTGAAGGCAACATTAAAACTTTATTGTTGTGAAGAACCTTTAAAATCTATGTTAACACAGAGTGATGTTCAGTAGAGTGTGTTTATTTGCAGTAGTAGCCTCTAGTTGGTTGTTCTTGTGTAATGTAATAAAGTTATGTTATGTTAAAGGTAAGGTTTTGTTAATATGAAAATTAATGAGGAAATAACATTTCATAATGATAAACTGCTTTTCACGTTATACTTTTTACTCCACTACCTTTTTCTACCTTTTTACTTTTCAGTCTCAGCTCTTTCTGTTCAGTATCTTAAAATTTGATGATTTTGAATATGAATAACAAAATAAAAAATAAATAATAAACTTTATTTTTTTTTTTAAAAAAAACTTAGTTTCATGTTTTTTTCATGAAACTTTTAAGATTCGGTGCATTATGTTGATCTTACAGATTATTATGATTATTATTATTATTATTATTATTAAAAGTGCTTTACATGGTTGACCCTGGAGCAGAAACATTTCAGAACTGCGATGAAATAAAAGAAATAAAAGGAGTGAGACAGTGTTTTGCTTTTAAAACTTGAACACAATGAATCACAATATTCCACCTGACCAAGAGAGGCGAGTGCTGATGTTTGAGATGCTCGTCAACTGATAAAAACATGACTGAACTTCTGTGACTTGTTTTTCAAATGAAAGGTCACTGTCTAATCCTGCACACAGGTTTCTTGCTTTAGTGCCGTCCTGTCCTCGACTGCACCTGCCCCCGTTTCCACATCTTGCCGGTAGAGCAAAAAGGATGAGGCAGTTGGTTCGTGTGCCGCCAACGATGGTGTGACAAGTTTTTTTCTCGACATTGCAAAACAGAGCATTTTCTAACATTTTCATGACTTACTTATGCATATTGTACTCTGTTAGATAAAAAAAACATGCTGTTTGATGTAGAGCCAGGTGCAGATTAACATAACTAATTGAGGCTTGCACATCTTTGGCTTTTTGCTGTCTGTTGTATGAGATAGGTAGTGACTATTAGACACAGAGCATACAGTATAGCACACGACCCCAGCCACACCCTCAACTCAACACTCCCATCTGGTCAGGTCCCTGGTCTGTAAACGAGCATCTATCTATTTCTATCTATCTAATTCTAATTTAACAAGTGTAAATAGATAGAGTATAATTTAAAAGCAATGGTTTCTAGTTACTGAAACCTGCTAAATACTCAGTTCAATCTATGTCTAATTTAAATATGATAGACCATCAGATAAATAAACGTAGATAAAAAACAATCAGCAGAATTACAGATCATTAATACCATAAACATACTCATGCCTGCTGGTCCTAATTAGCAAATCTTAGCATGCCAACACACTAAACAAAGATGGGGAACACAATTAAACATTATGCCTGCTGAACATTAGCGTTTTAGCATTGTGAGCATGTTAGCATTGAGCTTGAAGCACAACCATGCAAAGGGTATTTAGTCATTTAGTCATTCCTACACACTGAATCTTTAAGATCACATCAGGGCACCAAATACAATATACTATAATTGTCAACTATGTACTATTCTTGTGTATAAATAAACATGGCAATCTTGACAATCCTGCCTCTGCTATTTCCAAGGTAATCCAAAGAGGAGCTATAGGCGGGCTGAATGATGCCTGCACCCACCTGTCAATCAAAGTGGCCATGCTCTTAACGCTGCATAACTTAGGATTTTACCATATTTACAATCCTGTGCAGAGGTTTGGGGCAATACTTATACAGTAAATGTACAATACAAACTCTATCCATACTGCAGAAAAGAGCCATAAGAATAATTCATAATACCGGTCATAGAGACCACATAAATTCACTATTCTTAAAATCAAAAACATTAAAATTCACTGACCTGGTTCATTTCCAAACAGCACAAATGATGTACAAAGCAATAAATAATCTACTTCCTGGAAACATTCAAAAATAGTTTTTTTTACAGAGTTGTTGTTATAATCTGAGGGGTGAGTTCAACTTAAAACAATCGTGGGCACATACAACATTAAAACGTTTTTGTCCTTCAGTTTGTGGAGTGAGGCTGTGGAACAGACTGGGTGCGGAGCTCAAGCAATGTCCAAGCATGATCCAGTCTAAAAAGCGGTACAAACACATGGTTTTCATGAGGTACAGGGAGGAAGAAGGGCTTTAACAAGTGGGTGTTTTCATAAATGATACATGATTTATGTATTTGTTTATTTAATTTAATTATCTTCTCTGTCTTTTCCTTTTCATATAAATATATATGTTTGGGTAGAAAGACTGCTAATTGAGTAGTGGAGAAGGGGTAGGTATTTATATAGGCTTCATCCTACTCCTTTTTCAGACATGTTGCATTCACATTATTATTTTTGTTTTGACGATTGTTATTGTTGTTTTGACTATTCTTATTGGATTCGTTTATTTGCAGTTTTACATGTTCGAAATAAATTGAACTGAACTAAACTAAACTTAATATTATTTGAACAGGTGAGTTGTATATAAATTGAAGTTGACAAGTGAAGTTGGACATTTGAACATGGGGACTTATGGAGACTGACTCACTTCTAGAGCCAGCCTCAAGCGGACGTTTGAGAAACAGAAGTTCCTCAAACGTTGGCTTCATTTCACTGCCACAAAGGTAGCCATTTGACCTTTCTTTACAGTCCAGTTCTGTTAATAGTGTATATCCTGTTATCTTGAGCTGAATGTTATTTGAACCCTTTTATGACCCTGTCTGACAGTGAATGTATGAATGAAGCAGCAGGAGGACTCAAATGTAGACAAATGTATGACCAGGAGAACCATGAGCAAGTATGCTTATAGGCAGACAGGCAGGCAGTTTCACGTCTGGGTTCAGGTTGCAAAAAAACAAAAAAAAAAACAAAAAAAAAAAAACTCAAAGCAAGAGGGGAACATAAGTAGGACAAAGTGACAAAGGAACAAAGGATCTGGAATGTTATATGTAGGGAGGAGCTGATTAGGGAATGAGATTTAGGTGAAGAAGTGGGTGGCTGAGGTCAGGTAACTGCAGAACAGATGAGGTGAGAGCAGGTGTAAGAAAGAGGTGTAGCAGTCTGACGATGGGGAAAGGAGGGAAAGGTCAAAGGACAACTTGTAGACAGAAGGAGAAGGCAGTGAAGGGGAATGGGGAAACAGAAATATAGGTGAAGATGAGAGATGGTGACATCTTCACAAAGTTCTAACAGCCGAGGATGAGAAGCACTGTAATGAACATTCTTTATCTGCAGTATAATATTAATTAATCCTCTTGAACTGAGTGTTTCAAAAGACAATTAACCTATGTAAATGACTGTCATTTGTACAGCGTACTCCTGATCTTCCTGAGGGAAAGAGCACATTCTGATGTCTCACTCTGTTCTTCACCTTTTGGTACAACTGAAAATAAAAGTGAAAGCAGATCAGACATTGTTGCTTAGTCCAGCTTTTTTCCAATAAATCAGTTGTTCTTTGGAATTGAGGAGTAAGATATTTGTTGTTGTTGTTTTTTAAATTTTGCTTTTAAATTACAAATCTATCATGAATATTTGTGTGGCATATGGACTATAGACAGCAGACCGAACCAAGAGTGTCTCAGTCAGTGAGCGTGGGACAGTCTTCTGTGTCTCGTAATGAATTTCAAACACACCTAATCAATCTTCTATGAGGAAAAAAAATCCTTTTAACTGTTCCAACCAAATCCCTGATGATCAAAAGAGGCGAGGAGCAACTTCAATGGTCCATGCAGAAAGGAATAAACATGGAATCCTGGAATGATTTACAGGACAATGCCTGGACCAACACATCAAAGGTAGGTGTAACATCACACTACAAACGCAGTGTGTGTGTGTGTGTGTGTGTGTGTGTGTGTGTGTGTGTGTGCATGTGTGTGTGTGTGTGTGTGTCTATGTGTATGTAAGTGTGTGAATGTGTGTGCATGTGCGCATAAAGAGAGAAAACAGTTATGATGTGTGTTTGAGAGAAAGGAGAGTGTGAACACAGACTACTGATCCAATTCTCTTCATGTAGTCGCCTGTAAAACCTGAACATCAATCTGAAATCGTGTAACATGAAGAAGTGGAACCAGCCATGCAGTTGGAACCAGTCCTGTTAAAAACTCGGAGATTCCCCACTATCACAATTATGGTAATTGGCTGAAGGGCATGTTCATGGGCATGTTGTAAGAGAAGATTCAATTTGTCTTCAGCAGTGAATTCAGCTGATTCAGGTCACATGACCAGAGTGTGGAACTGAATTCACTTCTGAAGGCTATAAGTGCATTTTTAAGTTAAGACCATCTAGTCTGCTTCAGCTCCAGCAGCTTCTTCTGTCACCATTTCACGTTGCCTGTGGTCCCTCCCTTTCCGCAGCCAAAATGGTGACCATTGAGGGTCCAACATTCCACACTCAACTCTTTGACTGTTATGAGTGCGCCATCCAGGTACTCACAGTACACTGCATTTTAACATAACAGAGAGTGACTGACAGTACCTACGACCCTCTTCCCCACGAATGTCCGATACAAAGTCTACATCACTACTGACGCTGTACAATCTCGCTCTCCATTTTCCTGGCACTCATGAACAAGACCGAGATACTTGAACTCCTTTGCTTGGGGCAGCAACTCACTCCCTACCTGGAGGAAGTATTCCACTGTGTTCCATCAGAGAGTCATGGCCTCAGACTCAAGGCACACTGACTGCTTCACACTCAACTTCAAACCTCCCCAGTGTGTGCTGAAGGAGCAGGTCTGAATCACCTTCTGTGTGGCACAGAAAGATCACCTGCATTTCAATATGGACATTTTCATATTAGGCTAAGACTGGGACACTGAATGGTCCTTTTATACTGATGTCTATTAATGCTTTAAAGGTGCAGTGTGTAAGATTTGGTGACTTTATTTCCAGAATAAGGCAGATATGGAATATAATATTCATATCTATGTTTTCATGCATGTATAATCACCTGAAAATAAGAATCTTTTTGGTACTTAAAAAACTCAAGATCCTTCTTGTGGGAGCGGGTCCTCGTTCATTAAAATGTTGTTTCTTCTTTACACTAGGAAGGTGAGGGTGATGTGAGGGGATTGCAGCAATTAGTTCACTAGATGCAACTAAATTCTACACACTGGAACTTTAAAGGTTAGGGTTATGAGTCAGGGTTGCAAGTACAGAATATATACAGTACATATGAAACAATGAACAACAACATAATATCTGTATACAAGTCAAGTGTTCTGTAGATTGTAAACATATTCATATGTGAAGAGGAATAAATAATAAATAATACATAATGTGTAGTCATTCTGCACTGAAACCACTGTGTGTGTGTGTGTGTGTGTGTGTGTGTGTGTGTGTGTGTGTGTGTCTTTTTAAAGAGTAGATGTAATAAATGTAGCTCTGTTTGGAGGTTTAACACAAAGAATGAAATCACTGCTGCCTAATCCAGCACACTCGATATGTCATTGTCATTGTCTTGAATCGCTGCCGTCGGATGCTGCTGCTCAGGATGAGGATTATGCCCAATCCGTCATGAAGCAAGCCTGTGTGTGTGTATAAGCATGGGCCATGGGGGGGTAATCTGGGAGCTCATTCGCTAATGCCACACTCTCTTCTATCTCTCGCATTGAATTATGAGTCTTCAGTTTCCATCCCTCCTGGGATGACATCATCACACACCTTGTGGGAGGGCAAGAAACGAGCGCATATCTGGAGTGATTTCTACAAACGCTTCACACATGCAGTCCGGTGACGCACTCGACAGTGAGAGCCTGATGTGAGGGCTGAATTTCAGGTGACAGTCTCAAGTGTCTAACTATTGACTCCCTCCATCCCTTTCATTTTAAAGCTTCTTTCTCTTCCTCCAGAATAAAAGCATCCATCTGATATTTTTCTATAGAGAGGTCAGAGGGCGAGACCCCCCTCAATCAGCTGGAGTACCTTTGAGTGTGTGTACTTGTTTCCAGGGTGAAAGATCAACCTCATTGTTTTTAATGGTAATGCTCATAATGGAAGCCCCCTTCAAAAGCTCTTTTTTTGCAGAGCCATCATTACAGCATGCTTCTCTGCTCATAGCTGCACTTTAAAATTTCCCATGAGGCTTGTTTTCTCGAACATAACCTCTTTTTTAGTTTAGACAACTCACCATAATTACTCTGTGTAAGTGATTCAATCAGTGAGGTGTCAGAATTCTGATCTTTGATATCATGTTGGTATAAATAAATATAGCAATCAAAGCAAGAAATAAGAGGTCTGACACAAAACAGGATTTCTTTTGGTCAAAAATGGACACAGTGCTGGTGCAAATTAAGGTGAAGCGGTAGAGCATGCACCGCATGTACGAAGGCCACCATCCCCCACCCTGACACCAACTTTCCTGTCTGTTGTCAGCTGTACCTGTGAAATATGTGTGGCTGGGAGGTGAAAGCCAATGTGGAAGCCCCAAAAACAATATTTCCTCAAGCGTCCACTTGAGGCTGGCTCCAGAAGTGAGTCAGTCCCCATAAGTCCCCATGTTAAAATGTCCAACTTCACAACAGAAATAAACATGTTTACAGCCTGGTACAAAAAACAGTTTTGGTCTCTATAGCTAATTTCCCTGTTCATGACAACTGTACTGAGGGTGAATTTACATACAACTCACCTGTTCATATCACATTAAGACTTAAAGTTATGCAGAATTAACAGCATGTTAACAGCAAATTCTAAAACAGCGCTTTGGAAACCTATGATGACATCACTCATGTGCTGTCCATTCTTGATACTGTCATACTTGATGCTACATAATGAGGACTGGGTGATTTTCTTCCACATTGTTTCATCTGTGCAGCCGTGACTGAAAGCTCTGCTACTTTGGTACAATACTGTCAAAACTGTACCGTTTTAAGCATGTGGTATCAATAAAGTGATACTTGATACTAGTTTTGAAATGGTTGTTTTACTTTGTCTAAAATCAAATACGGATTTTTAATATGGGATTATATCATACTGTGACACTGATTATTCATACATTTCTCTATGTCCACTGCGGGACAGCCGCTGTCCTGTCCCGGATCATGGAGTCAGGAGAACATCGCCCTCTGACTCCGACCGCGGAGGTGGTGTAAACGATGGAGAGACACACACCTTGTTTGAACTGCGTGAAGTGACCTGCAGTTAGCTACGAACCGGAAGCGTGAACTTCAATATATATATACATATATATTTACAGCGTTTCGATTGTATCTAGAAATTCTATAAGCTGCCTCCAGTTCCTCCAGCTGGTACGAAATACAAATCATTTTTACATCAGCTGTCATCCAGGAAGAAATATTACCAGCGTGATTCTGTCAGATTATTTAAACCTCATACACAAAACACATTTTTATTTATTTGATTTGATTGATTGTGTTTTCATTATTAGCACTGTTGAATATGTATATATATAGTTTTTCATAAGTTATTTGGAAAAAAAATCCTGAATAATTTTCAGAAAAATAACAAATGTTATCGAGTTTTATTGTGAAATTTGAGACCGGACGTGTCAGCCTTCACACTCTGGTTAGCTTGACTAATCCATCCAGAAGCCAGTCATATCGCCTCTCGTCGAGGAACTTGAGCGCACACACACACGGCAGCTCATCCCTCCGTCTCTTCCTCCTTCAGCTTCAGTTTCTCGTACCTTTGCACCACCACCCGGGGGGTTCCACCGGAACGCTCGCCCGAAACAAGAGCGCCATGGCCCGCGTGGTGGTCGTTGAAGGGATGCCGGAGACGGCCGTCGGCGGAGGAGTGATGCTGAACCGACGGAAGAGCAAAGCCAGGCGGAGAAAGCGAAAGGAGTTGTTCGCCTTCCAGATGTGCTTCGCGGGGGTACTGCTGGGGCTCGTCGTAGGGTTCCGGTCTGTGGCACAGAAAGCAGGTGAGGGGCGGTTTGAAACGGCTCGTGTGTTTCACTGTCAACCGACAAACAAGTCCAGGTTTCGTGTTTGTTTGACGGAGACGTTCATGCGGAGTTTGTAGCAGGAACAACAGGCAGTTTGGAGGCAGAGGCACGGGTATTGGAACATCCTGCTGTGGGTACATTTGTGTCCTTAGAGGAGTTCAGTGTGCTTATTGTTCCGTTTTAAACTCATAAAACAACAATCCAGAGAAAAAGTGAAGGCAGTGTGTGAGAAATAATATGAAACATGAAATATTGGTGTAAACACAGTGAGGTCAGTGTTGACCGATGATCAACAAGACCACTAAATATGTGCAAACGAGCGAGGCTGAGTGCAAACTGCACACAGTCAGAGTACAGATGCTGCTGCACGGGCTGTCACACTGCACACATCCCGTCAGGATCAGTGCAGCTGTATCACACAGATCTCTGCAGCTTGTTGTGTA
Source organism: Protonibea diacanthus (assembly GCA_028641955.1). Lineage (NCBI taxonomy): Eukaryota > Metazoa > Chordata > Actinopteri > Sciaenidae > Protonibea > Protonibea diacanthus. The sequence continues at coordinate 22,661,985 of CM053989.1, forward strand.
TCAGCGCACATGTTTATACAATCAGTAAGGAACAAAACAACAACATGCCAACATCTGCATGTAGCTCCACATCTGTAAATAATAATCCCCTGGAAATGGTAGCTGTGACTGCGCTGCTTGTATCTTTACTCTCTACCATTTCCTGTCAGCCCCAGCAGGCAGAGGACTGGAGGTCTGATGAACCTGGATAAGTGGTGTGAATTGTGTTGTGGAGGCCCGGCAGAGCAGTGTATTCATTGACTGGATGACAAGTTTAAGGACAGCAGTCTTTCGGAGTGGAAACACAGTTTAAACGGCACCCTCGCAGGCTCGTCACGGCTACAGGTGTTCATATCGACAGGGTTATCAGTGCTCATCTAGTCGTGATCAATGGGCTGTGTGGTGTCAGTTGTGAAACACACACACACACACACACACAAGTTTGACTCAGACCTTTGGACAGCTTTATATCATTACCAGCTCTGAGCTCAGCCAATGTTTTGCTATCTCTTGCCAAGTAGGTCTTGTCAATGGTCAAGTCAGCAGCCCAGTTAATGTTCCTGCAGTGTTCTTTGCTGTGTTCTGAGAGCACACAGCCCGGGACTTCAGCATGTGAACAGAACAACTGTTGCAGCTGTATAGAATGGAATATGCTTTTCTACATTCAGTGCCAGTACTTGACTAAAATGGCAGCTGGCCCGACAGAAAGTATGAGAACGTGGATAAATTACTGAGGCGTTATGAGAATGCCAGCTGTGTGTAATATGTAACCTAGAAAGCAAGAAGTGATCATCAGAGGTGCACTTCACTTCATTGTAATAATGTAGAATCAACTATGAAAAAAGTGTGTGTACAGCCAAGACAGCTTCAATGAAACGAAAGAAAACTACAGTTGTGAAATAGTTTGTGCACATTGAGTTGATGAATGTTCATAGAGACAAAGTCTGCAGTGTGTCTCGGTGAAATCGTGCCTTTTGTAAGATGTTTGGGGTATGAAGGTGCAGGAATGATGAGTGATGGACGAACTGTCCTCAGACATGAGGATTTAATAATGGAATCTGGTAACGTGACGTGACATTCTGACGCTGATCCTCTTTAAATTTTAAAGAATGAAGAGGTTTCTTTCCTCCTCTTCTCACGTGTGAAGATTTGCTACTTTTCACTGCTTCATCTGAGTGTTCGGACGTTATTAGAAGACCTTTGGCTCTTAAAAATGATGAGTTATGTGAGGTATTTTATTGATCAGACCATCATTGTGCATTGTCAGTTTGAAAAGCCAGTTTTCGTCAATAAAATGTCAGAATATAGCAGAATATCTGGATATCTCACACTTGATAAGGTCGACATTCTTGATTTATGATGTGAGTGTGACTGATGGCTGACCATCAGCTCTGAACTGTCTGATCATTAATACACTAACCCGTCCATGATGGACTGAGTTGGATGCTCATTGACAGCGTTCTCACATGGGAGTCCAGGACCTCCTCATGTCAGTGATAGTAACCCACCGAGGTTTCGGACACACGTGTTAAGGTGTGTGTTTCCCCCCATGGCCCTGTGGACCGACACGTGGATGCGCACACACCTCTCCTCATCCCCTTGTCCTCCATCTGTCCTTATTTCGACTACCATGTCCCTAAGCCCGTCCATCTACGTCTCACCTCGTGAAAACACAAGGTAAAAAGCCGGGCCCAGGACAAAAGCACTATAGCAAGGAGGATTACCCAAACACATGCTGCTGTCATCTGGACCTTTTAATATCACTGAGCCCTGCTACTCAAGCTAAAGCCTCTCCATCATCACATCTGTGACAAAACTAAAAGACGAGTGTACCAGCCAGACAAATGGTCATGCTATAGAGAAGCCACTAATGGCTGCTTGCTATATCTGGTATACAGCATTAGTCTCCAGATGATCTCATTACATAACTTAAAGCTCTCGTTGGTGGGTCCCCCTTCTCTCTGCACGCTAGCAGAGGACGGGAGGGGAGAGGAGAGCGCTGAAGCACAGACGGAGCACTTTGTGCCGATGAAGCCTCGGGACTCTGAGCTGAAATAGACAAAAAAAAAAAAAAAAGGAAGAGAGGCAGGAGTGGATGGAGACGATGGGAGGTGGGGTGGGTGGAGCGAGGACAGCGGCGATGGATGGAGGTGAGGAGGGTATGAGGGAATGAGTAGACGGGATAATGAAATGAAGGGGGGGGATGAGATGGAGTCATGAGAGGCGGGCAGGAAGGAGAGGAGAGGTGAAGGGGGAGCGGGTCCAGCAGAGGTGGATGAAGTGAAGATGGGAGTTAAGGTTAGTAAGGTTATAAGAAAGGGAGAGAAAGGGAGGGGGAGGTAGAGGCTGACCTATATAGTGGTAGGCTGGTATTGGCCTATCAATAATATTGGACAATATACAGACATCATAATTTTTACTCCCCAATATTATTCTCCAGTCTGAATATCACTGACACAGGCCTTTTCTTCAAAAGTCCAAATTAATTATTAATGTACCTTTGAGGCATTTCACTGGTGTTCTATGCAAAACAACATCTAATGAGCAGCAGCAGAGAAACTTTTTTACTTTGGATCAACATGAAGCAGAATAGCAGTGAAGCCTCAGTGCTGTGGGTCCAACTCTGCGTTGTGTTGTGGACAAGGATCAGACTGAAAAAGTCCAGAAAGAAAACAGGAAGCTGAAATGTTCTGTAGCCAGCCTCAAGTGGACGCTCGAGGATTTACAGTTTTTGGCACTTCATTTACACTGAGGTTGCTGCTTGTACTCAAAGTGAATACTAGATATATTTGTTGCCATAGAAATATGTTCCCAAACTTCAGGAAGTGAAACAAAAATGAGAAATATAATGACAGAAGTCTTCAAAATAAAAGTTTTTAATCTAACTGAATTTTATTTGTAATGTCTTCAGCACAAGAACAGATACATACATACATACATACATAACTACATATGACTACATTAGCAGTTACTGTGATCAATGCAGTTTTGTTATAACTGATAGAGATGATTGCCCAAACTATGAAATTAAGTTGTAGTAAACTGGAATTATGCTTTAAGCTGTGCACAGTCGGGATCTGTGGGTTTTGATTTGTACATGGGAGAGTATTTCAAAGTAAAAGCACCACAAGCAAAATGAATTACCAAGGCGGCCATTTGTCACCTAAAGCAGCTCTATTACAGGAAACTCAGTATTTTTGATGTACAATATTTTACATGTTTGCTCTGTAGGCAGACACTGAAGAGTCTGTCTTCTCTTCTACCTACATTTTTTTCATCTTCTCTTCCTGTTGTCAAAGAACAGATTCTGACATTGAACAGACATTTCCCACAAATGGACCGCTGCTCCTCCCTGGGCGGCACCTTTTTAATGTGTGATTGACACATTCATTAATTAGCCAGTTAAACTTGAGAGAATGCCGGCAGAGCTGTGGAGATGCACGGATGAAAGAATTATTTTGTGCCATTAGATGCCAGACGAGACAGCTGATTGTGAACGGTAACTGAAATATTCATCCAAAACAAGTGAATATTTGCTGCATATGAAGCATGTATGCATGCAGGTCGTATGGGTGTGTTTGAATATGTTAACAGTGATAGTAGGTGGATACATTCTCATGTTTCTGTTCACTGTCAAATCATCAGTTTTAAATGTAAATAACATTGTGTGGTTGCAGTTTCCTTCTTTGTAAGAGGAACTTCCCACAGACAGTCATGGACTGAGTTGTGCTAGGCAGGCACATTAAAGCTGCATTCATTGATTTGTTTTTTTCCTTTTTCTTTGGCAAGCCACATTGGGTAGCTCATCCCTACAAGCATAATGTGAAAACATTAGTGCTGCTTCAGAAAGTCATTCATAGCAGGAAAAATTGTAATATTCCTCAGTAATGTCTTTAAGACAACGTTTTTACTAAAGACACATACAGGTAGTCTTCAGGGTATTTGTTCTGTTTGCTGTATCAGTTGTCATCTATTGTGCTGCAGAAGAATTAATGAAAATTCCAGTTTCCATTCTTTAAAATATTGTAATATTATACTACTATTTTGTGTTGCTGTATTACCACTACTAATGTGCAACATTAAAAATGGTCACTTTTAGTAACTAACTCCTTTAAATGATCATCCAGCTTTGCAGTTCCTCTCTGCTCTATTTTAGAGTCTTTTAGCCTCCCGTTGTTTTTGTTTTGTTTTTGTCAACTCTCTAAACTGAACCGTGTTTCCAGGAGCATCAGGCAGGATTTTTAGCCAAAGATCTGTGACAAACCCAAAGCGCTGCACACTATCTGTAAAGTGCCACCAAATGGCAGACAGGCCAAGTTAGTAAATAGCCGGTGAACACAGCGGAGCATTTAGCAGCTGAATAGACAGATATATTTCACAAGACTTCGTTTAGACCAAAGCAGAGCTAATATGATATGAATATTCTGTCAGAAACAGGACTCCTGGTGAATTCTAATGTTGCTCTCTATCTGCTGAATAGAAGAATAGAATAGCGTGCACGCATTTTTACCCAAAATACAACCACACACACAAAGGGCTCGTAGACATGCAAATGTGGAGAGAGATGGTGGAGTGATGGGCCACACAGAGCAGTGCCCTGAGAGCAGTTAGGGGGTTCGGTGCCTTGCTCAAGGGCACCTCGGCAGTGCCCAGGTGGTGAACTGGCATCTCTCCGGCTAATAGCCCTCCTTCCATACTTTGGTCAATGCTGGACTTGAAATGGCCACCCTCCAGTTCCCAAGCTGAGCTACTGCGGCCCAAACCATGATGTTCTACCTAGATGGATGTGTAAATAGGCAGTTGTTAGCTAACGTATCAGGTTACTTACAAATGAGGCCATTACATGTGAAATATATGCATTAGCTTTAAATATTGTATGAACACAAGCAGCTGTACAAGAATACAGTCTATTATGATTTAAATTCAAAAGTGTCTGATCAAAGAGCAAAGATGACTGTGAACTGGGCAAAGCCTTCTTTTAGTACTAGGTCCATACCGGTCTCTAAATCACCCTGCTAACGATGTTGTAGTGCCTTTCATTTTTACAGCCTCTCTTTGCTGTTTGGGGCTTGTGAACCTGAAAAAACTGAGAGACATCTGCTTGAAACAATCCGTCACTCTTAGTCTCTCTCTCTACCTCGAGCTCTTTAGCTCTCAAACCTACTGCTGTCATCCACAAACACACTAAAGTGCACACACACCTCCACACACATGACTGTTGTGTCTAATTCAGCTGCATCTGGGTCAGCCTGTGTGAACAGTGAGCAACACTCCCCCAGTCTGAGACAGACACAAACCACCTCTCCTTTTTTCTATCCATCCATCCATTCCTCCCTCCTCTGTCGTACTCTCTCTCTCTCTCAAGCATCCCCTCCATCTAGTGGCCACCACGCTGTCATCTTGTCCGTCTCCCCCTCCATTTCAGCGGCACTCAGCTATCATTTCGGTACATCCCCCTGTGGCTGTAACCCTTGTGCCTTTTTGTAGCGCCCCAGCCATGAAGCAGCTACAGTTTTCTTTTCCCCCTCTCTCTCTCACTCTCTTCCTGTACCTTCAGCACACAGCCTTCCAAAGCCTGTTCACAGAACCTGCTCAAGCATAGCTCGCCTGTTTGTTGACTTATTTATTTGCTGTTTTGCCTCAGCACCATCCCATATCATCCTGCGTCATTGTTTTTCTGAGTTTAATACGGTAACAGACTGTGCTTACTCACACTTAATGGATCAACCTAAGTGGAGGAAATGTATGTTTACACTTCTCTTTCTGTATGTTGCAATCTTAAATATGAAGTTTCGATTCTAGGTGGATTTGTGATACTGGACAAATGAAGCCTTAATTGTCCTTCTCAATACAGACTCAAACAATGGTAAAAAGAAGATGGATGAGTGAGTCATGAGTGATGTCACCTACAAGTTTCTAAAGCGCCATTTTGAAGCTCAAAATATGAGGCATGTTGACTGTTCTGCCTCTTTCGCCTCCCGGTTAATCTAAAAATCTGTGGCTCATTAGCAGGTCAGAATGACCCCTGAGTGCTCAAACAAGTCATCTGTAATGGCCCCCACCTGGCAATCAAAGGAACCAACCTGTTAATTCTGCATAACTTTAAGCCTTAATATAATTTGAACAGGTGAGTTGTATATAAATTCACCCTCAGTACAGTTATCATGAATGGGGAAATTAGCTATAGAGACCAAAAGTGTTTTTTGTACCAGGCTGTAAACATGTTTATTTCTGCTGTGAAGTTGGACATTTTAACATGGGGACTTATGGAGACTGACTCACTTCTGGAGCCAGTCTCAAGCGGAGTGCACTGACTGCATTTCCTAGCCACAGAAGTTGCCGCATGGGCTCCACAGATGGCAGGGTCAGTTGGTCCACCACTTTGATCAGCATTGGTGGACTGCCATGGAAAATTAGAACTTGTTAGCTTGTTAGCTTGCTAACTTGCAAAGCCAAGGTAGCAAGTATTGTAAACCTGTATTATCCACTAAACGTCACAATATTGTTAATCTTAGCATTGACTTTAGCCTGTAGGTCAAAATATGGTTGCTCTTACCTGCATCAAATTTCTGGTCATTTAAAGACAGCAGACCACGCTTTAAAGAAAACAAAACATCTTTTTGACTAATGTTGCATTGGCTAACATGTTAGCAGGCAGTTTCCTGCATCTGGATCTAGCAGACACATCATCATCAGAGTGACATCATTCAGAAATGTTTGTCCAGTATCTGTTTTTGGCTCCATGACTTTAGTAGTAGTTTTTGGCTCTGGCACCAATAAAATACATAGTTTTTTACGTAGTTCCTATGTCGTGCACAGTGGGTTTATCAAATGGTTTGTACTGAAACTGCAGCTGTAAATGTTAAGTGGTGAACCACAAGCGCTAGATTCATACAACCAAAACAATGCACTGAAAAAGGTTAGAACACTCAGCTCAGCACTTGCACTTCATATTTAGGTCATAATTCTCAGGCGGTTTGTCACCATGTGACATCTTTCACGTTACACATTTGGTCCATTGTAAAAATGAAAATATTGATCAGTGCAGCTTTAACTTTTTACTAACTGTATAAAGATACGAGTCGGATCCGTTCAAGTCTAATGCATTTTATTAAGCGTGGATCTGCGTGAACTGTATAATGTGAGCATGTGAACAGACAGTTACACACAGATTAATCTCTCCACTTTGCTCTGAGAGACTGTGCTAAGCATGGACTGACCTTTATTTGTACTTGTGCACAATTTAGGACGTGCACATGGAAGGTTGTGCACAGGCACACATGGCGCTTTTAGAGTTTTAACGGTCATCACATTACAGGAATATGCAGACACTTCTGTGCAACGTACTGTAGTAGAAAGAAGACGGCGCGGTAACTCCATGACAGGAAGGAAGTGTGTGTATGGGTTTGTGCGTGATGAATGAAATAGTCAGAACATGAGGTGCAAATGGCCTGCTGGTGTTCATCAGGGATGACAATATATGGATTTCTCTCTCTCTTAATCTCATTTGCTTTCTATTACTGCTGCTTCATTCTCCCTTCTCTTCTTCTCCCGTCTCTTTTCTCACTCTGTCTGTTTTCTGTTAGATGCCCTTCTCCTTGATCTGATGGTCATGTAGCACTTCATTATAGGAGCTGCCTTTTGTAGGCTTTGTGACAGCACGTCCAGGTTTTGATAGATGGCTTTGTGTTATTGTAACAAGCTGAGCACCTAATGGGGCCTCTCTCCTCTCTGGGTTAGAATGCTGGGAATCATATTGTCTGCTTCTCTGACTGGATGATGGACAAGAATACACTCTTGTTATTCAGTCATGTCAGCAACCACATGTAAATATATGCAGCTATAGTCACCACACAATCTGACTGGACTGAGAAGATTAAATGTTACACGATTAAAGCTGCATTAAGGGAATTGTCGGTGTTACACAGAATTAAATGATGTTCTGTAATGTGAAAGAATTCTTGGTACTGTGACTGAGAGTTGTACAGACAACCTTTGCTTTTTGTTTTGCTTGACACAAACTGATTGGATGCTAGCCATTGACGAGGAATCTGACAGCTAAACAAGGACAACAAAGCGGGGTAGATACATAAATAGAGGGATAGATAGAGACACAGATGCACAGCAGCAATTAGATTAGAAAATGATAACTGTAACTATAAATTTGAATGGAGATATGACTAAAGGTAGTGATTATGATAATAATAGTAATATAGTATATAGAGTGGACGTCAAGCAGGACCACAGCAGCAGGCTCGATCAATTACTGATCTAAGTGTAGCCACAATCCGTTTGAACCTGCAGGAAAACATCATGCATCATGGGAAGTGATCGGTGGTTAATCCAGTCTTCATGTTGAAGTATCCTTGGGAGACATGCTGACCCCCAAATTGCTCCCAAAGGCTGCGGCCATTAGTGTGTGAATTCTTATGAATGGTTTGCCCCCAAAAACTGACCAACAGTTGACACCTTGCATGGCATCCAAATAGTCAAATAGTACCAAGTAATGAACACTGATGCCGTACATACAGCATGCAGGATGATAAGATGACAGTGAGGGATGATATGTCCATGTTAAAAACTGTTTGCATTAAACTGTAACTATATCATTTGTCATTTATGTGTTGGTCGATGTTTTAGTGTTATAGGGTTAGTGACACCCATGGGGAAAGAAATGTGTGTGGTTGTTTTGGTGTGCAAGTCGGGTCATCTCCAGCAATTCTGTGGCTATAGAATTTCTCAGTGGATTTGTCTTCAAGGAAGGCTGAAAAACAAAGTCAGCCCCCAAGCCTCTGGTGAAAAACTTTGAGAGCACCCCACATCTAAAATGCTTCCATTGACCATGCTGGAATTCTTTTCAGCAGTGCTGCAGGAGACTTTTTGGGTCGTGGAATTCATAATTGATGCTGTTTTGATGATTTGGATTATTTTTGAGCCAAGATTACCAAACCATATATAACATTGCCACCTCTGTTACAATCTGCCAGAGCGTCCGTCTCACATTGCTCATGACTGGGAACCCATGAATGAGAAGTGCTTTCCACATCCTTCAACCCATGTCCCAGCAGCTCGCACTTCATGACTGTCCAATTCTGATCGAGCTGTAGATTTCAGTTTTTAGCTAACCAAGCCAATTAGATTCCAGAAAAATCACCACACTTTATTGCACTGGTGCAAATTTCATGGTACTCCATCACACATACTAAGAACATACTTCTGTGTTTTCTTAATGAATAGTGAGAGAGTATCATTATGGGAAAAGCAGCCACTGAGAAATGATCATAGACGATTTGCAAGCAATCCAAACTCTACCACAGTGTCTTAACGTCTTTATTTTACATCATAGATTTTGTGGCCGGCTTCAGAGTGGGACAGCTGAGTAGTGTCCAGTGATCACAGGAAATCCAGGTTATGTACTTTAGTAAAGAATCAGTGGGGCACCAATCTTTTAAACTACCTCCAGAGTTTGATCAGAGGCTGACTAATACACCTCCATTCACATTTCAGAGCTACAACAAATAGAATCATCTCTACTGTACATGAACCTGGAAACACATACAAATTAGACACATGCAAATAGATCAGAGGGATGGAAAATAAGCAACACAAGGTGCTTACTGTCAGCTGTAAAGGGCATAGATTTACAAGAGGAAGTAACATGCCTGATAATGAACAGTGAGGAAAACACTGTTTGTTCGAGAGCTGCATTTTAAGGTGTAAATATGATTCATGATTGAAGTTTAAAAATGTCAAATCCATTTTCAGCTTCTGATTGTCATGATACTGATGTTGTATGTAAGACACACATTGAAATGTTAAAAAACCCAAGAGGCCTGCTTGTTATTATTTGATCAAATGTCAGATGTTTAAAGCATCATTTTGTGCACATTTTCCCCACTATCAGACATACTTTGCATGCAGGTATATTTTGGAGACTCTGATGACCTTGATTAGAATTTAAAACAAGGCTCTATGATTGCAAATGCCAAAGGGGAAACAATTGAACTATGTAGCATATTTATTGATAGTAGAAGATCATAAACCAAGGAAAAATGAACAAGTTAACAAAGTCTGGCGGCTTAAACACTCCTGGTGGGTTTTGAAGTTGCGTGGAGAACAGACCAAGACAGCATCACGGCTGCAACATGAGAGAGGTGTACTGGATGGGGTTCTGCCGTTAGTAGGATCATGGAGGACTAATACATTTTGATTTGAGAATTTTTATTTCAAACATGTAAAAGCCAATAAAAACAGTACATAAAAATAAGATCAAATAAAGAAAGGAAAAGAAATATACAATGAGAAAAAAAGAAAAGAAAACAGGTCAAATCTGTACACGCAGCAACTCAATAGTTAATTTCTCTTAACCAGTGCAAATTAAATCATCCATGTTCAAAAGGGAGTAGGAAGAAGTGTACACTTCTATATTCATACCCCTTCTCCTCTGCTTATTATATTATTAGTAGTATTATTACTGATATATTATGATTTATAGACTGTCTTTATATAAATGTCTATATACATAATTTCACATTTCCACATATTTATACACATACATACATACATACATACATACATACATACATACATACTTGCATTCATGCATGTATACATGCATACATACCTAATCTACATACCCAAGTAAACCATACATATTTGTGATCATCATCCTGTGTTTTACAGTAACATTTCTGAAAACCTGTAAATCCTCCCCAGAGCAAACTATATTAGTATCAGGCTTATTCACAAACTCATTTTCAGATACAAATGGCTCAGGTTTGTAGACTAATAATGAAAAAATGTTGGAATTGTGATGAATGCGGAGGAGAACATGCAGGCTATTGAGAAATCACAATGATCTGTTGATCAGTTATTGTAATAATTGTAATAACAGCTGAAGTAAAGAATAGTCATTTTCTTTACATATGCACGATACAATTATGCAATAAAATAAAAGTTAGTGCACTGAAAAAGAGCCACATAAAGTGTAGTGAGAGACTGTTATAAAAACGGCACAAAGATTCTGACTGGAGCCAGTGACATATGCCATTTAATTTGATATTAAAGTGTGAATTATAAATATTATGCATGACGCTGCTGAATATTGTTTATGAAACTGAAGCTGCTTAAAAACTTTTCACGTTCAGGCTCAATGAAAAGGCCCCGGCTGGGACCCCCACCAGTCGTGCACCAACATCACACCAGTCATAAAATGAGTTTTTCTGTCCATGAATTTATCGCTCCAGAGCACGCTCATCCTCATGTAACTGCAATCACATCATTAGTACTCAGCCAAATTATTTGCTTATCTGTCTATCTCTATCTATCTATTTATTTGGCCTTTATTTCAAAATAAAAGCGCTCTGTTATTAAAGGTAATTTTATCCAGGATTACAGTGTTTGAACCAACTTATCTGAATGACAATGAACATGATTATTTTAGCCACAAAAGTTACATGTGATGTATAAAAAAAAAAAGCAGTGATAAAAGCAGTGACTCCTCTCTGGTAGCTAATGGTCATATTGCTCATACAGTCTTCTAACTTTGACCAGAATCGTGCAGTGTAATCCCAATATATATTTTTATCACTGAATCAGTATCACTGTGTCCATCGCAGGTCCTTCAGATCAAACATTGTCAAATGGGGATCAGCGGGGTCTAGAGAGGCTATAAAGGGCCATTGTGGGTTGGATGAGATGTCAGCACTTTCCATTTTTCCTGCTCTGCTTTAGCAATGTACCTTCAGCAGACCAATGAGCTGCAGGTGTGAGTCACTCAAAGCTTCTATTCTCCCATTGTATGAAGGTCCACGCTTTTGACACATTCACTTGTAGCACTCACACAGACAGACGTTGATTGTCCATCTTTTTCTCCATTGATTCCATTTTTGTACCACAGTGGCTGGTAGAAATCCCTGTATGAATTGTTGGCCGCAAGACAACCAGCAGACATCCTGAAAAAGACATGAAATAGCAGTTTATGCCTGCACACACCACAGTAATTTTACTATTACAAGCTATAAAACCATCAGAGTTCATATTTTTATGTGCATTAATTGTTCATACCGTTCACCAGTCTACCTCAGTATATTCTCAGCTGAGGTGGGTTGCTGTGGGTGTGTTGAATGTAACTGAAATAATCAGGAAATTACTTTTTTTTTTCTCTGATTAACAGCTTTATCGAGGCCGGTGCGTTTTTGCTGCAGCTCCTGATCCTGTGTTAATCCACACTTAGAGGAAACTGTAATACCCAGATAATCAATAGACTGGCTGGTTTATCTGTGGATGGTTATTCTTGTTTCTGGCTCCATATTAGATACACATAAAGGAATGTCATTTGAATCTGCATGAAACATTGGTGACCAAACAGTGTGGTTGGTTTAATTAGATTACTCGAATTCTATGAGCACTGAATCACTCAAATAGATTGTTCACCAAATCTATCATTCTTTTAAAACCAATCATATTCTCCTGTTCAACCCTATGAATCGTCAAGCGTGAATACTACACAAGAGTGGCCCTTGATAAAACCAGATTGATTGTCATGAATGAATCCGCATGTGAAAAGTTCCATTCTGTGAGAACTTTAAGTTTTGCTTGGCTGCAGATTAAAGTGATAGGCCTGTAGCTGGAACAGTTTAGAGGATCCTTGTCTCTCTTTAGAAGTAATTAAAGCTGTTCTTAGATCTGTTCTGTGTAAACTCATTGTGAGCATTTCCCACAATTCAAGATAAAACTCTGAGGGCAAACTATGTAAGTCTGGTGATTTTCCACTATTGAGTGATTTTACCGCCTTTGAAGGTTCTTCTAACTTTATGTTATCCTCATTATATTTCATCTCAGATTTGTAGAGGTTTGTGTAGGTTGTATAAAAAAAGTAAAAAGTAAAAAAAGTAATACCAAAAAAAGTATTATTAATAGATATTACTCCTTAATAGCTTGGCCATCTTTGTTATTAATAACATTAATGACTGTCTTAGATTCAGTCTGAGAGCAAAGAGTTGGCTTGGTCTCTTCCCTTAGTGTTTCTGACTGGTGCAATGCAGTAAAGTTTTCCCTCTTCACTGAAAGTTCATCATATTCAGCTTTCAGCAGTGAGAATCGACTATCGACAGATGAAGTGTCAGTTTTTTTCGGATCCTTTACAGCGTTAAAGTCATCTCCTATAATATGAGATAAGATAATAAGGTAATAAGATACTGCTTATTCCAAATAAGAAACATGTATCACGTCCTACACAGATACAAGAGTCACTGTGTCCTAATTCACAAGATCGAACTGGCCCTCATTGTCTTGTTGTGGGTGGTCTACAGTTAGTACATAGTTTTCTATTAGCATTCCCGCACTAAAACTGCAAGTTAAATTTACTGTATATGTATCGTGTCTTTTGGGAAAAGATAATAAATTGAAAATGCTGCTTTTCCTATTTACAGTGCAGCTCGTAAAGGAAAAACTTGATACAAGGCGACACTGTGGCTCCATCCATTGCAACGCATAGGAACTGTTCCACTGCTCCTACAGCCATTCAAAAAACAATCTTTACAGAAAAGGTTCCTTATTTTTGTAATTAACTGCCTCCCTGTGAGAAATTGCAAGGCTTTTGCAATGTAGGCTGTTGGTTAACAAGTCAGTGGAATCAATGTTGGTGTTCTGAAAAGAAACCCGTGTTGACAAAGTGAATGTGAGTGAGAATTTAAACCAGAAGCCATTGTCTGGCGTCAGATGTTGATAAAAGGTGGTTAGCTAATATTTGACAATCACTGCTTTATCCAGGCAGGGATGAAGAAGGCAGAATGATCATGGGAGGCAGGTCATGAATGAAGTCCTCAGCTTTATCTTGGCTGAAGCAGTTAAGATCATGAATGTTCCCAGTCCAGAAGCAAACAGTTTCTTAAAAACTGAGATAATCGACTGTAATGCAGGAAAAAGAGCGCAGTAGATTCCACACTTGATTGGGCAGCCAAGACATTGTGCTCGTAGCCACAGCCTGAATGAAGAATGAAGAATTGAAGGTGAAGGTTTGGGGCCTCTGCTGCTCAGTCCCTATATTCTCTGTAGTACGGTCATTATAGAGTTTCTGTCTCAATCTGGTATCCACCACTGCAGGTTGGGTTGTAGGTAACCAATCTGGTCTAAACCCTTGAGTCCCTTGGGCAGGTTGATTATACAGAGGTTGCTTTGTATGCTTCTGTCTTCGAGCTCTGAAGCTTGCTGCATGCATCGCTAATCTGCTGTTTATTGGTGCAAACTAACTGTCTGTTATACTAGAGCAAATGTAGCATAGCTTCTGCATGAAGAAGTGACTTAGACAGCTGGTTCATTTGGTTGCTTTCATTATTGAGTTTGATTGAAGCAATCTGAGGACTTCCATCCAGTGATCACCCTTCAGTGCTAGCCTAATGATAATTCATATGTTAGCATCAAGATCTTTTGAGAGTGTGAAGGAATCTTTAATTTTTTTCTTTGTTGGTGATTCAGTTTATGTTTTCATGGGTGACTTAGACTTAATATTCATAATTCAAAATTGGTGGAAAATCTAAAAAACACATTTAGAGGTGGATCACTATCGAGAAGTCCTCTGTTCTCCTCGAGTCTACCTTTAGGGAAGTACTTAATCTGATTCTACAAATTTCATACGTCATTATGTCCCAGATATTGTCACTACATGAATTGGCAAGCAAAAAAGATAATGCTTGCACAAGCATAGTTTTGAGGGTGAGCAAAAAACAGTTCAAACTGGACTGCCTTGATAGATTTGCTAACAGAAGAGAGGCACAAATCGACAAAGACAGCTTGTGACTGTTGAACGTGCAACACTTGCGCAGCAATAATTATACATGAAATCAGCTTCAATCAGTGAGCTAAAAATATGAGCACTTTACTCAAAGACGATGACACAGGTTCTCGCAGGCTTCTGGCAAATAATGAGGTTATCTTATGACTCCTGTTGATTCCGTGGAAGTCCCTACTTATGTTTAATTTAAGCCTGAAGTTGAATAATGAATTCACAGCAGAGCGGATCCAGCGTGTAACATCATGAGCCGACTGACTGCATGACACTTTGAACTGTGGGGGAAATCTGCTGGGAGTAAGGACACTGTGATGCGGGGCTTTGTGCATTTCAGATCAGAATGAGGATAAGGTAATTATTTAATAAGCACAGTGAGAATAATGTCACACTAAGTTCACAATTATGTAAGTGTGTGTGTGTGTGTGTGAGAGAGAGAGAGAGAGAGAGGGAGACAAAGAGAGAGTTGATGAGTGTGTGCACTTCACAGAAAACATTCTGGCGTTGAGCTGATAATTAAGTGGCCACTCGGCTCATCCAGCAGCAGCCGAATCTCGCTGTGATTTCAGGCTGCGGGAGAACCCACAGCACTAATGTACTCTAAATATAGTGTGATGACGATTTACATACCTCAGTCAAGGCTGCATCAGTGCTCAATGTCAGTATCTTGCAGTGTTCTACAGGTGAAATGATTTGACCAATTATGAAGTCACACAACAAGATTTACTAATCTTTATCACCCTATAACTCAAACATTTTCGTGCTTTAGTAATACAAAACAAGACATTTGAAGTAGCCACACGTGTCTGTGAGGAATTCTTCTATCAATTCATTGTGAGACAACAATCCAGAGATTTATCAATGTGTATTAAAATCATTGGTCTTGGGAGGGGCCCTGTGGTCATCTTGCGACTAGATTACTGTGACATCCTCCTGACGGGCCTCCCAGCCTGCACAGTGAAGTGATGCAGAACGCGGTGGAGCGCCTGATTTTCAACCAACCCAAAAGGTCACATGTTACCCCGCTGCTCATCGAGCTCCACTGGCTACCTGTAGCAGCCCACATTAAATTCAAATCACTAATGCTGACTACAAAGTAGTAGTAATAGTATGCATAGCAAGTACAATTGGCATTGAAAGAGGTAGGGGTTTGGGTATTTTGTAGTGCAGTAGATGGCGGTCAGCATACTCCCAGTTTGGAGATGCAGACAGGCATCCCAGGACAGAAGTCTTCACACTCTTTGACACTACCTGTAGAACTTAGTCATAAGGTCACCAGCACCACACGCTGTATTACGCCAAAAATCAGTTGTCATTTTTACTGCAAAGGTATGTTACATATTGGTGTGTGTGTGTGTGTGTGTGTGTGTGTGTGTGTGTGTGTGTGTGTGTGTGTGTGTGTGTGTGTTGTAGTCTCCTGATTGTCCCCAATCTGTTAACAACAGCTTTATCTCTCACCCTCAAGAATATTTTCTCATGTGTTCATAATCAAATCATATGGAGACACACACACACACATTCATACACACAAACACAGTGAGAGCTCGCTTTTGATGGATGAGCAAATCTAAGCAAGGGTCACTGAGTTTGTCTGTGGGCTCTGTACTGTATTAGATCTAGCTGTGATTAAACATTAGGAGCTATTTTCTGTCTCTCACTGTTGCTCTCTCTCTCTCTCTCTCTCTCTCTCTCTCTCTCTCTCTCTCTCTCTCTTTCTCTCTCTCTCTGTCGCTCCCTTGCTCCCCAAATATGCCCTTCCTAATTCATCACCCAGCCCAAAGCCTATTTTAGCACCCACCATGTGTATTCTGGGATCCTCGCACAGCTCGCAGAGACACATGAAAGGCGGAAGAGTTGAAGAAAGGGGGTCCGTCCCTGAGGAGGAGTGTGGCCATTGTATTAAGATTCTGTAGACCTCTTGTTGTCTTTACTTCTATCTTAGCATTATATCTTATTCCTTCATATCCTCCTCACATGCTTCCTTCCACTTATGCTCTCATGTACTCTCCTTTACTATTCCTCTTCTCTAATCTCCTGTTCCTATTAGGCTCATTGTTATACACTGTGTTGGTAATCTTAATTGACACGGGGCTCAGTTTCAGGCTTAGTGCTATCATCCATTGTTGAAATTTCCAGTGGTTTTGAGGGATTGGATTTCATGCTCCAAAACACAGTCCATGCAAAACTGTAAACTGGGTGTAAAAGCTAACACTGTTTGTCAACCTAAGTCATCTTTTCTTCTGAGTATCGGACATGCCAACTTTGCCGTCACTACCATTCATCTTTTTTACATAAATTTCATGTCATACTGAAACAGAAATTAGCGCCCTGAATTAGCTAGTTTTGCACTGGAATCTACCTCTGGGCTGACTTCATCTGCGGCAGTACTAATATCATTTGTTTCTTATCATTTCATAAATAGAATTTCAACAGATGACACTAAATGTCCTTAATGACTATCCTTGCATAAGTCCACTAGGTAATCTGCCATTGAATTTACATCTTGAATTCAATTTAATACCATAAAAATCTGCTTGCCTTCCTTGATTGATAGTGCAGCACAGATTAGACATTATCTTTTTTTGTACATGAAAGTAAATTGGTCCCAGCTGACTCCAGAAACTTTGAAAGTTCAGGGCAGATTTAAAACAGTAAATGGTGTCTTGAGTAATTTTCAACCCATGAAATGATTTTTATTAATTTGATTACCACCTATTACCAGCAGCATTTATTTGTTTCATCGCAGTACAATCATATGCAGTACCTCTCCAACTTTAAAAGTCAGGCAATTCTGAGATTTCTTTCAAAATACATTAAATATGTTGGAAAATAGACTTTGAACGATGTATTAGTGAAATGTGGAGTTAGAGGTTCAAACAGTTTTTCACCAGTTTTCGGTCCAGGATTTTGCGGGCGGTCCTTAAGGGGTGGCTTGATGACACACTGAGGCCACCCTGAGCAGAGAGACAGAGATGAATTAATCTCGTTCAGTGTTTCAAGTGTTTCTTCATACCAGAGTCTGCATTTCTAGAAACTCTACAACAGATGTGGCGAAGTTTAAAAGTAAGCATGACCCATAAACACATTGGTGAGAGGAGGGATGATAGAAGATTCTGTACATTTTTGTTCCTGGAAACAATGAATCCATTACTTGTTTCTCTTGTTCAGCCAACCAAAGCTTGGGCAGTCTAATTTTCATATACGTTTTAAAATCATGTCCCACTACTGTTCCACACTGACCTGCCGACCCAGCAGCTATATATAGAGAAGCACTGTAAAAGTCCTCATTAGGTATTTGATTGAGGAGCTTGGTAAAGACCTGCCATAGCTCTCACCAGCCCATTACATTCTGCCTTCTATACAGAGGAGTCCCCTGCTGTACGTTAGGAATGGAACTGACCTGCTGTTTCCCCAAAGGCCTCGAGTCTGACAGGACTGCTTTTCACAAGTGAGAATTATTATGCAGTCAAATGTAGGTTAGAGGCTATACATTTGAAACAAAGACTTTCCTGAATGGATTGTTTGGCAGTGCTGTTGAAAAATGACAGCATGAAATAGTATTACATTATTGCCATAGACTATGGTCGCACTTTTCTGAAACATCAGTTGTTCTGAGAGGTTGGATAACGGCCCATTACACCATGACAGATTTATATTTGATAGTTGAGAAAACAATTTCAGCACAATGTCCATTTATTAGCTGTGAATGCTGAGGCGTTCAATCACAGAACATGATCCTCATCAGTGGATAGTTTGCTCAGTGACCATGAAATTATAAATATTCAGATTTCATTTTTTTCCCACAGCACTTTAAGGACCCTTTGTCCTTATTGATAGGATTTAAATAACCATAAATATTAGTGGTGTGACAATATGTTTTAGCAGAACATCGCAATACAACAAAAACAAAGAGTCCTCTGCCATAGCTATTTGACACTGTAACTAGGAAACACAGTGCTTGGAGCTAAATGCTTAGCAATAAGGTAGCATGCTAATGTTGTGCAGGTAATCTCTTATTTTCTGCATGATAACAAAACATAAAATACATTTGAGGCTGGTGGGAATGTCATTAGGTTGTTTTGACCCTAACTTTGGTGATCATGGGTTCACTTAAGTTATGACAATTCATCATGAGAGGAACATCTATCCATTCATATCCTGCAACTGCTTATCCTCATCAGGGTCATGGGAGGCCGGAGCTTATCCCAGATTTGGGCGAGAGTCAGGGGTACACCATGGACAAGTCGCCAGTTCTGAAGAACATGTTGGTACCAAACCCTGAGTCCATCAAGTTTTGTACCAATTCATTAAGTACTGTAGATGTGATATTTCATCAAGTGAATCAAAACTTTGACCCACTGGTGGTGCAAGAGCAGTGTTAATCTGCTAGCATTTACTAATTAGCACTAAAATAAATCACGGAATTAAGTAAATATTGTAGTATAATGTAGTATAATGTAATAATATGTAGTGGCTCTTAAACTGAGCATTAGCTATCCAAATACAAATGGTTTTCAAAGTCGAGATGAGAAGCCAACAGCATTTGAATAAGAAGATGAACAAGCATTTCTTCACATTGGAGACCCCCTACAATGTGTCCATGTCATCATCAGACTAAAAACAAGGAAAATACCTGCTTAAAGTGGTGTGCTTTATCTCAGGATTCTCTGAGTGACTCTTGTTGGCTGGTGATGACACAGTTGGATGTTTGATTGAGCTCTCCAACAGCGATTAGCCTGCATGGCCCTTTTGTTCCCCTGACCAATGCAAACACAATCAGAGCACTATTCACCTGCACTTAGCAGGGCCAGAGGAACCCACTTCGCTTTTAATTACTCCGATCAGATTAATCATACTCTCAGATGGCTCTGAAATTTAAGAATCTGTGTGTCTGTGTTTTTATGTGTGTGTCTGTTTCTGTGTGCTTGTGTGTGTGTGAGAGAGAGACAATTGGAGAGAAGCTTATTATGGTAGAGATTAGAGAGGCGCTTCCTATTGAAAAGACAAATATGCTGAGGATATTAATCTCCTCACTGCAAAAGATAATGAGTGAAGCTCTCTCCTTATCTGCAGCCTGCTCTTCGTTCAGAGAGCTCACTGTTTAATAGGCTGTCTGGCTGCCACAAACCTTTCTATTCAAGTCTGGTCCATTCCAAGTTTGTTTCCAAGCAAGTGTGTTACGTTCTAAAGACAGAAGAGTAACTTAAGGAGATGGAATTGACTGAGGCATTCAGAAGTTCAATACATGTCTTGGCTGTCCAAGTAGTCTTCAGTAGACTGAGTGACAACAGGTCGACTGTCTAAGAATTAAACAAGTGCGCTGGAAATCATTGTCAAGTGCACGACTGACCTGTCTTGCACACACAATCAGGAAGGAAGAGTGCCTGCAAAAAGAACTGAAGATGGTGAACTGCACCTGGGCAGGGCAAAGTCAGAGCATACTCTGGTGGAGGTCCGTAGTGTTCCTAACTAATTGAACCATCTAGTTGAACCATAAGTTTTGACCTATTCTTGGCATTAAAGTTGGTACCCAAGTTTTCTTTCTTTTTATGTAAGTAGCACTGCTACTGCGGGATGAACAGAATTCCAGCGTCTTTGACACATAGTAGTCTCTGTGGCAGCGTAGATAATAAGATACTGCAGGTTTGTGTTGTGCTCATCAGTTGAAATAACTTTATTGACATTTCTAAGAAATTATGTTTCTTATGTCAGTTTAGTTTCAGGCACAGGTGTAAATATATGCCACATGCTTTTTCTACAGTACTCATGTCCTTATACACAATCACTAAAATTATGCACATAAGAGAGAAAAAATAGACTTGATGTTGCTTCATGTTGCAGTTAAGTGCACATTACACAAGGGGAACGTGACCCATGACATGGCACATGTAGACAGCTGGATTGTATAAGATAGAAGGGTATCTGTTCACGTGACATGCAAGGTACAGACTGAACCTCCTGTGGAGACACACCTTCACAGCGATGTTTATTCTGAGTTACAGTTGGTGTCTGTCTTTAGTACTGGCTTTATGTACATGGCTTGTACTTTTGACTACAAAGAATCAAATATTATCTAACCCTATCTTCAGTATCTTAATGATTCAGTCCTTGGATCCAAGCCATGGAAGTGCTCCAACTGTGATCAGACCAGCAAATTCATTTGAATTCTTGTAATCAAAGGACTTATGCATAGAGGCAGAGTGAATCCACACAAATAATTCACTTTTAACTTGATGAACTTCGACATGTGATTTCTCACTGTCGACAAATGGCAAACAATCTTGACAGTGTTGACCTTTGAAGGAATCACTAGTCAGAGTCAAATGGAAGATGCTTCCATATTGTTGCACTATACACTGTTATTTAACCCTGTTCTGCTGTAGGAAAGTATGAACTGTTCCACAAAAGGTTTGCAGCTATGCAGGAGTTAGTGCAGGTCAGCGACCGAGCTAGCTCCAGCTTGGAGAGATATTGCGGCTGGCTAGAACTAATGTGCTCTTGGCTAACTATGGCATTGGTTAGCTTGTCAAATCAAATCAATTGTATTTATATAGCCCAATATCACAAATCACAGATTTGCTGCAAAAGGTTTTAGAATCTGTACTAGGGTTTGGTCAGTTTCCAGATTACCTGGTCCGGTCTTGTGCACAAGCTCAAACCAGTATGATTTCATGCGAACCAACTGAATAGATGCAATGTCAGTAATTTCATGGATGGTCACTACACTACGCAGTTTGTCTGCAGCACATGGAAAGTCAGTAAACAATGCCCTATCATTTTCCTAAACCTAATAAAATCTGTCCCTAACAGCCGTCATGTCACTCCTGTTCAACACATCTGTTTGCTATGTTAGCGATGATGTAGCTAGCCAGCTAGTACATGGCTCTTATTATGTTAACCTTGGGAGCAGTTGAGTCACATGTGATCATTGTTGTAAAATATTGGCTCAGTATCATGCTGGTTTGAAAATATTTACATGGGCCATAAACCAGCTATGTCTACTCTTTAACACTCAGCCCCCTCAATTTGGATGTCAGTTACAGTAGATCACCAACTAATCCTGCAAGTGTTCAATATGTCACTAAAATACAGTACCACCTATTTTATGTCAGAAGCTCAAGCAAGTATGATATTCTCAATGTTACATTTGACTTAATACAGGTTGAATTCCACAAACGCATGTACGCACACTCATTTACATGCACCAAATATGTTACTCTGAAGCTGTCATGTTGAGCTTTTGTCCAAACTAAGATCATTTTTGTGCTTTGTTCATCTCTGACCTCATGTGGGATCCATACAGAGAATGCACCATATACTTCCTCTTGTCCATTCTGGGTGATTTAGGCAAATAAATCCTGATTACATAACTATCTTGTCTGAAGTAGTTTCTGCATTTGAGAGACGATTTGTTCTGAAATGTGTTCCTGTGTTTGTTTTGTCCAATCTCTACAGTTAAACATTTCCACTGTGATAAGATTCCTTTCTCTCACACACTCTTTCTTTTTCCTGCTCTGAAGCTCATACATTATTTGGTCTTTGTTGCAGTGTGAAGGAGTATTCATGCAGTCAGTAGACAGAAAGTGGAAATCTTTTCTGGTTCTGGACCTGAATATTTCTTGCAAGCCTGTGTTCAATGTGTTTGACGCAGGGAACATGACACATTGGCACACAGTGGCATATGTGACATCATGGTGACGTCATGTCAGTTATTGTATGTGACATGTATATTTATACACTGGATGAGTTGCTCATCCAAAGAGACGTGGATCTGCTGTGGGCCAGAAAGGAGGAGCAGATTTAGTTCACTTGTCTCCGGGAAAGGTCAGAAAAGTCAAATTAAAATAGAAACAGAATCAGATTGAAAATTATTTGGTATCCCTCATTTCTCTCCAAGTGTGATTATGAAACACGACTTTCCACAAAAAATCCCATCACTCTTGGAGTGGTGATGTTAGGGTAGGCCTTATTTCTGTCCTTTTTTGCTGCTTTGGTGATTTTCTCCTTGGCTCTACTGAAGAAGATGAGCCTCGTTTCTCATCCTGATTCATTCCTTCTACCAACTACTACAAGGATAGAAAAGATTTTCTGCTTGAAATACATCTGGCATCCTCTCTCAGTTTTATACTGAAAAGCTCAGTAGTCTTGTCTTTGGTGCCTCAGCATTAATACTTTAATCATCTATTGATTTGAAGCTAGTATCTTTTGGAAACATTACTGAATGTTATTAATCACATTTAAAGAGCTGCAAATTTCAGTAGACTATTAACTGACTTGTCAAGCTTACAGAGGTGAACTTAATTCAGGATCCACCATTGCTTTCACCAGCCAATCATCAGCTGTAGCTAACGAACATTACTTCTGTGAATTGGCCAAACAAGAAAATGAAACTTTTGTCTGTTGAAGAGAAAACTCTGTACCATTTTATATGTTCAAAAGATAGAGTGGACTGTGGACTGTGTGGACTCCCTGTCTTTGTTTAAATAAATAATCTGGTGTTAGCCGCTCACATCATGTTATTTGTAGACCAGTGACGCTAGCTACAGTAGTAGCAACTCAAAAGTTCCCCTCCAAGCCGAATGACAACCGTCTTCCAGCTGACTTCCAGCCAACTGCCTGCCAATTTCCAGCGGCTGGAATGACCCCCCTCCTTCTCCTGGGCGTGTCTATTTTTTTACTGCAACTCCACCTATTTGTTTAATTACAGGGTGTGACCAGAAGATGGCGCTTCTCTCACAGAATCTTTTTACAGTTGTTCTACCTGGAGATGACGTAGCTTACACACCTCATTAGCATCCTCTTTGCTCAACCTTTTGTTTGCACTTACTGGGCTTTTTGGTCTCCCAGTGTCACACAGATCACAGAGCGGAAAATGCAGCTGGTTTGACTCCCGTATACTATACAGCATAGAGTACGCGAGCGCAAGAGAAGGGAAGCATTAGTAATTATGTAAGGATAGCCTAGAATAGCCTAGACGTTGTTGATTTAGTAAACAGTGACATGTTAGATATAGACACCACAAATACTCTCCCTCCTTTATGACTCTGTCGGCTGTTTTCCAGTCCAGTACAATCGTCGGTCTATGCGGGCGTAGGCTACATTATGTGTCGTCAATTTTGGACAAGAAGGGCCGTTTTTTTTTTTTTTTTTTTTTTTTTCATGTTTGTTCACCCCATAGGCCTAATCCTGCATAAGTAAATTGAACCATAAATAAAACTCCATGCAGCAAGAACTTTTTTTGTGAATTTCCATTTAAAGAGGAAGAATTACAGGTGATTAACAGCCTTTTGGAAGACTTTTGTAGTTGTGTAGTTGTTGGTATTTATCTTTAGGCCAGGAGAGCCCGTACAAACACCTCATTAGCATTCTCATTGCTCAACCTTTTGTTTGACCCATCATGGAAACACGGGAACTTTTGAGTTGCTACATCTGTAGAAGCTAGTTTGGTAGTTGCTGAAGGTAAATGTTGAACAATTGGAATTTTCCAGTTCAGTAATTAAAAAATAATAATAACAATTTGGTACAAATTGGTACCTCCAAGATACAGGGCTGTGTTAATCCGTGAAGTTAATGCTATCTCTAATGCTAACTGCTAACAACAGATAGCAACAAGTGCAGTTGTCAGCTGTGTCAGTGGGAAGCCTCTTCTTCTACTAAATGATGTTAATATTCAGGTTAAGGTCCTAATACATCTTAAAGCTATCAAGCTTATATCACATATGAATTTCACTGGATTGTCAAATAAATGTAAAGATGAGTGTGTCATTGTTAGTCTAAAATAAATGCACTATTGTTTTGTGGGGTCACACAGAAGGTACCACAGCCTAATAGTGGATGAACACTCCTCACACTTGTCCAGGTGTTATCTGTTTTATGCATATGTATGAATGTTTCTACCAAGGAAACAACCTGAAGCTGACCACATGTCAGCAGGATGGGGGTTCATTCCACACCCATTCTCATTCCCATGTGACCCCTCTTCTCTGGTCTGCCCCCCCCCCGTCCCTCCGCCTGGGTTGTAATTGTCAGACAAAAAGAGACATGAGAGTGAGAGATGTCTGAGATGACAGCAACCATACACACTCGCAGCGTGAGCGGCATCTGACAGTGGCAGATAATGAGACCATTAACGAGCTGTCAAGTTTGTTAAGCAACAATTAAAGAAACCATCTGACAGGCTTTGCATATATTGATCTTTTATGTTTTTTTTGTTTGTTTGTTTTTTGTTTCGTTTTAACATTTAATGCTATTATTATTATTATTGATTTATTAATCAGCTAAGAGAGGTTTCATTTGTACACTGTTACCACACTGTTTCCATTACACACAGTCTAAAATACACCCTCAGGACCTATAGACTGTACTAGTTGGAGAGATGTCAGAGTGACGGGGCTGCCACATACAGTAGTCAACACTCCAGGCAGTTAGGGCTCTTTTAATGGTGTTATATTAATAAAGTGAATCATTGTTATCATTGTTAATTATTATAGATTGTATACAGTAGGTGTTCCCGCTGGAGAATCTTGTTTGACATCAACAGCAGAGACACATTTCTCTCAAACATAGGGGACGGATGTCACCCACTCATAGTCTGATTGATTTATTGATGGGTGATCACACAGTGAGCTGCTCAGCTGATATGTGACTAAGAGAGTGAGGTGTGGCACACAAGTGCTGACTGAACGTTACACTGCTCTTGCTCGGAGATATTGAGTGGACGTAGCTCAGTGTGTTTCTGAATTTGGCAGCGTGACAGTTTGGATTTGTAGCAGCGATGCATCAACTGCTCTGCTCTCTAGGAAAGTAGATTCTGTGTGGAAATGTGCTGCTACTGACTATGTTGTTGAGGGTAGACTGATTTTATTCAAGTCTGCATACACAAAGTGATGTACTGGATCCTGAAATAATGAATAACTGCATGGTAAAGTGTAGCACTACATCACCAGCATCCAGCAGGTACAGGAAAGGAACTTTGTTTCTGCTGTGCTTTCTGTCAGGAATGTGTAACTGACACTGAAACCAGGGATCACATTCAGGTTATAAATGTATAAAAAAATAATGAAAGCTACAGATCGTCTTAGATCTTAGTATGGCACTAGTGTTGTTCTAACGGGAGATTTAACTTCAGTAATAGACACGCTGCTCTGCCAGAAAGCAGTGGCACTCGTGCGTCAAGGCGTATTGCACAGATTTTCTACATATTGCTAGTGTTTAGTGTCTAGTGTTTAATCTTGACCTGAGGTTTCTTCCTCTCCACTGTGATTGCTTCCCATTGAAAGTTTCCAGCAGTGTAGACACACGAGGTTGACGTCATTGTGCAACTCTCAGAAAAAACATGCTGGCATCAATAATAGGAACGATACGTTCAGCGGCAAACAATTCCAATTTATTGGAGATTTGGAAACCAGTTTTTGGTTCCCATTCTTATTCTAGGGTGGATCAGTGAGTCACCAACAAACTGGTCAAAAGGGCCACCCTAAAATCTGCAGTATTATTTTGAAAAAAAGACATGAATCATGGCTGAAATATGAACTATGGCTATTTCACATTGAGCTCCAGATACCAACGTCAGGACCCGTCCTACTCTGCCTCTGATTGTCTTACCCTAATATTCCAATGAAGGTAACAAGAACTAGCCCCCAGCACGACTGTGACGCTCTGCTCTCGTTTTGACTCAACATTCAACATGACTGTTCTGCAGCAGTGAAGTTTTCACACGCGGCTGTAAAGTGTGGCACATCATCTTCCCACATGTACTCACTAATAGACACAAGACACAGCATGTTCCAGTCTGACATGCAAGCTTTAAGGCGGTAGAAAAGTAGCAGCTTTAATTGTTTTAGACGATCAGTGATTTATTGGTTGGATTATTACTGATTTCAGCTGATGCTCATTTCTTTGGGTTAGTGGAGTGAACAACAAATGGAATCAAATATTATCATTCAGAATTTGTCAGGTTAAGAAATAAAAAGTGACAAGTGAAAGTTTCGCTGCCACAGCTGTGACATCTATCT
This sequence comes from Protonibea diacanthus, assembly GCA_028641955.1. NCBI lineage: Eukaryota > Metazoa > Chordata > Actinopteri > Sciaenidae > Protonibea > Protonibea diacanthus. Next base: position 22,688,766 of record CM053989.1, read on the forward strand.
GACACAAGTCAGATATGTGGCCTGACTCAGTCACACGGTACATTTGGAGCTTATTTCCTTATTATTATAAAATGAGCAGTGGAGGTGCAGATTATTTGATGAATTCAGTATAGTGTCGCTAAATAATCCGTAATAAAACAGGATGTAGTTGATTATTACTATGACATGTACACGGGGTATTTTATTTTGAAAATCCACTGGGAAAATCCTGATGGGTTAAAAGCGTTAAACATTAAACATTACATTATTAATAAAGTTTCAAAATTAAAATTAAATTAAAAATATTATTAGTGAGCCCCACACTAATGTGTTATTAGTCAGTCATAAGTCAGCCCTTTATTCTCAACAGATAACCAAAATGACGCCTTTGGTCAACAACTGTGCCTGAAATACAGTGCTTATGTACATGTACAGTAATGTAATCCTGTATGAATACTGATGCATATCTTCGTATAATGTATGCACTGTATGATAATACATACAAAGCAGTAACCTAGATATTGTACGTCCTATGATGAGAAGCCAAGGATGATGGTATCACGTGTAGCATGCTATAGCACCGTATAGTAAGAGCCACGTGCTCATGGCCTGATTCCTTTCTCTCCAGGGACAAGGTTGTAGCTAGCAATTCCTAGCGCACGCACACACATGCACACATACATACACACAGCACTTTAATGGTGTGATGGGCCCTGCACACGCACATATACAATATACAAATATACACACACACATACTCTGTATGTCTGTACTCTTGTCTTCATGGGCGCATATATATGTACTCACATGCATACTGTACACACACATGCCTGCCACGGGATGCTAATGAAGATAAAGTAGCTAATTAAAGATGACAGTGAAGAGCGATGGGCGGCCACGTTATGTGACATTATGGGGTCGGCTTGGACCTATAGATATAGGACTTTGGCCAATGTGGGATACTGTGGCGGTGATGGAGGGAGAGAGGGGTGGATGGATGAATGCAGCGGGGAGAAAGATGTATCAAGAATATTTTTGCGATTTATTCCAGCTCTCCTGGTGTTTTTAGATTCCCCTGTAGTATTCTCTCTCTCTCTCTCTACACACACACACGCTGCTGGCCTAGATCTTTGAGGTGGGTGATTCCTGCAGGTGGAGAACATCTTGGCTGACTCCATACTGTCTGCAATCTGGAGGGAAATCCAGCAGCATTTACCTACGTTCATTCACCTTCTATTTGTACACTTTTTTCTCTTTTATTTTCAGTTTCTCTGACCATCTTTAAAGTTGCACTAATCAATATATTGATGAAAATGATGAGAAGCAGTGCTGTAGTACTTAAGTCCAGACGTTTCTATTATCTCTGACTTATCTTGGACTTATTAGTCTTTGCATTCTGACTTGTCTAAGACTAGTCCTGGCCATCAATATCGCCATAAATTTTTTGTTTGTCTCAACCTAATCCAGCAATGTTCTACCACAGCCACATCTGTGTTACTCCCAGAATCTGGGAATCAAATCAAATCAAATTTTATTTATATAGCCCAAAGTCACAAAGTACATTTTGCCTCAGAGGGAGTGACACCCTCTGTCCTTAGAGGAAAAACTTGCCCACAAAAAACCCTTTAACAGGGAAAAAAGGTGGAAGAAACCTCAGGAAGAGCCACAGAGGAGGGATCCCTCTCCCAGGACGGACAGACGTGCAATAGATGTCACGTGTACAAAACAAATCAACCACCACTTATTTGTAATTCAGTAACACTGTTGTTTCACTGCACTTGCTTTTTGATTGTTACAAATAATTGTGCAAAATGATCCTGAAACAGAAGATATAGTGACTCTAACATCACAAAAATGATGAACGGATAAGTCATTGGTCTTGTAGGGATGTAACGATATGAAAAATTTGACATCTCGATTATAGTAACCTAATTATCACAGTTAATGATATTATCACAATATTCTTAATTGCTGATGTCCAAAAAACACATACATTGAAATAATTTATTTTCTTATCATACTAAAACATTAGAAGCCAAAATCTCAAAAGTAGACAACAACAAAAAGGTAATTTAGAATTCATAACCTTCATAAACTAACAGTAATATAGACATTAACATGCCAGCTAATGGTCATCATTACACACAAAAATTCACACATAAAAGGTGTTCCTGTGTGAGTGAGAGGAGTGCCTGTATGAGAAAAGGAGGGTATGTTTTTGTGTGAGTGTTGGGCTAACACTGAGCAGTGAATTAAATTAACACGACAGCATTTTACTTTATTTCCTGGGGCTAAAGTTACAGACAGCATAACTCGCTGTCAATACTGACTCACGTTTTTAACTCGCTATATAAATATCACTGTACGTTCTTCCTAACATTGATGAACGCGTTTACATTATTTTACGTCACCTTACATTGTGTCGGCTCCGCTCAGTGGACTGGGTGCCTTTGGTTCCGTTTCATGCACTTTCCGCCATGCTTTCATTCTTGATGCCTAGCTTGGATGAGGCTGTTAGTACATATCCTGATAATCCACCGAGACACGGTCATTTTTATGACTTCAAATTTCACCAAGATTTTCCGTAATATCAGTAACTGTTACATCCCTACAAACTTGTCTCGGACTCAAACCTAGGCAGTAGCAATAAGAACTACTCACAGAGAATCAAGGTCCAGTTGCAGAGGGGGGTAGATTTAGCATGTCCAGTTGTTGGTAGTGTTGGAGAGGAGGTCCTCTCTGAAGAGCTGGAGATCTACAGGAGGTTTTTAAAGGTAGAGAGGGACCACCCTGATCTGGTAGGAACTGATAGTACGTTCCACCAACAGGGAATAACAGGAGAGAAAAGTTTAGATTGCCCTGAGTGTACAGGTAGCAGAGCCAGGCGTTGTTCACTGGTGGAACGCAACGGTTATGAGGTAACATATGCCTTTATGAGGGGATTCAAGTAGGTGGCTGCACAACTGCTTTGCATTAAAGCATTAAAGATTTGAATTTAATCTTAAAGTGGACTTAAAGCTCTTCACAGACAGATAGGAAATCTTTAGCTTTACTCCTGAACCTGATCAGCATGGCTCACGGTCCTCTCTACAGACTCTCCAACGAGGAGCTGCTTGTCACCTGTGTGACAACATTCACTTGGTTAGTCATTGTTGTGTGTGTCTGTGCATGTGCGTGAGTTTCTCACGGTTATGTCATGCACCTCCCTGCCTCTTATCTGTTACGTCACGTCACCATAGTAACCTCAGCAGGCACAATGCATTCTGCCTCACTGGACTACCAGTCACCCAAAACACTCACAGAGGTCTGTTCATGTTTGCGTGTAAATGTGTGTCTGCACGCATCTCACACAAATGAGCCGTGTGTCTACTTCCACTATGTGTGTGTGTGTGTGTGTGTGTGTGTGTGTGTGTGTGGGCTATCTAAGGGGGCACAGATTCAAGTTCTTAAGTAATGACAAGAGATAGAAAGGATTCCTGTGGAGTATGTTTCACGCTGTAAAGTTGTTTAGTGTTGTTTAGTGTCTTCTACTAATGCCACACACACACATACACACACATATATACACAAGCACTGGCTCAGGGGAAGAGCATACAGTAAGAGGGCAAAAGGCGTCACAGTTGTATGGACGCTTTGGCAGTGATGCAGCTTGGCACATTTCACCCTTCAGTTCTCTTTGTAGAACTACACACTGTAATCAAGTGTCAGCGCACAGCTGCATGTTGTGTTTGTTTTAATACAAAAAGCACATTTCCTTTCCAAACTGATATGCAAGGCTCTGATCGTGCACCTCTAATTGTATGGAGTTGTGCAGATGCAGTTATTTTTCTAGGTTTTGAGCTATCTGTCTCAGTACGATGGAGGCGAATGGGATTTACTCACAGAATTGAAAAATGACAGCACATTTAAATAATTCAGCAGACGTATCTCGACAGAAACAGTGTCTCTGCTGGCAGAGCACCCTCAGCAGTTTTCTTTTTTCTAATGAGAGTCAGGATTTTGCATAAAATCCTCCATCACCGTACATGCAAATTGTGATACCAGTATACACTCGCAGGCCACCTCATTACGTACAGCTGTGCAATCTGATGTGATCCAACACAACAGCTCTGCTATGAATTTAAATCCCATAGGTGTAATGTGGTTTATAGACAGTGTTCAAATTAACAGTGGATCCACAAAATACAGCAAAAAATTACAAAGAAAGCCGTGGAGTTTTTGACCTTTGCTAAAGAAAATTTGTTTGTCCCCTGCACAAAGACACGTCCACATGGATTATGGGGTCCTCGTAGTTGCACGCCATTCCACTGATGACAGTTGTCAGCAACACTCCAAGAAATGCAGAAAAACAATTCAGGTGTCAGAATGATCAAAAATCATCATCAAGACCTTATATAACGTTAGTGGCACCTGTAGGAAGGTACTGATGAAAAATGATGATGACATTTGATCGATCAAACAATCACACTAATGGCTAAATTATCCACAGATATAACATGTTCCGTGTGCACCACAGCCTCCGGAGCTAACCTCAGCCATTCCTAGTCAATGTTTCAAACCCCATCGGTTCTGTTGCGGTCTCCACTCAGTTCCACCAAGAATACGCAGCCCGTGTCAATCTGGATAGAGCAGATTGAGCTGACAGGAAGTCAAACACAGAAATATGATAGAGAATCCAGTCAATTTTCAAAATAAAACACTGTGCAAATTTCCAATCATAAAAACAGCCAACAACCTAGCATATTTATACATTCAGAAGCATGTAAGCCAAAAAAATGACCAAAGTCTGCTGTTTAAATGCTTATGAGATGCTGTTTAAAGTCCAGTGGAGAACAGACCAAAACAATGTCATGGCTGCAACGTGACGGAGATGTGCCCAGGAGACTTTTGGCATAACACAGATTTGGAGAAGAACATTAACAGAATTTTTGACTAAATAAGCAAAAATCAAAGTGAGACTTTGATTTTAGTCATGAATATTCATGAGTCTCTATACTTAAGATTTGAAGACAATGGGCTCATTTATGTCGTCTTGTAGTGTGTATGTCTTAACCCTGCTTTGTACTAAAGTAGATCCAATGAAACCCCTCTGAGGAGAGAACACAGTTTCTCTAAGACTTAGCTCTGGTTTTTTAGCTCCAGGGTAGTTGTTTGCGTTCACAGTTATTAGTTAAACATATGCTTCCAAGCACATATCCACCATAACACAGCCGTACTACAATCATCACTCCGCAGCATCCTGTTCCAGTCTATCTGTTCTTCCGGCTGCCTGTGACATAGCTCTTTGCAAAACGTTTCATGTTTCTGCGTTTTGATAAATATAGCCGAGCCGCAGTGCTATTTATAGAAGCCCCGGCGTGCTCTGCACCTAAAGTCAGGGCCTGTTGCATGGTGGGAGAGGAGATGGGTTGGAGATGGAGGGGGCGCTTGAGGATACTGTGACCCAGATGACTGAGCTGGAATGATTGGCCTCGCGGTGCTCAGCATGCTGCCGTACGGATGCTCCCGCAGGAGCGAACGTGGTGACACAAGATGCATGTCTCATCTGCCTTTGTTCTGTGGGGGGAGGGGGGTGGAGGAGTGAGGACGGAGTATTCAGGAATGTCGATTAACTACGGAACTGAGAGCTTCTGTTTGTGCACATGAGGACGCGTTTAAAGCAGCAACACAACATGAATCTATTTTAAGAATGCAAAGTCACTTCATGTATAGAGATCCCAACAAATATGAAGAGCTGGGTTGTTGAATGCAACAGGATGCATTCGGTGTCTTTCACCGAGCCAGCTGCTCTGCAACAGAGCTGCCATTGATTATATGTTCTGCATGGAACCATCTCACCATATCTTTCTCTTTGTCTTTGACTCTCTCAGGATATCATGACTCCGGCCCGGTGGTCGTGGAGGGGGCAAGGTGGGAGAGTCGTCACCTTCTACAAGAAGTCTATGACAACGAGTCCAAGCTCTACTCTGACCCTGAAAAGAACTGCACTGAACCAGGTAAGACCAGCTGAGATATGTAAAAGATGTCGCAGTGCTGTGAGCTTTCTGAGACATGAAGCAGAGTATGCAGATGAAGTATCAGGTGTGGCTGCAGTTTATGGATGTGGTTTTGGACAGTTGGTGTGGTTAGTGTGTTACACAAGATGAAATCATTAATAGATTAATTTGATTACATTTGTACAATTATAAATCAATCTACAGTTATGACTTTTATTTTGAAAGTCATAACTGTAGTTACAAATTTTATTTTCCTGAGTTCAGATCTAGTTTTAAGGTTTAATTTTAGTGTATGTTTGATATGTACATGGTTCATTTTACATATTAAAATTGTGCTTAATCAAGTTACCACAAACAAATGAGCAGTTACTAATTAAGACATTGCAGAGGCATGCAAACAAGCTCACAGTTTATTTTTGGGGTTAAGCTTTGAGTAGTTTAATCTGTTCCTAGTCTGTGGTGTTTGAGCACATCAGTTCAGTTCAGGGCTTCGATTCTTGGAGTATTGAAGACAAATTCTCTTCTCCATCCATCCATCCATGGTCTTCCGCTTATCTGACTCCTTTTAACATGAAGCAGCAGTGGCTCTACTCCGAGCTCCCTCCGGATGTCCGGGCTCCTCACCCTCATCTCTCATCTCTAAGGCTGAGCTCGGCCAGCCGGTGGAGGAAGCTCATTTCAGCTGCTTGTATCTCATTCTTTTGATCACTACCCAAAGCTCATGACCATAGGTGAGGGTTGGAACATAGATGGACTGGAAAATCGAGAGCTTCGCCTTCTGTCGAAAGAGTTCAGTCTTGTTCACTAGTGATGGAAAAAAATGAAATTCTCTTCTGAACATCCGAATGATATTTTGTGCAGCGGATTGGGGGAGTGTGCTGTCGCTGCTTCGCTATTACAAATGAGAGGGAGGGCTCGCACATGGTGACACATGAAGATTCTTCCCATCAGTCAGTCAGTCAGTCATTGAGAGTGAGCGGTCCTGTTAAACCAACTTCACTAATGCATGTGATACATGACTGAACTGCTGTTTAAATGGCTGAGCAGAGAGAGTGAGTTCACTCCACAGGCAGATTGTGTGATGTGTGAGTGTACAGAGAGAATTCAAAACATGTTGAAGATCCACATTTCTCCTGGCTGCAACAAATGAGTTTTTATTTTCATTGTTGAGTAGTTTTTCATTTTTGGGTCTGTAAAATGTGAGAAATGTCCATCGCAAATTCCAACATTTATGAGTGCACATAACAATGTACTTTAATGATTAGAGAGGCTACTTTCAGCCAATTCAAACGATTCCATGTGCGCAGAGATGTCACTGCAGCAAACATCGTGGGACACTGAAGCAGCAAAATAAAAAGTGTAGTTCTGAAGTTGACAGGACAGAGAGGACTCTGCAGAGGAAACCGAATAAAACTTTAATCTTCTGAAATAAATGTTTGCAGACAGCTCTGACGGAGCTCAGGATTTATCAGGAGGACGGCTGCTTTACTATTTCACTGTATGGACCTTGACTGTGTGTGTGTGTGTGTGTGTGTGTGTGTGTGTGTGTGTGTGTGTGTGTGTGTGTGACCTTTTAGATGTGAAGAACACAGAACATTCATTAACATTAGATCCTGACTGATCTTGTCAGTGTGTTGGGTGATTTAAATAATGTGCACAGTGTCTCTCTTAATGGCAAGACGCTTCACCCTATTTCAGCCACCCTTAATCCACCCGCTGTTAATCAGAATGTTTATTTTTATGAGCCAGCCTTCCAGTTTGTCCGAGCATCACTGGACTCTGGGGGCATGTGTGTGCATAGCAGCAGCGTGAAGGGGAGGTGATGTGCAGGTTACATTATCAAGGTGCAACCAAAGAGGACAGGCTATGCAGAGACAAATGTCGGAAAGACAGAAATGTCAATTTCAAAGTGAAAATGACACCAAAAGAGCGTGACCGCCACGTACATCATAGAGTTGATCACTTGCAGCCCTTAAAGGACAGTCAACAGTCAAGATTTTTCAAAAATCATAATTCATGGCTAACCACGAGAGGTCCTTGAGCTTTAATGTGCACAAAACATATTAGGCCGATGGGTCCAATGTTATGTGAGATTCTCTGCAAACACACAGACACACACGCACACACACAATCAAAACACATGAGATAAATGAGATTTACGGTTTAAGATTAGATTTGTTAGAATTGTAAGCTGTGCTCACAGCACGGCCCCAGGGAAGGCAGACTGATATCTGCCGACAACTATCAGACAGATTATGATGAAGTTTTGCACAAACCGCCATGATGCCAAAAAGGACATACAGTTTTCTGTTTGACTATTTCACAGGATGTAGGAAGTATTCATGCTATATTTATTACCATCACCATCAGACAAACATTATCCGCTAAACATGTTAGCATGCAGCTCAGAGCACTACACCGCTAGGTGCTGCTAAGTGTTCCACACTGACCTTTTAAGTACAGCTGCACAGAGCCGCTAACATGGCTGCTGGCCGCTCTGCTGCTTATTAAACTGTATGATGATAGAAATATTAAGTTTCCAGTGGAAGGAAGCCATTTTGTGACCACTTCCCTTCACCTTTACACACACATACACACAGTATCTCAGGAGAGCTGGCTACAGAGGAGCTGAAGTGAAGATGAGAAATGAACAGCAGTCCCTCTGGTGAGAAGCTGGAAACAAACAGAGGCAGTGAAAAGTGAGTGTGTGTGTGTGTGTGTGTGTGTGTGTGTGTGTGTGTGTGTTGACATGAAGATGAAAAACACAAACTTCTCTCAGGTAGAAATGCTCTGCTCTCCTTGAAAGCGAGCGCTGACTGTGAGTGTATCCCTGTGTGTGTGTGTGTGTGTGTGTCTTGCTCATCTCTTCCTCGGTGTGTGTACCAAAGGCTCTCATGCCGTATGTTTGTTTTCTCTGCGAGCTTGTCAGTCTGTGTGTGTGTGTGTAGAGTGTGTGTTCCCCATGGCACGGAGTGCATGAGTGTTTTCCATGTGGAATCCTGGAGCTTTACAAGGCTGACGTCCTGCCAAGCATTCTCTTGATCTCATTGTAAACACACCGCCCCCATCTAATGCACACACACTCGTCCTGCCTGCAGTTTGGGGGTGCAGAGACGTCGGATCCTGCAGACTGACATCAGTACAGACGAGTTATATTTAGACGGCACATAGTTTATAGCCTGTTTCTGTTTAATTACGCTTTATCTCCTGAAACACTAATTACCTTAATAGGGATTATTCCTGCTTTCCTGCACTAAAAGGGGCCTTCACCACACGCTCCTTACGCCTCACTCTCTCTCTCTCTCTCTCTCTCTCTCTCTCTCCTTCTCTCCGTCGCTCCATTATCATCTGTTTATCCTTCTCGTCCTCCCCGGAGCGCTTTCTGTCTCCCACTTCTTCTTTGTGCTTTCCTTTCTGTTTCTAGATTTGTCTCTCTCTCTCGTGTCTTCGTTTTTGTTTCACAGACGCAATCATCAGTTCAATTTCAAGTCATTCTCGTCATACACAAAGCCGAAAACACACATGCACAGAAACACACATGCACACACACCAAGGAGATGCTTCGATGTGGCAACACGTGCATGCATCCATCTAAACAAATATTTAATCTCATGTGGAGCGTCTGGGACTTATTGTTCTCTGAACAAGTGCAAATTTTCAGGCAGAGTGTTTAATTGGATTTGTTTTTATTTGTTGAACTTCCTGCAAGATTTAAAGTCAAAGACAGCGTCTTGAAATAAAGAAGATTAACAATCATGTTTCAGGATGAATTACTGGACAAACAAGTCCAATTATTTCATTATTTCCTGCCACAGTAAAAGTCTAAAGTGGAGGATTTATTTCAGCAGTCTTTGTTTGAGAGCTTGGGGCTGTACTGGAGAGGAATAATGGAGTAGGATATTTGCTGGAATGGGCTCCAAATACTCCTATTGGGGGAAAAAATGATATTGCAGTTGTTGTTGAGCTTTAGAGTAGGGTCGAGGGAATAGCCTAGGTCCTATTTTTAGTGGCTTTGATTTGACAGCCCCGCTGCAAATGCGTAACAATGGAGCTCGGACACGTGACGGCAAATTCCCCAAAATAACGTTGCTTCTTTCTTCTGTTGGCTCAGACCAGCTGGGGTCTGTATGTGCCCCCCTCCCTCCACTGAGCAAATCAATGGAACTGTACTGAGCCAGATTCAGCTTAACAGAAGAGATGCTGTTTACAGGAGAAGCGCACACATCATGAGGTACACCGTAAATGGAATGGTTAATCATCAGCAGTCCAGTTTATCGAGTATTATTCGGTTTAACATGTCTTACTGCTTATTTTCACCGATTTTCGGAGGCTGATGTAATAATGGAATTTACTTCTCAAGTTATATCCACTGCTGAAAAAAAAGCAATCTTTACATGTAGCAGCAATTTTATTCTTCTGACTACTCAAGGCATTTTTCACACTACATACCTCATACACTGATTTCATTGGCTACCGCCGCAGTCATGGCCACAGCGAGAGAGAGGTGACAAAGAAAAATTAGATGAGCATAGGCAATCATTAGATATGTAAATAATTATTTCCATTAATGTCATTGATTTCTTTCCATTTCCATTATTTAATCACTTTGTGAATTAACTAGGGACCAAACGAGTAAAGGCTGCCCCTAGAATTCAATTGATTTAGCAAATCTCCACTGTGCTAAATGTGTTTTCTTCATCTCACTGTGCTAATGACATAAAAAAATAAGCAAACCTCGCATTTGAGACACTGGAAACAATGGATGTTATTTCTGATGTTTGACTCTGTTATGTGATTAACTCCTAAAACACACATCCCGCCTGCTCAGTCAACTAAAGAAAGCAGCGTCACACCAACAGCAGATACCTGTGAAAGAGGACACCACAGGTGCTCGCTGTATTTGATTGACAGGTGGAGTATGGCACAAAGTGCCGGCAAGCACAGAGCGCCGAACTGAACAAAAACAAAATGGAAGGACCTGCAGATTAAAAGAATGTTGCCGGTTAATTGAATATGTAGCAGTATGATTACCTGCGCAGCTAAACGGTGACACTGACAGCTTCACCATCTGAGAGACAGTTAGTGTCGGGGTTAAACTCTGTATCGGTGCTCACAGCAGCAGAACACAAGTGGAAAAAAGTCAACTGTAATCTGTCAGAGGAGATGTTTCTATGCATTCCAACGGCAGCGACTGCCTCTCCGCCGCTCTTTGAGCTGTAATTGGTTGGATCAATGGCATTTATTTCAGCCTCTCATCTCACCCACCCACACACAGACAGCACAAACACATCCGCACTCGAACACGCGCAGAACGAATGTATGCAGACATGCTCCAACACTGGAGGATATTCATATACAAACACACAGTTGTGTTTCTTTCAGCTCGTGTTTTGGCATGTCTGCAGCTTTTTTTTTTTTGTCATTTTCCATCCTTCTAAGGTCAGAAACCAACACACACACATTCAGCTATTACAGCAGTGGAGTGCGTTGGATTAGAGATAATCATGTTTACAATTGCAGACTTTCTCCTCTCTGCTTACGAGCCGCAAACAACCTCTGCCTCATTACAATGTGTGTATTAGCGCGTGATTGTGTATGTATGTGTGTGTATGTGTGCGCCACGACAGCATTGACTTCTCTCTGTCATCTAATTCAATCTCACTCCATCGTGAACAGCACCGCTGATAGAAGGATGTCTGTAGTGATGGTAGTCCAGCAGACTCTTGACCTGCCTGATTAGTCACACTCACACCTGCTCACATTTCTGTTGATCAGGTCTTAATTAACCGACAAAATCTAATTATAATTACCTCTGCTCTCTGTTTCTCTTCACTCTCTTCTCTTCATTTATTAGTGTAAGAATTTTGAATTTTTTTACATACACAATACTGATATATCTGCGATAAGCTGGTATTGGTCTAGCTCTGGTTGTGTGTGTTAATCAAGTGCATTCTACAGTCGATGATTTGTAAGATAAGATACAGTTTAATGATCCCACACCGGGGAAATCCCCTCATATACACAAGGTTGATAAGAAAATACTCTGCTGCTGGAATGAAAGGGCTGTGGTTGAGCTCCTTCTTACATGGTGGGAGCAGCAGGCTGTTGCTGAAGGAGCTGTTTAAGGCCTCCGCAGTCATGCATGAACTGCCTCTCCCCCTCTTCCTCTATGGAGTCTAGAGGTCAGTCCAGACAGAGCTGGACCTCTTGACCAGTTTGTTGAGTCTTTTTCTGGCTCTCTCCATGCTTCCCCCTCCTCAGCAGACGGCTGCATAGAATAATGCAGATGTCACCACACTGTCATAGAAGGTTTTTAACAGAGTCCTGCACACTCCAAAGGACCTCAGTCTCCTCAGTAAGTGGAGACGACTCTGACCATTCTTGTACAGGACGTCTGTGGTGTTTGTTGTTGAGGTGAACACACAGGTATTTGTCTGCTCCCACCATCTGCATAACCAGTCCCTGGATTGGTTCACCGGTCTGGTCTGAGGCGTGTTCCTTCAGAAGTCGATCACCATCTCCTTCGTTTCGCTGGCGTTGATGTGAAGGTGGTTGAGATCGCACCAGGCACCAGTCAATGAAGTCTCCTGCTCATTTCCTTCTGATACTCGTCCATCGATGGCTGTATCATCAGAGAACTTCTGGAGGTGACATTGGGGTGGGGCTCTCGTGCTGCAGCTGTACAGTCAAATGATGTTGTTCTCTATTACAAGGCTAATGGATTCCACACAAAGTACCCAACAGACTGACAAATGTGCTGCATGTTTTTGAGGTTCCTCTTGGGTTTTGTGTAACCACTAAAATTTAATGGGACGGTATGGATTTTCTTCCTTCAAAGAACTGCTAACCTTAGCTAACATTATTGGCAGGGATGCGGTGCTAATGATATGCTAAGCAGCACGCAAGAGAGGAGACTATTGGTTGAAGGAGGTTACTGCATGAGTAGGACTCTGAAAACAGTAATGTTTATTTGGCCCTCTTTGACATTGTTTCGTTTTTATTTGTTGGTTAACTTTCCCTGATTACATGAACACTGCTCTGGACAGTTTCCTTCTCTCTGTAAAGGTTAGTGTTTGTAACAGTTCTGGACAGTTATCTGTGGAATTCACTTTAAAAAGTCATAGTCCCCAGAAGATCAATCACTATGTTTCTAGTGACCAACTTTTCTGTACCTACCTTACCTTCAGGGCCAAAAATTTCTCTTTACCTCACATATATCAAAACCTGATGATCATATTGCCATGAAAGTTGCAGAACACCTTCACACTCAATTGGGGATGAACTCTGTCTATCTATTTTGAATTATTCAGGAGCTTTCCTCATGGACTCCATACACTGTCTCAACCTAAGGCATTCATTAAGTCTATATAGCGATAGTATGTTGTTTGCATCTTTAGACTTACATAGTGTTGGGTGTAATGAACCAATTTTGTTGCAGCTGTGAGATGCATCCAGTGGTTCTTTAGATGTTAGACCTTTATTTGCCAGTCAGTATCATCAGTGCTGTGTCCTTTTTGCCACATCTCTCAAAAGTCAAATGCTTTGAAAAATTCTTTTAAGACACATGAAAAACCGCTGCCTTGACTCGCGGCACAGCATGATAAACAGCATGTGTACTGCAGGTTTTTCTAACGTGCAGCTAATTATCTACTTAATGGGACTATTTTCCCTTTTTCCATTACTGCACACTGAGGCAAAATGAACCTTAAAGGCAGTGTGAGAGTCTATTTGGAGACAGTTCTGGAAGAATGAAGACAGCTTAAAAAAAGTGTTGAAACCGGATTTCTGAAAACATTCAGAGCCTTTGAGTTACAGGGGACTTCACAAGCAATAACAGAAAAAGGAAACAACAGGAAATACTCGGGTATTAGACCTTGCAACATGAGTGTGTTGGATGTTGGATGGAACAAACATTTTCTGGAGAAAACGAATTTAACTTTTGGTACAAACGTTCATGTTTCCCAGATGAATCCTAATGCCAGTGGTGAGCCCCCGACTTTGTCTCTAACGCCACCATCAGGCTGAATATGTTTGGTACAGAGTGTAAGTCAATAACTATAAGATGAATTGCCTTGAAATTTTGGAACACACATTCATGTTCCCCACAGGATGAATCGTAGCTGTCCAATACTTTGATTTACTTTGAACTAACTACACACAAAACATCAATTCAGTCAAAGGTACAACCATAGTGAAATGACGTGACAACTGTCTAAGTGCTATTTAGCATCAGCTCGCTAACAAGACAAACAACAAAGATGGTGGCAATAATAAACATTATATCTGCATGCATGTGTCCAAATATCTCCTCTTATTTACTATATACTGCACTACTGTATGTTTACTCACCAGCATTAGAAAGCGTGGCATGCACACTACTTTCTTGCGCAGTTGCACAATGCAGTGTATCACCCACAAGTTTGGTATTAAAAAACGCTAACTCACACTACAGACTGGTCGGTGATGATGCAAGAGTTGAACACACAGGAAGTACAGTTAACTTCTCAGTGCCTGATGTCAGTGTGAGATTGGTCTTTGTGACTTGGACTTTGACCTTTCCAAAGTCTTGTCTCAGAATTGGCTGTGCCTTGTCTCTGTCTCAAACAAACCACCACAGAGACTTGCAAACAGATCTGCAAACAGCATCTGATAGAAACATAGCAGTGTGAAAATTCTGCAGTGCAAACCACACCTTGCCCAAAGCTTAGCTACAGTATAACAGCATTATTAAAAAGAATAAATTCAGAGGCTTATTATACTCTAAAACTGTTGGTCTTACTTAAAAATACACACATTTATTTCTATTCAGTGTTAAAAAAAATATTATATGGCTCTCACGGAAATACATTTTAAAATATGTGGCTTTCACGGCTCTCTCAGCCAAAAAGGTTCCCGACCCCTGCTATATGCTATCTGATTTTGGTCTTTACTCTGTCTTGCAATTCCTTGATCTTCGTTTTGATCCTTCAAAGTTATGGTGTTGTATCAGTCACGATACACTCTGGTCTTCGTCATGACATGGTCTTTGTTTAGGAGGTCTTGACTTCAGTACTGCCTGATGTTCTGTAGGGAGTGATGAGTGAATGAATGAATGAAGGGGAGATTAAGGGCGAAAATATTATCATTGTTAGCATGTTAGCATGCTGATGTTAGCTCAAAACACCACTGTCAACAGGGTTGCTATGATTAGGAAGGGTTACAACTGTGTTGGCTCTCAGTTGTTCACTTCAGGCAGCTGTTGAATTGATCAGTTCTAAAATAATCAGTCATACTGCATCATATCAGAGGTGGACAGTTTTATTTAAAGACAAAGTCATGTAGCCGTAACACTAGCTCACAACAGCTACATTCTTCAAGAAAGAAACCACTGCAATCCCATTTATTTAGACATCATGAGCCGTGGACCGGGCTAGCTGTTGCCGTTGCTGTTGTGTGGCCTGTGGTGCTTGGCAGGGTGGGAGAACAAACAGGTTGTGAAAGGCAGGCAGGTCATGTATCCCCACGTGTGTGGAGCCCTGGGGATCCAGCCTCGAACACAGACTGTGGGTGAAGGCAGGAGAGAGAGAGAGAGAGAGAGAGAGAGAGCGGTGCCGGCTCCGTGTGGGGAAAGAAGCTTGTGCGCTGATGTGGGGACGATTACATGTGTTCACTCTCCTGTGTGTGTACCTGTGCGCGGGCATGCGTGTGTGCGCTTATATGAGTATGTTTACCAAGCCATCCCTCCTTGCCCACGGCCCATCTGTCACTCCAAGAACGCTCACTAGGCATGTCAGATATTGCAGGCCAGCTGGGAGGGTGTTTGTGTGTGTGTGTGTTAGGGGTAGAGGAGGGGGAAGTGATCCCTGTCACTTCATATTGCATCATTTCCTGTTAAGGAATCCCACCAGCAGGAAACAATCCAAAGTCTGAGACAGGAAAGGAGATGCACATCATCAAGGAGATGAACATTGGCTAATTTTGTGTTCCTCATGTTAACCCACAACAGTGGAATGAAACAACAGAAAGAACGCTGTGATCCAGACACAATGTTGTACACTGTGGAGCTCTGATTGTCTCATTTGGCTCCAAAATATTACCACTCATTAGGTGGAGACTCGCTGATTAGAGTCAGGAAACTGGTAAGTAGCACTAGAGACTGTCACTTTAAAAAGAAAAGTATTTTTTCAAAAGTTACAAACTACAACCCTGTTTCCAAAAATAACACAATGAGCAAGCAACACGTTTCAGAAAAGTCTGAACAGTGGCAACAGAAGACAAAACTTCACTTCCCAGATGTGTGTTAGAAGAAGATCTGATGAATAGAGTGGTAATTGAATAGATCGAATCAAGCATCCGGTAGCAGCATGCAAACACACATTAAACATACATTAGAATTAACCTATAACACAGTAGCCATATGTTAAAATGAACCTGAGATAAATCTAAATTTAAGTTAAAATCTGTGTTAAAACATTTGTAGAGAAGTTAGACTTTTGCAAGAAAATTAAATATATGCAGAGGAATTAAACATATTGTGTTAAGAAGTTAACCTCTGCTATACACCTATACAAATAGAAAACTATATAAAAGGTAGAAAGTAAAAGCAGAAATAAAATTGTGTTATAAAAATATGAAATAGATCTGCAAATAGGGAGAAAGAACTATGTGCAATTAAATGAGGCTGTAGACAGATGAATGAAAGTCAGCATATAGCAGAAGTAGTGCAAATGGGGATAGACAGACCTTCATGCAGAACCACAGTCAGGCTCGATTAATAGAGAACCTGCAAGACAAGAAAGCACAAAAACCTGGTGAAAGAAGCTAAGTTAGTAACATGCATTGATGGAACATGTGTAGAGATGGAGCATTAAAAACAGTCAAAGTCTCACCAACACCACAAATGAATATGGCCAGTTGAGCGGCATCTGTGATGTTCATGTTCTCATCAACTACAACTGAAAATACAACAAATGACTTCTCTTTTTGCTTAATTTGGCTCCAAATCTCCAGCAAGTTTCAAGTCCTGTCTGCCACAGAGTTTGTCGTCAGGCTGATGCTGGCAAAAGTCTGCTGCTTGTCCACCCTCGGAGTATGGCTTCAGACGCTGTTGCTATCTTTGTTAGCCAGCTTTCACAGCTGCCTCTCTGATCTCTCTGCTACGACTAAAAACAGACTTTGGCGGGCTGTTCCTGTCCCGCGGGCTGTATGTTTCACACCCCTGACTTGTAGCTTAGATTGTTAAGATGCATTTTACAGAGTGCAAACAGCCTCGTGATTTGTACATAGAGCCTAGTTTACTGACTTTACTGCAACCAGGTACACAGATCAGACACAGTACCCCACTGGAGTATAAGGCACAGTTGTGCTGTATAATAATTGGGTTTGAGTTTATTCTTGACATTTGGGAATAGTATATATTACAAAATGTGAGATCAAAGTTGTACCTAGTTGCTTTTAGAGATTTTATTTGCATGTAATGGCTTTAACTAAGAGAAAGTGTCTTATTTGGGCTTAAAATGTGAAAACAGGCGGATGAAGTTGTTACCACTGCCGATCTTTAGTGTAAAAGCAAAATGTGTTCAGTAGAGCAAACATTGGAATTAGATGACAAGGATGCTACCCAAATATGAGGTGAAATCATTGCGGCAATTCTATTAAAATGATAATGATGATAATAAAATGTTTTTGCCATATTTATTATCTTTAAATATTACAGTGGTTGGACCATTCTTGTTTTTAATTCGGGAATGTTTGTTAGTTTTAATGTGAAGCACTCAGGATGAAGAATCTGTCAAAGTTTGGTTTTCCATCCATCGTGAGCTCCTGCAGATTTAGTCTGCTTGGCTTCACAGCACTTACAATGAATTCCAACAGTGACCAGGATTCACTGTGGAGAGCGTATAAAAATATTAATAGACACCTGTCATCCGCCTGCAGCATCATCCACTTTTACACCGCCTGTGTGCATACTCCCAATCACAATCAGCTGCCTAACTACCATATGCACAAAATTCACTGTTATTTTTATTGTTTCACAATTAGTACAACATGTAAAATCTGTATTCATCCACCATGTCAGCACACTTTAAGAAGAAAACAGAACACTTGAGCATTGACGCTCAGACTGCATACAGAATCTTTCTGTGCTGTGATATAATATTGATCAGGTGCAGCAGATTGTTGCTTCATCTATGATGAGCGGACTGTCCTGAATGTTTGAATCTGCCACCTACTGCTCTGTCTCTTCTGCATGCAGTAGGAAGTGAGGCCCTCTCTGCATAATGGTGTAATATTATGCACAGTCTGCCTCACTTCCTTTTTCTCTGCATGTAGACACACACATTCACACATACATACACACAAACACAGCCTCAGACACATATGGAGATGGAGGCTTAAATGTCATATTACTCAGCAGCATAATAGTGAGGCCAGCTACACACGAGGTGTCGGATTTCATCATCGTCGGGCAGGTTTGGGTGTTTTACTGCAGTCTGCTTGCTTATTTATGATCGTGGATCATCGTTTTAGCAGGACATGGTGTGGAGCTTTGCTCTCCACTTCACCTTTCTGCTGAGCCAGGCTGTACAAAGTACAAAGAGGTGTGAAAGTGTCAGGGAAACGTTTAGTGACCATTTACGTGCAGCTGTCAATGTGTGTGTGTGTGTGTGTGTGTGTGTGTGTGTGTGTGTGTGCATGTGTGTGTATTAGTCTGTACAGTATACGCTTAGCTTCTAATTCAATTGGACCGCGTCGCTCTTCAACCTCATGGCGCCTGCAGTTTTCAGTAACAGTCATGTCAGCACAGTCATTTTCATGAAATAACAGCAGAGGCAAGGAAACAATTTAAAGGCTGCCACTAATATTTAGTATTTGTTGGGTTTCTTAGAGAGTCACACTGAAATGCTGCAAGAACACAGAGACCAGATCTGGATTCTATTCACATGACTAGAGTCATTACTGTATGTCTATGACTTTAAACATAAACAACAATAAAACTGGACTCTAGACTTAGCTTGAGACTTATTGGTCTTGAATTGGACACGGCTTCATGATGATCTTAAATTGGGTCATGTCAAATGTGTTGAATGTGATTTCAGAACTGTGAAATAAAAGTCTGACAGAGCATAAATACATAATGTACTGATCAGATGGAGAAGCTGAATCCAGCAGAGAAGTGAATGCAGCCAGAAACCAAACTGTGTTCATCGACCGTCAACTGTTGAGGAAACTCAGACAGAACAGAAATAAGAGGCGAATATGTTGAGCAACAAATCAACAAAGCTGAAGACAGATAATCAGAAATTGTGATACAGTTATGGTTATATCACTGTGTACAGGTTTGCAGCAGAGTCATTAGTACAGCTCAAGTCTTAAGCATTTTCATTTAGTCATATGATGTTGTCATTACTCCAAAAATATTGAGGTGTGATCATTTGTTGACACCAATTTCATTGCATTAAATGTCATGGGATCCAATATGCACTGTACTGGCTTTGTGATACAGTATATTAAGATTTGATATTGATTTTAACCAGCACTATATAGGAGCAGCCTGCAGTGCCATGAAATGAAAATTAGCCTGTGAGTTGATTTTATACTCTGTGACATTTATCGACATGTCACGACTGATTAATATCGTCGATGGTGAGTGGTCGGTGTGAGCAGCCAGTTTGACTGATGAACGACAGCAGTGATGAATGTCCAGAGGCTGATTGGATGCTACATTCAGATGATGCTTCAAGGTTAGAGAAATGGAAATGTTACTGATCACAATGATGCCAAACCCAACTGGGGATACAGTTGGTGATCTTGCATTAACAAATCCAATAAATCACCCTCTGTACACACACCAC
This sequence comes from Protonibea diacanthus, assembly GCA_028641955.1. Classification (NCBI taxonomy): domain Eukaryota; kingdom Metazoa; phylum Chordata; class Actinopteri; family Sciaenidae; genus Protonibea; species Protonibea diacanthus. The sequence continues at coordinate 22,708,576 of CM053989.1, forward strand.
CTCCACACGCTGAAAGCACCTACACACCAACACACCCCACACACTGAAAGCACCTACACACCAACACACCCCAGTGAGTCTGTCTGTAATGTTTTTCTCCTCCTTCAAGGAAAATCTATGTTAATTGACTGTAGCTGTGTTTTGACCGGGTGAAAAAGATAAATGTCCGAGTACGGAGCCCTGTGGGACGTTCTTTATACTCCTCAGCTGAATTCACCCCCTGGGTCTATCCTGAACTCCACACGTGCACATGCAAAAACGATTGAGTGTTTGAGGTTTTTCTTGTCAGTGTATAATCCTCTGAGGAAATTACTGAGCATCTGAACGTCCCCTGTGACTTTTATCTGTTATTAGAGACCATAGACACAATCCCATGGAGGATGACCTTTGACCCTTTGTCCATTTTTTCACTCTGCGGGTCTTTCAGAGAAAGAAAACATACAGCTTGCACGTGATGCTGATAATGTGCAGTCACACATAAATTGTAATTGTCACTTAAATACTGCAATTAAAGGAGAATTCCAGCCCCCAAAGGGATTGTTGTTATTGTTTGAACTAGTATTAGAATGCAGTCAATACTTCACCATAACGCCATCATTTTTAATTATAGCCCTACTGTTTGAGTAGAGATGTAAAAAATTGACACTGATAACCAATAAGTGACCCCAATATGATGTGTGTACTCTCAGTAAGAGCTTGGAGGATGATGGCTCTCTTTTTATCTGCTTTTTAAAACCAGACTAAGAATAAAGAATGGATTACAGTGTGTTTGTCTGCTAAAAATAGCATGCATGGCTAATTTCTACATGTGCCGTCATCTGTTAGGACCTATTAGCTTAGCTTTTAGCTTTTGTATATTTCTTCTACTTTGTCTATTTTTCTATGAATGTAATTTAATGGAAATGTTTAAAGCCAGCCAGCAAAAGCAATGGTCATTGTCTGAAAAGAAAAAAAAAAACAAATACTAAAAAAATAAAAATCAATGTCTCATTGTTTCAAACTAACCGTGAATTTCAATCACTGTAAACGGTGTACAATTAAAGTCAGTGATGGAAGGCTTTTATACATGAACCCACAACAGAACGCTGAATAAGCTTGTCTTTCAAACAATCTAGACAGGTATCATTAAGACTTTAAAAGTACTCGTACTGATACTTCGTACTGATATATTACAAAATGTGATACTCGTACTGATACTTCTGATTGGTATGGTATTTCACAGTATTCCTATTAGTTCTTTCTGTTATTTTTAAAAGAAAAAACACTAAATCAATAAAAAAGATATGCCCTCCTTATCAGACCCCGACCAAAACAACAGTAAGTTAATATATAAGCTAACTTGTTTGTTTCATATTGTCATAGGTAAGGCAACCTCTGTGTCTGCATGAAGCCAATGTGGAAGTGCCAAAAAACTGTAATTCCTCGAGCGGCCACTTGAGGCTGGCTGCCATTTCAACCTCCATGAGCACCACTATTAAAATGTCCAACTTCACAGCAGAAATAAACAGCCTGGTACAAAAAAACACAGTCTTAAAGTTATGCAAAATTAACAGTGTAGCTGCTTTGATTGACAGGTAGGTGCCATTACATATGGCTTGTTTGAGCACCCAGGCGTCATTTGGCCCGCTTCAGGTCCACTGACAATCCACGTCTTTGCCGATATTTAGATTAGCCGGGAGGTGGAAGAGGCAGGACAGCTAACATGGCGATGGCCAACTTCAGTTCCTTCCATTTTCAGCTTCAGAAACCTGTGAGTAACGTCACTCCTGTGCTGTCCATTCTTTATACTGTCAATGGTCATAGCCTAGTAACTAAGCAACCGCATTGCCTAAATGTTATTGATAGCCTCTAATGTTGGCTAACAAACTTCAGTTCAAAATTCAGTAGTCATCAGTCTACATTCTGCATGTAACTGTTTTTATACCCGGAACTTATTACTCTTTTAATTTATTATATACTGAGGTACAGCTCTTTGCACTCATATGTATCACCTGTTAACTCAATCCACGGCATTCAGGAGGCAATTTTCATTTGGATTGACAAGATGATGATCCGCCCACAAGTTGCTAAATGTAGGAAGCTCTGACGTCACATTCGGTCTGGCTGATGAAGATACACTCAGGAAGAAGCGTTTTCCGCCAGGTCTACAAGAGCATTTCACAGTGACTCACACCCTCACAGGTGGCTCATTAGGCCTTCTATTCATTTATATTTTATCATATTTTTGTAAGACATCTCCCTGTTTCCAGATCTGCTCCTGGATCTCTCTCTGGTTGGGACATTAGGTTAATAGCTGAGCATAGTGGGAAAAAAAACTGCAAACTGGAGAGATCTGAAATAATCAGTGAATGAAAAAAAACTCAACATTACTTGAATACCATCTTTTATTTGAGAATTTACAATATGGGGTATGGAAAATTCTCTGCAGAGCATCAGCCAACCTACGAGGAGGTCCAATTAACCAGAATAAGTCAAAACAGGGACACACCGCTGTAATTATAATTTATAGCAGATTCTAAAACAGAGTGGAATTCCCCTTTAACAACAGGAATGTATTACAGACATACCAGATGCTCTCGCAGCCCCCACAGATCTGCAGCCAGCACAAACAAAATCTCAGGAGAGAGTGGGAACATGGCAGGTACACTATAACGGGCCTAAAGTTGCTGTAACCAGTGTCTATACCTGTGTGTGTGTGTGTGTGTATGTGTGTGTGTGTGTAATGGAGGTACACTCTTTTAGGACCATTCTGCAGCTCAGGCAAATCAGCAAATTTTTCACTTGTGGGAATAGACCCTCCTCCCCCTGCTGCCATGACAACCAGTGAACTGTGTGACCTACCAGTGGACTTTGTGTGTATGTGTGTGTTCATAGATTGGTGTGTGTGTGCGTGTGTTTGTGTGTGTTGCAAAAAAGAAGAAGTATCTAGAAGAGGACACACACCATGTCCAGTGCATATTTCAATACTGCAGCTTTGAACATCTCTCTCCCTGTGCATGTCAGCTTCATACCTGGACACCACCACCCTCTCTCTCTCCCTCTCTCCCTCTCTCTCTCTCTCTCTCTTGTTCGATAGCTTACTGCCAGTTACAGTTCGCGGTGCCAGCTGTTGGCATATACACCAGAGGCTTTGCAGCAGTGCTTGGTGGTCTCTGGTGCCTCGGCGTGCCGCTCTGCATTCCTCAGCTCCACAGGGGATGTTTACATTTCAAAACTCTCCTGGTGGAAACTAAAGAGCCAGAGCTGACAGAGCCGAGTCAGAGGGTTCAGGATGAAAGAGACAAGCACATGGACACTGGAATACAGAACAGACAGAGAGGCTTTGTCATGGAGACGTCATTGCCTCCTCTAGCCAGATCTCTCTGTGAAGCATATGTACAGCTCCATCCTACTGACAGGAAACAGTTTAGTTAGCTTAAGTCAGGCAAACGTGGTGGTCATTGTTATAACCATAACCTTCCCAGAGGTAGTGTTTGGTCGATTCCAAATTCTGTCAGTCCAGTTTTGTCTGTCTGGTCTGGTATACAAGCTTAAACCGGTTTGATTTTGTGCAAGCCAAGTGAACCGGCCTTTGTCATCACGACAGGAAGCAGCTCGCAGCTGCATCGACGGTGGTGACGGAGTAAGCAGCATACTGTATTCACCATAAGTTGCCATCATTTCCCTAACTCTAATATAACCTGTCCCCAACAACCATCAGGTCACTCCTGTTCTTCATATCAGTTTGCTACGTCGGCAACTTAGCTTGCCAGCTAGAACAGTCAGTAACATAGCAGAAATAGGAAGCCTAGGTTTGGATCTGCTCCACTTTACCCTATTTAAGTTGCACTTTAAGTTGTACTGCATTTCAGTGTTACGTGATACAACCACAACTTTTCATTTTTAAAATCAGCTCGAGCCTACCTGGAAATTCAGTGACTAACCAGTTCACGTGGTCGTGTGGTGATTTGAAGCTTGGGAGCATTGTTGGTGGACATTTAGTTGTAACATTTAGGTCCTCATATTTGGGAAAGGAAGCTAAGCCTACATGTCTGGTTAATACATCTGTTAAACGACCTACATGCTTTCTATTAAGAGATTCATTTTGCTTCATTTACACTTAGTTTAAAGAATACTAAGAATTTTTGCCATGCACCAGAAATGTAAAGAGTCATTTTAGTATGAAAAGCATTTGAAAGAAACTGCTGATGTGTTAGCATTTCGCTTACTAGCTACAGCTATAAAAAAAAATGGACAGCGTAGGGGTCACCTGCACGTTTCTAAAGAGCGGTTTTGAAACTCAAAATATGCAGCTCTGGCCGATACCATATTGAACATCCTGACTCTTCCGCCTCCCGGCTAAACTAAAAATTGTGGAATTAACATGGAGAATTACAGTTTTTGGCACTTCAGCATCAGCTTCATTCCTCAGCCAATGAGGTTGCTTCTTGGCTACGACCAGCTAGTTTGCCCAATAGTAAGGAAGTTAAAAACGGCAATTTTGGGCAAATATCAGCATATCTGTTTCCAGTATTTGACGGTAACGGATGTGAACCACGCTGTCCATCACCTAGACTAGACTAGACTCTAACACCATCCTCCTCAGCACTACAATAGTGTCACACAGATATTATTTGCATAAACCCCAAGTTTCCTCTTTTCACTTCGCATAGCATCTTGGTTATAAATCACAGCTGCGTGCCGTATGTCATAGCTGAGGTAGAACCTTGCCTCATTTGGATTCAGAATAAAGCCTGTTAGCTATGATGCCCTGTCAGTTTACATCAGTAAACAATATCATCGCCTGCTTGTTTCCTCTGCCCTGTGAACATTATGAAATCCTAGTGAGTGCCTCCCTCTTATCAACTGTGATTTGTCAAAGCAACTTCTAAAATGACTCTCTCCTCTCCTCTCCTCTCCTCTCCTCTCCTCTCCTCTCCTCTCTTCTCCTCTCCTCTCCTCTCCTCTCTCCTCTCCTCTCCTCTCCTCTCCTCTCTCTTATGTCCTCCTCTTCTCCCTCCTCTCCATCTTGGTTTATTTTCGGTGTCTACGCTTAAATGTTTTTCATGCTCTAAATCAGTAAGCTGCAAGCACATTTCTATCATGTTGCTGTTGCAGCAGAGATATCACCAGTTAGAGGACAGAAATTGAGGATTATATCATGACTCTCTTCTCTCTCTCTCTCTCTCTCTCTCTCTCTCTCTCTCTCTCTCTCTCTCTCTGTCTGTCTGTCTCACACACACACACACACACACACACCTGTATATACTTACTACTGATGACAATCTCCTAATTTTTGCAATACCTTATCCTTACCCTAACCCTCACAACCCGCAGATGCCAGGCTTGTTCTTACTGATTTCCATTGAAAAATATGCAGATTGCATGGATTCAGACTGATTTTCACCTCGATTTCATGTTCCCGTACATCAAACGTTCCCTGCGGCAAGACAACTATTTACCGCAGCGTTCTCATGAAGCAAGGACGGCTTAAAATATATATCAGTGAAGAGAAAGTGAACCGAAAAATGGTGGAAGGGAAAAAAAGAAGAGATGCTGATGATGCGACAGTGAGACAATACACAGGGGGAGGCCCGCTCTCGCTCATAGTGATGTCATGATTTGCAGCAGAGTGGATGTAAAGTAAGATCATGTTAGGCCAGAGAATAAAAGGAACATTAACATGGCGGTGTGTGTGTGTGTGTGTGAGAGAGAGAGAGAGAGAGAGAGAGAGAGAGAGAGAGAGATGGGATTAATATCAGGTCCATCTGTTTATGTAGACACAGATGTCATACTGTAGATATGATGGGAGCGCAGGCTAATGTGTGCATGAACACAACATGTGGATGAACAATACATGTCTCCCAGTGATGGTGCATGTGAGGGGCTGTGTGCTGCTTTATGCAGATCTACAGACGATAATGGTATAAAGAGGATAGTGTATTCCATGTCAGGAGGGCACATGCTAAAGAGAGGCCATGTGTAATCTCCATGTTGGTCAGAAGGATTGCACTGTTGATTTCATGGTATTAACTCATGAGCAAAGCATCGAGGGAGAGCGAGGCACACGACTGGACAACAAGCCGGCTGATAACTGATGTGAATCTTCAGCTCAATCTCAGCTCAGTCGCTGTGCACTGTGAGAATCTGAACATTTCTGACTTCAGTATTATAAATACTGTACACACAGACGTTGATCTACAAACAACATATGTGCCATCAGAATAATTTGAAAAAGAAATATCTTCTAATTATGGCCTCCATGTATCGTAATTATACAGACTGATAATTACAGGATCTTTTTCTCTTAATTATGAGATGCTACATTGCAATTATGAGATACCAAAGTAATAGTTATGAGAAAACTTAACAGTATTTTCTTAATTTACTATTTTTGTTATTTATTTTTTTAGCAAATGCTACAGTTACATTATCCATTATCCTGATTTCACCTCTTAGACCATAACCAAAGAAAATTCTGCCTACTCTTCAGCCATTCCATTGGTGGATTGGTCATGGTGGAGTATATTTTCATTATATAGTTGAATGAGGTTCAACATTCACACCGTTTGCTCTTGTCTGTCCCTCAATATTACAACGTTAATTCAACATCAACGCAACCTGGGAGAGTAGAACCCAAGTTCAGCCCGCTAAACAACAAAATAACATTAGAACATGACAAACTTACAACTTCCAGTTTGAAGTTGGGTCATGGACAGATGGTAACATTATGGATCCATCATTGTGCTTGTGCTAACAGTCTGTAGTCTGCCTTCATCCACTGAGCTGTTCTGTCCTCTGAGGCCTGAATGCAGTGACTTGTGCTGTGCTGCTTCTTTGAGTAAATTAGTTTCCAGCCAAGTAAATGTTTAACTGTTAAGTTCTGACTACCATTCTCTATTAAGCTGGGTGAGGTCAAAGTTACAAAAACTTCACTTCCTGACTTCCTGAAAAAGTCTACTTCCACTGGTGGTACACAGCCTCCCTGTGGTGGAATTTGTGAGGAATCTTTGAAATGTTATATTAAATGAAATAATTAAAAAACATATCAAAGTACCTCCAGCAGTTTGACAGTGAAGTTAAACTAGGATATCGCTGGAATGTTATTTAAAATAAGTTTTGCATTTTCTAAAATATCTTGTTTTAATATTATCCTGATACACTGTCATGTATGTTCATGCAGTGCACGCATGCATCCATGATAAGTTATGAGCTAAAATGTGATGTTAGATAGTGACTGTTAAAAACTTTTCAATCGTGGCTCCAAACAGGAGCTATCAGGAAGAAAAGTGCAGATCAGTACAGTTTTTCTAAAACAGTCAACAATAAATCATCTTCTTATCAGCAATAAGCCTGCCTCCTGTGTGAACTGTTCGTAGCTGAATAGGGTCGGCCCACGCTGCTGGATTTGAACTAAATAGGGTTAGAAAAGCTGCACCAATCAATACTTTATATTAACAATGGATGAAATGACATGTTTAATGTGATGCTTCACAAACCCAGTGGATTATTATCCGACTCTGCACTTCACTCAGCTCTGTGGAGCATTTCAGCGTCTTTAAGCTCATTGTTGTTTTTCATTTTACTGCTCCAGTTCAGTCTCTGCGCTGTCATCAACCTCATTTCCAGCAGCAGACAGCTGTTTCCAGCTAAAAGCTCTGTATAACCCACAGTACACTGTCTGTCCAGCAGCAAACAGCCACAAAATTAGCGACTAACTGGTGAACAAAACAAGCTAAAAGAAGGGTGAGTGTTAGATGCTAATGTTGCATCATGTAAATAAAAACACAAATAAATAGTTAGCAGCTGTTTGCATTTATTTCTTATAGTGTTACAGTAGATGGATGAACTGGAAGTACATGGAAAGACCGCGACATCTTTGCTCATGAAAGAAGATGGAAGATACAAGAAGTGATGTGTTAGAGCTAAACAAATCAAGGTATTCAACCAACTTGGAACCAGATCCAAAATGCAACCAAATACATTTGACTGGAAGTCAAACCTTTCTCACATAAATATAAATGTTTTCACAATAACTGGCCACTTTAAAATGAACAGTTCCATCTTGAAAAAAGACATTTATTAGGCATTCAGACAGGCGGTGCAGCGAAAACGCAGGTTTTTCCATTCATTTGTAGTCTGTTTTGGCTGTGACCACACACAGCTTGACATCATGCCAATCAGACACTCAGACTGGTCAACCCTCCACAGTCAGCCTGAAGCAACTGAGGTGGATTCATGGACTAAACTCTGACACTCACTCCACCTGTTGTGTTCTCACATTTTTTTCATGTATTTCCTGATGGTTTCACATTCAACACAAACAGACACACCCTCAGTGATCCTGTATGAAAGCCAACTGAGGGCTCGAACTTTATTTGACCAGTCCAAGACACACCTGTGTCATAGTCCTGCTGTTTAATCAGCATCTTCATGTGCCACAGCGGTCAGATGGATGGATTATCTTGGCACAGGGGAAGTGCTCACTAACACAGATTTTAACAAATTTGTGAGATCTTTTACTCGAACTCATGAAAGATGGAATCAAAAACCAAAAATGTTCTGGATGAATGGGTCTGAATGGGTCTTTGGTATTTGGCAGCTGGCTTAAAGAATAAGGGGCCGATCAGGCGGAGAGCAAAGCGTGTCGGGCAAAACAGCTGGTGCGCCTGTGGAGCATGGCTGCAAGCACAACCTGACAATCACATATGATTAGCTGTTGCTGGATGAGGAGGGACAAAAAGTCCTTAAAGTGGATGGTTGTGTCTTCCATGTTTTGTGTTGTGCATTCTGAAGGCTAATATCAACCTCTGGCCTGCATTCGGCCCACCCTTTCTATCACATAAACTGCTATAAAAACAGGAGGGAAGTGGTAAAGCTTGCTTGATTTGATCGGTTGCAAGGGCCGAGGGTGACATTGACAGCTGGTGCTAAAAACCACATGCCAGGCACTCTGTACCAATGGAAAACAACGGTTTTGTTTGTGATGTGTTTCTAGCAGTGCATCTCAGTGTGCTCGCTAAGGCTGCTGCTGATGTCGTTTTTTTATCAGCAAAATCTCATGAGAAGACCGAGACCAACACTGCTTGTATTCATAGATAATTACAATAAACATGAGTTCTTCCAGAATAAACTACACATTTGATACTCTGCCAAGTGCCACTGAGCAAGGCATTTCACCTCCAGCTGCTCCAAGTCTGCTTATTTTCCAGTGCAATAGACTGAGGTTGGACAGTCACATACATACTGTGGATCTCCAATCATGTGTGAAGGTGCAGGAGTGTTTCATGGGTCAGAGGTCACAGACGCCTCACATTAAAAACAGCCTGTTCACTACCAACACTCTCACAGCTTCATTCCCTTCCTGTTCTGAGTCTGTGGTTATGTTTGGAGTGAACACACACACTTGAGCTGTAAATGCAGTAATCACTCTCAAAGTCACTTTGTCATCTGTGTTGTCGTCACAGTTGTTGTATCATCATCCTGCTTCTGTTCTGCATCACCCACATCTACACGTTGTGTACAGCATGTCACTCTCTCATGCACACACACACACACACACACACACACACAGTTGTGTCCTGTCTCCTGTGTTGTTAGCAGCAGCAGCAGAGGCCGGCTGGGCTCAGCTGAAGTGCGCTATTGAAATGCAGCTCCATGGTAGCAGTGCATTAACATTGGGAATTGTTAACACAGTGCTGACGTGTGCATGTGTGCGTGTGTCATGTGATGTGAGCCCATTGTCAGAGTCAAAGTCATAACCGATGACATAATATTTGAAATGTGTCTTCAGTGTGTCATTTTTCATGTCATGATATGATATAAACTTTTTCTCCCCTCCTGACCTGCTGTTTAAGACAAAGGTAGTCAAATGTTCATGTGTAGTTGTCTTCAATTCTGTCTGTTATTCCTCTACTGTCAGTGTAAAAAAGACTGTGCTTAAAAACACTGGATTGGAGGCATCAATAGTGAATACAAATACATCAGATATACAAAAATGTTTTTACAGAACAAGTTTTAACTCAACTCCCCACATTGTGCATCGCCTGTGCTCTTCAAATTACGACCTTATTTACATCTGCTATGAACATGCAGTCTGTAACTGTGTATCTCATACGTGCTAAAATGAACAAGATTAATAAGATTAATAAGTGTGTTTACAGTGCAGCCAAACAAACTCATTGTTTCCCTAAAGAAGTCAGTCAATAATTGTAGTTACAACTGCCATCTGATTTCATGCTGCGCTGCTTTCCTGCCAGCTATCTGTGCACATGGAGCGGCTGCAGCCGCAAACACATTATGTTTCCTGCAGCTGCATCACAATAAAAGCCACCCCATGCTTTGCTTTTAATCTGGAGCAGCAGTGGCAGGATGTTCCGTTATTATCAGGAGCATATCACAGCCCTGATAAAGTGAAGAGAGAGTGGTCAGGACTGACCTAAAGGACAGATTGTTTGATAAGTTTGGCACTAATAATTTGGATTTGTACATCCAGTGAATCAAGATAATGACAGCACATTGAAATCAACTCAAAGATGATCAGATGTTTTATGCTCAGATCATTTCTCAGTGATTAAAATGAGAGCAGCAGCTCGGGAACATTTCTCAACACTTTTGATGAACCAAAGCGGGAAATGGTTTGTCATACTATAGCAGCTTGTGGTGGCAGAGCTCAGAATTATGAGTCATTCAAAGAAGTCTGTGCGTACTACACAACCTATGGATAGGAACATTTTCTCTCCGTTTCTTGCCTTCCAAAGACTGCCATTCTCCATCATGTTCTCTCTCTAATAAGCTTGTGAATGCACAGAGAAGAGGAAGCATGTTTTTTTTTTCCTCCAGCACACAATGTATTTTTTAGAGTAAACACTTCAACACATAAATTCAGCAGCAAAATGAAAAAAAAAAACCCTGAAAAGAATCACATTTATTTTCTCTGTCTTCTGTACTTCTTTGTCTCCAGACTGCCTCACAACCATTTTCCATTACAAGCATTTCATCACCACAAATGTGTTTGTAATTAAGCAGCAGGTTCGTAGTCACATGCTGTCACAGCAGCCCATTACAGCAGCGCAGCACAGTGTAAATGAGAACACTTCAGTCCAACTATTGTCTCACATTACCTCCTATTGTTCCTGTTGTTGGTCCTCAGGTAGAAATATACTGCAGGAGTGACTTGAGGCCTCTTGACGTGGGAAACAACAATGTATTGTGGACAATACAATATGTAAAACAATGGTACTCATTTAGAGTACCTGTCTTTGCACAGTGCTGGTTTAAAGAGGAGTCTAACTATCCCTACTGCATTGTGTAAGGACCACAGTATGTGGTATCTTTAAATGGTGAAAATGCTTATCCTTCAGGTGGCTTTCTTCAAAGGTCCAGTCTGTCTGCTGGACTCTGGCAGCAATGGAGAATAAAATTAATAACTACCTTTCATAAGTTATTTTTATTAAATCAGAAGCATTATGTTTTTGTAACCTTAGAATGAGCCTTTTATATCTATGACACAATGGGTCCTCTTCCATGGAGTCTGCCATATTGAACCACCATGTTTCTACTACAAACTTCGATACATGGCTATTTTTTCCCATTTTCAAGTCCACATACCTTATGCAATGTACTATTTGAAATTTTAGATGTCTGCCCTTTAAAGGTCCAGTATGTAGGATTTTGTGGCACCTAGCAGTGAAGCTGCAAATTGCAGCCAAATGAATACTCTCCCATGTCTCACCATTCCATGCATGTAGGAAAAACTCTGGCTGCAAAATTCACATAAAAAACAAAAGGCCATATCGACAGATCAGTGTTTAGTTTGTCTGTTCTGGGATCCTGTACAGAGATGGTTCAACATGGCGGACTCCATGGAAGAGGACCTGCTCTCTCTCTCTCTAAAGGGCTCATTTTAAGACAACAAAACCACAATGACTCTTATATTAACATGACCATACACTAATGAAAACATACTAATGAATTCTATATTACATTCCTACCAATAGGTACTCCTAAATATTACACACTGTACCTTTAACATGTTTCGAGAACTCAGCATGTCGTCAAGCTTGCTAATGCTAGCACTGATTCCCATTAGATGCTACTTTTCATTCATTCACTGAGTCATCAGCAGATCCCGCCCACTCATAGACATGTTGTCCCACATAACACATGGTGGTCTCGTTAGTGTTAGCTGTCTCTCTTTAGTGGATCTAGAGATGTTGACAGCGACAGGACTGTCAGTCTGTAAGGGATGAGGAAACTGGAGGAAAGAGGGAAAGTGAGTGAGAGAAAGATTTATAAAATGAAAAATGGAAAGGCAGAAGATAAGAACAGACTGGGCACAATGATTGAATGGTCCAGTTTGAGCTCCCTCTGTTTCTCTATAAACTGATCTCTGAGTGTCTGCAGCCACAGGCCACAATTAGCACCAGAGGTGACTCACTGAGAAGGGGGGTGGTGCAAATTCACACTAGCCCACCCTTGAGCTACAGTAGCAGGGCAACTAACCTCAGTACTCATGATTCCCAGACAATGTGTCCTGATGCCTTTGGTGATCTGACTTTTCATGCTGTGATTTTATCTGAAATCAAATTAAAATATAATGCTGATAAAAGGTTTATGAACAATTCCCTGCAAAACTTATGGCATACATTGTCTTTCACGCTAAAAGACCTTTTTCACAGCAGTCATTTTGACATGAAATACTATGTAAATACTGATGTTATTAATGATGCCAATTAAGGTTCATTACATTCAGGTTCAAACATAGTCAGGGTGCATGTAGGCTCACTAGGCTCTGATGCAATAAATGGAACGGAACCTAGTATCATTGGAAACACCTGCGTTGACCGCAATGACAGTATAAAGAATGGGCAGCATATGCGTGACATTGCCTATAGGTTTTCGAAGCGCTAACGTTCTGAAGCTCAAAATATGCACCACTGGTTGCCGCCATGCTGCCTCTTCCGCCTCCCGGCTAATCTAAATATCGACGGGCCAAATAACACCTGGGTGCTTAAAAAAAGCTATCTATAATAGCCCTCTCCTGTCAATGAAAGTGGCTACACTGTGTATTCTACATAACTTTAAGCTTTAATATAATTTGTCATGAACGGGGAAATTAGCTACAGAGACCAAAACTGTTTTTTGTACCAGGCTGTAAACATGTTTATTTCTGCTGTGAAGTTGGACATTTTAACATGGGGACTCATGGAGGTTGAAATGGCCTGTAGCCAGCCTAAAGTGGCCTCTTGAGGAATTACAGTTGCCGCTTGGTTGACCCTACTATTTCATGTCAAAATGGCTGCTGTGAAAAGGTCTAATAGCAAATGTTAGCATGCTGACATGCTAAGTAAAGCGACAGTGACAATAGTAAAGACTAAACATCAACTTAAGATTGTCATTGTGAGAATTGGGGCGGAGGTAGATTGGGTCGTCCACTAATTGGAAGATCCCCGGTTCGATCCCCTCCAGTCTGCATGTCGAAGTGTCCTTGGGCAAGATACTGAACCCCAAATTGCTCCCGAATGTGTGAATGTGTGTGAATGGTTAGTTCCTCGAACTGATGAGCGGTTGGCACCTTGCATGGTAGCCAATGCCATCAGTGTGTGAATGGGTGAATGAGATATGCACTATAAAGCGCTTTGAGTGGTCGGAAGACTAGAAAGGCGCTATATAAGTACAGTCCATTTACCATGTTAGCTTGCTAATGTTAGCGTTAAATCACTGCTGAGCATGAGTACAGCCTCACAGAGCAGCTAGCATAACTTTACATCTGTAATCATGTAGCCTTTTATCCAGAATTATATACATTCTGTGATATAACACTATGTACTGTAGTTTAACACGTAGTGATGACCTTCAAACCAAATCCAGCCTGATTTAACTTAACTAGAGTTCTTCTGACCTGCATTAAATCATGATATGATATGTGAGCAGCAAAAGTCCTTTTTTACAAATATGGACATGACCCATGAATTCCACTGCTGTGGGACTGAAAAGATAAGGCGTGAAAGCAACAGTGATAATAACACAACATAATCAAATATATTGGACATATGCCATACACACTCATCACATCATCCACAGGTGAGACATTGAAGAAACATTATATTGATTTTTCTATCCTGTATAATGAGTCCCAGGTCAGAGTGGGTCATAATCTGATTTCTTGCTGCCCACGTTTGCTGCTTCACTGATTAAATGCCAGTATTACCATGTAACCTTTAGCTGGGAAGTAACACACATACACACACAGACAAACACACACAACAAGTTTTCAGTGTGTGTGTGTGTCTCCATCTGCAACAAAAAGCAACTCATGCTGTCATTCATCTCCCCCAGACACATAACCTACATACAGATACATTCACTTTCTCCATCCGTCTTTCTACATTTTTTTCCCCTTTCTCTCTCTGATTACTTGTTGAGCCAGAGTTGACCCCCGTGCGGTGTGATTCAAACCTCCCCTGTCCCCATTTTTTTTTTTTTTTTTTTTTTTTTTTTTTTGTTCTTCCTATGCTATCACTCCACTCAGCTCTGCCAGTCAGAAATAGACACGTTTCCATGAATATGACATCTCCCAGGAGGGGAGGAAGGGGTGAAGCGAGGGGGGTGCTCCATGGAGATGGGAACGCTGGAGCTTTTCTGACGCACAGCGTACAGACAGAGAGAGAAAACCTATTCCCGTCCAGAGTTGTTAAAAGCCTGTCACAGTGATGAACCTGTCATTGTGGAGAGGAGTGTGATTGATCGCGAATGTGTCCCGTTGGGGGGGGGGGCGCTCTGAAACCATGTCATGTCTTCATCTGATTTGGTTATCTGCTGGATTTCACTGATGGGTTTCACGAGAAGGAGCACTAATGTGTTGAGTTTTGCTCATTTCTGTTGAAATGAAGCATAACTGAAGCTTTACCAGCAAAAATAAGTGTAACATGACATGTCAAAACATGACACTGACACGGTCTGTTGTACACTTTGGTGTGAGACTGTAAAGATAAGAGCTGAAAGAGAACCAAAGGAAAATTATGGGCTGTTAAACAAAAAACAGTGAGCTAAAAGACGCTAAAACGGTCTGAATTGGAATATGAATATTTTATATTGTTAGTGACTGAATCGTAAAAGGGTCTTGAAGAATCAGATTTGATAAGCACTTTTAATGTTTGAAATTGATTTGATAAAATGATTTCAAACGTCCTGAATGTCAAACCACTGTCATGTAAAGTTTTCCTTCGCAAAGAAAGATCATTAGCAACATTTCTGGTGTGCTTTGGGTTTTATCTCTGATGTGTGTGTGTCTCTCAGCAGTCACTTTGGTGAGTAGAGTGTTTTCAGTGGGGATGAGTCAATTCACCAAATTGTCACGAACATGAATGAGAGACAGCATTGTTAAACTTTATCCAGGGCCACAGCAAAGGCCAGGGCAGTACTCAGGTTAGTTGCCCTGCTACTGTAGCTCAAGGGTGGGCTAGTGTGAACCCAGTGCCCCCCTCCACTCACTGAGCTACCTCTGGTGCTAATTGTAGCCTGTGGCTGCAGACACTGAGAGGAACAGTTTATAGAGGAACAGAGCAGAGGACAGCTCAACCTGGACAGTTGTTTCCTGATCTGCTTCTCTCTTCCTGTTTCTTTCCCTGCTTTGCTTTTGTTTTTCCTTTTTACTATTTCCTTTTAGAGTTATTTAAAGAGCCATTAGAAAGACATGTTTATTTGTATTTATTCAACACTGATGTTAGTGGACGATTTACAGGAAAACGTTGTAAATAGAGTCGACCTCTCTTCGTGCTTCCCCCTCGTTTTCTCTCATTTCTGCACTCTTTTTTTCTCCCACTGACGAATGTCCGACGTGTTAGGTAATACCACCCACTTACTTGTAAGCACTTGTGGCAGAAAATAAATGCAACCACATGCTGCCGTTGGTATATGTGTGTGTGTGTGTGTGTGTGTGCATGTGTGTGTGTGTGTGTGTGTGTGTGTGTGTGTGTGTGTGTGTTGCATGCTTTCTTATGCACTAAACTGTTAAACACTAGCAGGCGTAAGGCCACAGGGTCGAGCATTTTAAACTTACATCATATTTCTTCCCCATAATGTGAACATGAACATGGCGTGCTCACTGTGTCTGTCTTAAGCCGCTCAGTTCAGAGAATAAACACATGAGACGCTGAACCTCAATGACACTGTGAGAATGGCACTTTGTCCGGGTCTGAGCCTGAGTGCTGCGCTCCCTAAACCTCCCCATGCATTAAAATGCCATCTTTAGGATTAGGACATCTACCACAAGGCTGGCATACTGTGTGTGTGTGTGTGTGTGTGTGTGTGTGTGTGTGTGTGTGTGTGTGTGGAAAAGGGAGAGGGAGCAAGGTTCACAATTACTGTCAAGTATACTGTGTCAGTAGGAAGTAAAGGAAACATGGATTGTGTGTGTGAGACTCTTAAATCCAAACAGTTTCTAGTTTTGTACAGGTTGTGTGGTTAAGCCTCTGTGGTTGAGTTATGTTAGCATAGTTATCACTTGGGTGTATTATCTGCCATAATCATTGCAGTGACAGTATAAAGAAAGGACAGAGCATGCATGACAGCACCTAATGGTTTCTGAAGCGCTGCTTTGAAGCTAGCTGCCGCCATGTTAGACTGTCCCACTGCTTCCTTCTCCCTTCTAATCTAACAATTGGTGTCGATCGTGGGCGGATCTAAAGCACCTCAAACAAGCCATCTGTAACAACAGCATTAATTATGTGTAATTTTTAAGTTTTATTTGAACATGAGTTAATAAAATTCAGACTCAGTACAGTTGTCGTGAACGGGCAAATTAGCCAACATTCACTGCAGCAGCACCCTGACTCTGTATGACCTGAATGGAATGGAACCTTAATTAGTATCATTGGTAACACCTGTGTTTCTACTATTTGATGTCAAAATGGCTGCTGTGAAAAAGGTCTGTTGTCTAGTAGTCTTGTCTTTGATCCCACATGTATGGCTGGACATATCGCTACAGCCAAGCTATCGCTAAATGTCATGTTAGCACAATATCTGATCTGAGCTCTGAGGATTGATGAGGTGGAGGATGAAGTGATACTGATAACATGTTTTGTTCCTTATTTCTTCAGGACTCTGTGGACCTGTACACACTGTGCGTGTTATGTACATGTTCCACCTGTCAGGTTGTTCCATCTAATGTTGTTGCTTCGTAACAGGGGTCTAATTAGTAGGATAAGTGGGAACACCTGTGTGAGTCTTTAACATAGGTAATGTACAGAGGGTGGAGGAATAAGCGAGGCTGGCTGTGTGCATTAGCTTTATCATAGAATACTTGATACCGTGTTTTACCAGCATGAAAGCCACATGACACACTGACAAATAACTCCCCCACAGCTGTCAATTTAACATTAGGTTAGTCTTACTTTGTAAGAAAAGTCATAAACCTTTGTTCCTGTATATAAAAAAAACATGTAAAACCCGTGAATACCCAAAATAAATGGAACAAAATACAAGGTGGCATTTTAAAGATACCTAGTTTTCACATGACAGCAGGGCTGCTACATGTTGCATGTGTGTGTGTGTGTGTGTGTGTGTGTGTCTCCATCACAACAGATGCTGAGTATGTTTTGTCATCGATGTAGGAAAAGCCATCTGTCATCTGCATAGAGCAGCGTCTTTTCTGCTGCTCCTCGCATCCCTTTAATGATGTGTAGGATTTGGAGGATTCTCCCTCTTTCTCTGTGTCTTTGTCTCTAGAGCTGCGGAGCTCTTATGTAATGCTTGTGGTGTTACGTAAGTGTTGGGGGGGTGGCAGCAGCCTAGGTTGGGGGTAGCGTGGAGGGGTGGGGGGGTGGTCGTCAACTGTTGTTTCTCTGCCCCTGGAGTGATGAGCCGTCCGTCTCAGCTCGGGTCAATCCGCATTGATCTCACACAGCTTGGGGATTTGGAAACTGACCTTGCGTGTGTATGTGTGTGTGTGTGTGTGTGTGTGTGTGTGTGTGTGTGTGTGTGCACGTGTTTGCTTCACATTCACTTTACTTCACATTCTTAGAAATAACCAAAAATTGCAGCAGTGATTCATCACACTTTATAAACATTTAATACCTAAACCATGTGTACTGTGATACAAAGTTTCTTCTCAGCATCACCATCAGACTGAATGAATGTGCTGACTGGTGACACTGAAAGAAGCATGAGGGGAAAAAATCAACAAATTACAAACATGTTTCGGGATGTAGCCAATAGGTTTGGTTTTATCTGCTCAGCCGTTCTACTTGTGTCATGAACTACTTGAGTGTTTTTTTAAATATAAATAAATAAAAATAGTCCCTGTCTGAAAAGTGGAAATGTCCAGCAGATGAAAAAGAAGTCAGTATTAATTGAAATCTAGCTCAGCAATAAACTCTTGATGCTCAGATTTGTATTTATGTTTTTATTTTTTTAAGAATTCTCACCAAGCTTCACACTGAGTGTAAAATGACTGTGTCAACCGTAACACTAACCCACATTGCAATTATTTTAGCAACTTTTACATTGCATACAAACCGACAGAGATTGGTGTCGAAAACCCCCCCACACAAAGAAGTAGTAAAAATACTAAAACACAGAGAAGTGTACAGAGCTGTAACTGGCTGCCAACCACACTGCACCATGGCAACAATGTATGTATGCAAATAGTTGCACATATGTCACTGAATTAGTTTATATTTCCATATCTCTATATCTGTATCAATGATCTGTTGTTAGTCTGGCTGTTGGTCGGAAAAGTGTAGTCCCATGAAATATGTTTGAAACCTCTCATGAACGATCCAGAGCGTTCCCATTCATTATGATTACTGTTGTGTAGATAGAGTTATTAAATATATATTGACTGTAGATTATTGCTTCTTTAAGAGTTCACTATGCTGGCATGGATGTTTGAGAATTTACCATTAATGTTATGGATGAAGATTCTTAGAAATCTGAGAAATAAATGAAAGCGCTGTAGGGCAAAGATCCTCCTGTTAATGTGCTTCCTTTACTGTGTATTGTAAACCCATTTCTATCCTGTCAAAAGACACTGTGTCACAGAACGTCCATTGCAGACTCATATAACAGTCAAAAGTACAAAGGGTTCAAATACTTACACACAAGACAGCGACACACATGTTGATTGTTGTGTTCTTGTAGAACAAGAGGGGGTCCATAATAGAGAATCTTAAGCTTTCACACATTCCTGCAGCAAAATGGTTCAGGAAAATGATGTGGGAAGTGATCAAACGTCCATGTGGAAAGCATTGGCTGAAATGCACTCTCAGCACCCATCATTACAGTTTAGCTTTTTTAAGCTTCTGCTTTCATATGCAGATATCGGTTTATAGAGGTTAGCAGAAATGTGTCCTTCTGTCATTCTTGACCCAGATAGCTATGGCTCAGAAGCATTGGCTGTCATCCCAAGAGGTTAAATCACAGTCAGACCCGATGGGTTCTGAGACTGGGTGAACACAAACATAATAAATGTTAAAGTTCCCCCATGCTTGCTGTTTACTAACACAAACAATTCCAAAGAGTGCTAGTTGTGTAAAAATCAGAAAAGTCAGGCCTTACCTGACTCAACATACTACCCAACTCTTGACACAAGCTGTGGTCATCTCCTGATTAGATTACTGTAACGCTCTCCTGACAGGCCTCCCAGCCTGCACAGTGAAACCCTTTCAGATAATCCAGAACGTGTCAGCACACCGGGTCTACAACCAGCCCAAAAGGTCACATGTTACCCCGCTGCTCATCGATCTCCACTGGCTACCTGTAGCAGCCCACATTAAATACAAATCACTAATCACTAATGCTGACTACAAAGCCTCTCCATAAGACTGTGTATTAACTGCTAGTATATTTAATGCTGTAGTGCTGGATGAGCCAAAGCAGTGCTTTGGAGTATACTGTAAAGGGAGAGACAGTTGATGAAGTATGGAGGTGCTGAACCATCCAGAGTTTTGTAATAATATAAAAAGGGCCAATATAAAAGATGCTAAAATGACTAGAATCTGCTTTTGCTTTGTTGTTTTGGTTGTGACTTATGGCCACATTTCATGCTTAAAAATCTCTTCTACGTAGATGAGATGCTGCTATATTTAACATGAGCCCACGAGCAGATGAAGTATAGAAAGTGTTGGGAAAAGGAAGAAAAGGGATGCAGCCATACATCCATGAAGGAAGATTTGATTCTTCATTCATTTTGAAATATAGAAGTCACAACTTTTGAATAATACCCTGGACCTCTCCAGATGTTCAGCTGAGAACTCAGATGGACTAATACACACTGACAACAGTCTGTCCATCCCTTTTTATTCTGCTCTGTTCATCCTATAGTGTAAAGCCATTCAGAGAGAACAGACTGCACTTAACCCAACCAAATACAAGTATAACTCAGATTATACATTTCTTTAATACAGCAGCTACTGCATATCATACTGTTATTTTCTTTTTTTAAATCCAGAGGTTATGCAACACTTTTGTCTCGCTCAGTATTTGACATCCATTTATTCACAGAATATTTAACAAGATTAGAGCAGTATAAGAGGTGACGTCAGTACAGTGCTGATGTTAACCTGGGCCAACCACCAGCCATCCTATGGCTTTGTTTAATCCTAAATCATGAGAGATGCTCATATATGACTGACTCTTTTTGACATAGGCAGGAAGAAGCATTTTGACATTTGCGGTTTAAGCACTTAGTCGAGGCTTTTATCCAGAGTGGCTGACGGTAACATAAATCCCGTATAACATACTTACGTTCACATGCCATGTAACCAAATCACAAGATGGTCAGAGGTAAAGTTTCTATCTTGTGTTTAGGTTGAATTCAGGTACCAACACTTTAAAACGTTAAGTTCAGTTTTTCTGGTAATTATTATTGTTTACATTCACATATCTTTAAGGCAGCACGGTGGTGAAGTGGTAAGCACTGAAACCTCACAGCAATGAGGTTCCTGGTTCAAACTTCGGCTCGGTTCTCTCTGGGTACTCCATTAAAGAACACCCTCTAATGTAATTTTGCTTAAATAAAATACTGATGCTTCCTCATACATTTGCTAATATATTGGATGCATGTTCACAATGTGCTGTGCATTTTGACAATGTTCTGATGACGTTTATGTAATTATCAAGTGTAACTTTAACTGATAAAACAGGCTGTCCATCGTTTCTGAGTTCTCTCCTCAGCAGTTACTGAAAGAATTGACTGAAGTGGAAAGTCAATTTAAAACCCTGAAAGTGTTTTAACTGAACCTGTTCTACACCATAGCAGCAGCCCCAGGCCCTACTGCTCATGTTGTACAGTATATCAAACTGGAATGTCAAACACTCCTGGCAGAAAGATATATCTTCCCATTGGAATTAATTAAAAAATAAAACAAATATTTCTCTGTAACAATGTGTGATTTAATTTCAAAATACCTTTTATCATTTCTGCTTTGGAGAGAAGCAGATAAGATGGATTTACTCCTCTTGAAAATATAAACTTGGCTAGTCCAGCAGAACTACATCCCTGTGTGTGTGTGTGTGTGTGTGTGTGTGGCAGATCTTTTGCATGTAGTATGTTGCCCATCCTTCCCTCAGAGAGCATTTCAGTGCCAGGCTGAGGTTAAAGGAAAGAGAAAGGACAGCTTTTGTCATAATGGCCTGTCAAATACACACACACACACACACACATACACATATGCACATGCTTACAGACACACACACACACACACACACACACACACACACACACACATCTCTGGAAGAAATAGAGTTGGCCTGTGTCCATGCCTGCATTGGCCAGTTCAGTGAGCCTCTAATCTGTGAATTGAAAACACAAAGCCTCCTCATAAACGCTCCAAAAGAACCAGTCACGCTAACAGACCGAGACTGTTGTTGTTATTTTGGTGATGTGAAGTTGGCTAAAGAGGTGTCTTATCAGTATGTAAAAAGGCCAGTGTGTGTGTGTGTGTGTGTGTGTGTGTGTGTGTGCGCGCGGTATGAGCCTGTATTTGGGTTTATATCATTGTGACTGTGTGTATGAATATGGATACAATGTGTCAGATGTGAGACGATACAGAGACTGAACTTAATTGTTTTCTTCCCTGCATGTTCTCAGTGTGCTGTGGCTCTGTGCTGTTTTTGTCCATGTCCGTGTGTGTGTGTGTGTGTATGTGTGTGTTTGTTGCACTACTCTTGGCACAGGCTGTCCTGGCTGTGAAGGTTCAGTGGGAAACACATTCCACTGAAAGAAACTGAAGCAGTTTTTTGTTTTTCTGAGTGAAGATAAGCTCTTCTTACCAACTGACTGACCCGATGTTCAACCTTCTGTTCATCTGTTGCTCTTATAGTAAGCGGGCTGAGCTGTAGCAGAATTTATTTATTCATTTAAAGATGTCTAGACGTAGTAAGGTGAGAAAATGTGAGACTTACATACTACGAGATGTTTGAGAAGCAGATATGACTTTTTGCTTTACCAGGTAGAACAGCGTATTCTACAGACTGTAGTCATCTGAATTGAGAACCAGATCTAAAGTGTCGAAGCAAGTGGAATCATTTGCCTCTGAGTTAGTCACCTCCTTTTATTGATGCCTGCATGTGCTTCTGACAACAAGGAGTCATGGCAGAGAAGAAGGAATGGTCCAAATGGACATGTCTGCAAAATGCTCATTTCAATTACGGGTGGAAACAGCAGCAATATGCTGAATGAATGAACATTTGAATACATAAGGTGAGCTTAAATTTCAGGTATGCTGTGTATTTGACACTAAATGCACAAGTGCTCATGCTTCCCAGCCGAGCAGCATTCCCATAACTGAGGGTAAATATCTTAATAAGAAGAAAAAAATACTTGATACACATGCATTTTTATCCACACCGAAAAATGAATAGGAATCGATGCAGAATCAATGAGTGATCAGCAGAATCGATAATATCACTGGTATCAATAAAGCTTATCAGTCTCCCCTGATGTAGATTCTGTAGATAGAAGAAGGAAGTGTGTTTGTAGTTCAAGAACATGTGTGTTGGCCTTCTGAGCTAAATATGTTCACACACCATCCTTTGTAGGATCGTGCATATTTTGATAATAATGTTTTAGGTCTAGTCTTCTCAAAGTGTAGATCAAGGCTTGGATCTGAACCAAACTACAAATCAACCCAGACCCACATGTGTTACCGATTATGTTATGCATGGATATATGTTCTTGTGTGAGCTTGCATAGTGTAAATTGAACGTGCCCACATATTAATATGTACACATGTACTGTATACAGCAGTCTGCAGACTGTGTGTGTGCTCTGTGTTGGTCTCTGTGTATCCAGTCACAATGTTGTGCATGTTTGTCAACTTGTGGACATCTTTCAGTACTGTTTGTTCTGATAGCTTTAAATGATTCAAATGATTGCAGACAGTGATGTAAATCAATAACCAACCAACCAGCTAACCAACTGAGCTAACATTAGCTAACAGCAGCTAAAGCAGGAGTCTTCAACCTTTTCAGTCCAGGGGACCCCTTGGACAAGAGACAAACAGAACAGGGACCCCCAGATGTAATATTGGCCTATAATAACTTTTAGATTTTCTTTATTCAGCTTTTATTTTACCTTATTAACCTCTTTATATACTGAGTTACTACATGTGTTTATGATTGATAATCAGGCTGCTCAAGGATGTTTTACCTCTAGTTAGCCCTTCTTTATTGAATATGATTAATCTGTCTTTATTATCAGGATATGTACCACAGTCCTTTAAAGTAGCCGTAATTAAACCTCTTCTTTAAAAAAAACACTTCAGAGGATCCAGAGGCTTCAGCCAATTACGGACCAATATCAAACCTTCCCTTCCACTCTACGATACTTGAGAAAGCTGTAGCTAATCGGCTGTGTGACTTTCTCCATAAGAACAGTTTATTTGAGGATTTTCAGTCAGGATTTAGAATGCATCATAACACAGAGACTGCACAGTCAAAGTCACAAATGACCTCCTAATGGCATCAGACAAAGGACTCATCTCTGTACTTGTCCTGTTAGATCTTAGTGCCGCATTTGACACCATTGACCATCGAATTTTTTTACAGAGACTGGAACATCTAATTGGTATTAAAGGAACCGCCCTAAGCTGGTTTAAGTCGTATTTCTTAGATGGATCTCAGTTTGTTCACGTCAATGATGAATCCTCCATGCATACCAAAGTTTGTCACGGAGTCCCACAAGGTTCTGTACTAGGACCACTTCTATTCAGTTTATATATGCTTCCTCTAGGGAACATTATTAGGAATCACCCCATTAATTTTCATTGTTATGCTGACGACACCCAATTATATTTAGCAATCAGGCCTGATGAAACCAATCAGTTAACTAACCTCCAAGCATGCCTTAAGGATATAAAAGGATGACCTACAACTTTTTGATGTTAAACTCAGACAAAACTGAAGTTCTTGTAATTGGACCCAAACACCTCAGAAACTTTCTTTCTAGAGTCCTAGTTACTTTAGACGGGATCACCCTGGCCTCCAGCTCCACTGTAAAGAATATTGGAGTTGTTTTTGAACAGGATTTATCCTTTAATGCCCACATAAAACAAGAAAAAATGACTTTCGAGGACTGCATTCTTCCACTTACATAACATCACCAAAATCAGACGCATTGTATCTGCATTTGATTTAAAAAAACTTGCATAATTATTGTTCATTATTAAATGCCAAAAGCTGTGCGTCTTTGGACATGTCCACTGATTCATGGGGTTCCAGTTCCTCCTGGCTGAAGACCCCTGGTGTAAAGCGTTACGTGCTTCTCACAGGTAATTATAACCAGAGTACAAACAGACATACAAATGACAGAGACACCATTCACCTGATTACAGGTCAGTGTAACATCAGTGTGATTTTATGGTAGAAGTCAACTCAAGTGAAAACGATCAAGAGTTTATATTGAATTGAAAATGTAGTGCAGCACTGTAGCTCATTTGTGGGATTGAATCTTAAGGTCAATAATGTAATAATTCATTCAAGCTCTAGCCTCTCCTCTCTCCTTGCACTTGAATTCTCTCCTTTTTTCAGTGTTTTTCAGTGGCAGCTCCATGTCATGTCAGGCTCTTCATTTTGTCTCTTATTTTGTGTGCTTTTGTTTCCCTCCCCGCCGCTCTCATCTCTCCTCTCTCTCTCTCTCACTCTCTTTCTGTGTTGCTGTCACTTCCTATGAGCAGACAGGCCTGTGTTGTGTTTGGGCCATACAGGGCAGGCTGAAGCTAAAGCCGCCTGACTCACAAGCTCTTGGCTGTTGAGAGACAGAATGTCATTGCACATTGGGTTACACAAGTGCACACACACAGCGAACAAACGTACAGCAGGGAAAGTACACACACATACTCACAGTGCACATGTAATATACACACACAGACCAAGCCAAGCAAATCCTACATACACACAAACACACACAGTCACACTGGGCTATGGCTATTTTTAGCCTGACCACTCATGTGCAGACTCATATGCAACAGGAAACGTACATGATGGCTGTGAATGAATATGTGGCATATTTTGGCATGTTGTGATTGGCTGCGGTGATGGATTCATGGTGTCGCCTCAGTCGGGTAGTGGATGGAGGGACAGGGTGATGTCACTGAACATATGTAGATTGCTGAATTCAAACTCTTGGGCACTTCATCCTTTGGGTCAGGTTTTTATTTTGGACCCTGAACCCTGAGTGGCAAAGAATTGTATCTGTATGCCTGAGGATGCATGTTGGGCTGTTGGTTCTGGATAGATCAAGTCTGAGACGGTTCTAAACATTTATTAACCACAGGATTATCACACTGAGAATAACAAGCAGGGTTAATTATTGCAAATACTGCACACAAATACATTCAATATCTATGTTATTATCATAGACTGTATAAAACATGGAGGTAGTCTCTGTGACGTCACCCACAGATTTCTAAAGCACTGTTGTAAAGCTCATTGTGATGTGGAGCTGCCATGCTTTTAATTCTGCATGACTTTAAGCTTTAAAATAATTTGAACAGGTGAGTTGTATATAAATTCACCCTCACTACAGTTGTCGTGAACGGGGAAATTAGCTATAGAGACCAAAACTGTTTTTTGTACCAGGCTGTAAACATGTTTATTTCTGCTATGAAGTTCGACATTTTAACATGGGGACTTATGGAGACTGACTTGTTTTGTAGCCAACCTCAAGTGGATGTTTGAGGAACTGCCCTTCTGTGTTGGCTTCACTTCATAGCCATGGAGGCAGGTGGTTGGTTCATATTATTATAGTTAGAATAAAAGTGATTTCATCATGAATCTCTGTTTCACAACTTTCAAAACTGGATCTTCTTACCATGTTTTCATAAATTAGTGTTTCATTTTCTTTTGTTAATGTCCATTGATTATGAATGCATGTGTGCTAAGAGTTTGCTTTGGAACCACTGAAGCTTCAATACGTTGACACTGAAAAGAGCTCAGTATCTTTAATTGTACAGAGCCAGAGTTTGATTTTTTCTTTGTCTGTTGTAGCAATTTTTCTGTTTTGGACCAAAATGGTGGTGAGCTTCATTTCATCCATCCATCCATCCATCCATCCATCCATTCATCCATCCATCCATAACTTAACATTTTGACATGACACTAGTATTTGAGAATGTAAAGGGTGAGCTTTTGCATTAATATGAACTGAATGAATATACAGAAAATCCAGTCAGCAGTAAACAAACGTTATTTTCTAAACAGAAAACAGACACGAGCTGTGTTGTGTGGTTTGTCTCTGCTTTCCCGTGGGGTGTTCATCCATAATTGGCATTTAGAGAGTTTTGTCTGACGTTTAATTGGAAATCACTAACAGGGAAAAGCAGTTCTTGATAAGTAAATGATGCATATGTAACATGGGACATGGCATGTGCTTCTTTTCCTCGTGTTCATGTTTGGATTGCAACAACTGCTATATTTTTTAATCACTGCAGAGCCTCTACTTTTTATTTACCTCTGCCTCCTTGTTGGATATTAAATCCAGTCGTCCATTTGATGTATATATGTGTGCTTGTCACCTTGACTATATTTGTTTATTTTTTAATGTTTGTTTGGGTGAATCCCTCAGCTTATCCTCCTCTTCTCTCACCTGCAGTTCATTTTTCATATTTGTTCTCAACATGTGTGTGTGTTTGTGTGTGTTCTCTCTACAGCAATCCATGAGTTCCCCAGGGATTACTTCACCAACCAGGAGCGCATTGACGGAGCAGTGGGCTTGCACGTCCTCTGTGTGAGTGTCACATGCACCACTGTCCATACTGCATATACACACTTATTAAGCGTTTGTAAATTAGCTCTCACATTCCTGGAACGATTTCAAGGATTAAAGGACACAGAGTAATTAATAATTAATAATTAATTTAAAATGCACTTTGAAAAATGATTCCAAATATGCCAAAAAAAAAGGATAAAAATGACTGCTGATATTTCCTATCGGGGGCTTATGTGTCTTTAAGGCATTTTATGTTGCAGAAAATCAGTGTGCACATTGCTCTGTTATCTAGTAATGTAAAAGCTTATAGTAATAAATACTTACATATAAATACCGTGCACAGATACAGCACACACACATTAAGCTACATGAATCTGGGCTGCAGACTGAAATAGACAAGCCTCCATTCCTACAGATAAAGCTCACCTGTAAAGGTTCACATAACACTGTAGCTGTAACAGTAATGAAAACAATGTTTTACCAAGAAATCCTCGAGGTCCTGTGGAACCCATTATATCTTTAAAATACAGCAACTGGATGGTATTTAAATAAAAGTTATCACTAATGAAACTTAGCCCAGTTCCATGCTATACATTTGAATTTGCACTTAAGCACTCAAAGCTGTCACTTTAGTGCTAACCAATGACAGTATAAAGGACAGCGTATCAGTGATGTCACCCATAAGTTTTCAAATTGCTGTTTTGAAGCTCAAAATATGCGGCATTGGCCACATTGCCTCTGCCGATTTTTAGATTAGCTGGGAAGTGGCAAAGACGTGGATCACCAGCGGATCTGAGGCAGGCCGAATGATACCTGGGTGCTCAAACAAGCCATCTGGCACCTACCTGTCAGTCATATAACATATTTAGCTGTTCCTCTGCCTCTTTTTGTGACAATGGCCATATAAATAAAATAAATGCTGTTTATTTACCGCCCTGCATGGGAGACTCAAATTAAGCCATTTACCACTTCACTGCTCGGACTGTTTGTTTAACAGAAATGTTTTTGTTCATATTCACAACTCTTCGATGCCAATTTTTCAATCACTGTTACCATCGATGAAAAGTGTGCCAGTAGAGGGATGGGTTATGTCTTTCGGGCATTAGAAGGCTTTTAATGTGAAACTTCTGTGCAGGAGAATTTCATTAATGGTAACTAATTAAACTGCAACTCAAGTGGAATCAATTAGTGAGTGAGAAGAGTGTTTCTTTTAAAAGAAATGGTGAGCATGTCTATGAACATGTGATTTATGAAGACAGTTAAACCTGAGTTTAGAGCAAACAGCAAATCAAACCACGACGAAATGTCTCACTGAAAGGTGAACGAGAATATACAAGTCTGTGTGAAACTGTGGAAATCAGAAATAAAGGCCTGTCTCTGATATAAGCCACCGGCTGTCAGTATGCTGTAATGTGGAAGTTTCTGGCAGATGTTGAGCAGAGGCTTATGGGTGATGTGAGGACACACGGACTGTCCAAAGATCCAGAAACTAAAAACTGCTCAAACAGAGGTTACATCATTTCCCGTAACACGTTATGTGACCTACCTTCATTTTAGGTGTGCAGTTAGCCAGGCTAACTTCCACTGTTGTTTTTGTGCTAAGCTAAGTTAGGAGGCTGCTTGTGGTAGTTCTCAAATATTTCCCTGAATATCAAAAATATCTATAAACGGGATGAACTTTGGACAGATCTAAACTAACTGTTTCTCTCTGCTCTCAGTCTTCATGCTAAGCTAAGCTAACTGCTACCTGGCTCCAACTTTATACTTGACACAAAATATTGGAAATTAAGTAAATAGTCCAAATGTTAAACTAGTTATTAAGGTTCTGTCTCAAAGAGAGAGAAGGTATTGTTGTATCCTCTTGTTTTGTGTGCTTGCTTCCTGCAGGCGGTCTACATGTTCTACGCCCTGGCTCTGGTGTGCGACGACTACTTTGTCCCCTCACTCGAGAAGATATGTGAGGTAAGAAAACACTGCAGGTCATTACTGCACTTGTGCTGGTCTTACATCATCATGCAGGAACTCTTCAAGTAATGCTTTGACATGCTTTGACATAGTTCAGTTTAGAATACTTTTTTCTCTCCTTCTCTTAACTTCTCTCAACCAGCGTCTTCATCTGAGTGAAGATGTTGCAGGAGCGACCTTCATGGCAGCAGGCAGCTCAGCTCCTGAACTGTTCACCTCTGTCATTGGTGAGAAACACATACACACACACACACACACACACACACGTGGATACATATATTTACACATTTTTTAAGTGAAACACAAAATTACTTAACAGTCACATTTTGAACAGCAGTAATATAACTTTATCTTGCCATATTGAACTTTAGCGAAATGTTTAATAGTTAGAGGTCCAGTGTGTCAGATTTATGGGGCTCAACAGAATATGGCAGAAATGTAATATTATATTCATAACTATGTTTTCATTAGTGTGTAATCACCTGAAAATAAGAACTGTTACTGTATGTTTTCGATAGCTTAGAATGAGGCTTTTTCTAGAGTGGCCCAGAATGGACAAACCAAACACTGGCTCCACATGAGGCCTTTCAAGTTTTTCTCCTTCACATGAGGAATGAGAAGGTGAAAAGAGGGGGTTGCAATCCACAGCTTTTAAAACTGAATGGGCAATCTATCAAAACAGTTTCTGAAGTAAAATATCTCAGTCTTGTATTAGAGCCCACAAAAACTGGAAAAACATGTAAAACAGGAGAGCAAGGGTGACTGTGTACAATGTCACAGTGTGTGTTGTCACATTCATGATTCTGGACAACTTGATGATTTGAAGCAGCCGCTGGGATACAGATGAAATAATTAACTTCATTTCATTTGCTTGCTGGGTGTTCAAGAGATCAACATGTGGAACCACAGAACTCAAACCAGATTGTAACTGCTCATTTCATTTCAGAAGTCTTTCAAGACTTATTTGGTTATCTACTCTCATGATACTCTTGTTATTATAATGATTTGTTTTTTCTGTTTATTGTTGGTTGGCTGTTGTTTTGTATTTATGGAGATATTTGTATGTTATTTGAGATAAGAGTTGCAAATAGATATGGCTACATATGAATGCAGATTCTGGTATCAGAAGTGTTCTGTTTTCCATTTATAGTCCGAATAGTATAGACCAATCACGTTTGAGTTGGATTAGGTTGCAAACAGTCTGTGTGGAGAGCAAATAAGGCAGGACACATTGGCCCAAATTCAATCTGGGAACCCATCGGCTATCATCTGATCATGATTTATTATCCAGTATTTCACACAAAGAGGGGAAAAATCAGGAAATCAAAACAATTTAAAATAATTCAGATATTACCCCTTTAAACATCTGGTGATGTCTGAGCTTCGGTGTCCAGACCCAGAGGTAAATGGCATCCCTGTGAACACAAATATAAACACTGCAAGCTGGAACAGAGAATGACTGTTAATGTGAACTCAGTCTTTTGTTATATATATATATATATATATATATATATATATATATACATATACATATATATATATATAACAGTTCATCATGTGTGATGATCATGTGCGTTTGTGTATCTGCTGTACAGGAGTTTTCATCACTAAAGGTGACGTTGGGGTCGGCACCATTGTGGGCTCAGCCGTCTTCAACATCCTCTGCATTATTGGAGTGTGCGGGATATTTGCTGTGCAGGTAATGTGTGTGTGTATTATACAAGCAAGGCTGATTTCTTTTCAGTGTGCTGTATGTAGTTGATACATCACAGCACACTGAAAACCTTGGATAGAAAATACACTGTCTCTCTATCTATTTATCTCTCTGTCTGTCCCTCTCTGTCTCTGTCTGTCTGTCTGTCTCTGTCTGTCTGTCCCTCTCTCTCTGTCTGTCTCTCTCTCTCTCTTTCTCTGTCTCTCTCTCTCTCTTTCTCTGTCTCTCTCTCTCTCGTCATAACTGCATCTATTTTTGCAGTGAAAGTGAGCGTGTCAGAAAATGATATCTGTCCTGTTCACTGCTGTAATCCCACGAGGAAAAGAAAAACATACTTTAAAAGATTTTTTTCTATTTAGATTACATGTTGTGTAACACCAAAACAGACATGCACACACAAACACACACACACTGTCACATACACAGAGCTTGGCTTATCTTGTAGTGCACAGTAGTGTGTACCTTGTGGGATGTGTTACTCAACAGGACAAAAAATGGTTCAGTGTCTGCAAGTTTTACCATCTTCTCACTCTTTTATCTGTCTGTCTCTCCGTCTGTCTCTCCATCTGCCTGTCTGTCTCCTCCAGACAATACGTCTCTCCTGCTGGCCTCTGCTCAGAGACTCCGTCTACTACACACTGTCTATTTCTGCTCTAATAGTGGTAAGAAACAGCTTGATACAACACATTAACACTGTAAATACAAAGAGACACGCTGGAGTCTGTTGGATGCAACTAATGCATTACTATATGCGTGATTTCAACAGCTATCGTTGATATATTCAAATCTGTATTTTCCTCTTCCATATTACAGTTCATATATGATGAAAAAGTGGTTTGGTAAGTCAATTTTTTAAGTACTGATTGTTTAAAATGAATTAATAATTAATGACACTAAATCATTCACTTTGTTCCAAACTGTGTTTTCCAGGTGGGAAGCTCTCACGTTGATTCTGATGTATTTCGTCTACATTTTGATCATGAAGTAAGTCATTCATTTCTGGTGCCACACAGCTCTAACACATCTTCTTAAAGAATTAACGGGTCATTGACAAACTGAGGACACTTCACAGCTGGCCTGTTGATCATGATTAACCTGTGAAACATGTTTAATACGTGGAGGTTTTTGTTGTAAGCAACTGTAACAAATGCATTGTCACATTCGTGGCAGTATATTCATGGATTTGCCTCCATGGAGTGCATTATTTTTCATAACCACATGGGTCAGAGTGGTTTATTCCACTTATACCATGGCCACGTTGTAAATATTATTCAGTTTTGTTTTTGGAAAAATGTTCTGGCACTTTGTGAGCAAGTTTTGGAATAAACATCACTGACTTTCCGATGTATGAGTATTAAACTAGCAAGGACCACACCATCAACAAGATCTGTTTAAATGATTTATTGACAAAAATAAAGTTGCACACTGATTACTGATTTGCTGCACACTATGCAATCAATCAGAATAGCACATATTTTCTGTGGCCTGGGTATAAATAGTGGTATTTAATGTTTATAGAAATATTAAGAAAAATGAAAACAACATTAAAGATACAGTAAATGGCAGATACTAAAACAAAAAACTAAATCAGTTCTGGATTTTATTCAGGTCAGAGTACAGTTGAGCTCCGGAGCAGCTCAATAAAAGCAACGAATTTGTGATTAAAAACTCAAGTCATGGTACATATATTGACACAGTACACTAATGATAGAAGTGAATTGGATTTTAACTCACGTCTGTTTCAGGATGAACTCCCATGTTGTTCGTTTTCTGGAGAAGCGGAAGAAGAACTCGTCCACTTTGAGGAACGGAGCAGCCAGTAACGCTGAACTAGATGATGGCTGTGATGCGACCGCTGTTCTACTGAAGAAAGGTACACAGCAGCTGGGCGTACAGAAGTACTGTTGTTAGAAATTAAATAGATTACATAACTCCATCTTAAATGACAAATGTTTCAGTTTTTTTACATTTCTGTTTCTGTACCACAAAAAGAAATCGTGTTGATTACTAATTGTGTTTTTGATTCTGGTTAGCTGTTTCCCCCTGATTCCAGTCTTTAAGCTAAGCTAAGCTAAGCTAAACACTTCCCTGCTCTACTTCCATACTTAGATCATCACTAAGATATGAAAGTGGGGTTGAACTATTCCCTTAGAGGTGTGTCAGATTTGGGGGGCTCTCTGGCTCTAAATAGGTCCTTTTGCATTTTTTGCATGTTTGGCAGCTGCTGTAGTTAAACAGTAGGGGGATGCAATCTGCAACTACACCACTAGATGTAACTAAGTCCTACTGTACACACTGATCCTTTAAGCCTCACCTCTTGACTGCAGAGTTTGATCAGATGTGATATAGAATGATGGAATCACTGCTATGCTTTCAAAAAATGCATTCAGTCACTCAATCATCTCGGATTTTAATGTGTGCTACTGAATTGTATGTTCTGGCACAGATATTACAAGGTATACAACAGAGCAGATGGACATGCTCTCCTGTGGTATATTGTGTGATTACATGCCTATTTGTGTCCTACAGCGAACCACCACAGAAAGCCGTCAGTGCTGATGGTGGACGAGCTGCTGTCAGCCTACCCCCACCAGCTGTCCTTCTCCGAGGCCGGCATGAGGATCATGATCACCAGCCACTTCTCCCCCAGAACCCGCCTCACCATGGCCTCACGAATGCTCATCACCGAGGTGAGGATTCACACACCGGCACTCTACAACTGCACTTTTGATTGAAAAAAGAGGGGGAAAAAAAGATTGCAATTGAAGCAGTCCACAGTGTGTTTTTCTCCGAGGGAAGAGTGTTTCAGACAGCCTCTCTAACAAGGTAATCTGGTTCAGCACAGAGGACCCGGCCTACAAATCAGCTCAACCACTGAACGTTCTCGGCATTACATTTTTTTTTTTGTACATTTCTCAAGGACTAGTCAAAACATGATGTAGAGCACCTGGTCACATCTGTCTCATTTGTTATTTTACAAATGTAAATCACAGAGTGCCTTGGTACTGTGCATGCCGCCTGGCCACCCCTGTCCAACAAAGGGGAAAAAATATCTGACAAATGTAAGTGAGAAAGTTGTGAAATTACACTAAATTAAGCTGCCAATGTTGCTACCAGTCAAACCACCAACCACCAATGTGAAAGAAACTAAAAATAAAATATATAATCAAAAGAGTCATATTTTGGGGCAATTTGTTCTCAAAATCAACATTTTTCTTGCTCGTCGTTTCCATTGCAGTCTGTTCCCATGGAGATACACAGGGTCTGACTAATATCTGGAACACAGTCACAGCAGTAGACTCCCATAATGGAACCCAGTTTACTACTCCAGCAAGTAGTCCGAGCCTTAGTAACGTAACCTGTAACGGAGACGATGTCTAGTCCCAGACAATTAGCGTTTTCAGAGTTTCCCAAACTGAATAAATACCACACATAAAAACACTAAACTTGTTCACTATTGCAGTCTTTAAGATATCTGCTGATTTTTTTTTTTTTTTCCATGAACCGATTTGGCTCCTTCTGCCTCCTTCTTCTCCAGTCTGTGAACTTTAACACATTTATTTTTACAATAATAGTGCTGGACTGACTGATGGAGTATGTGATTCGCTTCCAACAGGTCAAACAGCAATTCAACAATTGCTGTAATTTGAAAATGAGATGTATTGCTTTATTAAAGTTGACTTCCAGTGTTCTTATTCATATCTATTTACATGTTAAATATTTTCAGGATGTGACAATGTGGAGATGGCAGATTTTTTAGTGATGAGTCAGGTGCGCTGATTTGAGTACATTCTACTGTAAATGTCTAGTTGACCAATCAGATTGCACGATCAGAACTACTTAACTACTAGAACTACTAACTGGTTTTAATTCATTTTCTGACTATGAAAACTGTGTGTGTGTGTGTGTGTGTGTGTGTGTGTGTGTGTGTGTGTGTGTGTGTGTGTGTGTGCACGTTATACAGAGGCAGCGCCTAATCAACACACGGACTCTGACCAATGGTGACTCCGATGTTCCAGTTAAAGGAGCAAGTAGGCGGGGCATAGAAAATGGACTGTCCGGGGCCGAGAGAGGCATTCGCCGTGACGACCGAGAGGAGAGTAACGAGACGGAGAACGAGGACAACGAGAACAATGAAAACGATGAAGAGGAAGAAGAAGAGGATGGAGAGGGACCCTTTGTACCCTTCCAGTGCCCAGGTACCTGCTGCAGACACAGCTGTGGTACTGGAAATGATTTATTTTAGTGTGTGTTTAGTTTGATGAAGACTTCAGCAGACTGCACACAGTCACTGTGACAACTGACTGTTGAGAAGAGAACACAACAGTACATAACTCCCCTCAAAACCACAAACTGTAATTGTGTTGGACAATTTTGATTGATATATCAGCCCCAGTTTCAGATGTAATCCCACTGTGGTAAATATGGACAGCCGTACACGTGTATTTGTTATTGTGATCAAAAATTAGCAAGCTGACAACTTTTCTAACAGCCAAGCATCAAGCAGGGTCAACACCACAAGACATAGCAGCCAGCTAATATTACTGACTAGTCCAACAGCAGTCAGCCCAACTCCTGTAGTACAACCATTAACACCATAATGCATTTGCATTTGTTAAATGTTGATTTTAGATTTTTGTGGATGGTGGTTAAGAGCCATGCACAAAAGTTATCTTTCGTTTATTTTGACACGCTGTGTTTCAGTTTCCATGTAACCAGCAGACTCTTTGGTGTTTTGTAAATTCCTCACCCGAACCTTTCAAACACAGATAAAGGCTTTTCATCACTTGAAATAATGAATAAACAGGGTGAAACACAAACATTTAATCGCAAAGAGCTGATGGTTCAGTAAAGTTGCTGTTAATTTTCATCTTATTTCAGTAAAAACACAAATCGCATGTTGAACTCAAGCAGAGCCACAGCTCTGTTTACTGTTTCTCTTTCCAAGTTGTCTCTGGTGTGAGAATTTACCGTGGATCATCTCCAAGATGATGCAAGAGTATTTCTTATCAAATCAAGTGCATTTGGAACAAATTAAGTCTTCATCAAAATAAGTTGAAATTTGACCGCAGTTTATCAAGTTCAGAAAATGATTCATATTAGTTTTTGGATTCCATTGTAGGATTAAAGTTTCTCCTGTTTCCCTGTCCTCAAGAAATACATGCATTAATTACATGTGTATCAATCAAGTGCATAGACACATTTGACCTCATAAAGCATGTGTACAAACAGTGTCTCCACATTTGAAAGTACTCAGAGGTAAACTTAATTGAATCTTATGTAACAATTTGGCATTCTATTCTAGGCATTCTAGCTGGCATTCTAGATTTAAGTATAAAAGGATGTAACAATCAGTCTTTTCTCTAACACAGTCCACATATCTCAGTCTTGACACTGTATCTTCATCACAGAAAGTGTGTACCTGTGTGTTTGCAGCCGGTTTTTGTAACAAGCTGAAGTGGCTGCTGGCCTGGCCTCTGTGCCTGCTCCTGTACTTCACCGTCCCCAACTGCTCCACACCTCGCTGGGACAACTGCTTCCTGCTGTCCTTTGCCGCCTCCACCCTGTGGATCGCCGGGTTCTCCTACATCATGGTCTGGATGGTGAGAGACGGGGGAGAAAAAAGAGAGGAAGGCAAACCGACAGAGATGTAGAAGAAAAAACTTTTTTTTTTTCAGTTCTGCCACTGCCTGCTGTTCTTTTTAAGTTAATTATGTTTGTGTTACATCATTAATGTCTCTAGTAGCAGTCAACATATGTAATTAATAAAGCGTCCTTTAGCTGTATAAACCAAAATGAAATGTCTGAAAATTGGCTGAAATGGAATGAAAGAGAAAACCAGACTGGAGCAGGGAGGAAGAGGTGCATCAGTGAAAACATCCAGAAAGGGTACATTGACAAGAAAAGCAAGAACAACACTGTAAACAGAATCAATAACAGTTTAATGTTTTCATCTGCAGGCCAGAGGAATGCTGAATAACAGAACATTAACAGTGTGGTTGGTAGCTGATAAGCTAAAACTACCACCACGATAGTGCTCTGTTTATAGATAGATACTTTATTGCCCTTACAAGGAAATGTGTTACCACAGTCTGTACAGATACATACATACATAGATACAAAGATACACAGAAACACCACAAAATAACTAATCTAATCTAATCAAATCAAATTTTATTTGTATAGCCCAAATTCACAAAACACATTTTATCTCAGAGGGCTTTACAATCTGTACAGGGAGTGACACCCTCTGTCCTTAGACCCTCGGTTCGAGTGAGGAAAAACTTGCCCACAAAAAACCCTTTAACAGGGAAAAAATGTGGAAGAAACCTCAGGAAGAGTCACAGAGGAGGGATCCCTCTCCCAGGACGGACAGACGTGCAATAGATGTCACGTGTACAAAACAAATCAACACAAACATATTGTACAATTACAATGAATGATAAAATGACAATGAATTACAATAAATGATAGAATGATTACAGTAGCAGTGGAACCTGTGATAGAGATAGAGAGACAGTGAGAGAGAGAGTTTTCAGCAAGAATTCAACTATATTCAACAAGAATACACATTCAATATAGCACATTTGTCACATTTACTATGATGGCAGATACTTTATTGTAGTAGTTTCCAACAGGTCTAACAGCAGTTGTCTGGTGTCTTAGATGGTGTGTGCACAACCATCTCAGACCAACTACTAACTCCTCAGGAGAAACAGAATAAGCAACTTTTATTCTTAAAGCAATCAACATTTTCATATGAACAACTACACTACACCCATACATAGCTGACAATAGCTATTAGGTTGTGAACACAGAGAAGCACCTTCAGGAGTTGGTAGAGACCAAAAGAGAGCTAAAAAAGGGGGCTGAATATTGTACTAACATTCATCAGGTGGACAGAAACATGACCGCTAATGAATGCTAATGCTGC
Organism: Protonibea diacanthus; assembly: GCA_028641955.1. NCBI lineage: Eukaryota > Metazoa > Chordata > Actinopteri > Sciaenidae > Protonibea > Protonibea diacanthus. The sequence goes on from CM053989.1 coordinate 22,746,379, forward strand.
TCTGTAACTGCTGCTAAAGTGGCCATAGTTTCCTATTTTTTAGATGCCTGCTGAAAAGTTGACATGTTGACATGGCTAACATGTTGGCACACCACTGAATGTCTACCAAGAAGAATGTAGCATCATTAGCGTTAGCAAAGGCATTTTGGCTTTCCAGTTGCTTTAATTGGTTTTCGAGCAAGTTGCGACATTGTACAACATTGATATAGGTGTGAGTTAGCACATTAAAAACACTAATATGTGTCAATATAAGGCATTTTTAAAGTCTGTCTAAAGTCAGAATAATAATGATTTAATAATGTTCTGAGTTTGTCAGACCAAAGAAGAAAAGAAGAAAGTGTTATTAACCACCCAGCCAAATGTGAATGATTAAAAATATTGTCAAGTTTATGAAATTAGGTGTCAAAATCAGGTAAAAATGAATTCTCAGCTCCAGGACTGTGGGGGCGTGTCCTCTGAATGTGCTGAAGCCATTATGTTATCTCAGTAATGTTTCAGTTTTACAAAACAAAAATTCCAAAAGAGGAAACAAGCTTCAGTAAAATAAAGAAAAGTCAGTCCTGTGTGTTTAGCGGAGGACTTCTCAGCGTTAACTGGCTGTCGAGCTTTGAACAAAAAGTAAGTGCTGCAAGGGCAGTACAATTAGCACCTGATAAAGTTGATATGGTGAACATGTCAGCAGAAAGGGGCTTATTTACAGATTCGGTCGACACAGAGCAGCATTAGCATTCATTCGGAGGCGTGTTTCTGCCTGACTGATGGTGCCCTGTGGCGTTCCTGACTACAGAGCTGTTTTTGTGTGTGAGTGGATCCCTGTTTTGTTTATCTGGTGCAGGCGTCTGAGTGCGTGCAAGGACACACACATCTGCCAAAATACAAGCAGTAATAATGTCTCTCTGTCTTTGTCTGTCGGCCAGGTAACAGTGATTGGTTTCACACTCGGTATCCCAGATGTCATCATGGGCATCACCTTCCTGGCAGCTGGCACCAGCGTCCCGGACTGCATGGCCAGCCTAATCGTGGCACGACAGGGTAATCACACACAGGCGCACAAAATGACAAGTTAGCAAGCTGTCATTTAAGACAAACACACACACACCTGGAAGCCAAACAAGAGAATCAAAAGTGAGGCCACTGTCAAAGAGGGGAGGAGATGACAGAGATGGGGGTGGAGGTGTGGTGTCTGTGTATGTGTGTGTGTGTGGACCTGTCATTTTCGTCCACTGTCCCTCCTCTGTACCTATGGTGAGGCTGTAAAAGAAGGGAGAGGGAGGGGTGTTGGTGAGGGAAGACAGCCCAATGGGGTCCCGTCCTCCATCCTTTCATCTGAGTTTATTCTTGCTCCTGTCATCAAATATTTAAAGGGCTCTGTCTGTCTGTGTGTGTGTTGGGGGGGGGACTGCAGTTTAGTCGTCCCGCTTTGTAGCTGCTTGGTTGTTTCTGTGGGACGTCAGTTGTACAGATGACTTCACTGATCTCGCCTGTATCAACCTACCTCTGTCCAACCTGTCACAGCCTCCCCCCTCTCATCTCACACCCCCCGTGGCCCTTCCTGTCGTTGCCCACTCACTTTCCCTTTCATGCTGTCTCTCTGTACCTCTCTCTTTCTGCCCCCTCTGCTTCTGCTGCTTTATACAACTCTATCTCTGTGTGTCTGGTCAGGAATGGGAGACATGGCGGTGTCCAACTCCATCGGTAGTAACGTGTTTGACATCCTGGTGGGGCTCGGCCTCCCCTGGGCTCTGAAGACTCTGGCTATCAACTACGGCTCTGATGTAAGACGCACACACACTTCTCAGTCACATCGGAACCTGTTGAATCATCAAATACGGACTCTCAAGTTTTAGCAGTTACCTTGTTGTCTTTGCATGACATTTCAACACTTGGCTGGAGCAGGTCCTCTTCCACGGAGTCTGCCATGTTAAATGTTTCTACAGTAGCCCAGAATGGACAAACCAAACACTGGCTTTACATAGGACCCTTCGCATTCGTCACAAGTTTTACGGCCACTGAATTCCTCCTCTATGTTTGAAACAGAAAGGTGAGGTGAGGGTTATTAAGCCGGTTGCATTCTGCAACTTCACCACGAGACACTGTTTAATTCTACACGCTGGACCTTTAAAAGTGTCCCTCTTGTCATAGCAGGTCTGCACACTTCAGTGTAAGAACAGTTTTTCATCAGCTGCTACTCCAGCACTGAAATATTTGTCTCTAAGATATCTGCTCCCACTACAATGGAAGTTAATGAAATTTTGACATTTGCGATGACATTTATAAAAATGGGTAGATACCCTAAATTGAATTGAAACTATGTTAGGTTTGTTTTACCCTTTGAAAGCCAACATATCTGCAGAGTGCAGCTCACAGTCCACAGCACGGAGCAGGACACTGAATTGGAGCTGGCCTTTGTTTGATGTTGCCTTTTCATGGTTTAACATGCAGGTCGGATGGAAACTGGAATCACTATCACACAACCGTCTTTTTATGTGAAATTATGTACTGGTGTACAGGACTAAACAGGACTGTGTTGTGTCTAACAGTGTGTTTGCATTTAGTTAGCAGCAGAACAAATACAGTAAGATACACATCATCATCAGAGTGTTTTTGAGAGTTTTGTGCAGTGATAAAACATAGCTGATGGTTGAAGTGGGAAAATATGATAAAGACAGAAAACAATGCTGTGTGCTTATCTGTGCACTTGAGATAATAAAACATTTAACACATAAAGCATTTTAAAAAATCATCTCAAATATCCCCAAAGTAAGTCAACAGTGCAAGCTGATAACTGCTGCCTGAGATAACACAAGCTGAATGAAAACACTAACCACAAGATAGAAACTAGAATAACAAAAAGCAATTAAGTGTCAGAGAAATAAGCATGAACAGAAGCAGTAAGACTGTGATATTAAATATGTTTCTGTGTGTGTGTGTGTCTGGAGGGAGTGAGAGAGAATGAGTGTGGAATTAGTTGCCGAGTTACTGGTTTGATAATAAAAGCAGCTGCGTTATATACCACACCATGTCAAATTATCGACACAAATAAATTAAATTAGTGTCTCACTGTTGTACAAAGAAATGAACTCAGGGTGAAGCAAAGCGGTGCAGATAAAAGCAGAGGTGTTAGCCGGGGTGTGCATGTGCTTGTGTTAACTGCACAGAGCCAGCATTGAGGCATTTATTTTACATAAGGTTGAAGGTCAGGAACAAAAGTAACACAGATAGACAAATAAAAGTCTAAATAAAGTAAATGTGATAATAACCTAAAACCTGCATTCTCTCTAACTCCCAGCAGGGGGCGACTCCACAGATTGCAAAAAGAAGTCAGATTGTATTTTTATGGGGAATTGAACCTCTTAACTGATTTATTACCTCAGTAATTACCTCAATTCCTTGTGTGCTGTGGTCTCTATTATTAGTTTCCTATGTTGTAAATGATGGTGCCATTTACAGTAAAATAGACAATAAAGCAGGTTGTGCTCCAGCTATGTCATCACTAATAGAGGCGTAGGAATCTCTCAAGCTCCACACACCAGATATGGTCCAACATGGGGCCAGCCATAAAGCCAAACTCAAGGCTTTAAAAGACAGTCGATAAACTGACGGGTGACGTCACGGCAGGTTTACCCTTGGGTGCAACGTCATCTACGATAGCCTCCTCTGTCCTGGATGCTCTGCCTTTCTGTCCCCTCAAAGGTCAGCTCTGTCAAGACGGCTGTGCTCTACATGGAGCATTTGCACACATTAATTCTGCTTCCTCGAGCAGATCCACTGATCACGGTGATTCCATTGGAATGAATTGATTTTTGTGAAATTTTAAAATCCCGGTGTGTCCAGGCGCTTCAGACCTGAGAGGAAAAGGATTGGCGGGTGTGATGAAAGGATAGTTGTTCTTTTTCTGCATGGAGAAGTCTCACACTTTGTCTTGTTGCAGATCAAACTAAACAGCAAAGGGCTGATCTTCTCCGTGGGGCTCCTGCTGGCCTCTGTGTTTATGACTGTGAGTATACAACAGCATGTCCTCGTCCCAAAGCCAGGACAGTCTCTGCCTCTGACAGAGTCCTCTCCATCTGTTTGTTCTCAATCAGTCTATTGATTTGTTCTCCTCCCACCAGCTTCCCTCCCTGTCTGTCTGCCTGCCTGTCTGACTGACTGACTGTCTGTCTGTCTGTCTAGGTCCTCGGAGTTCACCTAAACAAGTGGACGTTGGACAAGCGTCTCGGTTTCATGTGTCTCCTGCTCTACTCTGTCTTCCTGTGCTTCTCCTGCCTCATTGAGTACAACATCTTCACCTTTGTCAACCTGCCAACCTGCCGGGACGACTGAGACACACATGTACACACACACACATATACACACCCACTGATATACATATGTGCACACACACACTCCCAACAGAAGTGGTGTTTGCAAGGAATTCCAAGTGAAGTATTAAATAGACGGTGGTGTCCGACCATAGAATGAGAACCACAGAGTATAAATCTAAATTTTAGGGCAGCAAGAGGCAAGAATTATTTGCAAATATCATTCAGTGAGAAGAGATCACACTCTTCTTCTTTTGTTTTTTGTCTTTTTTGTGATGCCCATCTTCCTGCTCAGTGCAATATGGAGCCGCTCTGGTTGTTTGCTCACAGCCAGAGTGTGGGATTGATTTAAGGAGCAGAGATGGAATTGACTGACTCGTCACAAAGCCCTCACACAGGACAGCACTGAGGACGACAACCACGACAACGAAAGGAAAAAAAAAGAACTATTTGTCCGACTACTGCTCGACACTCCCCGTATTTAGACATGAAAGTTGTAATGTTTACTAGCTGCTATCCTTTCCCGAGAGGAAAGGCGGGTCTTTTAGATCTACTAATCGAGAGTAATAACGATAAAAGCAATGATGTTAATGGGTGGGAGGGTGTAGCTTAGCGCTGAGGTGTAGATAATGAAGATTTGTCAAACTGTTGAAACAAGAGTCAGAGCTGCGAGTTGAAGTCTTCAGGCAAAGAACAGGACCAGTCGTGCAGATGAGCACATTTTTCAACCTCCATTATCTATTTCTATTTCCATCACGTGGTCTGTAGAGTGATTTCCAATTATGTTGATTGTTCAGAACATTCATATTCATATACAGCTACATTTTCAGATTAAAGCTACACAACCCCCACCACCACCACCACCACCACACACACAGAACCAGGGCATTATCCAGTCACCTTTTTATAAATGTACTTAAATAGCGTCACAGCTGTAGCTTCTGTGTTTTGTACTGGAGAAGAATTAACTTCATGTTAGCTTTACAGAGAGTCCTTCTGTAAATAGCACACCTCTGTAAATACTCCTCAGATGTCATATTTATTATTTATTCATATTATACGCACATTTCTCCACTGGTGGTCACAAAACACCTGGGCAGGTTTTATTTATGGACCCCAGGGTTGATGAGAATCCACACCTAAGATCTCTACAGACGACCACTCGTGTACAAACAAGCACAATTTCCTTCAGCGGCTAATTTAGTTGCGTGATGCGTGTGGATGTTTTAAAAAAAATCAGAGTTCAAACTTGCACTGAAGAGCTTAAACTAGCTTCACAGGGAGACTCAAACTGTTCCTCCTCCTAATGCGTGCTGATTATAAGGAGAGCAATCCTTGTAAGATGAAGCAGGTTTGTATGAGATTATTATATCACAGTTTTAAAGGAGCAAATGTGTGTTTTTTTTTTTTTTTGGGGGGGGGGGGTTCTTGTGGTGAGATGGACTGCTGCTTTTTCTCTTCTTGAAGACACCGACCAAATAGACTCAAAACAGTGGCGGCATTATTTCAAACAACAGCCAAACAAGTTGGACAAGGGATTTCCTCTGTGGTGGATGGATGATGGTCCTGCTTCACCCCCCACTGTGGTCCCAAAGAGGAGGTGAGGTATTTAAGTGGTAGTATCGTAGGAGTAGAGTAAAGATGCAATATAAAGCATCAGGACTTTCAGATCCCAGCTGTAATACTTAAGTTGGGGTATCAACTTTATTTTTATCCAGGAGTTCTTTGTATTTTGTAATGCCTAATGTCTAGATTTGTCCATATATGGTAGGTTTGTGGTACATAAATATTCCTGCTAGTTTTTAGAGCATGTGCAATGTGGTTCGTGAACCCCCTGCCAGGGGGATTTTTTTTAATTTCACTGCCGAGGCGAGGCCCGCCAGCGAAGTCACTCTATTCCTGTAAGACTTCCACCACTGCAGAAGTGAACACTCATCTGTCAGAGCCTGTTGATTCTCACAGAGTATCCATCAAAATGTCAGCTTCTCCTTCCAGATAGGTTCATTTGAAATGTCAAGTGCCCCGCTCCTTTCTTTCTTTTCCTTTTTTCTCTTATTGAGAGAAGACATGTCTGATTTGTTTCAGGTGAATTTTAATTTATTGATCAATAATATCAAATCTGGAAAATATTCTTTTGATTGTGAGAGATGAATGAATGTTTTTTTTGTTTTGGTTTTTTTGGTTCATATATCATACATATTTATTTATTTCAGAGACACAGGCAGAGTACTCTGTGCTATGACCGGAAAACAGGGTTTAAATGTGTTTTTGAATCTTATGTAATGCAATAACTATGAGCTTACAAATATGTAAATATGCCGCTTTAATGATCAAAGACAAATTTATAATAGTTGAATAGTTAAAAAAATGTATTCTCTTTGTAAATGCTGTCTCTCCACATGTGACACTGTAACGGCTCATCATTCTTTATCAGTGACTACAAACAATCAAAACAGGACTGTTAATTACATACAGAGCCCTACAACACTAAACATCATCATGGCCTGTTTGTAAATTATGACTGAGCACAATTGTTTAAATTTAACCCTCTAATTTTCTTTATCATAATCATGTCATATCAGGGTAGAAATGTTTCTGCTCCTCAGTGAGCAGAGACACAGCTTTGAATGATTTATTTTATAGGTCCCATTTCCTAAAAAGATTTCCCAGAAAGAAGATATATAGTATATAATATAGATATAGAGAATATTCTTAGAGAGGATTCAAAGTACATATGTCTTTTATTTTGAAGGAGCCAAGTTGTTTATTACCAGAGGAATTCTATGGAAGCCCATTTACACCAAAAAGAAGAGAAAAAAATTTAATGTTAGGAGAAAAATGTACAGTCAGTAAAGTTAGTAATGAGATGATCAATCAGAAGTTCGACTTGTTAAGTCAAAATTATAAGGGGGAAGTAGTAAGTCCAAATTATGACAATAATTCACAATTATCAAGGTGTAAGGACTTTTGTTATTTCTTACTTAGTATGTCATCATTTAGCCTTACTGTCATAATTTGGCCAGAGTAAAATCACAATTTTATTGTCACTTTAAATAAAATTTGATTGTCAAAGTCAAAGTCACTTTCAGGACTTATTTTATATTTCTCATTTCTCAATTCAAGATTTTTTTTCTTTTCGTGGCAGAAATGGACTTCCATTAAGTATCTGAAAGAATTGCTGATATCATCATGAAAAGATTAATTAAACCCAAATATTATTATTTTTTTATTATTGGAAACTCAATTCAGCATATATATTAACTGTGTGCTTGACTGTAGACAATTTCACATATTTGCCGATTCATCTGACTTGCTGTGGAGTGACTTTGATTGACTGACTGACTGACTTTAGATGAAGCTAGCAATAATTAATTGGAAGTGTACTAACTGAGCAACATCTCTGTTTTAATTATAATTTCTGAGCTGAAGTTGGAAGTTGTTGAGAAGCCATGGGACCAATGAAATAAAGTGTTACTTAATTATTTTAAACCTCTGTCAAATCCCAAAATGCTGAAATGACTGTTGGTAAAAAAAAAAAGTTTAGTTTCAAAACATCAACAGTTGTGATTTTAATAAAATGAAGAAGTGATATTTAAGTCTTTGTATTGTAGCATTCCTGGCTCAAACTAGTATCTATGACTAGCCACGAGGTCATTTTTGGTAGGGTGAGTAAGATACAGATATTTACTCTTAAGTCATACAATCTACTGGCTGCTGAAGAGAAATCACTAAGTATTATCAGTATCTTTATAACCCAGGGCATTTTTTCAGTTTATCATATATATCAGAAAATATCTGTATCGTGCACTTTACCATTTAACAACTGATTCTATAGATTATTTGGTTCAATACATTCTGTGCTGCTATTCACTGCATGTAACACCTAAACATGAAGTACCCCGTCTTTAAAACTAACCAAACCACCACAAAGACGCTCACGTTTTGAAAAGAGGCGTCTTGTAGAAGAGATTTCTAAATAATTTGTGATATTCACATGGGTGATATTGCTCTTGTACATATGTATATAGATAGGTGTAAATGTATTTATATATTTTTTGTCTCAATCTGTATATCTGTTGAATATATTTTCATAGATCCTAGGTCTCCCTTGTACTCCCCTTTGTTTTGATGTGTTTGAGACCTCTGAAGCTATTGTCCTTTGTTTACTCGCATGGAAATATTTCAATATAATAAATTATTTAAGGTAAATCTTAATGTACTTTGGGATGAGAGTCCAATGAGTTTTTAGACAGCACTGGATTTAGTTTGAACTGGATATCCTAGATGACTGCATGCTTGTTGCTAGTATAGGATATAAAAGACAGAGTGAGAGTATTTGCAGACGATACGTTTCTTTACGTATCCAAGCTTTACCTCTTCCTACACAGGAAACTTTTCAACAGTTTACTTTGTGTTTCGATGTTTCAAATGTAATTTTAGAGATCATTTTGCTACCTGAGCATTAATAAAGTTGTCTTTGCTTAAGGTAACACAAGTTTTGTTGTACAATAAGTTTTTGTTGGACCTTCATTCACACATGCATGCAGAAACATACATATAAAGGATGGCCACCACCTTTTATAGCCATCATTTAAGTGTTAGATTTGATGGCAGTGTTTGACTCTGATATTTCAAGCAATATTTTGTAGAAATTGGTGTATTTGTTAAGATTATATTACTTATGATCAAAAACTAGCAAGTCGATGACAAACGTCAAGCAAGTGCAACAACAGCAGACATAGCAGCCAGCTAATATTACTTACTAGTCCAACAGCAGTCAGCCCAGCTCGGCGTCTGTCTTTCAGCCTTCTATTTCACCAAGCTCTCACCAACCACTAAAAGTCAGTGCCACATTTACTCTCATCTGGTGCCTTCCTCAGCTTCCTCCATCAACGTCCTTTTCGGATCCTTCTCTTCTGTCATTATGGCTGCTGGGCCTGGTTACATTGCCCGCTTGCTCAGCTCCAGTTCTGGCATGACACCACCTCCACTCACCATTAGCAATTGTCCGTAGCTCAGGCTTAAAAATCTCCCCTTCTCATTGGTACAAACACTCCCTGTTGCTCTGAGCTTATAGCCTGGGCATCCCAGCTAACAAACTCAACTAACATTAGCTAACAGCATCTATAGTGTCAGTGTAGCATCAATAATGGTAAAAAGTACTAAAATCAGTGTGTAAAGAATACAAGTAAATGTCCTGCAGTTAATTTACAGTATTAACAAAAGCAAAATATACTTGTATCTTTTAGAATTTTAGAATTAAACCCTTTCAGTTTAATTCTAAAAAACATATCACACATTGGGTTATTAATGTGATGGCCCTCCAACCTGCTTGCAGGAGCAGTTTGCAGATACATCATCTGGGCACCATGACTGCTGGTGAAAAAAGATGAATACCGAGGGGATCAACAAAGTGATTAGAAATCATCCTTTTGGAACCATGAATGTAAACACAAAATTGTCAATCAAGCAGATGTTGAGATATTTTTCAGAACAGATGAAAACTTTGACCTGTGTACATTGCAGTCAAGCATTGATGACTAACAAGGGTCTTTGATCTAAATGCTGTATTTTCATCACTAAACAACTCTCTCCCATGAAATCTGTTTATAATAATAATAGCATAATAGTATAAGTAGTATATAGTGTCTGTAAGGGGCTGGGGCCTGTGTTGTGGAATGCAGCAGCTTTCTTGGATACAGCCCTGAGTATACAGCCCTGAGACTTTAAAGCCCGTGGAGATGGCAGATGACTGACATGTTGAGCATTGCCATTTAAAGATCAGCATCCACCAGCTGATCAGTCAGTGAGAGGCATTGAGCTTGGACAGAAAGTGAAGTGATGACGTCAGGCAAACACACAGATAACAGCTAGATAAAAAGAAATAGAAGTATTTGATCAGGTAGCTCCTTTAGCAGGTCATTTGTCTCTACTTCTGACTCGACACACTACTACTACTAACTTACTGCACTAGTTTGTTGCATTAAAAGACGCACACTTAGTTTTTGCTTTATTAATTACCGCCTGCTAATAGTGCTCTCTACAAATACCAGAAGTCCTCCTGGTTATGTTCTTTTTCAGGATACCTTTGTAACATCTGTCCAGGGATTACAGATGGATAATTCTGGTATGTTTACAGCACTGTTTAACAATGTGCACAGCCCTTGTCAAATAAGTTGCCACTATTGAGAGGTTTAATGCACATCTTGTGTGTATAAATGACATTTAGCATATTTTGTTTTTGTTTCATTTTAGATGCTCCCTTTGCCACATTTCGTATTCATCATATTACTTATCTATAACATGTTCATGTATGTACTTTTGCCTGGAAGACTCTTAAACTTTATTGATCCCATGGAGAGAAATGCCAAGGTGTGATCAGATGAAACAAGTATTGCAGCACTCTCTAGTGGTGAAGTACAAGTACAACATTAAAAAACAAACATTAAGTCAGGCGTGTAAATCCATTTCAAACATTTATTAAGTGCAAAAGAATATTTATGACATCATTCAATGACAGATGTTTTTTGACACCATATAGAATATTATAGATATGGAAAAGCCGTCTGTGAAAAATCCCCGCACAGAGACACATAAATATTCACTTTGCTTTATCAAAGAAGTGAAGTTAGATCACCAATAACATGGCAGTATGACACAACTCAAACTAGATATACACGGTGAGCTATGTACAGGTTACATACAGACGATACATGACATTAATGCTACTCGACTGCCTCCGAGAGCTCTCAGGTTTCCTTCAGCTGCATCACTTTTCAGTCCCCTCTCTGCTCACCTCGCCTCACACATCTCATCAATGTAAAACAGGAAAGAATGGAGTGTCATACTTCAATACGCTCTGTAAATAAACAGCATATCTATTTGACTTTCTGACTACTGGAACCTTAAAAATTCACAATAAAATTTCAAGTATTTGACTGACAGTACCAAACTCAATACTGATGTAGACTGGATTGCAGAGTGCGCCCATCTCAGTAACATTCCCCCTCCTGTCCGCTGTACCTGCACATATCTTTGTCTTTCTCTACGTTTCACTGTGTGACCTCAGACCAGCTTTAAAGCCCACGTATCCCACCAGGATAAAAACCTTTAACGTTTGCCAGTATTACACAGACGGCAGCCAGCCGCAGTTGCTCCTCAGTCACATATTATCAATCTGAATGGAAAGGATGCCCTTAAAAAAAAACAATATCTATCAGCTATGATACAGTATCTTTCATATCACCAGGATAATCAGTAAATACATAAATGAATGTTATATTTTTTGAACACTGGCAGACCTGCCTGTTTCTAACATTAAACAAACTACATGCAAGAACAGGAAATTTTACAAAGTTTAAAATGTTAATCCTTAAGATTATCATATCAAAATGAGGCATTATGTATATTATGATGATATTGTTGGGATCTACCTGCAGATATGCAGCTTTGATGCACAGGAAATGCTGCATGTCAAACACAGAAGGGAAAAGCCAGAGGCTCCTCAAACAGTGACGGAGCCACAGCAAAGATCTGACAGAGATTCACCATCTTTAGATTCTCTTCCAGTTTCAAGTCAACACAGAAAAGGAGCCTCTCATATATCAGCAAGTCTACAAAGAAAAGGACAAAGTCTTGGCACATCAACGTGTGTTTCCGGGTCTTGGGAAGTACTACTGCTTTTGTGTGAAGGCTGACAAACTGACTCAAGTGATGTCACATGAGGCTGAGTTGCATTGTGGGTAATGTAGGTGTCAAGACTATGCGGGTTAAAAAAAGACAAAATGTCTGGTGCTTTTTTTATGGTTCGGTTAATTCGGTTTGCTAGTTTGTTGTGGTTCAGTACAGTTCTTCTTCTTCTCTTAATGTGTAGAGTAAGGTATACTACCCCTCAGAGACTAATCATGTTCTGCTTCCCACAGAACTCTTGAAAACATTAAAATACACCAACACCAAACCACACGCCAGCAGCCACAGCATCACTGAGTCAGTACAGAAAACGTTGCACAATGGGGCTCTTTATAGCTGCTGTTTTTTTTAACATTATATAGACGTTTTCTTAAAGTTCTACACTTACAGCTGACTTCCTCTTGCATTTGTTTGTAATGAATTTGTCCCGCTTCCATAAATGTTGACCGCTTGGGGAATCGTTGCTGTGTGCACCATTTGCCACTAGGTGTCAGCAACACCCACGAAAACATCCCAACAATCTGAAGGATTAACACACACAAACAGCATAAAAACACAGTTTACCAGCAACTGTAACAAGTAAATCAAACTTACATCTATCACCTAAATAAACTATCTGTTGTATGTTTAAAGTGATTGATCAAAGATTAGTCTCCCATATGTCTGAGATCTGATTTCCCTCTATGTACTCTAAAGGTAACAACAAGAACAGCTTACCCTGAATCAGCACCTGCGGCATTAATGCAGGAGCAGGAACACATTTTAGTTCATGTGGTCTTTACAGTATCTCCAACATCTCTACCTGAAGTGAGTTTAGACTTGTGTTCAGCAAGTTGCTCTGATGTCAAGGAAGTTAAAAACAAACTCCATCTCTCTCACTTCCTTCCCTGCTTTCCTCTTTTCCTCTTTCACCCACGTCTGTCAGACTAAACTTTCCAGCAAGAGGAAATGTGTTGTCCAAAAGGAGAAGTCAGGCTTTGTAAGGACTGGCACGACACAGCGTCTTGCCCAGTTGAACTCTGTCAACATGCTGACCCTTTTCAGTCTCACGGAACCTTGTTTGTTGGAGATGACGGGCGACACTGTCACAGCTGGGAGACAAAGACCCTGTTCAGACTGTCAGTGAGCCCCCCTGCTACAGTCATATCGATATGGAGTTTCCATTGAGGTGGCTGGGCGGCAGGCTGAGGCTCAGAGCAGGACTCAGGCCTAAGCTAAGACTGGGCTGGGCAGAGGGGGCCATTGGGTCCATGCTGAGGTCATTCAGGTTGGCCTGGCTGTCGGAGGTCACAGTGAGGTTGTTGAGGTTGAGTGTAGGATTCGGGAGAGCTGGTGACGACGAAGTCTTGCCGTTGCCTACGCGGCGGAACACAAAGTGGAAGGGAGTGGCCTGCGAGCGGCTGTGGAGCTCAGCCTTGATCTTTTGGGGGTGGGTGTCAGGTGCCAGCTGCTGACTGCTGCCCTCCACCACCAGGAACAGACTGTAGTTCTCAGGATCTGACACTTTAAACTTGTGGGCGCACAGCTGACACACCTCCTCCACGGTGGCATAAGGTCGGACCTGCAGAGTCTTGGCTGTGCAGCCGCTGTCCAGCTCCTGCAGCGCCACCCGCAGGTAATTCTGAGGGACAGTCAGAAGAGGAACACAATGAGACTGTGGCACACATAACATAGACATTAAGCAGATAACCGAACTGAAATACTCTACTTCCAATGTACACGTCATCAGTAACTCCATTTTAACGGCGTCTGAGTGTCCGTTTGTTATGTATTATACTCTCAGGACAAGTAACCACTTACTGATACTGACACTGATTTAGCAGGATATGATCCTTCAGACTTTTGTAATCTTAAGAACAAGCTCAAAAATGATGATGATGTGAAAGACAATTAAAGTTAAGGTGCTGAGTGTGAGTTTTTACCTGGAAGTCATCAAAGGATGGGGCAGAGCGTTGGGTGGTACGCCGGCGGTGCCACTGGTGGAGTGTGTCCCTGGTTTCAGAGCTCAGCACTCTGGCTGCCTGCTCCTCCTGGATGTTTCTGATCAGAGACATAGCTCCATAGGCGCTGGTCAGATAGTAACCACCTGGACATGAACACAAAGAGGCGGAGGGTTAACAACGTTGAGTTGTTCTTCAGACGTTTGCCGTCTTGAGTGTTTAGGGTGAAGCCTACAACAGACCTTCTCCGTGAAGCAGTGATGGGTCCAGCAGCTCCATCATGTAAAGTATCTCATTGTCCAGCTGTGGCATGTCGCACTGGGCCAGCACGTAGGTGAGCATGGGCAGGAAGTCATCAGCACCATACAGACGACCTGAGACACAAACAGAGCAGGGTGGTGAGTTTAAACATCATCATTTCATACCTTTTTATCACTGTGTCTTCATGCGTTGAAATATTCACCTGAATTGTCCTCCATGATGGTGTAGATGAGTTTGCAGACTCTCAGCAGCATGGTGACCTTCTTCTCAGGGGAGTACAGTTTGCTCATGGTGAGGAACTTGTGCTTGATCTTCTCTATGGCCATGGGGTCTGGGGGCAGCGTGTCGGCCACTCCCATTTCCTGCGGAGGCCGGGCCTTGGCCAATGACAGGTTCTCCTTCAGCTCCTGCCACTCTCCGCTGCGCACCTGGAACTCTTGCAGGGCCACACTCACCACCGGTTTGAGGGGCTTCAGGACACACTTGTGCATGGCCTTTTCCAGGACCCGGTCTGGAGAGGGGAGGACACAGGTGAGCTTCTTCACATGTTCACAGTTTGTCTAATTCAACAGTCAGTTCAACCAAACCAACCAAACAATTTTAAATAAGTCGAAGGTTATTCTGTTTGCTGCAAACTAAAAAAGATGTTTAATCTGAGTGGAGGGAATATTTATTTATCCAGATGTTTGGAAGATTGGCTCTTCCTGGAAATGTGTTCAGAACAACAGGAAGTGAAGCTAAATGACCTCTTGGGCTTTTCAGTTATTTATCTTTCAGAAAAACGATTTCTTCTGAACAACAGCTAAAACTTCATAAACAACATTTCATATCATAGTTCTCCGTGAGATGGAACTTTAGTGTTGCTTATTAAGACATGAATAATTCATGTTGTAGATACATTTTTCCAGGTCTTTAAGACTCTGCTGTGTTCCAGCATTTAGTTTGTGTACTGTATATTCATACATCAACATGAATTTCTCTGTTTATTAGACAGGGCTTGGTAACATTACAATGCTCTCTCATCTGGCTGTTGCTGAACACACAAACTTCATGACAATGTGAATGTGAGAAGCTGAGACCGGCGTCCTGTTTGTTTTTTCACGACGCATCTGATGTGCGTGAAAAGTGGATTGAACTTTGGTGGAGAGGCTGGACACACAGACAGGACCTATAAATAAAGAAGCTGAAAAGTTCAACGCTGCGGCTCGCCAACTTTGCAAGGCTGCAGAAGCAGCTGGAGGTCACAGCAGTGCATGGCTGCACAACAAGAACTTTTGCCTGCCTGAGGAACACTGCTGACATTTTCATCCGTGAAGGAAGAGCTCTGCTCCTCCGGAGTTTGTTTGATATCTGCAGGATGACTCAGAAAACAGCCTTTCATGGATCATTATTCTGGAGTTATTTCAGGTCATTAACGTTAACATCTCAGTCCTCATCATGAGCTAGTCAGAGCCTGTCAGGTACAAGTGCTGTGTGAAAGCAAAGCTCGCTATCTCACCATTCGCCATCTGTCCAAGATGGTCGAGTGTGTTGTTGCTGCTGACAGTGTCAACGTCAGCTTTTACAAGCTCAGCTCGTGCAGTCTGACTAACACCAACCATGATATCATAATACAGACAGGATGGATGCAGAGAGGGAGGCCAAACCACAGCACTGCTGAATAAGGACCACGTGTGTGTGTGTGTGCGTGTGTTGTTGATTTTCCTCCAGAAAGGGTGAAGTCAGCAGGTTTTTTTTTTTGTTTTGTTTTGTTTTTTTTAGCTGAGCACATTCGCAGACAGATTTTAACTTTCCACCACAGTCGGACGACATTCAGCATCTGCCGTTCACATCGATGCCGTTCACGTCACTCCACCTCCCTCGCTGGTCTTAATGGAAAATTTATCCACATCCACTGATCACTAATACCTGCCCGTACCTTCAGCTGGAACTGAACCCAGCAGGACACTCTCACTTCCTCATTCCATAACTACATGAACTGGTTTGAGAGTTGCCAGGAATAAGAATGCCGGCACGCTGAGCTGGCACAATTAGTGTTGTTTTTTTGTTCTGGTACTTTTAACTGGCAAGCTACATGAGAGGACTGAGTGAATGTTGTTGGCCTTCAGTAATCCGGGATGTTATCATGTACCAGAACAAGAGGCTGCTGACATCCCGAAAGTGTGACTGAAACACTTCCTCCACTTTCACACAGATTTTCAGAAATAATACTAAAAGTTTAAAGATTCCTGGAACAACCTGCAACAGGTACAAGTAAAAAACTAATGTTTCAGTCAACTTGAGCACTTGAGGTGAAAGCACCTCCCTCTGCTGCATGTTCAGGTCAAACTTTTCTTAAAAACAATAGCAGAGTGTAGTGAAGGTGTGCTCCAAAACCACAGGCTACACTCTGAACGACCTCCACAGTCTGTACGTAGGTAGAACCCTGAAGAAGGCCCAGTCGGTCCTGGCTGACCTCAGCCACCCCCTGAACTCTGAGTTTGAGTTGTTACCGTCAGGCTGCAGATACACTGTACCAAGATGCAAGACTAACAGACACAAAAACTCTTGCTGTTGCTGCTGCCATCAGCCACAGCTCCATGTGAATTGCACAGTATTTATTGTTTGTGTTGTTACTGCCCCTGCACCACAAACTGCCCCTCAGATAATAAAGATAACCTTGATCCTTCTTCACAATATTATCCAGACTTTCTTTTAAAGACTCATATTTATTTGTCACATACAATGTTAGTAGTACAATGCATTGTGGTCTGCTCTTCAGCTGAAAAACGTCCATCACAGTGTCACGATGTTTTGTTTTGTCAAGGCAACAGCCCAAACCCTAAAACATTGACTTTACTGTAATGGGGAAGTGAGAGAAGCAACATTCACATTAGAATATTGAAGCAGTGAATTTGGGTTTATTTGCTTGAAAAATGAATAAATGATGATTTGATAATGAAATCATTTCTGATTCATTTCTGTCCTTGGCTTTTCCATTTCAGTTTTAGCCAGGCTACAACAATTATCTGTGACTGTTTCCAAAAAAACACTGCTCCCAGTTTCTCCAGTGTTCGTGTGAATTTGAGTGAAAAGTCTGTCTTATCTGATTTTCTAGGCAAAACAATGAATCGAGGATATAATCAGCATATGAATCCATAATAAAAATAATCATTAGCACACAGTGAGGGGACTGAGTACTGAGGGGACCGATACAAAAAACTAAGACTCGATTCTTCTCCTCGAGCTGAAGAATCAGCGGACTCCCCACAGGTCTGTTAAAGTGATTAAAAACGGAGAACGTTGTGCCAACATTCCTCACTCCTGGCATTAAGTTCAGGGCTCTGTTCATGGAACTCAAAAGGGGAGAAAGGTCTACAGTCACACAAATTAGACTTCTCAAAGTCAAGCTGTGTCTTACAGGTTTGTCACTTTCACTGTGGTCACGCTTCCACCCTACAGAGGAATGGCTGAGACTGAATGCTGACCCCTCTGCACCTTTGTGTCCTGTCCTGGCTTCAAAGTGAATTCATCCACTGAGTTTACAGCTTCACCTTTAGAGTCAGAGTCAGTTATTTGTGTATCACAGACAGACGCTGGAAAACACAGGAGTCAGTCTGCTTATCAGCCAAGGACAGCCTAAACAAGCCACAGGGCCTCTTCCCTCTTTATATAAACATCCTCTCACCAAACATCCTCTCTGTCCTCTCCTAACCTTCAACCAAACCCTCGTCCTGATTGTACATGGAAATGTCAACACTTGAGAGGTAATCCCTACACGCCTCACACATCTTCTCATTGCCGTCACTGCTGTGTGATTGCTTTTACCTTTCACACACATGTAAACACACACAGGATGGCCTGTAGACATGGAGGCAGTGGGACTGTGTGTCCCTGTAGAACAGATAGCCTGGTATAATCAGGAGGAGAGGTGTGTCCATCTGTCCTGTCACTGAACCTAAGAGCTCTGCTGATACAGATTACTCCCTTCCTGCTTCCAGGATATGGACATTATAAATAGTCTTTGTGTCATGCAAACAATTCAGTAATCAGTCTTTAAAAACCCTGTTTGATTAATTTCAGCATCTGCTGGATGAAGTTGATTTGGTAAAAAAAAACATGTCCTATCACCGCATGTCATTTAATATCCATGTGGAAAGGAAAGGAAGTAAAGGGCGAGTCTGGCTCTGCCCAAAAGTAACAAAATAAACCGAGCAGCACCTCAAAACTCACTAATTAACACGATATATCTGATTAGTTTCTTCTGGCTCTAGCTTCATCTTCAGCAGCCTGACATGAGAGTGTTATCGATTATGTCATCAAACTCAGCAATAAGGATATTTCCTAAAATGTAAAACTCTTTTTTTTAATCCAGTGAAGCTGACAAATGAAGACACTTCATCATGCTGATGTAACGACCCTCTAAAATCTGTTAAACGCAGAAACCATGAAAAAAAGTCCTGCACTTTGATTTGCAACATTATACTCAGAGACAGAGATATATGATACTGTATATGATCATTTCCCCACTCATATTCTCACAGTTTGTTCGTGCAAGAACAGACAGGAGAAGGGTCTAGCTGGTGTCCTTAAAAGATAGATAAAAATACCATGCTGGTTTTCTCGACTGTCTGCGGTTTTCACTTCAAGGTCAGATCTCAGTTACTTCGACACAAACACGGCAGAGCCTTGAGGTCTCATCCAGCTGCTGAAGTTATCATGAACACACAGCACGCACACACGGACGCATGCACGCACACATATGCATGCACACACACGCATACACACACACATGGATGCACGCACGCACACACACACACACACACACACACACACACACACACACACACACAGAGCTTCATGATGAGCTGGTTCTGCTGGGAGAGAGTGTGGGACGGCTGGAATACAAGGAACTCTATTCTGCCCCACCACCGCCAACACTCCCCTCGCCCCGCCTCAACATCCTGAACCCAAACACACACATGGCTGGGTTGCTGAATGAGTGCTGAATGAAGAACAACAACAACAACAACAACAACAACATCAGCAGCAGCAGCGTCTTCCAGATTAGGAACTCAGTGTCTGTACTGCTCTGTCCTGGGTCACGTGTTTAGGTCAGCTCTACATTTGCTGGATTTTTCTATTATTCCATTTAATGGACCAATCAGCCATCCCTCATTTACATGAAATACTGCATGAAAGCACCAACAGTCATTCTTACCTTAAAGCAAGGGAGAGAGAGAGCAAAAGAAACTCAAAACCAAGACAGACGTGCAAACAGAGTAAACAGACAAGGGAGAGAAAGAGAGTGGAGGGGGCTTGCCTCAGATCCTCTCACTCTGATTGGAGAGTTGGTTTAAAAGAACTGGACTTGGAGTAACTGCATGACTTGGCAGGCAGTCACCTAAATGCATCTGGGCCGGCCGGCCGGTCTTTTTTTTTTTTTTTTTAGTTGAGTTGAACAGAAAACACTGTGAAGCTGCCACAACAAAATGTTGTGCAACTCTTCCAAGAAGTCAAACCGCAGCAGCTCCCAGAGCGTCACATGAGAGAAAAACACACCATTCAGAAAACAAGGCATGAAAACACACACAGACCAATCTATGAATCTTACACCGGCACCAGATGTCAATCAAACCTAAACCTTAAATCTTCAATCTTACTCTTTGATCCAGACATGATGAAAAATAAAAAGTAATATCTACTCTGACTCAGTTTGAATACATTTTCCCTAAATCCCAACAAGAATCACTTCCTGTTTGCCTTGATGAACATGTTAAAGCTGTTAAAGTTACAAATGATGCAATTCAGTAGATGTTGGACTTGTGAGACACAAAATGGAGGCATCTGAGGCTGATATATCCGGACTGTAAAAAAAAAAAAAAAAAAAAAAACACTGAATCCTACATTTCCCATTATGCAAGGCTAACACTGATGACATCACTATGACATCACCAGGACTATTATCCCCACAGACGACGTGTTTTGTTTTCACTGAACTTCACTGATCGTGTGTAAAACTGGTGAAATGCTCCTTTAATAAAAAAAATGTGCTGACACTGCCACTAATAAGATGTCCAAATGAGTTCAGTCAAAATCTCATCAACACTGGCTACATCTGGCTACAGAACTGACAGAAATGTCAACATTCGTGATCAGTGCAGAATGATTCTTGACTGACATAATTACAGCCCTCTGGTGAACTGTTTGAACGGGGCCAGTAGGAACAGGTTGGTTCTTCCTCCTGACATAAAACCCTCTTTGTGCTCTCTGTTTACATGTTACTCTGTCCAGAGTCTAACGCAGCCACTGAATCTTGGCCTAAATGATTCAAACTGCTCTTCCGGCAGGTGTGAGTGCGTGTGTGTGAGTGTGTGTGTGAGTGTGTGTGCGCTCTTATCTATCTATGTGGTTGTGTCTACTTTCCCCCTTTCATGTTGCTGTCAAGGTATTGTAAGGTGCAATAAAGGCTGGATATAATAAAGGAAATGCAAATATTAGTGTTGGATTACAGATTTCAGTTTCAAAAGGTAAGTCTGATTTGACTCCACCTGTCCGTTCTTTGTTTTTCAAGTGGATTCTGACTTATCAGGACACATGACAACCAACAATTATTTAAAATGACCCTGGCGGCCGTGGTGATTGCACACATGAACATAGGTGTGCACATGTAGCAGTCTTCACTAATAAAATGTTGAAGTGAAACTGCCGCGTCTGCATTAAACTCTTTCTGTGACACAGTGTTGGTCCTAAAAATAATCACTAATGACTTGCAAACACACACATTAATCACTCCCACCAGCCTCTCTGTTGAGTTGACGACGAGGTTGTGCTGCTTAAAAGGTAGAGATGAAGCAATCGAGCAGTCGCAGCAAATCAGCTGTGATGTAGTTGACCAAGCTTTTAGGCACACGACACACATCCACAATGACTATAATTAAAGCATTAAGCTGACATTGTTTCCACAGTGAGGTAACGGTTACATCCTCAGTGCACAAGCTGGTAAAACCAGTGAAATAACAAGGATGACGCAACAAGAACAAGAGCTAAACGCAGTGGAACTATTTCTTTTGGTACTCACCGATCTGGTCTTCTGGAATGAGGCTCTCAATTGGAGGCTCCAGCTCGGAGCTCTGTCGCAGGTAGCTCTTCATCTGAGTGATGAACTGGCGGAGAGTCTGCAGCAGCTCCAGTCCAGAGGCGTAGCCCTGCCAAGCCTGGGTGCCTGCCCCCTCGCCCATGTAGCTGAGGTAGTCCTGCACCAGGCAGCCAAAATATGAGCCTTTATCCCTGGACAGCTCCACCACCCTGCGGATCGCCCTCTTCTCCGGTGTCAGCAGCGAGTTGAAAACGCCACTCATCTTGCGCAGCTGTCCTCGCAGGGCCTTCTGCAGCACCAGAGCGCTGGCGCTGGGGCGCCGCTTTGTCCGGTGTCCCGGTGGCACCATGGTCAGGTCCTGGTCTTGGTCCTGGTCACTCTCGAGACTGACGCCGTAGTCGGGCTCCTCCTCGTCCTCGTCATCTTCATCATCGTCATCCTCCTCCATACTGCAGTAAGGCAGGTGGGGAGGTGGGAGGGAGAGGGGGAGGTGGGTGTTGAAGTCAGCCACAGTGGGAGGGCTGGGGTCATGCAGAGGAGGAAGGAAGAAGGCCGAGGACTGGGAGAAATCCAGAGAGTCTGAGGAATCCGTGGAAATGCTCATGTCGCTCAGCCGCTGGCCACCGCTACCGCATTGCTCGACTGCTTCTTCTTCTCCTCCTGCCACAACTGACTGCTTGCTTGTTGTCATTAGTGAAGGGTCTGGAGGACTGCTCGAGTCCTTGTCAGAGGTTCTGCTGGTATTACGCAGTTTGGCCCTTTTAAGGGCCTTCTGAATAGTCTGTTCCTCTAGCGCCAAGTGGCACTGGGCATCCTCCTGACTGGATGATGGTGAGGCCTTGACCCGACGTGGGGAGGAGGAGAGAGATGATAGAGAGATTGGCAGGGAAGGCCGAGGGATGGATATGGGGGAGCTGATGCTGAGTCTCTTGGGAGGTGAGGATGAGGGGCTGATGCTTAGCGAGGAGCCAAGGCGAGAAAGGAGGCTGCTCCCCCTCTCCCTCTCCCTCTCCTCCACCTTCTCCTTGGGGACATTGATCCAAGAGATCTTCTCTGGCATACTGCGCTGTCGGAGAGGACGGGCTGAGCGCCGTGACGTAAAGCAAGGCGGTGGTGGGCGAGGAGGGGGGGACCGTGACACACTGTCTGCAGTGCTCAGCTTCTGACTGCTGCTGTTGCTGGTTTCACTGTTATTGTCCTGTAGCCCGGTGTTTCTGCCAAGGCTCTGCAGGTTGTTTTGACGTGACTGGCTGCTGTCACCGTGATTTGAGCTACAATCGTGAGAGCGCTGAGTGTCCTTGTTGTCGGTATCTAGGTTGCTGCTAACAGGTTCCTGCCTCAGGCCTTGCTTTGTTGTGCCTGAGGGATCTGCAGTGGTGTCGCCGTCTGGTTGGTGAACCTTTATGAAGAGGGGATTGATGAAGCAAAGAGCTCCATTAGATTGGCAACAATCAAGCTCAGATGGCGTGCGAGTTCGAAGCTGAGGGTATCCCGGGGTGGTTGCCAAGGAGACTGTGCTCTGGGAAGGTGGAGGTGGTCTGTCCGGAGCACCTATTCCTGAGACTGAGCCCTTCGTCTTGTGGCACAACTGAGCGTCCCAGAAGCCTGTGTGAGACAGAGAGAGGAATATTCTACTTAGATTAAGTCAAAACACAAAACCAAGATGAAGCCAACATTAGCGTGGCCAGACCTGAGCTACAGATTCAGGAGCTGCCTCTTCACCAGCTTTCAGACAGAAGAATTAAAAGAGTAGTCACTGATTGTCATATTATAGCTTTGTTGGACTCACAATGGACAGTCTTTAAAAAATGAGTCGTAATTCCTTAGAACCTGAAGGCCTACATTACCCACAATACAACCACCAACAGTTAAGTCGGACATTCCAGGGTGCTCATTACATCTACTGTACCCTCCAGTCTCATGCAGAGATGAAGAGTGGGCTGGTTATGGTACCCTGAGGTTTCCCACCAGCCCTAACCTCTAACCCGTGACTGGGACGACCCGGGTCAAAATTCAACCTTTAACCTCCTAACCCTAACCCCTCACGGTGTGACTCAAGTGACATCACTTGAGGTAATTTATCAGACTCAGAGACAACAAGAGGTGCAGCAGTACATTTATCGTTAACTGCACTGCAGAACACATTTAGGATGTTGGTACGCTGCATGAACTAAATAATAATAGTCTCATTAGTCTAATTACAGTCCATGTCAGGGCACGCAAGAACATAAATTCCAGCTATAAAGTTTTGTCGATTAGTTGCTGACTGTTGCCAAAACTGTGCTAATGAGCTCATCGCATCAAGGGTACGATAAATACCATTTGTAATTTCAAGTTTTACAATTTCAAGCACGTGACACCAAACAAGACGGAGTTATCAGTCAGTAATAGTGTCACTGTTGTTGACATGGTTAGTCTGAAAATGGTTCCAATGAGCAGCAAAAAGTACTGCCAACTACGCTCACTCATCCACTCACAATGACTCAATACAAGTCCTACAATTACCAGGCTCATAAAACCCCTAAATGCTGCTTTGTCCAAAATCACTTCAGTGCTTCAGAGCTTCAGCCTGTTGGGGAGCTTTTACCCCAGCCAATGAGAAAGAGCACTAAACTACTGTAACACAACACTTTGTTGAGCCTTTAGAGCCCGAGCCGTACCAGACAGAGCACAGCAAGACAGACGTGCACCAGTGGCAACAATACCACATGAGGAATACTAGTACCAGACACAGAGCAGAAAAGAGAAGGCAACAATACTCACTGTGATCCCAAAGCTCAGTGACACACAGACGAGCTGTTGATCCGTCTCTGTAAACTTCTGATGGTGTTGCAGAAGACACACTGCTGCGTGTGCACAAGCTGAAACTCGACTGACTTCTCTGGCTCACTCACGCTCAGTCTCTGTTATGACTCACTCATGTTGATGTGTGTGTGGGTGGGTTCTTAGCACAGTATTCCCGCCTCCCTCCCTCTCTTTCAGCAGAAATTGCGTGGTCTCTGTTTTTCTCTCTCTAATGCACCAAGACTAAGATTTTTCCTATTTCACACCTACTCTACTCTTGTTTACTCCATCTGCTATTAAAAACCTCTCTGCTTTACACACTCTTTGTATGACTTACTACGGTTTGTTACAGACATTTCACAATTGACACTTCTAATTCTGTGGAATTAAATGATTACTCACTTTGCACAAGTATATGCAGAGCACAGCAAAGTGCGGTACACACACACACACACACACACACACACACACACACACACACACACACACACACACACACACACACACACACACACACACCACCTGGGGCAGAGAGCACAGAGGAATGTGGTTTGCCGTGGTTGATGTAAGAACTGGGAAAGTCAAGGGTAAATCAGTGGTAACTTGTAGAGAGAGATGACAGCTGAACTGGAGCCAAAAATAGGTTGCACACGCAAACACACTGTATGGATGACATGAAGTCACTTTGTTTTTCTCAGACTGCCGCGCTGCTGCATCCCTTTTATATGCTCCAACACTCAGGCTGAGCGATAAAAGTGTTAAGTGTTGAGAAGTTGTGGCTGCTCTGAAGCTGAAAGGTAAATAATCTGAAGTGATATCTGGCCAAGTCTGTCAGTTTTACTGAGCGCATCAGTACACATGAAACAACTATAAAACAGGTTATTATCAACTTTCAATGTTCCTCACGCTGTCCACCTGTGGCTGTGGATTATCTTGGTTTAAAGTAGATGTGGACAACAAAAGGAGTCTCTGACTTCCAGAAGATAAGACAAACCTGCAGCAGAGCAGAGTAAAGTAGATCTTATCGATCTGTTGCTTGCAGCTTCTTGTACTGTAGATGCAGAGACAGATATTGTATTTTTTTCAAACCTCTTTCTCTAACATCTGCGTGCCGAACATTGTTTGAAAAGCACAAGCTGTTAAATTTAAGAACACTTGTATGCAGTTTGGCTGATGAGTAACACCAATTTCGCGGAAACAGTGACAGAAATATCCTGCCATAACCATGACTTCTTAGCAGTGGTGAATGCAGAATGTATTTCATTTATCTTATGTATTTGTTTTACTAAACAACAACAACAAAACAAATATAGAAGAATTTCAGGTTTTTGACCTAATAAATCATCTTAACTCAGGATAAACTCACTTCATGACGTTAAATCTAGACATCTGAAGTCACAGAATAAATCCTCAGAGAAAAGTGAATTGACAGTAAGCTCTGCTGTAATTTGACACATCATTTTCTTTGATTTATTATCATTATTGACTATATCATTGATATAGCTTTAGACAAGAAATGCCAAACTAGCATGAATGTACAACCAACGTGTTCAAAGTGGGCCAGTGACTGACGTCACTACATAAATGTATTTTGATTGGTCAACATGCAGCAATTAATCAATTGAGCTGGATTTACAACTGGGGAAAAGCAGGCAACTTGAGTATCTTGGGATCAACATTATGGCATTGACAAAAAAATTATATATATTGTGGATCAGTCTCATCCAGCTGAGAGCTGATCCCCTAAATAATCAGTATCTGGTGCCAATCCTTTGGTTTGTGTTGATGCATCTCTTGTAGAATACAGCACCAAAGCACAGACAAACTAACAAACTAGAAAACTAACAAACTAACTTTTAATACCCAATATTAAGACTGTGACAATAACTGCAGTAGTGCAGCCATGTGATGCCTACCATGGAGATGAAGTCTTTACAGTCGCTGGGTCACTTTCATGTTATTCCATCGCAATGCATTGTTTTTCCCAACAATAAGAACAAATCCATACTGTCACCACCAATCAGAGCTAATGTCGTTGTTACTTGTTCTGCATTGCATTAGTGTGTTGACCTAGCAAGCTGGTCCAAATGCTAATAAAAGCTAAGATTAGCGACATGATGATAAAAAGATCACCTATTCTCGTGTTTTTGCTTCTTCCATACAGAGATTGATGCTCCCTTGGTTTTTCTTGTGCTAAATAATAACTATGAATCTCCGTTTGTTGTTTATTTAGTAGTAGCACACTTCTTAGAGCCCTTTGTCCTCTGTCTCCATTAAACTGGCCAAGTTTCTCATACTTGAAGTTCAACCCTTACTTTATAACTTTATAATAAAGAGAAGTACCTTCAGCCTTCCTCAAACTGTACAGGTGGACAGACACACTGTCTGACACGTAATCTGACGCTGTGAAGACGTCACAGTCAACACTACTCTTTTCTCATCTTCGACAGATATAAATGTTCACATGTACGTCAGTACAGCCTTTGAGTAGATCTATTCATTGTTGCTCAATTACCTTCATGCACACAAAATCCACCATTGTGTCACCTCACTAAACAGGAACCCTTTTATGAATGAAAAAGAGTGCGAGAGACTGAGGAATACAAGAGAGAAAACAGAGAAAAAATGTATGTCTGTAGATCATTTGAGACCACATTAAAGGGAGCGTGCCATCTAATCATTGTGTGTCATTCTGAACTCTTTTAAGAGGCTTTTGGGCCGAGGGACACTGGAAGCCTGGCAGTCTCAGCTCAGTGCACATGATAGCTCAGAGCTGAGTCACAGCAGCAGAACCTGAATGAACACAAAGGTCACTCTGAGTGAGTTATGAAAGAGGAAGTGGGGTCTAAGATAAACACCTACACACTTTTAAAGCACTATTTTTAAGTTAAGAAAAAAGCTATGTAGTGTAGTCAGAATATATGAATAAAAATGTGCAAAGTTTAGTGTTGAAGACTGTAAGAAGGCCGAGGCTGATAGGAGAGAAGAAAAAGCTCCAGAGGCACCCAGCTCTGGTCCATGCCCAGCCGTGCTGCACTGATCTGGGCCTGGAAGAGGCTTTTGTCCCTGGGGGTGAGTCATTTAGCACTGGTATGCCATTTAATCCTTAGAGCAGGGGGGGTATGTTCGAGATGGGCTTTACGAGTGTCATGCCTCAGGGAAAAAAAAAGGCTAATTTTTTTTTTTTTTTTTTACACGCAACAGATGTGGAGATGTGGGACAGAGGAAAATACTTTTCTGAATCTGTAAGAGGCTCGAGGAAGTGCACAAATAACAGAAAAATGCTACAAACTGACTGCAGATGTGTCACTGTTGATGCAATAAGGAAGATTTATAGTAAACAGTACACAACATGTCATTGTGTCATCAGACAGTATATATACTATACCTCTGCACACATCCGACTGTGTGCTTATTTTTTCATAGATCCTTTCTGGAGACTCCTCTCCAGTCTCCCTGACCTACAACATGCCTTCAAATCATCATGGACAGACCTAATGATGTACATTTACACCTTCTGCTTAGTCAACATTACACACACATGATTTCATACTAGCTAATTTCACACATGCCACATTAGTAAATACTATCTTGTATGTGTTATCTAACTTCGTGGCTTTCACACACTCTCACACTGATAGTATCTGACCTTCAGCCTGCCACAGATCGCCCTGATTGCATGCTCGTCTCCTACATAGACATTCAAACAAGGAAACAAACCTGCTCCGAGTTTAGCGATCTCCTCAAGATCAGCAGATGTTCTGGCTGAAGCGATGGCCTCTGGGAGCTTCAGAGTGAAGGGCAACACATCCCTAAAAAAGAAAAGGGGACAAAAGTTTGATTGAAAGGCAGAAAGAAAAAGAAAAGTGAGTAAGAGAAGGCGGGAATGAAAGTCTATTCCTAAAAGTGTGAGTCACTGTGTTGGAAGAGAGGAGCGTGGCTTAGCCTGGGTGTGTGGTGTTGGCTGAACTGTATATTCAACCACACAGCCGGAGGGTAATCTGTGCCTGCTGCTCTCCTCCCTGTGTGTCTTTTACAACATGTTTCAAAGGCTTCCATCATGCAAACCTACACTCTTCTCAAGTCAGTGAAAACCTTTAAATGTGACTGAAGCACTATTGTTGAAATGATGACTACAGAAACAGAACGTGGCCTGAAACTGTGTGGATATGAATGTGAAATGGCTGTTCAGATATTTAGGAAACAATGCAAGTAATATATATTGCAGAAATATAAGGTTCGAATATGTCATTTAAATATGCCAAGCTGTGTCTTTGTCAGTGGTTTGACACTATTTCACTGGTGTACAGGTGGCACAGCAATGTGTCAACAAAGGAAGCTAGCTTTAGCTAACATGTAAACATGGATGTAAACAAGATTTTAAAAAAAAACTTTGAACAGACAAATATCACCAGTTTAACTCACACTGAGACAATTATGTTTTGTTCTTAAAGTTTTCTGAATGTCTGCTATGTCTGCATATGAGGTGATTTATTTATTTGTTGGTGTATTTAAAAAGGAGCCGTGTGCCACACGTGTATAGCACAGTACTATTTTTCATGTGTGAATGTTGTGAGTGACAATGTGATTGTGTGTCCTTCAACTGTTTGTCACTGATATTCGTGGAGAAATCCTTCCACTGTTGTTGAACAATGATCACAGTCGACTCTCATTGATGATCTTGTGAAATCCACAGACACAAACAGACAATGTGAGCAAAATACAACTAAATAACATCTAGATGTATTTAGGTTGTTTTGTTTCCACTAATCTGAAAGAAGACATGTCAGGGAAGCAGGAATAAAACAGGTTTTATTTCATGAAGTTGGGTTACTTAACGTAATCCCTGGTTCTGTGATAATAGTGAGTTTCACTATGGGAATCGCTTCTGGTGTGACCATCACGGAAGCTCCAATGACACAACCTGCCTGACAGACAGGTCAACGTGTGGGGAAAGCCTCACCCCCTCTATATACCATGGTCGACCGCCCTGTCCAGGCCATTCTTATCGGTTTCTTCCCTCATGCAAGGAGGGAATTGTTGGTGAAACACCTCACTCTGTTATCAAAGAACCAGGAATTACGTTAAGTAACCCAACGTTCTTTTTCTAACTTTGCTTGGTGTTTCACTGCAGGATGATGATCTCCAGAAGTCATCTGGCTCCTGACCCAGACTGGGATGACATCAACCAGTTTTTGAAGCACCAGACTCCAGCGAGACATCCAACCTGTAGGATCTCATGAAAGTGCGCGGTGAAGCCCAACTCGCCGCGGCACAAATGTCCTCCACCCTAACTCCTCCCACACTCCTTCTGGAGTGTGCTTTCAAACCTGCAGGGGGCTGCAAGCCCTTGTACCTGTAAGCCAGCCCCATAGCATCCACAATCCAATGTGACAGTCTCTGTCGGGACACTGGCTTCCCCTTCTGGGGCATGGCCCAAGACACAAACAGCTGATCGGTTCCTCAGAAGCTGGCTGTCCTGTTCACATACACACGTAATGCATGCACAGGGCACAGAGTGTTCAATCTGCCCTCCTCCACTGACCCAAATGGCGGAGGGTTGGGCCATAAACGAACGGGAATATACATGAACCATGCTGCAGGGACTTTCTGAGCCTTAGTGATGTCACCACCGAAAGAATGCTGAATTAGTTATTAGCAGTTCCTCTCTAAAGAGTACCAAACTACTGTGGCTGGATCACTGATACTGAAGAAAAAACATTTTCTATCAACAGATTTACGGACATTGATACATGAAGGACATGAGAGATAATGACATCTTCAAGAAGTGTAAGTCACATGGAAACTAAAAATACCTTCTGTGTGTTCTAATTTATGACTCAGAGGAGAAAAGGAGAACTCGTTTTGATGCGAATTACGGCTCACAAAACCCCTCCTCCCCTCCTTCTCCTCTGCCTGGTTTCAGATCATGTCTGTGTAAAATATATATGTGTATTAAACATTTAGGTGCGTCACATCAGTGTGGTTTGCATATCTTTCTGTAATCAGTGACTGAGTAATGAACTCACCTGCTGATGCAGCAGAAAGCCACCAGACGGAAAAGGTCTGCAAAGCTCAGGCCTGATCCCTCCAAGGAGAAAGCTGCAGGAGCACACAACAGCACGATCAAGACAAAGTGCAAGAAAATCCTCAAATATCATAACAGAAATCATGTTAACACTACAAGCATCTGTCATGTTGTAACTTATTTCACTGGCAAACAGGTCACTGTGAGTGAGAAAGAGACACAATAGCTAGCGCCAAGCTTTAAACAAATACATGCAAAGGAATGCTTGACTTCATCTTCATAATCCCTATATTCACTTGAATTCCCATGAGGAACACAATCACATTGCAATCACTGAAGATGTTACTTAACAGATTAGTAAGACAACACTTTGTTGGAATAACAGGTCATGGTGTGGAGCAGAAAAACGTAAGCATGCAGGTAACACTGAACAAGAAATTGGCTCAATGACAGCATGGTACAGTAAAGGCTTTGTGACCAACATCTGGGTGTGGATACGGGCATGTGTGTACTAATAACTGTGTGTGTGTGTATAAAAGAAAGAAAATGAGACACTGACGATACACGTTGACGTGTTCAAAGTAAGAAGAAAAAAATAAAGACAGAGTCTGAGCCTTCTGCAGTTATGTCTTCATGTGTCTTCATTAAATCCAACAGACTTGTAAAACAAGTGCTTCAATATGGAGGCAGATGCAGAGAAAGTGAGAGAACAAAGGTGTTCAGATTAGAGGGAATGAGGGAAGTGGGTTAAATCCAAACATATGTGAAGATGGCAGCAGGCCCACAACATACAACTGTCCTCATCTTGTCTCCGCTGAGTCTCACACTTAACTAAACTTCAGACCATGCTCATTGCAGCAGTGCAAGTTTGAACACTGTAATAGGCACTAATGGCAGGCAGGTAAGAGCAGGCTGTTGTGTGAATAATAAATACATTAAAGTCCAAATAAATAAGAGACAGATGACAAGTTTCCAAGATTAGCTTACAAGAAAATATCTTCTCATTGATTATTGATTTTGTTATAGGCACTACCACACATTAGTACACACAGTGTCAGTTCAAGTAACCTAAACAGGCGGATTTTAGCTTTGTCAGCGAAGTAGCTGATGTTAATATTAACACACACTTATTAGCCACTGATATTTAGCTGCCTAAATTAAACTACCTAGCTCATGAGCTAAAGTTGGCTCCACTAATCAATATTTTTAGAATAACAAAGTATCAAAAGGCCAGGTGTAATATGCAATTGGTGTCTTTCAGCTCTTGTTTTGATGTTCAAAACTTTAGTGTTCTGGTTCTGTCTCACAGCTTTCACCTCGCCTGTTTCCAGCTGAGGAATTCAAATGTTTTCAGTGAAAAAGCTCCAATATAAAAAAATAAACCCACTGTGCAGACAAAGTTACCAACTTGCTGGTAAATATTGTGGAACATTTAGCAGCTAAAGAAACACAGATTCATTCATTTGGTGGACACAAACATGACTCCAAATGAATGATAATGTTGCTTTAGGCAACTGGCAACTGTTTGATAACATATATATCACCTTCAAACAACTTGACTGGGAATATGTGTAAATTTTGTTGTTCAGTTGCCCCAAAGTTCCCCAAAAAATCAAATCTGGCAATATCCCATAAAAGAACTACTAAATAATACAAAGAATCTTAGCAGTAGTTTAGTACAGAGCTAAAGACCACCAAACCATACTTACTTTGGACTTCGTCACATGGCACATTGGCCAATATCTGGCAAACACAACAGTTTAGCATAACTCAGCAGCTGCTTTCTTTTTAAGAACACAAGCTCTGACAGGTCCTGTCACATATTAATATTCCAGTTTCTGAGTAACGTGAGTCACATAAAAGAGAAATGAATTCCAGTCAGTCATTTATTGCAACATACACAGTTGAACTGTCTCCTGTTGTGATCCAGAAAAAACATGTGAACAATGGCTTTATAGACGGCAATATCTACCTCTCAGTCTGTCCACCACTGGTCAGTTAAATATCTTGACAAATGTTGGCTGGGTTGGTATGAAATTTGGTAGATATGTCAGCCGATTAGTGTTCAATTCAATTGTTCGAATATCAGCCATGGCTGATGGTGTTTGGTGCTACTTAGCAGACACTGAGATGCTATTGTGCTAAAATAAGGTGAAGGAAGCACTGCATCACAGAGTTGTAGATTAACTACAGTAGAGTTAAAACAGGATGGACTGCTGGTGTAACAACACAATGTGTCCTGAACCAAAACAGTCCTACATTAGGACTGCTGCCTTGGGAACCAGTGAGATTTTAAAGTGTGCTATAAGAAAACTGGTCTGAGTAACAGATCCTTGAGTTTGAAGGGAGAGTCCAAAACACCTGATAGAGGAAGGACTTAACAATTCTGGAAAGGGACCTCTCATGGAAAGACGGGTAAAAATAAGTACTGTTAGGAGACATACTGTTATATTAGTGAGTTGCTAGTTGATGTTTAATGCAATGTCAATAGCAAGCCATCAGTTGAAAGATCAGAAGATGATAAATTCTAAAAAGTATGAATGGATCAGACTGAGGCCACTTGTTTTCATAAAGATACACATAAAGCTACTAAAAACCTTTTGAACTTGTGTAGAACACATGAAGTTGTTGGAGCCTCATCTGTCTACATTTGGTTTCTGTGGCTCCAAACCGTCAGTCCGTCAGCGTGCTCACCTCTTCAGACCTGTGTCTGCTTTTGTTCAAGGTTTTCATTTCATTCATTTTCATTGTGTGTTCTTCATAGTGTGCGCAAAAAATAGAACAGAGTGAACAGAGCACCGTGCCACGTCTGAACAGGACAGTTTGTTAACATGGATGTTGAAAGGAAGCGGGAAACACTGTGTGTGCCTGGCACAAGCACAGAAATGCAGATGAAATGTTTGGACATGATTTAAATTATAGGTCTGCTCAGTACAGAATTATGATTTTAACAGACGTGAAGTACATCGTATAATGTAATGCATACTTAGGCATTAAATTACAGGCTATAAAAAAAAAATGAGCTAATTATAGTAACAAGTAGTTGTAATTCATTACTTCCATCCTTACAGGCACCACAGTTATGTCCAGGGTGAACAGGAATGTGTGCTTGCATGTATTTGATTGGCTGATAGCACCTTGTAAGATGATGCTGACCTGAGCTGCAACTTTCAACTTTGGAGAACTCTGGAGTTCTTCAGAAATCTACTGTGTTGAACAGATCATTCTTAATATGAAAGGTAATTTCTTACATTTCTGCAGAATTAAGATAATTAAATTACTACAATGGATGAGAACTTAAAGGTTACTTTTTACAGAAGTCTCTCTGAATGGACGTCTGTATTTATTGTTCTCTTCATAATAAGAGAGACATGACTGAATCTTCAGTCTACACCTTTAAGCACTCGTCAGCACCAACAGCAACAGAAAAGGTGCTCAAGGCTGCACTGGGCGGTGACTCACATGCAGCACATACTCTCACTAAGTAAGCATTTGGAAATTCCAGTGTGTTACAGACAGAGACAAGTGTAATCACACGCAGGTACAAAAGAGGTGAGATGTTGAGTTAAAGCTTCAGGAAAATCCCTTTTTTGTTAGGGAACTAAAAATAGAACAAAGAGACAAAAAGAACAGTGAAGGCAAACAGTGATGTTCCAGAGTTATATCTGACACAGAAAAGATAACCTTGGAACAAAGCCTCAGTGAGAACGCTATATAGAGTAGATGGTTCATTCTGGAGGGCTTATTTTATACATTATATATTTTGTACTTGGTTATAGTTTGAGCCTTTTTATGCAGTGTTTGTTTCTATACGCGTGGGTTGGTATTAAGCGCACTGGGGCACAGCAAGTCATGAATTCTTGTGTTCTAACACATCTTCAGTGCTCTCTCAGTACTTTTGTACCATCTAACTGAATCACTGTGGTTTGGAGTTGAGTTTCACTTCTCTGCTCTTGTTGGTCCTTTCAGATATCAGCTTTGTTTTACAGTTTACTGATCACTCTCAAACGCATCAGAGCTTTACAGAGTTACTGCTGATGCTGAATGCCGACTATGTCCTGCTGCTGTTTCACATTTCATTAAAACTACTTGAGCCGTGCAGAAGTTTCCATCCAAAAGTATGTTACTTTATGGTCATGATGCTATTCACATTCTAAAAAGGACTGACTGGAGTAAAAGTTACTTTAGAATTTATGTTAAAGTTAATGGTTACGAGGGACACCTTCTTAACTTTGATAAAATGATTGATCACATTTTTTCTTGGTGAATCCAAGCTCTACATATTTACAGTGTGTATAATCCATCATAAATCTGGAATGTGATGATTTACATTTCCTCATTTTCAAACAACACAAATGTGCAATGCGGCCATATTTGAAGCTAATAAAGATGTTATGAGTGTTTTTTGGCCTAAAGGAGTTTCTATTCATTGCAGTGAAAAAACAAAAGCTGCACACTATTCTGTGTTTACACTAGATCATAATGATTTAGGCCTGTATGATAGCTGTCCAAAATCTATAATTAGGTTGCAGCAGCACAGGAATTCCAGCCAATTTCATCAGCATATTTCCTGTGATAACCTCTTCAATTGTTTCAATTGTTTCAGTGAGGACTTGATTAGAAGATGTATGCATTGACATAAAAAACAAACAAACAGTGATGCTTACTGTACTGGCTCTCCTTCACAGGGAAGTCTTTGACGGGAACTGCAGAGTCTTTGTCCATACGCAGAGAAATGACTTTCTTCTGCAGGCTGGTCGACTTCCTCACCACAAATGTCTGCAGGCCAGAGCGGGAAACATCCAATCAGAATGTATTTATATATGTATTATAAATATGTATTATGTACTTTCTATATTTATTTATAAACATGTATACATGCACAGCATACATAAGTACCCAGTCAATGTGTAGAAAGTAATCTATATTGTATTTAAAGTCTACAGAAGACCTGATCTCTATATAGACATCACATGTTGCTTTTTATAAATATGAATACTTATAAACACCTAATTTTTGGACACTTGTATATATGTAACAGTTCTTTGTTAATTACCAGTCTTAAGCTCTTAAGTTCTTCTTTTTGTTCTTTAAAGTTTATTGAAAGTACACTGAGAACAACAGTCAGAGTCCTTTGTGTGAGTCAGGAAAGCTACGATGATAATTTTGCACGACTGTAAAGAGTTGAACATCGGACACAGTTTGATTAGTCATCGTTATCTGTTAGTTATGATGCTGTTCACATTCTGAAAGGTTTGACTGAAGTTCAATAAAAGAAACTTTATTTGAGTTTCACCAAACAGCACGACGACTTTCAGAATTGTGATAAAAGGGAATTCATCCAAATATATAGACTCCATCTTGAATCTGCAATGTGATGAACTATTATTTAACTTTTTATAGTTTTTTTACACACAAAAAAATCGTCATCATCACCATGATCATCATAGACTCATCTTTGATGATTTCTGATTTCTGGCAGTGGATTAACATCCTGTCCAGTGTTTACATTACAAAGATGTTCAGGTTGAGGTAGGACTGTGTTGGAAGAGTTTATTGGTAGCAAAGATTCTGGGAGTTGTAGTCTGCGGTGTGTCGTGTTGTATTGCACTGAGGAAGTGTTGAACTCATTGCTCCTCCTTCGCTGTGTGTGTGCTAAGTGGATTTTTTACACACAAGAGAAAGCTTTAAGTCAACAGTTTTGGATACAAGAAGCCACAGTGGCTGCTGCTCCCTCACCCCAGTGGGTTGGCTCTGCAGTATATGGGTGGCGTTGTGGCGGCTGAGGCCCAGCTGTAGCCACACGGCATGTGTATGCACCAGTCTGTCCAGAACGCTGAGCCGGCGATGGAGGGAGTCATAGCCTGAATCTCTCGCTCCGGCCGGCCCTGCTCCCATCCCAGCACAAGGCGACGCCTGCAGAAAGAGACCTCCCACCTCTTCCCCCAGCCTGGAAACAAGACAAACAAATATTATATATATTATAATACTACTGGATGATGATGACAAATGCACAGACGGTCATAGGATGTCACACTAACTCCAGTGTGACTGGAATATCTGCATTAACTGTGTTTATTTTTTGCAGGATTAATGAACCAACCACTTTTATCTGAAATCCTCCAGCCTGTATACTAAACTCTCAGCTGTCCTGATTTCAGTTATAAATATCAAATATACTCAAATGAAACAATCAGGCTGATAAGCAGTGACTGCCTTTGAAGGCACACGCTGTGTTTTATCTCCTTTTTCACTTGTCAGCACCATCAGACCCAGAATGAAACAGACGAGTTAACGTGGTCCAATCAGCCATCACCCTCAAATCAGATTCAGAATCACTACGATGCCACCTTATTGCTCTGCTACAGTAGTTACCAAGCTTTTCATCCGTTCATCCTGCTGCCACAGCATTTTTCTCCTTAACCCTTTAACTAACTGAGGTAAGTGAACACAAGAACAAGAAATCTTCTGCACCATGAATGAAGGCAAAGACATGTCAACAATGATTCATGACTGTGTGACTCCACTGACTCAAGAAGATGCTAAAGGAATAAAACAATGAAAAACATGAAAAAAACAGACACCACATTCTTTGGAAAATTTGTAATCAGTCCAAGTCTGAGCGAGACGACAAACACCAGCTGTCTGTGGCAGCAAAAACACTCCAATACTTTCTGCATGTTTCACTTTTATGAAGTATTGAGATGGTTCACTTTAGTCACAGTGGTGATACCACACTAGAAAATATTTAAGTTAAAGTCCTGCATTATAAAGAAGTCAAAGATTTTTGAAGTATTATGAGTAAAATGAATCTTATCTCAGCATGTTACTGTGGCAGTGACTACTTGACTAATTATCTACTATTAATGATAATTATCACAATTCTTTCCACCCTTCCCGCAAGCACTGAGTTGACCACACACACACACACACACACACACACACACACACACACACACACACAAACTATATAATAATATTTGAAGTGCTGACAGGAGAGATGACTCATTCAGTATAAATTCGTAAACAGATGAAGTAACTGGATTTGAGTTTCATGCTGGTCAGCCTCTTTCACACATCCTCTGCACTTCACAGGTATTTACTGAGACGCTCTCAGAAGAGGAACTAATTTCCAGAAATGCATAGGAAACAATCCAGGTACTCTGTGCACAATCTCAAACGGAAATCAGATCACGCCCACACATCTCTTCTTTTCCACAGGACAGCATGTGACCCCCTCCTGGAGAGGGCAGTTCTACTGTATTTAAGCAATAACAATTCAAACATTGCCATTCATCAGACAGAATTAATTAACAAGCTGCTTTAAACTCACAGACACAGTGTAATGTGTGAACAGCTGAAACAGAAATAAATGATGGTTCCCAGCTTCTCCTGACTGCCAGTCAGACAACAAACAACAAACACCTGAAGAAGAAGAAGAAGAAGAAGAAGAAGAAGAAGAAGAAGAAGAAGAAGAAGAAGAAGAAGAAGAAGAAGAAGAAGAAGAAGAAGAATGGTAATCAATTTCACAGAACACAACATTGAAATTGTTTTAATGGTGCTCTCTGCTGGTTGCTGTGGGGACTGCACAGCATTAAATCACACACACACACACAGTCAAAACTAGAAGACTGTTTGACATGCAGACACACTATGAACTCACCCGAGCAGTGTGTCTGTGTTGTGGTCTCCTTCTGCAGGTTCAGTTTTATTCCCCATTTCCTTCTTCAGTGTGCCGATTTCCCAGGCAAATGAGTCGATCAGCTACAAAGAGACACACATCATCATTTGAAGGAAAAGAAACAGGCCAGAGATCAGTTCAAACAGAGAAATACGTGTATCTATGGAGATGTTTCTAGGCTAAAGAAGTGTGTACAGATGTTACTACTGGTTTTATGAACTGGCTCTTGTGTGTGTGTGTGTGCCATTGTACAATCAGAGTTACTAAAGAGGAACACAGAACAGCATTCTTCACCAGTAACAGACTTGTAGGTGGATAGAAGTAAAGTGAGTGTAAGCATAAAACAGAGACGTTATTTCATTCTATTCTATTTTTGTTGTTGTTCTATAAGAATAAAAAACTGCAATAAAATGTTTTCATAGTCAAACAGTGCGGGACACAACCACTTTGCATGTGCAGCCCGACCAGTTCACCACCCTTCATGCATCTTCTCATACACCATGTGTTTGTTGAGGCTATCAGCTGAAGTGTTTTGTGCAGGTCGTCTTCCAGTTC
The DNA here is from genome assembly GCA_028641955.1 of Protonibea diacanthus. Lineage (NCBI taxonomy): Eukaryota > Metazoa > Chordata > Actinopteri > Sciaenidae > Protonibea > Protonibea diacanthus. The sequence goes on from CM053989.1 coordinate 22,784,696, forward strand.
TGAAACTGTCCACCATCACTCACATCCTACTCCTTGTAGTGGGTGGATCACTGAGCATTGAGTTTTAAAAAAAACTTTAATAAAAGGAAATAACGCATACCTGCATATTACTACATTCAGCTTAGCTTAGCATAAAGGCTGGAAAGAGGAGGACCAGCTTTGTTCCAAAGAAACACAATCAGCCTCTCTGCATCTCTAAAGCTCACTAATCATGTCACGTCTTGAATGCACAAACCATGGAACCATGAAGGTTATGTGCTGGACTACTTTCGGACAACTCTCAACCCTTCTGATCTTATCTTCCCCACCTCACACACACCCAACACCTTGTCACGCGTGAAACTGCTAATCAGCTCCCTGCCAGACTGAGTTCATCTGTGGTTACGCCTCCCTATGATTGCTGGATTTCTTTGCTCTCACTGAGCTTTGGAGCATGCCAGTCAACACGGTCACCCCTGCAGCCCTCTCCTCAGCCTACTCCATCACACACACCCAGAACAATAAAGATTGTCTCTCTTCATACTTCTACACTTCACACGTCTTCCTATTGAACATCCCTGAAGACGCCCCCCACTGTGACTTCAACATCCAGACAGAGGTTAGTGGGCGTTCAGACAGGGACAGGCAAACCGGACGCCGGCAGCATCAATTCATCTCAGTGGAGGGTCGTGCGTTTCTGCACCGACAGTCCGCAATGCCGGCGTTGCCGCAAAAAAACGTTGCCGGCGTGCGGTGAGAGAAGTTGAGCCAGACTCAACTTTTGGGAAAACGTAGCCCCACGTCACGCTCCGACTGCCAATCAGACACTCAGATCGGTCAAACCTCCACAGACAGCCTGAAATGTCTCTGAAGCAGAGACTATCCAGGTGGATTCACAGACTAAACTCTGATAACCTACCTGTGTGTGTGTTCTCACTTTGTTTATTTCATGTACCAGCTTCTAAATCTGAGTCTGACTCGCAATTTACCCCGCAAAATAATGACATGAAGAAGTTTAATTAGATTTGTGTCCAATGATTAAAGAGCAAGAGAGAGAGAGAGAGAGAGAGAGAGAAAGAGAGAGAGAGACCGACAGACAGACAGAGTGCTTTGGTAGAGAGACATAGGGTAACAACAACAGAGAGCGAGCGCCGGCCTCAATAAAGCTGTCGTTAATCAGAGAAATAAAAAGTTATTTCCTGATTGTTTCACAGCGGTTACATTCAGCAGGTATAGACACAACCAAGGCAACCCACCTCAGCTACCCTCACCCCCCACCACCGCACTCCCCCACCACCGTTTGCCTGTCCCTGTCTGAACGTGGCTTAACATCTGACATTTACTCTCTGACTCTGACTCCTTCCCACACACACACACACCCACAAAGCTGGTAACCAACTGTGAATTTATGTTCACTAGGAACTGCTCTACCACTAACTTCTCTGTCTCTGACCACTTCTTCATATCATACTCTCCCCCATCAAACTCCCCCTCCATCACCCTCCTCTTTTGCCTCATCTGTCTTATCAGCTCTTTACTGACTCCTTCCAATCCTGCTTCAGATATACTCCTCTCTTTACTTTGTCCTCTTCTTTGGGCAGGCAGAAAGTTCTGAAGACATCCTCGCTCATCAGTTTCTTCTCGTGTCACTCTCTGCCTCCTCATCCCGCAGCTTTTTTCAATCTTCCTTATTGAATCCTAAAAGAATCTTTTCCATCTTCTCCACCCTTCATCCCTCTGACACTATCGCCTACCACACTTCAAATGGCTCAGGCTTGTTCTACATCCAGAACACTACGCTCTGCTGCTGCCAATCAGCTTCCTACTCCCTCACTATGAGGGTGGTCCAGCTACCATTCAACAAAACCGTGACTGTTTGCTGTTCTGGCTCCACAATGGTGAAACAAGCTCCCCATTAACATCAGGACAACAGAAACTCTGCATTACACTACACGCAGACTTCCCATAAAAAAAAACAAAAAGAATTCTGATTGTTTCTGAATGTAGCACAAAGTAGTTTAGCATGTTTGATAAAGTAGATGCACTTAAATGATTCCAGTGATTCTTGAGCTGTATCAATATGCTTGGATAAAAGTGTCAGCTATATGAATGGAATGTGTTATTAAGTTATTGTATTTGATCAGTATCGTATTTTTTTTCTTTTTCTAAAAGATTATTTTTTTGGCCTTTTCAAGCTTCATTTGACAGAGACAGTTGAAGAGTGACAGGAATGCAGGGAGAGAGAGATGGGGAATGACATGCAGTAAAGAGCCATAGGTCGGATTCGAACTCTGGGCTTCCGCAGCAAGGAGCTAAACGACACCCTGATCAGTCTTAATAATCTTCCTGTTTTTTTTAGGCTCTTGAGTTCTCTTTATTCAACTTTATATCCCATTGTTGTTCCATTCTTGTTTTGTCACATATTTCGAGTTACTGGTTTCATGTTGTTTGTCTGTAACTCCCCGTTATTGCTGCCTATTTTGGCCAGAACAAAAAGATTTTTTTTTATGTCAGCACTAAAGAAAACAGAATAGTGTGGGGATTTCCTAAGATGTGTTCTGCTGCCAAAATGTCAAAAATCAAAACATATCAGCGTTTCTCGGTCACTCTGGCAAATCCAAGCACCATTTTCCAGCAGACATCTCCGTTTCAAACCACACATCTGCTGCACGCTGTGAAAATCTGCTGTCTGCCTCCTCTTCAGCTCTGTTTTACTTCTATTAAAGTCATGCTGAATCAGTGCATTTACTACCATTTACTTCCCCAGACACTCTGAGCAAGCTTTTTCTAAAAACTACCCAAGACTACAAGTCTGACCCTGAATAACTCAAAGTCAAACGTGTACTCATTTGTATTTGTATTAGCAGACACATAACAAGTCTGACCAGTCAGAATGTAGATATCAGACTCTCATCTTTTGCTGTCTTTTTTGATCCTATTCTAAAATGAGCTGTATTTACAGTGATTACCTCTCTTTAGGTAGTTTTCATTGTCGCTCTGAATTTAAGTTGTCCTCACACGCATGAAGGATTCACAGGAATCGTGGGTAATCCATGTAATCCAGTGTAATAAATCTCACTGATATCAGGCTCATTGCTTACTGCTCTTTCTCCTGACTCTGTGTCAGAGCTGTCTTTATGTACTGCAACAAAATGAAACGAAAACAGAACATGGCACTGCTTTTGCGTCACTGGTGGCACCCCTGTGGGTGACCTTGAGCTACAGGAAATGCAATGCATTTGACACTGATGCCAAAGCAGCAAAAACACCCCTAAAACAAAGACATGGCCACATTTTGACAGATCTGCAGTAAACATTACTGGAGCAATCCAAACACCTCCGACTTCACTGTGCCCTGCTGTGTGGATAACTACTCTACTACCTGAGTTTGTGTGGCTTCACTGTAACCAGATATAACAGTTCATCTTCTGGCGGATGTTGCTCAGGACGTAGAGTGGGTTGTCCACTAATCAGATGATCGGTGGTTCAATCCTTGACTCCTCCAGTCTGCATGTCGAAGTGTTCTTGGGCAAGATACCTTAACTGGTCCCTGTAAGTCGCTTTGGATAAAAGTGTCACCTAAATGTAAATGTAAATCTTCTGCTGCATTTCTGATTCAAGTATCTGATGATGGGAGTCAACAAATCAAGCAGGACTGACATCTTTATCAAGAAAGAACAAGAACACGGCCTTCATCTCATACATTTAGTACCAAGCTCTGAAAGCTTTTGTTTCATAGGAACACAATTATTTTCCCTGGAATTCAGTTCCTGGCTCTTTTAAGTTTCGTTTCCCGGTTATCTGTATAGTTGGGTAATGTTTCAGTTGGGTAACATCACATGAGCAGGGCGAGGAAACAATTAGCTCAGCTGTTTCGAGAGAATTACAAATTCTGACTCACCCGATTTAGCAAAAGTTTAATTCAAATGACAAGATCAAAAGTCTCTGACACTAAACTATACCATGCACTGGAAAAACGTTTTTTCCCCTGCAGGCATATAACCTCCTTCTCAAGAAGAATGGGATTTAAATTCAAAGGGCTTTATTTGCATGACCAGATTCAGGTGCATTAATCTGCTGCCAAAATATTTGAAAGGAAACTGAAAATTCTAAAAATGTGCCACAGGAACAAAAACATTTACCAAAGCAGATCTTGTCAGTACAGTATCCAAAGAACTGTTCAAATTCATTGTAACCTTCACGAGGAAACTCAATCTGAAAACCTGGGGCCATACTGGCAAGGACAATGCCGACTGCTGACACAAAATGGCATACCGGGGCACTGTAAAAATCCACAGGGTCAAATACCCCACTACATGCAACAAAAACACCTTTAACCAACAAAACCATCTTTTAGGTGTCATTAGGAAAGTATGTGTGCTTGGCGCTGGCGAGCTGCCAAAGAGGGCAGAATAAACATTCCGTGTTTACAGACATAAATTTTATTGCAGTGAGATGACTGGGCTTGATGCTAGTCACCTCTCTCTGTTACCTTTCTTTATATTAGTGAAAACAGGTGACTACACTTGAAATCAACTCAGTGTTAGCTGAGTTAGGTTATCATGGTTGATCTTGACTGTTCTGTCTTCCATATATAGTTCTCTTCACTCCCCACCTTAATTTGACTTTTTCTTCCTCCCAGATCAAAATTAAGTCAAGAGCAGATATGAAATGAGGAAAGACTGTCATATCATATCGTATCACGTATCATTTCACCCCATATCATACAAAAATAATGTTTTGTCAGGAGTCCCTTGCTTCTTTGCTGTGAGGTGTGGTTACACTTTAAGGCATGTGTGTTTAAGGCAGATCTGTAATTATCAAAGGCTGCAGAGAAACCATAACACAGCTTCACACTGAAGGCTGACAGGGATCAGTTTCTATCAGCAAACTATAGATAAAGTGCTCATGGCTCATGGCTCTCCGGTCTGTTCGTTCAATGCGTGACACGCTGGATTTCATCACTCGTATACATCCCCAGAAACACCTATCAACTCACAGATTCATTTCCAGTTTAAGCTACAAGTCACCCGCTTCCATTTATCACTCATTGAGTTTTAGCCTCTGGAACCAACTGAAAAGTGAACTGAAAGTATTTTATGAAACTGACTGGAACTACAAAAGTGAAACGTGTCTCTTGTTTTGTTCTTTATCCTTGTGACAAAACAACAAACTAAACCTGACTGATGATATAAATGCCAGGAGAGAGGAGGGAGGATAGGTTGGCACCCAAATAAAAATTTTAAAAAATATCATGAATCAGTGTTAAGCAAACAACATGACATGACAGTTAGAAAAGATAGAGATATGGATTCACTATCAAACATTCTATTCTGCTGTGTCTCTGTGGATTTTGTGTTTCATCGTCGATACCTGACATAACTGTGGCACGCATGTCTAGACAAGAACATGATCAGACAGGACGCATCAATGGAGACTGACCACAGTGCAGCCCACAGATGACATCAGCTTCTTGAAGTGTGAGAAACAGGAACTGACAGGCCTTCCTGATTATGATTATTGTTAAATAACATTATGATCATTTGAACTAGAATGATGATGCTGTTGCTGCTGACTATTATTGTCATCACTGTTGTTATTTTGTGGAATTTCAGTTACACAAGTTTATTTCCATCACACTGCAGAAGAATACACAGACCTCCATGTGCACACATGCACAAACATACAACTCAGCTGTACTCACAGTAGTCAGCTGATCAATGTCCAACTTTAAACATGTGTCCAGCTGCTGATTGTCAAATACACACACACACACACACACACACACACACACACACACACACACACACACACACACACACACACAGACAGACACACACACACTCTTCCCAACTTAGAAAAGTATTTTTTCACATGCTGCTCTGATTCAGGATGGCAAAGTAAAGGTACATCATTATCAGCCATCATAAATCAGATCCTGTCTTGTCTTGTGGTGATGCATCGTGAAAAAATGTGTCACACCAGCGTAAATATTGTGATATGAAACAAAGAACAGAGATGAAAAGCCTGACGGGAAAACCACAGAGCTATACTCAGGCCAGCTCCACCTCGCTCCTCCTCCTCTTTAATCTTCTCCAGGATTTAGCCTGTAACTGGAGGCTTTGCAGCCCCCGCCCATCCATCCACCCATCCACTGCTCTTTGCCCTATGTAAACTAGAATGGTTCAGACCTCCCATCCTGTCTTATCTGAGTGGCACGTACCTTGAAGAAACTGCCTTTCCTCTCCTGCTTGCGAGATGGACTGATGGTACTGGTGGACATGTTGTCTGTAGAACTTTCTCTGTCTGTCTCTGCTGAGCTGTCTGTAAAGGAAAGAGAGCATTAGAGGTTTACATACAAAAGAAGGCAGCTCAGTTTTGTCCACTCAATGGAAAAGAGGAAGAAAAAACTCTGTTTCCCAGGCTACACAAATGAGCTTTAAACCTCAACCTTTGCAATGACCTGGACAAAAAGTCTCAAAATGCTCTGAAAAAAAAACATACTGGATAGACTCCTGCTGATGAAGATCATGTGATACGATCAAAACCTCCAGAACAGCTACTACATAGACCTTGACAATGACCAATGACTGAGTGAAGAACCTAGGTCTGCGAAGAACCTGGATCTGCAGCAACCCTCGGCTTTGCAGAGTTGTACAGTCAGTTTCAGATCATTGTTAAGCAGTCCAGCCCACAACTTCACTGTTGTGGGTCAACGTCATATTCAGCCACAGCAGCTGTTTTCACTGTACACTACCTGTTCAGCACTGATGGACACAGCTAGACAACTACAAATGACTCTGTTGCTGTAACTGCTGAATGTGTAAATCATATATTCTACATCAACTTTAAATTTTTGTCATACTCCAATTCAACACTCCATACTTTTCTTGATTGCACAATTCCATCAAAATGCAAATTTCACAACAGTGGACATTAGCATGAGTTTGTAATGACTCACCCACCAGCGTGTCACTGTGTCACATTCAGCTCTCAAACTGAGTTGGTTTAATGACCAGCAATCCTTATCACATTAATGTGTCATAACTGTGTGTGAACCACACCCAGCACTGAAGTCAGGCTAACAGAACACACCTTCAGTAGACTGCTCCATTATTACAGTCAGGTGAAGAACCAGAGCTGAGAAGAGGAAAAAAATGATCATATTTAAGTGAAGTCTACATTCTTACAATATGTAACAATATGAACGATATGTAACTTTGTTTGTAACAGTAACATCTAGCGGTTAAAAACTGGTACTGCAGTCCAAATACCAAGTAACTTGCTCATTTCAAAAACTGCTCAATAACCAAAGTATTAAAATCTAGCTTGTATATTTATTGGCCTGGTGCTAGGCCCGTCCCGCAAACTAGCCAGTTGTTGCTGGCGTTTCTTTGGTTTGTTTGGCTTTTTATCATTTCACGTTATTGACGGGACCATATAGGACCAGGACCAAATGGCTTAAGGCCGGCCACTGAGGTAAGAAGAGTCTTAATATGTGGTATGCACTCTACCCAGTGAGGCACCAGGGCACGCTGTCAACAACAAGGTTTACTCATTTCTCTGTTGAGCCGAAACATCCGAACTACCTAATCCTGTGAAGGGTGCTTCATAGAAAACAGTGCTGTTACTCTGTTTGCGTGAACAGAGGCATAACACATGTACATACACACAGGCACGCTTGACCCAGATGTTGTGGTGGTGGATCTTGTTTCAGCAGCTGATATAACCCAGCTGTGTCGAAGCATGCAAACACCTCCCACACCTTCCTTTAAAAAAATAAATCAAAAAAAGACACATGGAAGAGGTCAACACCGTCAGCATCCGTTTACCGACAACAAATTCCTCCACTGACGCTGGAACATCAGGGTTTGGACAGAAGCTTGTTTTGAGTTCACTATGTGACTCACTGTAGAGACTCAGAGGGAAACCTGCTGGACAAAACATTTGCTGTTCAATTACTGTTGGAATGCTTTTGATCTCAACATCTGCCTGCTGCTCTGAACATGCGTGGCATAGTGCCCACTTTGGGTTACGTCCAATATATATGGTAAATGGACTGTACTTATATATCTCCTTTCTAGTCTTCCAACCACTCAAAGTGCTTTACAGTACATACCTCATTCACCCATTCACACACATTCACTCATACACTGATGGCACAGCCTTCAGGAGCAATTTGGGGTTCAGTATCTTGCCCAAGGACACTTCAACATGCAGACTGGAGGGGATCGAACCGCCAATCATCTGATTAGTGGACGACCTGCTCTACCTCTGAGCTCCAATGAATCTATATCAGTTTGCTTACAGATAATGGCCGACACTCATCCCAGCTGCCTCACACTAAGCTGCGAAGAGTTCCTGTGAATGCTGGATGTCACACTGATGAAGCCATCAGGGGATCCACAGAAACCCCAGGGCCACAAGAGATTCTGTCCGTGAACAACACAGAAAAACAGAAAAGGCACAACCCTAACAGAGTCCAACACCTATTAAGCATGTAGCTGGGTCAGCATCCCCAAGTCTGAGGCCACAGAGCTCTGCCAGAAAATGGAGCTGGGAGGGAGTGCACTGCCCCAAGTGAAAGACATTTCTTGCATGGGAGCATGGGATCAACAGGCAGATTTTGAAGGTGGTTGTTTACTGGATTGTGTAGTAAAGACAGAGCAGAGCTTCAAGATGCTCTCAATATACCGGTCTTCTGTTTTCTATCCTCATCTTCAAGGTTTCACTGAAATAATACAGATATGATCGACTGAAACAAGCTCTGCAGGATGGCTGGTGTCACCCTGATAGTCAGGGTAAGAAGCTCAAACATCCGGAGTCATGGGGGTGTTTGCGCAAATCGAAAAGTTTCCATCATTTTCACTTCATGCAGCCCTCTTAATTCTCCACACAACTACTGTCAATTTTCCAAGTGAGTACAACACAATGAAATGAAGTGATACAGCGCTCCACCTTCCACGTGTAGTTCAGAACAGCTATAAAAAGTGTCTGCATATCATACAAAATAGTTCATTTTAAGCAATCTGCTACTGCAACCTGCACTCCAATAAATGGAAGCAAATGGGTGGATGGATGCTGGCTACTGGTTATAAGCAAATTTAGTGCATGCAAGCAATCAAACACACACACTGTAACATATGAACAGTGGCGGAGACCTCTAGCTTTTGGACTAAGGAGAAAAAACATTTGGAAAAAGGCTGGATTGAAACAGAGGAAGAAGCTGGTTTATTTTCTGGAAAGTGAGCCACAGAGTGACAGAAGGCCTCCGTTCTTCTTGTTGTTGTTGTTTTTTATCCTGTCTGTCTCACTCCCCCTTTCCTCTTCACATCTCCAGTGGGATTCTGTTGGGCCGGGCTGTCTTGTCAAAACAAAGCAGTGGGGTTGGCTTTTGGGGTTGTTTTGGTTGGAAAAGACGTGTGTGTGTGTGTGTGTGTGTGTGTGTGTGTGTGTGTGTGTGTGTGTGTGAGTGTGTGTGTGTGTTTTCATGTGTGTGACTTCAAGCTTTTGTGTGATTCACAGTCCAAGCCTAGTAAACAGGAAGGCCCCTGTGGTTGTCAGTCAAGGAAAGACAGACTGGACTGCCAGTTGTCCAGTGACACACCAAATAACCCATGTGCTAGACTGCATATTTAATACTATGTGAACTACAAACACGATTGGCATTTGCTTCATCCAGAAATACAAAAAATATATATTTCTCCACGTGTGTGCAGTCATGCAGATGTGTCTGGAAGAGGTCAACACCGTCAGCATCCGTTTACCGACAACAAATTCTTCCACTGACGCTGGAACATCAGGGTTTGGACAGAAGCTTTCTTTGAGTTCACTATTTGACTCACTGTAGAGACTCAGAGGGAAACCTGCTGGACAAAACATTTGCTGTTCAGTTACTGTTGGAATGCTTTTGATCTCAATGTCTGCCTGCTGCTCTGAACATGCGTGGCATAGTGCCCACTTTGGGTTACGTCCAATATATATGGTAAATGTTAAATGTTTGCTTACAGATAATGGCCGACACTCATCCCATGAGAGATGTTTTTCTGGTGACGTCAAATATTTCCATGCACAATCAGAATTCAGCAACATTTGAATAATTAGCGCTGCTAATTTAGCACTGTATGTTTGAAGTTATATAGAAACATTTAAGATTTGACGTTTTCAGGAGCTTTCAACAATATTGTAAATTGGTCATGTCCACCCATCATGGTACCCACCAACTGCTGTGCCTTACATTATGATGCAAGTTTAACGTTTTTCATATAATTTATTCTGTGTTATCTAACTGAAGATATGAAAGAATTAGATTAGATTTAGATTTGTTCACACCTGATTGGCTTAGATTTGGAGAGATTGCCATTCAAAATTTTTATTTGTCTGTAACTTTTATTGTTTGTTGTTGTTTTTTTAATGTTATTGTCCCCGGGCATCTTCACATTGCCAAATCTGGCTCTCCTTAAAAAAAGTTTTTCAAAGGAAACCTGACCCATGGTTTATCAATTAACCCTGACCGCTTAATGAAGATCTGAAATTCTTCCAGCAAGTGTCAGTTTGGTAGAAGTGGATTTCATGATTCCATTTTCTGTAGAAAAACCCACTACATTAGTGATGTCAACAAACAAGCCTCCAAATAAAAATGAACCTGTGCCAGGACTGTAGACATTTGTGCTGCTCATCTGAAGTGTAATATATGGATGTGTTATACAGAGAGGTGTTACGTCTGTATTTTACCATTGTGTGTGCTGCTGAAATGAATGGTTCCAGTCAGATCAGTCAGATAAGTCTTGGAAAGCCAACAGCTATTGTCTCAGAAGGACTTAGACTCTTGGACAATGGCCAATGTGTCTGGGTTTCTGTTGAAGGCACCAGATATTTAGAAAACTGATAATGGATATCCGGCCAAGACTTCCTCTGCAGTTGGATTACAAACTTCATGATACGTCACATTTCACCAATGTCTATAGTTTCAGAGAGTTCCACCTCCATTTCTCTCCACACAGACCATTTAGCTGCATGCAACCAATGCCCACTTGTTACCAAAATCTTGTCCTTGACCTTGCCAACAGATTCAGCATTGATAAGCAGATATCTGGGTTAGGGTTACTGTTCCGCTGCAGTAAAAACACAGGTTTTTCCATTAATTTGAGTGGGGGTCTTCCATTCCGGCTGTGGTGGTGCAGGACGCAGCGGTGTCGACCAAAAAACGCTGGACCCAACTTTTGGGAAAACAGCCTGATCTCATGCTGCGGCCACCAATCAGACACTTGTATCAGTCAAACCTCCGGAGTCAGCCTGAAATGTCTCTGAACCTGAGCGTATTCAGTTGGATTCATGGACTAAAGTCAGATTTAGAAGCTGCTACATGAAAAAACAAAACCAGAACACTACAGGTATCAGAGTATCAGTCTGGCTTGCAATTTACACTGTAAAAAGCGACACAAAGACGTTTCAGAGAGAGAGAGCACATTGGTTGAGAGACATAGACATACTTGTATTATACAGTTATTTTCCTTCGTCTTCACCTTTCATTTGTCATCAGTCTACACATAAACAGGAACTGTACTCTATGTGCACATTAGTTACATGCTGTATGGGCCTTGTGATGATGAAGCTTCACAAAGCTGGTGGGTCTCTACAGTCTGCATGATATATAATGAAAATGAATCAACTGTGTCATCTTCACAGTAAAACATGAACCACTTATACAGACACATTACCTACACTGAGTCGTGGTTTTCCAAAGAGTTTGTCTTGTTTATTTGACTGTGATGCAAACTTGGCCGCAATGAAGATATGAATTTACTGGTAAAAAGGCTGGCTTCCACAAGTGGCTTCCATTATTCCATTTTCTGTAGAAAACCTACCACATTAGTGGTGTCAACAAACAAAAGTGAAACTGTGCCAGGGCTGTAGACATTTGTGCTGCTTGTCTGAAGGGTAATATATGGATCTTTTTTTATTTCATTTCATCTTACCATTGTGGGCAAATCATTTGTCTAAAAACATTTATGATTTGGATTTTGTGTTCCAGTATGCAACATCTTGTCTTGAGCCAATCACATGGTTGTTCAAGTGATGAACTGCATTGCTTATAGTTTGTTTTTTTAAAGATGCTAACAGATATTTCATACTATGTACAAAGCTTAGCACAGTAGAATCAGTGCTGTGTAAAGTTAACATAAAGCTCTATGTGCTTTCATGCTCTCAAAACTGTGTCAGTGTGTTGAGAAATACCAGTAAGTCAATTCCCGATTCTACTATCACGGCCTGGCAGGAGGATCTGAAATGAGTCACATCCTCTAACCTATGAGCAAAATTCCCTTTACAACCCAGACTTACACATCTGTCATGTACACTGCGGTCAAAGTTAAAGATCCTTGTGGTTGACTGATAAGTCACGCACACATGCATGTTAGTCAACTATGTTAAGAAATCCACAGCACTAAACTGGATTCAGACTCACTTTACTATGCAGGACCTTCTAATGAGCCTTGGCAGGAAATAAAAACATATAACATTCAAGTCTAAATAATACAATGAATGTAAAATCATTTTCCCAGCACCTATAAAGGCTAAATTCCATCAAGTTGCTATGGCCTCTGAAGCAAATCAGAGTCCTTTTAGTCAAAGTTTGAAATAAAACAGCCACAAAATGACAGAGACATGCACGGTGGGGTTTTGGCGTAAGTTGTAAAAATGGGGTATTACGTTAAAAATGGTGGGGCTGGATGAAAAGTCAGGGAATGACTGATATCAATGGGATAGATCGTCTGGAAACCATCAGTGTCTGAACAAACTTTCATGCTGATCAATCAAGCAGATATCGAGAAATTTAGATAAAAAATGCTACAAATCTTAGCATCGCTGCCCAGATGAAGTCCCATGGAGCTGCAGAAGACACACTCAAAGACTGAGCACATGAAATAAATGACAAACATCAGCATCTCAACTAATGAGCTGGTTTAGCTGCTAGGGTTGCAAAATTCTGGTAATTTTCTAAGTTGGAAACTTTCCATGGGAATTATGAAAAATTATGGGAATTAACAGAATTTATGGGAAAATAAACTGGGAATTTACAAAATTAAAAGCTTGTGGACTACATAATATGGTTCGATAAAATAACTTGATAAAGTTCAACTTACAAATAAATCTGCTGAAATGTAATTTCATCATATCATGTCTAGGGATGGGAATTGATAAGATTTTTATGATTCTAATTCCATGCACATGCGAAACTTGCGTAAGTTACGTGGCATAATTAGTCGTGCTTGCTAGAATCAAGCGTGTGTAACTTCTTGTGGAAGTTACGTGACGTAATTCGTGCTTTCTGGAATTGATAAGAGAATCGTTAGATAAACTGCCAAACGATTCCATGGAATTGAAACACACAGAACCAGTTCTCAACAAGAACCGATTCCCATCCCTAATCATGTCATGTTTTTTTTTTTTGTTTTTTTGTAAATTGTATTATTTTAGGGATGTCTGCTTATGACAAAACAAAATGCTTATATTTATGTTTGGATATGACACAGTTTGTTTTAATGACCCCAAATTTCTAATTAATTCCTATAAATTCCAGTTAATTCACATATATTTGCATAATTCCTATTGAGTTTCCAACTCCCATGTCCCATGGAAAGTTTCAAGAAAATTTCCAGAAATGTTCCAGCCTTTTGCAACCCTATTAGCTGCTTAGTCCTCAGAAGTCCTGAGACGTGAGGTCACACTATGAGGAACTGAATGCTTCATTCATTCTTTAGCAGCTAAGCTGAATTTACAGTTCCACACCTGAATCACCTACTCAGTATGTGTGTGTGAGAGTACTTTTCTACTTTTCTCCATATGAACGGTCAATGCTTACTGATCTCGCCATGCCTCTTCCTGTTTCTTTGTTGCTTTTCACTCGAGAGATAATGAATCTAATTTTAGTTTTTTATGACAGTCAGTGACTGTATCATTAATGTGCAGTATCAGCAGAAAGGTTTGGATTGTAAATTCTCTTTAGAACAGCAGCACTGTAGAGTTGTGGTTCACCCGTGAAACATTTCTTAAACAGATGAACCATTCTATTCGCTTAAAGTGACGCTGTTGGCTTCGGTCACTGACCACTAACCTGCACTGTGAATATAATTCACTGACAGGCTGCTGTTTGTTTATTGTGGCTCTCCTGCTTGAAGCAGTGTACGTTCAGCAGTAGGGTCCAGTTTCTGAGAGAGTTTAATGGAATATTTCTGACAGTTGGTGTACCTGGTGCTGGAGCTTCAGTACTGATCTCCCTACGAGTGTCTTTTGCATTATTTTGAAGTATTAACAATGAATTGTACTAATGAAGATAAAGGTCAGAAGGATTACATGTGATGAAGAGTAAGCAGATTGTATATTTCTAAAAATTGTCGCACAAAACCTGCCAAGTTTCACTATCACAATACAGAGTAGTGAGGACATTTCATACACTATTGGACAACCAAACACTTTGTTTGAAGCACAGTATGATAACTTACAATAAACAAAGGATTTGAAATGGACGTAGCTTCATATAGCATATAGCCGCCCCAACTATACATGAACTCCATTATTTGTTAAATTAGACCAGCCCTATGCTTTCAGATAAATATTGGTAAATATTAGTTGTGTCTCACAGCTCAATGCTGCCTGAGGCCACTGCTACATGTCCGGGCCTGTCTGCTGAGACATGAAGCAACCAGGATAAAATGTGCAAGCTACTGAAGCATTGAGTTCACACAATATCTCAACCACAAACTGTCATACTAGCCAACCTCCCAGTCAAGAATTCAATGGTAGCATGCTAGGCAAAATTTTAATTTTAAATTAAAATTTCTGTTTTTTTAGGATCCTGACATGCTAACAGGCACATTTAGAAGCTTTCCCAGTGCATGGTTGTTGTCCACTGGGTGTGTGATCTGTTTTCCCTCTGTGTTTCCCATCACCATCCTGTTACTTTATTACATTTCCACATGCAGAGGCCACACACCAGATCCAGAACTTGACCCCGGGGGTAGGGAGTTACTCCCAGGTTGTGCCACAGAGAGGAGGGGCAATGTGGGGTGTGGTCGAAATATCATCCTGAGTCTGTCCAAAACCCTGCTGCAACATTTTATACCAACTTTGCTGTCAACCTTACCCAGGTCAAGTGACTGGCTGTTAAACCCTCCATTTGTTTAGATGTTTAAGCAGTGTGCATGACATTGTAGCATGAAGCTAGAGAACTTGATGCTGCGATGCAACAACAATGCCTTTTCTTCCACATCTTCTGCACTGATCATCAACTGGTAAGAATGATAACTTTTTAACTGGAACACAGTTCACACTTACAGTATCGAAAAGGCCTCCGATACATCTTGAAATGTTGGATTGGATATCAGCGAGTACGGCAGTGTTATGTGATTTATTAGCCCCCATTCACCTTTTTTCCCCCAGGATGACCCACTCTACTCTGCCTCTGATTGGCTTACCCTGTTATTTATACCCTAACCCAGACCAATCTCACTCCTCATGCCTAAAATTAACCAGTCCAAACAAACAAAGGCAACGAGAACTTGCCAAACAGAGTAGACGAAGAAAAGAGTGAATCACATGCATTGTACTGCCACTGGGCACTGGCAAGTACTGTTTTAGGGCAGTGAGCAATCACAGGGTTAGTAGTATACAACTTTTATTATATAATAACATATTTTTAATGCACTTGTGTTGGATTGGACAAATTTAACAGCTGGCTAAAAATGAAGGCTAGCTAAGAATGAAGATGCTTTGGTTTGTCACTGTAAAATTAACATTGTTATAAAAATGACAGTTTGATGGTTTTAGCCAATGCTGCCATTGAAAATTGTGATGTGTGAGAAGGGAAAGCTTAACAGTGGGTGGCGATTATTAACAGTCAATTCCACCAAGAGCTATGAAGTATAAACCTGACCTCAGAAAACGTTACTCTCCTTTTAAAAAAAGTTCATGTGTCAGTGGTACCTGTTCATAATTGCTACACTTGAGTCAGATTGAACTCTGATGCTGTAAAAGCATGAGGGCTATTTAAGCATCTGACAAGCACTTCTGAGAGAATATACTAGCCCCTTAAATCAGTCCAGGCCGGGCTGTGAAGCATTGTACTCAGCTGGAAACAGCAGCTCTGAAAAATGAACCTCCTCACCCTGTCAGCCTCCACCATTCCTGAGCACTGCTCTGCTGCCTGATGGGATATCCTGCGAGTTGTGGTTTAACAGAGGAATATGATGGCAGCCATTTGGCTTCTTCCACATAAATGCCTATGTTTAGCTCCTAAAAGTGTGTCAAATGCATTCCATTTCCCCTTACATTGGGTGGGTGAGGCTGTTTTGCAGGGCGGTGTGTTATTCCGTGGAAAACTGACCACACAGCAGTGGAATCGCACACATGCACGAACACACATACGTGTTCTGTTGTCACAGCTATCAAAGCCTGAGCTCTGAGCCAAAGGCTACAGCACCTCAATAAAAGTACTGAAGAGCACCTCCCTGAAAATCAGACTCAGAATACTCTTCACGCTTAACCCCAATAATCTCCAACATAATTAATTTGCTTCAACTGCTGAACAAGTTCATGACTCTGAGAAAACTATTGCAGGTCCTTTAAGACCCATGACAGAGGAAGCTTTCAGCGCATCAGAGAACACTGCAGCTGGCTGAATTTATGCAACTCATGAGGAGAGGAGTTAGTATGTGTGTGAAATTTCACAAGTACCGCAATAAAGCTTTATAACCTGTTAATGGTCTTCTTGTAATAGGACCACTGCCAAATCCTTATAGCAGAAATATGGCTGCTGGCCAAATGGGGACAGTCTGAAGGTCTGATCGTGTCGTATTACGTTTATTACTCCTTCTGAATACTGTGCATGTATACTTTGTGTTGTATAGCAGAAACAGATTCTCTTTAATGCCCATGACTTAGAATGGGAAGTTATCAAAGCTCCAACATGTAAAGTCGTTCAGGTTAGCGCCTTGATATGTTTAGCCAAGCTTAGCGACAGCCAGGCTAGGTGTTTGCCTGTGTAATGGTGAACAGTACTGATACCTTTCTTTCTTTTAGAATTTCTTCCTTCTCAGTGTCAATGAAATGTCATTGGGCAACATTTCTGTGGTGTTGGGCAATGCCCTGTGCTCTGAAATAGATTCTGTGGTATAAAATGTGGCCTAGATTCCTCTGAACGGACACACTGTATGTATGCATTCCATATGTTTCCATAGGTTATGTCCATATGGCCATTTCTGGAAGTACATGTGCTGTGATATCACATTAGTAGGACTGTGCAGCCTATTCTTCTTGTAAATGAAAAGTCAGCAGCGTCCATTTCAACACCTTTAAAGAATTCTAGACCCACTTTTCTTGTTGTTCTTTGATACACTCTTCCTGCCATGGAGGCGATGCTGCGAGACACCAAACACAAATTTATGACATCACTGGCCAGAGCACCTGAACATCAAGCAAAACATTCAACCACTAAAACTAATTCTTCTGTTCAGGAATGCAAGTAAATAACCATAATTTGATATCGTAATCAAGAAATAACAATATGCTTTACTATTTTTTCAGTTTGAAAGTAATAATAATTACATTTCAGCATTAAAAATATCATTTTGGTTAAAGAGCTTTTACATACTGGTGTATTAACCATTACAGAAACATCAAAAATGATTTTGGTAATTACCAATGCTGTTCATTTAGGGCAGCTGTGGCATTAACATTATATTGGGTGGTGGTCTAATAAATTTGTTAAACACTGTAGATTAAACTCTCACTGGTGGGTTCGCAGAGTGACTGAACAGAACAGTTCCACTGGCCAGCGGTTTGAACAACACCAAACTGAGAAAAGTCCTGCCAAGATATCATCCACACATCAACTGTCCAATGTGTGGTAGAAGTCTTGACCATGTTTACTCTCCTTTCTAGAGTGTATGGAAGACCATTTCTTGTCCCTCGTTTCAGCAGATCATATCTCAGTTATGCTTCTGCCCATATGCAGAGAGCAAGTCAGTGTTGATACTGAGAAGTATATACATATAAATAGACTTTAATAAATCAGAAGCCCTAGGTTAACAGGGAGGTCTGTGCCAAACTTAAAGCATGGACTAATGCTTCCAGGAATTCCAGGTATGTGTTTCAGCACTAAGAGACAATACAGGAACAAAGTGGAGTCTACTACTACTTGTGACCTGGACTAACTATCAGAGACTACAACAGGAAAACCAGCAGAGCTGAAATAATGTCTACATGTCTCTGTGATGAACACCTTCATTGCCTGCTTCAACTTCCAGGCTGTGGACGGCCCTGAACAACAAAACAAACTTCTATAAGAGCCTATTTGCATAAAATTCAATATTATTACCCGAGCTTCTGCGAACACTAACTGTTTAGTAGCAATAGCCTCAGAATTGTGAATTCCTGACCTGTGACTCAGGTTTGAGGTAGACAGCACTGGTCTGATTTCGTCCCGACACTAAGCACTAAGCACATTAGCAGATTTCTGAGGAGATTGGAAAACCAGGATCTTGGCAGGTACCAGGAAAAATACTTCTCTCTTGCTTGTCCCGTGAAAAAGGACTGAGGGAAGACGATATGACGTGAGAGGACGGTGGTAATAGGTAGGGTTACAGTCCGAGAACCCTGAAAATGCCTGGCAGCAACTTCTGAACAGCAGTCTAATTACCACACAAACAATAGATGACACACCAGCCTGTGAGCTGGAAACACTCAGGGGCCAAAGAAAGCCGAGTCTCAGGTCACCACTTTCAAAACAACACAAGAGTCAAGTGAGTTTCTTGGCTTATCCATTCATATCACGCTCTGCGCTATGACAGTGCATCAGCATGGTGATTCAACGCTTATTACTTTGTTATCATAGCTAATTCCTCTGTTTCCAACAATGATGCTGAAACATTTCTTAAATCCAGTTTACTTTCACTAATCTGGGTCATTATTCCTGTCAACAGTACTCTATATGACTAGCTTTAACAAAAGGATCTTGAAAGGTCAACATGGGTTCTGTTTGAAAGCTTGTGTAACTTCTCAAACTAGAAAAGATGGGATGTGTAGATGTGTTAAAAGACAAACATGCAAGTCGTTATCCACCAAGGACACATAACTACAGTACAAATTAAATTTGATGAATAAATCTGTCTTTAATTATCGTATCATACTGATATGGAGTGTGTAGCACAGGAACAATCTGGTAATAATGGGTTTGTTTGTAAAAACAAAATCTTATATCTCAGTTCATGCTTTGGCTCATCTTATCACAGAAAAATCTACCTGTGGTCAAGACTGTGATGAGATGGACCTACAAGCAAAGCTGGAATTACAGTCCTGGTTTAACTGCACTGGACGCTGTGACTACAGACCTGGATGAACTCATCAACACTGCGATCTTGTATCAGCCTTTGTGAGGACGTGTGCTGACAAAAACGTTCAGCACGAACCCTTCTTTTCCAAGAGACCTACAGAAATGTATATTACCCTGCACAACCAGGCCAGAGACACACCGACAAAGAGAAGCAAAGAGGAAGAGAAGCAGAAAAACAGGTTTCCAGAAGACCCTGCATCAGGTCTGCAAGACATCACCAGCTACAGGACACCATCCCCCCTACACTGTGGACAACCATCAACTGGCCGATGACCTGAACATGTTTTACTGGAGGTTGGATAAACCATACTGATCAAAAAGGCACCAGGCCCAGACAGCGACTCACCCTTTCTTGGAGCAGTCTAGTGATGTCCTCCTGCTTCAGACCCTTCACAAACATCTTGGCCCTCCATCACAGCGCACAATGGTGTTTAGAAGCAGGGATCCCACCATAGTGCCGTAAAGAACATCTCCCATTATGCCACCTTTGTTTCTTTACACTCCGCCAAACAAACAATCCGGAAGCAAAAGAGGGGCTTTTGGTACCTCTACTTCAGTACCCCCTCATCGTCATAGCGACACTTCCCATGGGAGCTTTACTTTGGTCTTGAGAAGCTGCAGCCTTTAGCGACGTTCAGACACGGTCAGGCAAACTGGACGCTGGCGGCATTTTTCAATTCATTTCAGCAGGGTTCGTGTGTTGCCACAAAAATCATCGCAGAAGTTGAGAAGAAGTTTAATTTGATTTGTGTCTGATGATTAGAGTGAGGTCCTGGCAGAGTGAGAGCGAGAGTGAGCACCGGCCTCGATAAAGCTGTCATTAATCAGAGAAATAAAAAGTTATTTCCTGATTGTTTCACAGCGGTTACATTCAGCAGGTATAGACACACCCACAGCAACCTACCTCAGCTCCCCTCACCCCCCACCACTGCACTCCCCCACCACCGGTTGCCGGTTTCCCTGTCCCTGTCTGAACGTGGCCTCTATTCACTGTCAAACTGCCAGATCTCCGCTTTCATTCCCACTTTCCCACTGACTACAGGCCTGTTGCCTGACCTCTGTGGCCATGAAATCCTTCCAGAGACTGGTGTGGACCTAAGTGAAGCAAATCCTGTCTAATGGACAAACAGGTCACGAGACGATACAGTTATGGGACTGCGCTACATCACAACACCTGGACTCCCCAGGGACCTACGCAACGATCCTGTTTCTGGACCAGTTTGGCATTCAATACATCATCCCAGAGGTCCTCCACCCCAAACCCACCCTGCTCCATGCACCAGCCCCCACCTGTCATTGAATTACAAACTTCCTGACAGTAGATGAGGCTTGGGAAAATTACATCCAGCACCTGTGCCCCCCAGGGATGCGTGCTCTTCCCACAGCTCTGTTCCCTCTACACCTCAGGAGATCCGTGCGTTTGGGACGATTCAGACTAAATCAGGCTCTGTGCTGAAAACAACAGTCCTCCTATTCATTTGAATTGGGGTTGATGGCTTACACTCAGTGATGGCTGCTGCAGGGAATGCCAAAGAAAAAAGAATCAAACTTTTTGAGAGACATGATATGACCCGAGGTCTTGCTGCAGTGGCAATTCCAACAATCAACCTGTCGAACTGCTCGACAGTCGCCCTGGGATCCAGGAGCAGTTCATGGACTACACTCTGATACTCTCACCTTTGTGTCTTTGCTTGGTTTATATCATGTACCCAGCTTCTGTGTCTGTGTTTTTTATTGTTTTAAAGCAGTTACATGCAGAACAGATAAACACGCCACCACCCAACCCCACACACTGCTACACCAGCCTGTGGTTAATCACTGCAACGCCCTGATTACCGCGCCCTGGTCTGAATATGTCGTCCTGAAGTCTGTAGACGACACAACTGTCATCTGCCTCATCCGGAACAATGAGGAGCCCCCCCCCCGCCCAATCACTCGCTATGACCATACTCAACAGCACTGTGTTTGTGTCTGTGAAAGGCTTCAGGGTTCTGGGATGCACAACCTGCCAGGACCTAAGTAACCATCCAATATCAACACAATCATCAAAAAGGCCCAGCAGAGGATGTAGTCCCTCTGCCAGAAAAAAAAAAAAAATCACTGGTGTCAACATGCCCTCATTATACATGTCCACTGTCAGGAAACAGGCAGGAAACGACTCTGCCGACCCATCACATCCTGGACACGACCTGTTCCAACTTCTCCACAGATCAGTTTCTGTTCACAGATCATCACTCTGTGTGTCACTCACTGTGTCAATGATCAAAACCATGCGCCAAGATACAGATGATACAGTACATTTACAGTTTAATACACACATTTAGATATGATCCATCACTGTCTGATATACTGTACATCCAACACACTGCATACAGACATACTGTACATAACCATCCACAACTGTTTACAATGTACAGATAACACTTGTATTAACACTGTATTTACATATATTTTAATATATCTACTTGTATGTATGGAATATGTCTATGTTTATTTAGCTCTGTAGTCCTCCAGCTCCACAGTATTCTCTGGATGTGTCCACACACTGTGACCGTGATGCCGTCGCTCTCTCAGGGGCTGACCAAACACTGACGTCGCACAACAGGTGGTTATGATAACTTGAACAACACGTCCCGCAGGATTCCTCGCGCATAATGTCGCTTTATTATTGACTGTGCAACAAGAAATATTGGCCACACGTCTGCGAGACTCGCTCACTCAACACACAGAGCCAAACGTGAGTCTCGGAGGTTAACAGTCGACAAAAACACGGTACCACCGGCGCAGGAACGTCAACACAAAGAGGGCTAACTTTAACGGTACGTACCTCTCACGGAGTGAGTGTTGTCCCGGTGTGGAAAAACAAAATGCGGCTTCTCCAATGACTTGTTGAATATGTCAGTTTCATCATATGTCCATGTCGAGGGAGCTTCGTGTGTAACAAGCTGTGACAGTTAATGAGTATTTCTTAAAGTTTCGAGTGAGGAAAACAACTGAGTGTGTGCTAAGCCGGCTGCCTCCATGCTCCTGAACTCTGTGAGGAGTTCTCTGGCTGCGTCCTTCTCTTTGTGTGAAACACGCCATAAGGAGATACGACTTCCTTTTATGCTTTTCAAAATAAAATGCAAGTCACTGTGCAGCGGCCTAGCTGAGGGTAAAGAAAAAAATAGATAAATAAAACTAAACTTTCGCACATGTGTTGTTCCCACTAAAAGCTCATAACATTTTAATTATACTACCATATACCTTGGGGTAAGATTATTTTTTGAATAATAGCTTCCATCCTGTAGTAAACGTGTACAGAGTACGTGTACAGAGTACAGAGTACCCAATTGAACATAATGAGTTCAGCATAGTGAGTATAGACAGTAGAACACTACAATTTTACAAAAATATTTCCAAATGCTGTAGTTTTATAGTCTTTCATATTTGTTTCATGACATTTAAGCGTCAAACTCCGTGCTTTTAATTTAAGGATGAAGCCGCACTACTTCCGCTTGATTTCGTCGTCTTATCGTCTAACTTGACGCCGCTGCCTCCTTCCCCCTCCAAATCTCAGCCAAAGACACAAAAACAAACTGTGCATTAACTTTCACATCACGTGTCCCATCTGGGAACATGTTATAGGCCCCTGCAGAGGCTGAGGGTTTACCTCCAGCTCAGAGCAACAACAACATGCAGAGATTCACTTCACAGAACATAACTCGGCTGAAAGCGGCTGAATAAGACATGTAAAGGTCAAAATAATGACAAAGCAACAAACCTGAACCTGATAAAGGCAATACAACTCTCTGTTACTGAATGTTTGTGTTTATGAGTGATCACACAACTTAACATAAAATATATATACAATGGTCTAATGTAGGATTTATTATTATTATTATTATTATTATTATTATTATTATTATTACAGCAAAGGTACATTCATTGCACATACAACACCTCACTACAGAAGCCCATAGTGGTCATACATTTTATGTTCTCTCATGACAAACAGTTCATGTCATTAGTTTTCTCGAGTTATTTATGTCATCATGTCAAAATAACAGATGTTTTCCAAAAATAACAGGATAATTTTCTCAAGATCTTGAGATACACACAGTGTAAGTACACAGGTAGCATAAATAATTTATATGAATGACATAAGGGGGCAGATTGTTCCCTGATGCTGTGTTTCATGTCTTGTGGCATAGGTATGTCCCAGCTGGCTCCAGGTACCCTAAATCAGCTGCAACATTAACAACAAGAACAATAAACATAACAGTTTTATCACATGCTGCATGTTATTTTTGTCATTTCTCCATGCAGCTTTAAAATCTAGCATTATTATCAGAAGTGGAAAGAGGAACAGAAAAAATAGATTTGCTGTGGAAGAAACTTATTCATGCTTCATAGTTGAAAGCTTCTGCTGGGTCGAGTCACTGGGTTGAAACAGACTGCATTTAGCTTCATGCATGTCATGCTTTTCTCATGAGATGACATCACACAGCTCAAAGGCAGTGTCCATATTATGATGGAGTTGCTAACTGTAGCCGTATGCATGTACCGCCTTCAGCTCCTGTGTCATTCACAGACTCCTGCATCTGCAGGTGTAGAAAACATGCTGCCTTCATGGTGCTCATGTCTTCACAGGGGCATTTAGCGATAACTATGTCTGACATCAGAATACAGGCATTTTGACTCGTCATGGTAGGAAAAGCTCAGGTGTGACCAACATTAACAATGGCTCTGTTTATGTTCATGTATTCATCTGGTGCATGCTTTCATCCATAGCGACATGACACACGGTCCAAACCACAATAATTCAGTTCAGGTGTGAGCCATGACAGTGACAGTGAATCAGCATGCACAATGTCTGAAACTGAAGCAGCTAAATGGAATTCATCCATCCTTTTATTATGTACGTCAAAGTGAAAAAGGCTTCTTCTTCTACACCAGGGCAACAAATGAAGCACAAGGTGATGTGAATGATCATAAATACTATTTCCTGGGTATTTCCTGGTGAAGCATGAAATGATGGTTTTAATGTTTCCTGACTCAGAAAAGAAATCACACATTAAAATGAGTTCAGCTTGGTTTATAATTGGAAACACATTTACAGTGAACAGCTCCTTCACTCTGAAATTAAGAACTGAAACTGAACTAAAACAAAAAGTGATCAATCATCAGAAAATGATCAACACATTAAAGTAAGAATATTAGAACATCAGCATATTATAAAGACATTTTACAACATTTTACATGGTGTAACAGTCTTTTTCCTACCTAGTCAACTCAACCTGTGTATGTCCTGTATGTAGTGTGTGTAAGGCTATAACCACCATGTATGTTAATTTTTTTTAAATATACATTGTGTTTTTTTTTACTAATCTCTCACCCCCCTCAACAAACATGTGATTAATGCCTCAAAATGAGCACAGATGACAAGCTAGCTACCTGACGTGTGCTCTCTGTAAATGGTGTAATACTGACATGAAGTAATCTGCAGCTATACCTATCTGCTGTGTAAATGTACGAACAATAAAAGTAATAAATAATAGTTTTCTTTAGTGAGACAGTTACTCTTCACATCTGAAAGACAAAGAAACGCTCTGAAGGTAAATACTGATAACATGACGTGGCATGATGAGTAGTGCTGGCATCAGGTTACTGTGTACCTTTCCTGACATCTGACATAAATAATCTAACCAGACAAAATGTAAAAGAATCCACAAAGCATATAAAAATATTAACAAATGACGACTCAGCTCTTCTCGTCTGTGGCTCATTTGAATGTGTTCATGAAAACGACACACACTCTTCAATTTCAAATACTGTTCAACATGACGGTCTGTCTTAAGGCAGAGGATGACAAGACCTCAGGAGGCTGGGACAAATGCTTTGATCTGGTCGCCCCCTACAGTACAAACTGTGAACACCCGCTGTAAAAACTTACTGTTAGACAACCCTTGCTAGACTTACAAAGCAGCATGAGGGGAGAAAAAAAAGGGGAGAAAATGATGGTGTACAAGAAGTGAAACAATTTAACTAACAGAAAAACTCATACGTTTGCTCATTTCAGGACACCGTATCTGTTTAAAAACAGCTGTGGCTGATGTGCACTGACCCATATTTTAAAAAGAACATTTGCCTCTTTCATTAAGTTTTCCCGTGAGGCTCCAAAAGGCACCACTGCCTGGTTTCCTTTCACTTGACAAAATGTCTCCACGGTCGGCCCTTTAAAGGACCCATTTGCTCTATTAATACATTAATACCAGAATGTACAGAAAATAATAATAATATTGTCCTCATAACAGCAATCTGTTCATGCACAGTGGACATACGTGGAAACCTGAATGTTTAGGTACGTCAGGATAACGGATAATAAGACGTGTGCAGCTCGGGTTAAACTTAGTCAGTTCCCTCAGAATCTGGAAACTCCACGGGAGGTTTGCAGCAGCGACGGCCGGTCCCTCCCTGTCTGAACGGAGCAAAGCGCAGCCATTTCTTCACCACGTCAGCGAACTGGTGATGCGTGGCCTCCTTTCCCACCGGTGTTCGTTTCAGAGCGCCTAGGAGGAGAAGCTGGAGATTATTCTTTGTACAGCCGACGGTTGATCTGGACATGCTCTGTGTGAAAAGTACCTCTGTGCAGTAGGTGCTCATCATATGTAGTATTGTAGGTTTTTAAAGGCTGGTGATGTTCTGATTTTTGATCAACAAAAGACCAAAACCCACCACATGTTAGTCCTTCAATACTTTCCATCAATAGTCCATCTCTCAGTTTTTTCGGACATCACTACTCTGTCTCAGCTCTCACATTTAAGCTCCTTGGTTCCTTCTGAGGACAGACATCTTTAAAGATTTTTTTTTGTCTTTCCAAGCTTTATTAGATAGAGACAGCTGAAGAGTGACAGGAAATGTGTGGGGAGAGAGATAGGGAATGACATGCGGGAAAGGGCCACAGGTCGGGACTCGATCCCGGGCCAGCCGCAGCAATCCTTCGCATATGGGGCGGCCGCTCTACTGACTGAGCTAAGCACCGCCCCAGGACAGACATCTTTAAAAATGGTTCACAAATATATTGTTTAATTTAAAAAGGCTTAGAAGCATCGTTTGCAGATTACACCACAGCTCAGACACAGGATGAACTCAAGTTTGATTGAAAAGTGTTCCAAATGTCAAGTAGAGGTAGGAAGCTATAGGCACCACATGTGGATATGTATCCAATATTTAGTACTTGGGTAAAATTGTTAGCAAACTTAATTTGATTTTTAACGTCCAGCTTGTTGATCCTCAGGTTCTGCCCAGTCATCATATCAAAGACGGCTGCTCAGATGGATTGATAATGCTCCACCTACAGTTGGGGGTTGGCACAAAGTGATATTTGACTTACTACCAATGGGATACCTACCATACAGATTCAAATGTAAGATGGGTGATTTTTTTAGGATCTGGACCCCTTTCTTCAAATATGCTGATAAAAGACTCACAACTATTGTATTAAAAGGGATGATAGATGGCAATGAGGAAAACTGGTTAACTGAAGTTTTTGGGTCATAAGGTTGGACATTAATTTACTTATACTTTACTTTTACTTAATTCATTTATTATTATTTTTAATAAAAAAAAAACATAGCATTTTCTTTCAAAATTAATATTGTTGTTATTTTCTTTGTTACTCTTCTTTCTTTCCAGATATGTATTTGCTTTGGAAAAGAAACACTGGGGACTACTTTCAGCGGTGGATTAATCCACATTTGGTCTTTTAGTGATTATTTCTGGTAGCTGTGTCAGTGACAGCTATGTGTGAGACTGAGTCAGAATAAACTCCTGTGTGCGTGTGTGTGTGTGTGTGTGTCTGTATGCGTTCATGGTAATAAAAGAACATGATGTGTTTCTGGACATCTGCTCTAATGCACAGAGGAAGAAGATATATCAGGCTCTGACTCATGTAGCCGCACATTCAGTGTTGGTTTTGGTGTTTTTGTGGGATCTGTGTCTTCCTTTGCTTTCTGTGACACTTCAGTAAAGTTTATCTTGTCATACATTTAGCTGTTTCAAGCAGCACGTGCACTTACGGAAGAGGACTCCTTGGAGTCGAGTGTTCCTGAAGCTTCTCTTCTGTCCACGGCCCACCCAGTTGAGTTCAGAACCAACAGCAAATGAAAGCACAGCTTGCATAAGACGTCTCACCGCGTCATCAACAGTAGCCCCGCCCATCCGTGACAGGTAAGACACCTTGAGTTGGGACAAGGTATGACATCAGTTTCACAGCAAGCAACTCAATGGACATGGAGTAAACAGCTTCACTTTAACTACCATTCTCCTCTGTATCCCTGCGTCCTCCAGGTGCCTCTCCATCTCATCCAGCTGCTCGAGGGTCCTCAGGGGGAGGTCCACGTCTAGAGCCTCCACGTCCTCTTCCTCGTAGGCAGCCTGGCCATGCAGCTGGGCCTGAAGATCCCTCAGCACTGCCCACTGCCTCTGCTGCTCCTCTTTGATTTCCACCAGGAGGGCAATGATCTTCCGCTGAGCAGCAGTCTCTAGAGGGGAAGAGGTGGAGAGAAGCTGAGTGTGACGATGAGGATGAAGACTATGATTCAAGTTCAGTGAACAAAAAAGTCCATATCCAGAGCCAGCATTTAGTTTGCCTGTGAATTCATTCATTCATTAAGTTTAGTAACTAAAATATCATAAAGTTATTACAGCTACAAAATGATTAAAGCCAGAATTCAATTTTATTATATAAAGTCATTGAATGTCAAAAATGTCAGATATGAGTTCACAGCTCTTCAGTGTTAATTATATTATATTATACTAATTAAATGATCATGATCTGTGACAGAGACCTTTAGTATTACAACATCTGATTTGTCATTAATTCAGGTTTAGTTGTTATTTATTACTAGGTGTTTTTGAATGTATTAGTAAATATGTTCAAAATAATCCTGTCAACAGTTTTTACACAACACCTGATACTAGTAACTAAAATAAATAAACTATATTATATAAACTATAAATTTAAAAAATGACTGGTGACTGCAGGTTAAAATAACTATTCATTAATAAATGGAATTAATAATCTGAATATAGGATAGAGTGAACGCAGTAAAAACAATAACAAATGTACCTCACTGCACTGATGCTCACGCGCATTTTGCGGTATTAAGTTGACTTATTTAAAATAAAATAAATAAATATAAGTTTAGTTGCTAACACAAACTTTCTCCTCCATCTTCCTGACAGGGCACACACTCTGCTCCAGGTGCAGTCAGGCAGTCTTACCTGTGGATGTGGCTGAAATGAATCTGTCCGCGGCTTCGGAGCTGCCGGCGGAGGAGAGCTGCGGCTCCACGCAGAAGCTCATGTCCCCTCTCTGCGACTCGTCTTTGAACTCTTCCCCCGAGCGTCTGGAAACGTGTTCGGCCAGGCTGTGCATCTCATCGGACACAGCAGACAGCCTCTGCTGGAGCGTTTCCAGAGCAATGTCCGCCATATGTTTGTTCACATAACCGTCCATTCGCCGGTGCACCGACCAGTCGTGATTGTCTTCACTAACATGCTCCATTGAAGTTTTTACAAACTGTCAACCGACGAAACGTTCCCGAAAACCTTCCTGAACCTTTTAAAAACGTTTCTTCGCTCACTTAGCGACAGGGAAGGAGCGGAAGTTGTAATAAAGCAGAGCCTACCAGCCCCTGATATCACGTTGCGCAAACGTCACCGAAATGTTAAAAGAACATTGGGGGCGGCTACAAAACTACATTTCCCAGAAGGCAAGAGCCTCCTACATCCGCGGCAAATTTTGCCTGAACCGTCTGTCCAACCTGGATAGGGACAGAGCGCCCGCGGACAACACTACGAGTTAAATAAGACAGGTATAGACTGCGTATTAATTATCTCTTTAATTTACTAATATATATTCATTTTCCTATACATATTTCTGTATCATGATGCAATTGAATGTTATTAGACTACATGATTCAAGTCGTTCTTAAATTGTTTTATACATTCAGAATTAGTTCTTTTTTGTTTCGTTAGTCGTTTTTTTCT
Source organism: Protonibea diacanthus (assembly GCA_028641955.1). Lineage (NCBI taxonomy): Eukaryota > Metazoa > Chordata > Actinopteri > Sciaenidae > Protonibea > Protonibea diacanthus. The sequence goes on from CM053989.1 coordinate 22,814,100, forward strand.
CAGCAGCCATTTTGACACGTAGTAGTAAACACAGGTGATACTAATTAAGGTCCCGTTCCATTAGGGTCAAACAGTGTTGCTGTGGTGCATGTTAGTTCACTGGAAAGGCTCTGCTGCAATAAATGGAACAGAACCTTAATTAGTAAACACCTGTATAATTCAAACTGTAGGCCTGCTCAGTAGCTAAGTAGATTCCAGTGTAATCTATACTTACATTACTTATATGTAAGAGTAAAATCCACCCCTGGTTGTAAATTAGCATGCTTTATACTGACGTTCATTAACGTGTTCTGTTCCTTTTAAATAAAATAATATAAATACAAACGTTCCATGTCCTGTACACCACTTTGGAATTTACTGATGTTTCCAGCGCCTCTGACTTCCAAAGTTGTGGAGTTGAATATATAAAAATAAACCTATTTGTAATAATTTGTCATAAAAGAGCACATATATTAAACACAGTTCTCACCTGTAAGAATCTGACCACAACAAATATTCTGAAGTGAAGGTCACCTTTATTAGCGAAGAGATTTGTCCAGATATAAAAACATTTACAGAACAAAAACAGGACGTCACAGAGAGAGCAACAAAACAGGAAGTCTTCAGGAAAGAACACAAGACATGCAGAAACAAAAATATAAGTACGATAATACAGTAAGAACAAACACCATTTCAGTACATATCACTGTATGAATGAAGCTTCATGTCAACTAAACTTTAGATGATTTCTTCTTCTGGCGGAGAGGAGACTGCACGTTCCACTGCCTCAGTCCAGGAGCTCTGAAACAGAAGAGAGCTGAGTTTGAAATCACATCTTCTCCACAGAAACCTCCTAAAAACTTTACTAAACACAGACATGCTACAGTATAATACAGTACAAGCTTCACCATTTAAATGAACAATTAAAACATAACAGAACTATCTAAATGGTAAAATGGACTGTACTTATATAGCGCCTTTCTAGTCTTCCGACCACTGAAAGCGCTTTTACAGGACATATCTCATTCACCCATTCACACACATTCATACACTGATGGCATTGGCTGCCATGCAAGGTGCCAACTGCTCATCAGTTTGAGGAGCTAACCATTCATACACAATCACACACCGATGGCACAGCCTTCGGGAGCAATTTGGGGTTCAGTATCTTGCCCAAGGACACTTCGACATGCAGACTGGAGGGGATCGAACCGGGGATCGAACCACCGATCATCTGATTAGTGGACGACTCTGCTCCGAGCCACAGCCGCCCCAGCTGTCTAAGACTAGCTAACAAAGGCAGTTCTCCATCGAAGGGCCCAACTCAAAAAAGTAAAATGTCAATGACCAACATCAGTGCTGAGAGCATCCCTGTACTGAGGTGGAGGCAGAAGTCTCAGAAAAATGTATCCAGACATGGACAAATCAAACCAAAGTGACCTGCATGAGGAGATAGAATCTAATACAGAAACACATTATAAACAGTCATCTCCAATAGGTACAGTAACACGCCTTAACACTACATAAGAGCGGGTGTTGTGTGGAAATGATTGTGTAACATTGTACAGGAACAATAAATACAGCAGAAGAGAGTAACAATATAGATATACTGCATACCTAGAAGACCTGAGTAGTAGTGAAATGGATGTACTGTTAAACTTCAAGTGTCCAGTACTGCTGTTAGTGGAAAATCAAAAGCCAGGCAAGAAGGATGCACAGTCACTACTTGCACAATATTGCACCTCCACAACACCGTATGGAGGCAACGACAGAAGGTGTGCACTTACTTCTGCTCGTTTGACCGCACATGAAGAACACTGCTCTCCCTGACAGCACCTGTGAGGACACAGCAGATGAATTCACTAAATTTGTATCTCACAGTTTGATTTGAGGTTGATGTCTCACATGCAAAGACAGCAGCAGTCTGAACTCCTGATGAGACTGAGTGAGAGGTCAGAGTGTCTTACTTGTTCCTAGGTCGCTGAAGATCGCACTGAGTCCCTCGTCAAAAGTTAAGTTGATGTTGACACCTGGATTAGAGGGAGGAGGACCGATGGACAGGTGAGGGTGTGAAGGGAAAACTACAAATGATTGTTTTTATATTTCTGTTTGAACAGATGAAGCAAACGAGATCAGATATTCATCTGAACATCTTTCATTTTTAGGCCACTGAGAGGCCTTTGATATATAATACAATACAATTTTATTGAGGCACCACAGTCAAAACTTCCCTAAAGCATATAAAAAAATTAGCACAACTGTAAACATCTACAGCAGAAGAAAACATAGCCATTAATGCAGCAGTAATATTTATCCAGAATCATCAGTTATAATAGTAAAACACTGACAGGGAACATATTACTGCATAATGGCTAAAGGTGCAGTGTGTAGGATTTAGTGCTATCTAGTGGCGTAGTTACAGATTGCAATCCCCTCTCCTTAACCTCTGTCCTTCCTAGTGTGAAAGAGAGTCCACTGTTATTGCAAAAAAAACAAAAAAAACAATAATAATAATAAATAAAAATAACGACAGGCCCCCCTTTGTTACTCTAGAAACATGGTGGTTCAAACATGTTGAAAGACCTGCAGTGTCTGTAGAGATAAAAGTCTTCTTCTAAAGTAACAAAAGCATAATGATTATAAAACATACTGATCATACACTAATCTTCCACCTCAGGTTAGCTAGTTAGCTCCTGCCAGCTAGTTTTCGCTTGTGAGTTTATTCTGCTTCTATGCCAGTAACACACTTGTTCTGGACACTTATGTATGACAGCCTGGGTTAAATACAAGGTGTGTGATATGCTGTGTGTTCAGGCGGTGTGGATCGGTACCTTTTGGTGTGCTGATGGCTCGGTCATTCACAGCTCCTTTAGGCATCACTGGAAACAAAGTCACACCAGAGAAACAGTCGGTCAGGACAGAGCGCTGTCACAGACTAGATCATATATGAAAACTCTTCATGGTAATCAGACTGATATCAAATCATTCTATTGCACTATTACACACTAAAATGCAGCATTAAGAAAAGTAATTTTCCTAACCGTCTACATTTTCCAATAAATTATAGAAGATTTAAGAAAACACATGAACTTAAATAAACATGAAAACTGCAAAACCTGATATTTACAGCAGACATCATCACCACTACCTACATTCCACAAACTTAACACAGTAACACATAACACATAGTTCAGTATTCACTTGGTGTGGGGTGGTGAGTCCACATGGCAAATGAAAAAACAATGCTCTGTTTTGAACTTGTAGTCTAATTCATGTTATTTTAAATGATAAAATCTCCTCTTCCTCCTCTAGAGAATTAATGTGACTCTTCCTCTTCATTTGGGCTGTGAAACTGTGACTTTGTGTCTAAATGATCACAGAGTAAGACTATTACTAGTACCTGTTCCTTCCAGAGCCATTGACTTAGACTGGACATATTCCCCCTGCCTGGATCTGTGCACACGCCTGAAAGAACATACACACACACACACACACACACACACACACACACACACACAGAATGTATTTTTACCCTCACTGATGAATGTAAATCATTGAATACTACTGGTGACCTAGTAGTAATGCCTGACTGTGTTCTTCCTGCAGCTGAACTGTGAACTAGCCAATAAATGCCTAATAATAATAATAATAATAATAATAATAATAATAACAACAATAACAATAATAATTCTAATAATACAACTAATATTAAAAATGAGACCAAGAAAACAATGAAGGAGACGACAAAGAAGAAGAACAACAATGAAACAAAACAAAAAAAACTTGCTTTCTTCCTTCAATTAATTTCTTTGCTACGTACAAGCTGAGCTAACCAGCTAAGTACAACAATGGTTCAATGGTTCAGTCTGTAATGTGTGCTCTCTTTGGGACACAGGAAGTTGGACTCTGTGACTGACTTGGGAACAGGAGTGATCGACAGAAACGTTACCCCTCAGTGTATGTCAGCCTGGCAGACTGTGGGTTTGGATGTCGTGGCTGTGGTGTGGCGAAGACAAACGGGAGGAGGGGCCTGGACTTAACGGGAGAGTTCTGGATGGAGCGCTGAGGAGAGAGCAGAATAACTCTGACACCTTCACTGACTGTGGGGAATTCCAATTCCACTCATTATTAATGATTAAACCATTACCTGATTCATTTTCAGTTTATTGACTAATCATTTCAACTGTGATCATTTTATTTCAACTTATAAGACAGTCAAAGGTAAAAATCATATCTTAGTATTTACAAAATCCTTTCATTGTTGATGTTTTTATGATTACCTGTAAAACTGTAAACTTCAAAACTGTGAATAATTATAATGTAATTCTTTATTTATTAATTCAATCACAACCATCATTATAAAAGCAACCCAAATGCTGACAGTTATTCCATACACACAGTGTTACCTGTCAGTGATGTGTGTGAGTGTGTGCTGTGTTCTGACCTGTGCAGTGGGAGTCCTGGCGTCTCCTGTCAGGCTGCAGTGCTCCATCTGTACCTCCATCTGTTCCGCCATCTTTCTCTCCTTCTCAGCCGTCTTCAGAGCAAACTCCACCTCAGCCGCCAGCAGCTCGTCTCCAGAGAAAAACTCCTTCACCTCGTTGCGGTAATCTTGCATGGTCACCTGAAGGGACATCGTGTCACGCATGTGTCACACACTGCTTTGGTCGGTGCAGCCTTATCTTCAAGAGGACTTTCTCTTTCCCTCATTTTTAGTGACTCCACTTTCCCTAACCTGTCAGATCTACTTCTACTTTTTTCACCCTTGTGATGTCATGTCGTCACGCTGCACACCAATGGATAACTCAATTAATAAAATGAGTACACAGAGAGTCTGCATGTCTCACCTGGAGGTAAGCCATGAGGTCTCTGAGGACAGGAGAGCGTTTCTGCTCCAGCAGGCTCTTCAGGCTGATGATGAGAGGAACTGTGTTCTCTATGAAGACCTTCTTCTGGACCTGTGGATCACAGCAGGAAGCTGAGACGAGTCTCCTGAAACTTCTGATACGATTTAACCTATCTTCAGACTCATGTTGTACCTGCGGCCTCATGTTGACTACAGTAACTTGGCTAACATTGCTCACCTGTGACACCACCTTCTTCTGTGCGGCCTGCAGGACAGCCTTGGCCATGGTGGCCATGTTCTCCTCCTCTGGTTCCTCCCCTGCGGCACCTCCGGCTGCACTAGATACGGCCTGCAGCTTCATCTCCTTCAGACTCAAGATGCTGAAGGTCTCTGACAAAATTTCAGCTCCTTCTGCATCTAGAGGGAGCTCCTCGTCTGCAAAGCATGCTGGGATGAGGAAAAGGTAAGAGAGGTCATTTTTTTTCCTGCTCTAGGCCAAATTGGTGCTTGTTAACGGTCAAGAAATCACCAAGAAAAACAAAGATATTTACTATTAAACGCCTGTTAATGAAGAAGTTCATTTTATTTTTCAAGTCACCACCAGAGAAAAACCACACCAGCCACTGGTGGTGCTTCTACGTACATCTCAGTCCACACACACACACACACACACGCACACACGCGCACACACACAGACCTAAGACGGTCTGGTTGATCTTGTTGGTGATGTTGAAGCGCTGCGCGTCTGTGAACTGCTCCAACAGGAAACGGTAGATCCGAAACCGCTTGTCACGATGCTGAGATCCTCTCAGGGAGAACCGAACCTTCTCTCTGCATAGATTTAAAAATATGTCAATGTATGAACAATAAACGTTACAAATAAGTCTTGCGTGTACTGTTACTGTTCAGTTTATCTGTCTAGATAAAACGTGAACGCAAGTATCATCTTTGAACGATGAAATTGAGTTTCTGACCTCTCACTTTGGGGGAACTTGTTGTAGGACTTGTGTTTGTTGTAGGAGTTGAAGTGGAAGATGCACTCTATGAAGTGCTGGCTGAACATTTCAGGGCTCTTCTTCAGCAGCAGGTGGAGCAGGCAATATTCACACAGACTGGGAAAGAAACAGACACTTTAGACCACGAGATCCACACTGTGTGTATGTGTGTGTGTGAGAACAACTAATATGCGATCTTTGTCTCAGACATTACAGCGTTACAGAAATTGGTACACAGTGTCATGAACTTTCAGTCTATGCTCAGTGTAATTCACCTGGCGATGGCAGGGACTTGGTCGACCAGCGCCACCATGAAGCGAAAGAAGAGGGAGCCCTTCCATTTCACAAATTCCTCCTAGAGGAAATTAGAGACAGACATTGAAAACTCATCCTGCTGAAAGAACAGAATCTTTTCACACCTAACTCTGTGAATTAAGGTTTTATTTTGACCAAACTAGAGTTGGTGATTTACTAAAGACTTACTGACTTTATTTTGTTTGTTGGAAACGTGCAAGAACATTTCCTTTCATGACAGGTTGTGAGTTTCGTTTATTAAATCATCTCCTGGCTGAATCTATCTTACTATCTTGTTCCGATATCCTTTTTATTAACCTACAATGAATAATCACCTACATTTTCAAACTGGAGTCTAGGTGTAGAATGTGTAGAGCAGGTCTCACCTGGAGCAGGTTGGTCAGCATGATGAGAGTCTGCTCCCTGATGACTGCTTCACTGTCTCGCAGACAGGCGGAGATGTTGGGGATGTAGTTATCCACAATGTTGGTGTACCGAACGCACAGGTCGCACATGATCACCACCACATTGTTGCGCACGGCAACCTCCGTGCCGACTTCCAGCTCCCTGGCAAACACTGGCAGGTACTTCTGGACCAGCTCCTCGTGCTGTAAACACAGTTTACCTGAAGACAAAGACAGAGAGGAGATCAAATGTGTGAGGAGACAGCAGAAATGGATTCTAACAATGTTTCAGAGACATGACTAAAGAGACAGAAGAGAAAAACTGAGAGGAGGATAGTTTACCTAAGGTGATGACTCCGTGTGCTCTGACCTTGGTGGGCATGGAGTTTATTTTGAACTGTGACAGAGGCAGCGAGGCCGGCAGCTCCTCCTCGTTCTCTGTCAATGACAAACGTGAAAAACAAGTTTTAGATTAGATTAGATTCAACTTTATTGTCATTGCACAAAGTAACAAGTACTTAGACAATGAAATGCAGTTTTGTTACCACAGAATACACTGAGTGTTTTCCTGCGTTACATTTTTTAAACTCTTCATTATAAGGGTTGATTTTTGTACTTTGTGATACTACATCGAGGAACAGCCACTGTGGCACAGAGCCTTTTAACAGAAACATAAAGTCCTTAAACTACTAAAATATTGTCTGTCCATCCATCCATTATCTGTAACTATTTGTCCTCATCAGGGTCACAGTGGGGCTGGAGCCTATCACAGCTGACTTTGGGTTAGAGGTGGTGGTACACAAGCCTTTAACCCAATCTGTTACTCCAACCCTACCCTGGATTGTTTTAACACAGGCTGTTTGAATCCTCACTTAATGTAAACTGGAACACTTGATGTTCCATCAGAACGCACAGGGAGAAGTTACTTCAGACCCTCGAACAGAGCATCTCTACCTGTCAGTTTGTCACTATGTGTTGTGAGGACAGATTCCACCAGCAGCACGGTTCTTTTGCCGACCTTGGCAGGACAGTGGAGAGATGCCACACCCAGAGTGTGGAGGTGTTTTACCTGGAAAAGAGATAATACTCCCAGTTATGTCAGAATCACAGTGATACAAGCTGCAGCACACTGAGACTGATACAGACAAATGAAGAAGTTAATGTGACACTCTGAGGTTGGCATGGTGTTATCTGGGTTTTTGTGGTTTCTCCAGTGTCTCCAGTGTTGGAAATATCTGCTGGTAGCATATCAAATAAAATAACAGAATACATAACCACTCCATTTATGACATTATATCTTTCAGGCTGATGTTTATCCAACAACAGCAACAGGTCAGGACTGAAAGCTGACTTTAAACCTGCATGTTAAAGAAGATGTTGGGGTAAGAAGGAGAAGCCAGTAAAGGCTTAGTCCTCACCATCAGATCCTCGTTCAGGTTCTGGGCTCCCTTTTCAGTCAGGATGATGGGGGCTAAATAAGCCTCACAGATCGACACCAACTCACCGCAGTGCTGGTTCATGAAAGCCTAAAGAGAGAAAAAAAAAACATCCCATAAAACAGACAGACAGAAAGTACAAGAGGAAACAGGAGCTGAGTCAAGTTTGATTCAATCTTGATGTAAGATTGCTGGAATTTTTTAGATTTTGTATAAAATCCAAAATTATAGGAAGATAAAGCCAACAAAAACATTTTGGGAAACCATGAATATTTAACGACCATAATCTTCATTTGTTGCTTTTTATTAATGCTGTCCCTTGATTGTTTAATGAAACTTTCTTTTGTATTTTGGATAGAAATGTCACAATATCAGTTTTATATCAAAAAGTGATTGAAATGAGTTTTTAATTTCGATTGATGATTCTCCCACTTCTCCCAGTATCAGAACAGTTCTGCCATCTGATGACCTTATGTGTGTGGCACATTAAAAAGGGTATGGTGGTTATAAAACACTTGACACCGTGTAGCTTATTGTTATAAAAGAAGACTGAAAACGTAAATGACCGTTTTCAGGGCTCATCTTTACAAATCATGACTCAACAGTGACACAGCTGTCAGTGCTGAAGAAACAACAAAAACAACTGAAAGTTTAACTGAATCATGGCACAGAGGTTTTCTAGATTGATTTTCTAGTTCTTATCCGTCTCTCTCATCAGCTCTCATCTTAGTTATTGTCTCATGTTACTAGGAGAAAAGAATGCAGGGCAAGCTCTCCAACCTGAGTCTGTTTGATGTCTTCACTGCGGCCAAATTGAAACAGAGTCTCCACAGCAGCACTGATCACCTCCAGAGACAAAGTAAAAGTCTTCAACCAAGTCATCAGATCATCTGTAGACAGACAGACAGAGACATTATGGCAGACTCTTCCTGTGAATGTTCCCATTATCCCATTACCACAGTCACTTACCAACTATCCTGTCCTTTGTATCTTTGTTTAAATGTGTGGTGATGTCTCCCATCACACACAGAATGTGACAGCAGGTCGTCTCTGTTACGTTCTTTGAGCTGAGAGCAAAAATGTTTTTTACAATTTTACAGGATTCTGATCTGAAAATAAAACATGTGCTCAATGTGAATGTTAAATAAAATAAACGTCCCTCTCACCTGATCATGTTGTCCCAGGCGTCCAGGATTTTTTCATAGGGTAGTTCAGAGGAAGAAGCAGCGACCTTGGACAGCAGCAGCCAGGCCCCGGCACCATGATCTGCCTCAGTGTGTGAGATCAGGTTGGTGATGAATGTCGGTGTGAACTTCTTCTGTTTGGACCAGAGGGTGAAGGCCCTGCTGAAATATCGGCTGGAGACATGGGACAAAAAATGATGGTGACATGATCATGCTCGGAGGAATAAAGCAGTAAAGAAAGTTTTGAAATGACTCCTGATTTAATATCGGGTCCAAAGACAAAGTGCTGTTGGTCCAACCTGAGGTTCTTGCACTCGTGACAGAGCAGGCCCAGCAGGCTCCAGGTCAGCCTCTGACTGGCATCCAGGTGGCGGCTGGTAGAATACAGTTTGACCTGGCTGAGCAGCACCTGGTCCAGAGCCTCCAGGGCCTTGTCCTGCACTGAGCTCTCGGAATCCATCACCGCTGGCACCACACCCTGCAGCCACGCCTTCTGCACCACGCTGCAGTCTGGTTTAGCCTGGTGGTCAGAGAGAAGAAGAAAAACTCTTGTAATGTACTGTAGGTACATTAAAAATGTTTTTCTGGTTGCTAGATTCTCTGTAATCAACATACAAAATGTTACTTTATGCAGCAAGAGAAATACACATTTGTCTAATTCTATTCCACGCTATTATCTGTCTTTTTTTAAAAAATATTTGTCTATGTTCTGTCACTGTCTCTCTGAGCTGCTGGTTGAGACTCACAGCCAACATCTCTCCCACACACTGCAGGGCCTTCTTCTTCACAGACACAGCCGGGTCTCTGCAGCGCTCAGACAGCGTAGCCAGGTTCTGGCTGCTCATGGGGATCACGTCATGTTTCAGGAGACCCACCAGGGCCTGCGGAGGAGCAGCAGAACATGGAGGTTGAACGTAATCTGTGAATTGTCTTAGCGAAGTGTGTTTACTAAGGTGAAACACATATACTGGTGAGTGATCAATGATTGCACTAATGAAACATGAAGCTGTCTGCTAAAACTCTGTTCTTGATACCTGCAGAGCTGATTTCCTCACGTTGGTCTTTGAGTCGTTTACACGCCGCAGGAGAAGAGCCAGGTTCTCTTTTGCTGCATTGAAAATGTAAAATAACTTAAATTTCTGTTGGTCAGTGCCAGACTTTGAGTGCCCAGTATCTAATGCATGTAATAAAAATCATTTGAATGACACGATATATCTCACCGTCACAGCTAGAGCCGTCAGTGCTGGTAATCTCTACAGTCCTGAACGGCAGAGTGCGGTAGGTTTTCTGAGTCTGCTGAGAGCTGATGCTTACTGAAACACAAAGTCACAACATGAACACTTGAAACAACATGTTTGAGCTGTGAAACAAACCTGGACATCAAACTTCACTACACTGTGCTGAGGTCATATCTCTGTGCATGGTATTCATACTTCACACTCATGTTGTCATGACAGTGAAGGCAGGCTGTGTTTGTTTTTTCACTGTTCTTATTGTTGATTGTATTTAGTTGCTGTTATTCTTGACATCTGTGCTCTCAACTATTCCCTGCACATTGACTACAGGTGAAAATGAGCCTTTCTGTCGAACTCTGGTATATTTTCAGACATACTCTGTCTCTGTCAAATAAAGTAATACGCTAAGGAGTAGGTAGGGATCAAGTACCGGGAGCTAGCACTGAATGCTTGATCAGAAGTCTTGTATGTATGTGGTATATATTCATGTAGAGAGTATTAGTTTCATTTTTTGAGGTTTGGCTGGCACCAAAATAAAAAGGAGGTGAATGGTTGGAGCTTGTTACTCAGAATAATGACAACTCTAATGAAATGTGTTAAAGGTCTAATTTTCATAGTTTTGACTTTAATTGACTTGACTTTAATTAATGACTTATAACAAACACACCCATTCTCATATAAGTCTTTTTTTAAATCTCCCAAAATATGCTACCGGCAGAGACAAGTTGGCGCCCACAAGAGGTAAGGAATGGTTCAAATCAAATCTCTTTTTACTATTTCCATCCTGATGTAGACCTGGTGTGGACAAAAGCAATATGGCAGACGAATAACTTTTGCTCTGCTGCAGATTTCCTGAAGAACGTTCTCTTTAATATGACAATGGAAGAATCTCTTTTGTGTCTGTAAAAAAAAAAACATCACTCTAAAAAAAAAAAAAAAACACAAGATAAAGGACGTCATGTCTACAGTGTGACTGTCAATTCAGCAATAATATAATCCATAAAGATAAACTGTTTCTGTACAGACTTTATATCGTTTATATGATACAAAGTCATCATCTCAACAACTCAAGAACTTGCAGTGGGAGACAACCATAGGAAACAGGTACGGTTTGGACTGCTTCAGATGTCTGACCAAAATGTACTTTCATTACTGTTCTGAACACCCCACAACATGAACTACACATCCAGCTTCCAGAATCATCAAAGGCCATCAGGAATACATTACAAAGGTGGTGTCAACTGAAAATATAAGATAATTTCTGATATAAAAATAAATTTAATGTAATTTACACTGTGCATGTACATGTATTGTACATGTATTCTTCCGTTAAGAAAGTAACCAATCAGTTTCCTGCTTCATGTTTGGTGCTGAAGAGATCCAGCTACCTTCTGATAATATAAGTGTTTGATTTTATCCACCAAAGAGTTTTAGAGTTGCATCTACATGGATCTCATCAACGGCCTCTGTGAAATAACGGTAAACTGTTGTAGCTATGGAGAACTTTAATCCATGATTTTACTGTGATACAGTTTTTTCATCTTCAAGAGCATCTAAAGGTTTCCTGAACCTGTGCTGAGCACTGCCTCTTCATCTTTTCTTGTACCAAAGAACATTTAACATTCCCTTAACAGGAAAATCATGTGCTAACCTGCACAACTTCACTACCACACTACAGTGCAGGAGGTCAAAGATGACAGACTTCATTTTCTCTCCAAATAAGTTTGACTAAACTGGAGGTTTGGTCCTAATCATGCTTTTGATCCTCAACCCGTCAGACTACAATTTAGTGACGTTATGATGTTGCAGTCATCACATTTTAGCTTGAAACCAAGAAATAAGATTCAAGTTGATTCAAGATTCAAGAATTATCATTTAAAAGCAAGGTGTGCAAGGCCAACAGAAATAAAGGGTATATCTCATGTGCCTGATTAGATTTCCAGGCAGATGAGATTTCTGACAAAAACTTTTGCCACCATCAGCCTCTGATATCAGTCGAACACTAAACACTGTAATAAAGAAACAAAAGAATGTACCTTCTGTGGTTTCATTTACCAGCACGGTGTGGGTTCCAGCTGAACAAAGAGAGGACACAGGTTATTTCTACTGACAGTTCATGATACAAACACAACTCTCTCTCTTAGATTTGTTAATATTTCAAAGAGTTATGTGATTTCCCCCAACTGTTTTCATATTTCAGCTTTACAAAGCAGGCTGTCTACAAAAATCAGTCCAAAATTAGCCTAAATTCCTCACATCTACATTAACTTCACAAGAAATGTGTTTCTGCTGATGTAGTACAGATAATATAAGTAAGTGTGTGTGACTGTGTGTGTGTTTTCTCACTGGCGGAGAAGAGGTTGTGCACGGCCCGGGTGACATTGAGCGAAGGCAGCTCCAGACACTGGGCCAGACAGGCGAGGGTGTGGCCTTGGACGGTGGGCGAGCTGTCCATCCTCCGAGCGAACAGCAGGTTCTGGATCAGGAACTTGTGTGGCAGGAAGCAGGCGAGGTCAGCGTCTTCGCATTCCTCCTGCTTCCTCTCTGGCTGCTCCAGCAAAACCATCACCACGTCCACAGAGAACAGCCGGCTCACCATCTACAGAAGTCAGCACAACACACTGTACACCTGTGGACTACTAAAAGGAGAAAATACAGCATCCCTCTGCTCTGTCATCATCCTGCTGGACCATTCAACAGCATCTGACAAAGTGAATCAACCTCTAAGAACTGGGTAACTTGTCTGTGTCTGAACCTTTTAGTCTCACTACTAGGGTCCTGAGTCCCTAGGTGGCAGCACAAATCTCAGCATGTCTGGCTGACATCTCTCAGTGGTTGTCTGCACCTTAACAAGACCGAAATCTCTGATCCATGATCTCTCCATCCTTGGACTGCAAGGAACCTGGGTGTGACACTAGATGAGCAGCTGTACACATACAGCAGCCCGGCTGGTCTTCAAACTAATTTCACATCCTCCCACAGTGCACTGCTCCAGCTCATGGTGGTTGCTCAAGTCTGATTGAAGACACTAATACTTGTGTACTGTTCTGCAAAAGGCCCATCCTACATCCAGGACATGGTAAAACCATCCAGCACATCCACCACACTCTATTACTCACTACAAGAGGAGCCCAGCCACCCCTCATAACATAATGTGTGTGAAAAAATGTGTCTTCAAGCAGCATGTCGTGTAACTCGGGTGTGCTCATTTACATCCGTAAAATTGAATTGAATTGAAATAAAAAAAAATGCTCACCCTTGATAGACTTAATAAACTGCGTATAGTAGTCCATGATTATGTTACGACCAGCCATTTTGTGGCATGTTTGTTTGTTCTGAACTTTGTGAGGCTCTTTGCCTAGCTGCTGATCAAACACAGCTGATCGGGGTGTGGCCTATTTAAGATCCTGCTCTGCCAAAGATTTCCCCTGTGCTTTGGTTGTTTGGTTCGTCTTCTAACTGAGAATTTGCTTGTTTGTTTCTTGTGTCACTAGTCACTTTTGTGTGTTGTCACCCTTGATTTCACCACATCTGTAAATAGTCACAAGCCTGACGCCTTTTCTTTTAGTACATTTTTCTTTTGTTTTATATTAAGTTTAAGAAGTTAGGTTTAGTAAGTGTCTTTTGTATAGGGTTTAGGTAGCTCCTCTTAAAAAGCTAGTTTGTTTTGTTTGTTTTGTTTGGCCTAGTTCACTCTGAAGAGCAATCAAAGAGGTGACAGTTGCATTACCTTTGAGTGTCTGGAGAAGTTACTCAGCCACTTGATGAAGCAGGCGTAGTCTTTACTTGCCATCTGAGACGTCAACAAACCGACAGCCTGAGCCCCATGGCTTCGAAACTCGCTCTTCTCCACCATCTAAAACATCCACAGCAGAAACATTATCCCTGGATGTGACTGCCTTCATAATTAGAAAGACGGCGATGACACAACTCTCTGAACTTTACACAAACAATACAAACATGTTCATCTGCTGTGGTGCTGGAGGACTCACCTGGAAGCAGATATGCTGCAGGAGGATTTGCAGGAAAGGCAGTGCCACCTCCTTCAGCTCTTCCACAAGATAACTGAAATCACAAAAAACAATGTTCGCAGAAATAGATTTGTAACATGTCTGCAGTTAAAGAACTGGAAATATTACCAAATGATCAACAACATGTGATGTGTACCTTCAATATATACACTTTATCCACCAACAGAAGTAAAGATATGATTATGAAGATGTTTGGTGTCATTTTTACACTATTGGAAGATAAGATAAGTCTGATCCCCAGAGGGGAAATGTGCACAGCAAGAACAGAAATAAGTACAGATAAGATTAGATAACCCTCTATTCCTCTTCGTGTTGTAATCTTCTAGACAAATAAAGTAAAAAATGAAAATAGGATGAACCTAAGACAAATAATAAGGATAGGAAAGTCAGCGAGTCTGTGTCTACCAAATAAAATGGACGGCCTGGTCGCGGGTGGAGAGGACGGCCTGGCTGCAAATGAGGAGTGAGGGCTTCCCTCTGCTGCCTTTGTTCATCATCAGGATCACGTAGAGAAGCCGATGGAAAATCCTCCGCAGGGACTGGACAGCAGATCAGTTTGAATTAGAAACATCCCTCTGTTATGGCATTAATAATCAAATAATGCTGTAGAGTTGCATATTTAACCAGACTAACTAGACCAACATATATTTAATCACTGAGGGTGATATTCAGTGAGATAAGATAACATAGTAATCATGGGTCATGATTATTGGATCTTACGTCTTTCTGGTCTCCGTGTTTCGGCGAGCACAGCAGCTGCAGGCCGTAGAAAGCCATCTCCGGAACACTCCTCAGCTTGGTGATATCTCTGTGCAGAAAGAACATAACTGTCAGCTCTTTCATACCCTGGATACATTCTTCAGAAAGACAGAGAGCGAAGGAAGAAAACTCACTGCACAGCTGCAAAGGTTAGCTCTCCAATGACCGGCTCAAAGTACAGCAGCTTAGTGAAGATCTGCAGAGAAAAAAAAGAAGAGGTTAGCTACTGAGAATGCTGCAGTGTGGTATGACGTGTGACGGGACTCTTTAGTTACCTCTGTGCAGTTGCTGGTGCTCTGTGGTCTGTCTTTGAGTGGAAATGTCTGCAGGAGTCTGAGGAGGCTTTGAACCAAGAGAACCACAGCATCTCTGATCTTCATCAAGTCCTGGCCAGAGAAATGAGGCTCCTCTTCCTCCTCCTCGTCCTCTGCCTCATCCACTTCCATCTAAGGATAACAGCCACGGGCGCCATTATTTCAGGAAACCCTCTGTATTCTATTTATTCCACCATTTTAATAATACAATCATTTTCTATATCTCCATTTGTGTTAGATACAAAATTAAGAATGTTACCAAACGTAGTAAAAGATTTCAGTGTCTTTGACCTGCTGTTAATAATCTAATCTACCACAGTGAATTATTATTACTGTGTAATCAAAAAGCTCAAAGAAAGGACTATTTTGAAAATGTGTTCTTGCTCGCACATTTATAACTCTCACATCATAGCAATCATTAACATCAATGTATGAAGTCCTGTGGGTTTGAGTAACTTCTGATCCAGGACTGTACCTCCTCAGATGCGTCTTTCCGCTGTGGTTTGGAGCGTTTGCCCTCCGCCTGAGAACTTTTCAGTCCATCCTTCTTGCGTTTCTTTCCAGAGTCCTGAGGCCAGCAGTGAGAGGTGAGGTTTGAACATGTGTCCAATAAAACCTCGTGGAAAACCTGGTTGATGATGCTCCCTGGAAGCAATAAACAGATACACAGAAAATCATCTAAAAAAAAACTGCACATGCACATAAAACACTGTACATCACTGTCAAAGAGACAGAGTAATACACTTCATTTTACACTACATTGCACAGGTGGAGAGCAAACAACACAACCTTTACATGTCATTAATAGAATTTAAAAAGTTGACTTTTGCCCAAGTGACACTGTCAGAGTAAGAATGAAAACTGGCATCAAGGAAGACCAAAGATATGTAGCATGTGATCCACACCATCACAGGAGCATCCCCATCATGTGTGAGGAGACACTGCCAGATGAACTAAACACAACAAAGAGGTCTAAGTCTACTGACCGACCACTGTCCACAGCAGATGTGTGCTTCAAACCTGCTTGACAGTCATCATCGTCCCTGTACCTAAACAGTCTTCAGAGTCTAGTCTAAATGACCTGTGGCACTCACCAGTGTTACAGTACATACTTGCATACATGGTCTTGGTCTTGTCTTGGTCAAAACACACAAATACTTTTTTGCAATAAAGAGTTACTCGTTCAAACCCTGTTTAACCCCCCTTCCCCACCTGGGATTCCCAGAAGCAGCAGGTAGACTGATGCAGCATGCAGGCCGTTTACTCTTTGCTGGACATTGGCTGCTTTGGCTTTTCCTGCCAGCACAAAGAAGGACAGCACAGCCACCAGAGACTTGATCGAGACCCCGTTCTCCCCCAGAGTCGCCCAGATACTCTGCAGTGCAACATGGGAGACAGTCTGTGCTGAGTGCTTTTACCAGTCAGGAAAAAAAGATCTATTAGAAATGATACACACAGAAGTATGAGGAGTGTGAGGAGCGTGAGGAGTGTGAGTAGTGTCTGGTCTGCATCAGTTTTACCCGTGAAGCTCCATCGTTGTCTGCAGACTGCTGCTGGTCAGCAGCATGAGTCAGCAGACACTGGTACAGGGTTCTGAAGGACTGGTCTCTACTGCCTGAGAGTGCTTCTTCTATGGTATCATCAAATGGTTTTCTCTGCGTGAACTCTAAGTCCCACACTTCATCCACCCAGGCTGAAAATCACAAATCAACAGTGGTCACATGACCAGAAGTGACACACAACACAGTTTTCCTCCAAAGACTTCAAGTCTTCAAGATTCAGAGAAGATGACTGAATCAATGGATCAATTATCAATTTATTTTGTGCTGACTGACTAATTGATTAATAAATTAACAGTTTCACCTGTACACTGTAAACACTTGGACCCTCAACTGTGGTTAAGAAAACACAAGAGTAGTACTATACACACACACACACACACACACACACACACACACACACAGACATGTAATAGATGATGTAGAGTCAAATTAAAATGTGTATCAGATCAGCATGTGTGTGTGTGTATATATATATATAGTCATTTTAATATTCAGGTTCGTTTGAAGACAGTATTATACATATATTTATAATATCTGTTTACGCTTCATGAAATGTTAATACTTCATCAACTTCCTTGTATGTGAAAATCTCATGAATGAACAATAAAACTCATTCAGTTCATGTTCAGGTAACTTGGTTTGTAACTTCTTTATGGGCTTTATTCATCCTGTTTATATGCTGTCAATATGTATTGTATATTGTTCATATTCAGCTTACGTATGTGCATTTATTCTGGTTGTTATTTCAGGTAACGTTATTTGGAGAAAACTCCCTTTGTGATGTTTTTAACGTCAGTTTAACGTTGTCACGTTTAGTTTTGTAACGTTACAGGAAGGCTCGTAGACCAAAGGTTCAGTTCATGTAGCTGTGTACAGCAGCTGGCTCACACACTGAGAAGAGGACAGCAGTGCTGCAGTGTGTGTTGTTAGCTCTTCGGTCGCATACAGTACACAGTCCCGAGCTCCGTGTTCTGCTGTCTGTCACACCGGGCGGCTCTGCCTAATTTTTTCCGTTAACGTTACACCGGGACGAACCGGACAGAAAGTCACCGCAAAACAGTCTGAAACAAATCCGACTTTATTCATTCCTCGTCACCGAGTGTAACAGTACATGTCGCTTATGTTACAGAGGAAATACACAGCGTTACCTTTTGGAATTTCTCCTAACTTGAGAAACTGCAGCGCAGATATAAGATCCATCTTGTTTTGAATCAGCCCGCTCGAAACTCTACGCATGCGCACTGAAACATTTCTTCGTCACTTCCGTTTTTAGGTCATTACCACCATCTTCTGATCTGGAGTGGTATGACGTGCTGATGAGTTAGCGCCATCAAGCAGCTGTTCTGTTCTGTTCTGTTCTGTTCTGTTCTGTTCTGTTCTGTTCTGTTCTATCTGTCTGTTCTGTTCTGTTCTGTTCTGTTCTGTTCTATCTGTCTGTTCTGTTCTGTTCTGTTCGGTTCTGTTCTATCTGTCTGTTCTGTTCTGTTCTGTTCTATCTGTCTGTTCTGTACTGTTCTATCTGTAGAGTCCGACTTTAGTTTGCTATATGACAACAATCACATCACATGATGTCATGTAGCAATGGATCATAATAGTTTAAGAAAATGTAAAAGAAAACATTGAAGATACACAAAAGGGTTAGAGTGGGGTTTGCTTAAAATAGTCAAGTGGCTTTAATTCGTTTTCATTTCACAGTTCAATTGATCACAATTAATATGTCTCAAATATTTTTAAAAAGACAGCTTTCTTTCTAAATTCTTCAAAACAAGATGGTTCACAATATAATGAAGTATAGAGCAGTAAAGCTCTGTCTTACATTCAAATATTTATTCTCCTGTAAATCAGCCATTCCCATTTAATGCCATCCCTGCTGAGTCATCACACATGAAAGCATGTGCTTCCACTTTTGTGGCTTTTCATTTGGGGAAGTGAGCCTTTAAATATGTGCGTGGCACCGATTTATTTGAATTCATTTATAAACCCCTGGATTTTATATTTCAGCAAGTTTTACTCTCATGTTCAAAACTGCCTGTACATTATAGTTGATTAGCTGCCATCACAACTCAAGGCTTATTTGGTTTTGAGACAAAAAAAGTCCTGATATTTCCCTTCTGGTGACTCCATGCATGGTTGATAACTACACTGTTGCTTCTTCTTCTCCTTTCTGTTTTATGGCAGAAGTAAATGTAGCGTTACCCACATACAGGAAACATGTCCTATACTTGATGTTAATGTTTTGAAGGAGAGGTTTATGTTTCCAGTTTGATTTCAGAGGAGATATTCTACAAAGCAGCCAGAGCTCTTATACAACATCAACAGGGTCACAGGCCTATTTTTGCAGGGTATTCTTTCACAGCTAACACGCTGCAAGAAATAATATTTCTAACAAGAAATAACATTATGTTAACACAACTTAAAGTCTTGAGCAGAGACACTTGTGTGAGCTTTTCCAAGACTATACAAGTAAACAAGAAAATAAAACCTCTGCTAGTGCATGGGGACCCTAAAGGAGGAAACGCAGGTCACATATGAGGATCCAGCTCTCTTAACACTGGCTTTCAGACCTGAAAGTCCTCAGACATGAGGTCTGCAGTTGGACCTGTTATTAAATAAAGTACCAGTACATAAAATATAGCACAAATGAAAATCTTTGAACCAAACACAGCCCAAATTGGATGTTGGGAATTTAACAGCACATAAGGAGAATCCTCCCTCACTGTATCAGTATCAACCTAACCTACTGTAGAAAATGATGAAGAAAGTTAACTTATAACTGTCAACAAATGAACAAATGGGGAACTTTCAGTATCATTGTCTATTGTCCCAGTTACACCTGGCTTTAATAAGCTTTCTTGTTTCTGCCTGTGTCATGTTCAAAGTCAATATGGAAATCAGGAGCAGAACAGAGGAAACATGGTAAACATGAAATGGCGTCACGACCAGATCCTCCGAAAGCTGCCCAAGATTGTGGAAACAGCAAGGCGTGAGGCAGGTAGAGGAGAAACAACAGAGGCCCAACCCAACATCCACTTCCTCAGGCAGGGGGAACTGCCAGTCAGCACAGGAAGGAGACCACCATAAAAGCTCCTGAGCTAAGGGACAGAGTGGAGAATGGCGGTGGATGTGAGCAGACAACTCCATTTTCTCCACAAGATCTGTAGCACCACACTGCGGCCTGACATGGTCCTGTGGGCCACGGCGGAGAAGAAGGCACTGTTGGTCGAGCTGACAGTTCCATGGGAGGAGGGGTTGGAGGCTGCCCATGAACGGAAGAGAGCAAAGTATTCTGACCTAATAGCAGAGTGCAGGGAAGCCGGGTGGGGCACAAGCCTTTACCCTGTGGAGGAAGGGGCGAGGGGCTTTGTTGCAGATTCTATAACCCGTCTGCTGAGAGACCTAGGGCTGCGCGGATCCAGACTACAAAGAGCAAGCTGGGAGCTTTCAGAGGAGGGCAGAGAAGGCTAGCTTTTGGCTCTGGTTGAGACGGCGGGATGTGGTGTGGGGAGTAGGCACTACCTGAGAAAGCTAGCTGTAGGGAGTGCCAGGGAGACATCCCTGTTCACTGCCCCGCCACCAGGAGATGTTCTGGGCTAAGGGGCGAAACATTTATGAATGGTGGTCCCCAGCTGATGACCCTGCAGCTAGCAAAAAAGGCACCGGTGGAGGTGCAGCATGCCTAAAGCAGAGCAGGAGAACATCTAGCTGTATAAAAAAAATTATGCATATAGAAAATGTACACCGTATCTCAGTTCCAATTCTTCATTAATTGCAGTCTGCTGATAATTGCCTCAATGCTCCGTACATTTTGATTTTTTATTTCATATTTTGGATCACACTGGCAGTAAAAAAAAATGGAGGTACATTTGGTCATTATAAATTCAGATAATATAAATGAAAAAAGAATCACGCTAAGTGTGGGATAATTCTATGAAGTCCTGAGAAGTCACATTCAGATGCTTTTCAAACCTCTTGAACTCAGATTTCTTAAGTAACTTTAAAGCTAATGAAGTCTTAAAGTGAGTGATTATCTGAGGTTTCAGAAGTTACTAAAACTGTCAGACAAAGTTCTGAAATATAGGAAAAGAGTGGAAATATAGGGTTGTAGATGCTGTTTGATGATCCAACTGATGCCTTTGTCACTGGACCACCTTCTACCGTCAGTACATTACATCCATCTCTTTGTCCATGGCCTCCACGTTATGCTCCAGGTTGTACGTGGCCCATTTGTTAAGCCTGCTGTACAGAGGCAGTCCATTCTTCTCCCTGTAGAGGTAGACACCAGTCACTCTGTTCCAGTTAGTGCTGCAGATAGGACTGACACTCTGGTGCTCGGCCAGCTGCTCCTTCTCTTCCTTCTCCAGAGCCACAAAGCCGAAAAAGCTCTTAATGTTCTCTGCAGCCAGGAGGCGGGCATGGACAGCTGCTGTGCGTTGGAAGAGGGTCTTTTCGTTAGAGCGGTACTGAGACCAGTAGTCCTCCTGTTGGTAACCAAGAGGAGAGGAGCAGCGCTTCATACACAGCAGCAAGAAGACCATCAGAGACATTCCTGCCACCAGCAGCCAGCCTATCAGCTGAAAAGAAGAGACAGTTGTGAAGTCAATACCTCCCTGTAGTTATCCGCAGCTTAAAATGAAATCACAGCGACTGCATACTATAATAAAATAAATATCCAGTCTGTGCTCCACATGTGCTCACAATACAGTTCATTTATAGAAAGGATGAATTCAGCCTTCATTCTGATGGAGACTAACTAAACGATACAGTAACATGGTACATGCTGGAGCTACTCCCTGTCCAACTGCAGCAGGGTGCAGCGACTGTGCACACACTCCTGAAGACTTTGTCTTTACATTGAGGCTTCCAGGTTTGGTACCATGTGCAAAAACCAAAGCCTGTACAGGCAGACTGGATCTTGTAAGCAGTGCCATAGATGGAGTTGTTGCACAGAAGTATGGGGCAAATAAATACGCAGCTGTCCATCAAGAAATAGTCCCAAAACGTAACCTCCTAAATCCAGAGATTCATTTTTACATTTCTATTTGTGTATACATGAAACAAATAAAATACAAGTTCATTAGTGCAGTTTAAAGGTGTATTTCTGAATTTTAGACAGAAGTAAGCTAACAGTTACCACTTGCCTCCAGTACTTATGCTAAGCTAGGCTAACTACATCCTGACTCAAGCTCCAGACTTAACAAACCGAGATGAGACTGGTGAATGAATGCAAAGAAGATAATTCTTAAAATATTAAAGTATTCCGTCAGTCAGTTTTTGATGGCAGTTAATTAAATGTAGCCGATGGAATTGGTTCTCTTCCTGATAGTTTTCATTTCCTCTAATAGCTATAATAACTACAAAAAACAAAGAAAGAAACACAAGACAGTTCTGCAAAAACAAAATATAAAGTACTCCACTACCTGAGATTGATATTTCAGTTGGCGCTCAATTTCAGCCCAGAATCCTCGCAGCTCCGTTGGAACACTTCCTTCACACGGGAATTTCGCCATGACCTCTGACCCGTTATCTGAGGGGAAGCCCTCTAAGGTACTGGGGTCAAAAAACTCACTGAGGGCACATGTGTACGCCTGGCCCTGCAGCAAAGAGATAACCACCCACGTCAGAGGAGCCACCATGCCTCGACCTACGATGTTTCCCAGCACTGCAAAGGCTGCAGCTCCTGACAGCTTCCGGCATTGTCTGAGCCGACACTCGGACACCAGGTCCCAGGTGCTGTTGTTCATCATTACTCCTACAAGGAAAAATACCAGTGCCGGAACACCAATGGCAGCCAGGCCGTAGCGATAGTTCTTCCCAGAGGAGCATGGACAGTTAAAGGCGAAAACGCTGTATGCGGTCTGGCTGGCTACAGTGCCCAGAGCAATCAGACCGTTGAAGATCATCACATCTTTACTCTTGAAGAAGAGAGACACAAACTTAAAGTTCTCTGTGACGAGTGCAGCAGCAGCCATGATGGGATGTTGTGTCTTTACTGGGAATAACACAGAAGTGCTGTGTGAATATCAGGCTGCAGAGAGAAAGAATAGAGAAATTAATAAGGAACTAAAAGTTGAGAAAGAAACACCCTGGTTTCATTGTTACAGCAGTCTGAGGTATGGATGTAATGAATGAATTCTGTTTATTCTACAGAGTAAAGTCATAATCATCGATCAAAAATGAAGCCAGAGACAGATACAAACTTACCCAGACTGAAGTTTTAAAAAAAGAGTGAAAACAAAGAGTCTCTATGGAAAGCAGTCATGCAAACTCAACTCACGCTGCAGCAGTGTCCTGAGGTGGGACATGTGACTCAGCCTTCACAATCCATTATAAACATCCAGCACGATGACAGGAACAATATGGAAAAATATGAGTCCAAAACATCAACATACATGTAAAGCTGAAAAAGACAGGTCCTTCTTCTTGCGTGCGGCTTTGAGTCTGTGTTGGCAGTATGGGCACCAGTGATGACTCACAGTCAGGAACTGAACTGAGCTCTGGTTTCCTCCCCAGTGGAAAGAAAAAAAATTTCTGTAAGTGAAAACATGTGTTGTAGATCACAGAGCAATATGGCGGCAAAAGCAGGGCAGCCCCAGAACTGAGAGCCTGTGTGTGAATCACACCAATGAACAAGTTACACAGTCAACAGGCCACAAAACTGACGGGAAGACAGTGATCGATTCAGGCTAAATTTCATGCAGAATTTTAAGAAAGGTTTAAAAAATAGTTCTAAAAACACTTTCAAGATATACAGAGAGTGAAATAAGTGGAGAGACATGACACATGTAGGCATGGCTATGACCTGCAAGGCAAGGGTCACATGACCACTGGAGACAGCCTCAGGCATCAATAGGCAAATTTCTAAAGCAGATCTGGCTGCAGGTCAGTCCAGAGTACCACAGGATAAGCCTGCAAAACAGTCACAGTTTCGTTAAGTTTGTGCACTAAAAACACTTTTTTAAGGTTTAGGCACAAAAATTTCAAATAAAGTATGAGCAGGGTTAGGGTTTGAGCACCCAGGTGTCATTCAGCCCTCCAAAAGAGGTGAGACAGACTACCATGGAACAAAGGGAGGGTGGATGTTGCTCAAATAAAAAAAATAAATACAACCAAAAGAGAACTTGTGTGTACAATCATAAAAAACAGATCTAGACTTGGTCCAGTCCTGAGGTAGTGATAAAATACCTCAGTCAAAAAACAAGTTAATACAGTTAACATTCAAAATCATAACAACATGCGGCACGTTGGCAAGCTGGAAAAGACCCAGCTGCCATGACTATCTGTCTATTCACATGGACTAGACTAAATACAATTAAAATAATTCACTCTAAATAATTCAATAAAAATTGGTCAATATATAATACTATAACTAATGTAATTGTGTGCTCAATCTATATTTATAGGAAAGTTATTTGAGGTCCACTCTTGTATTGTATGAAGTGATAGGAGTCCACTGTTGGCTGGTACATAATGACACAAGTTCCCTCTTAGATATCATGGAGTGACATTCACACTCCAGCATGGATAAATAAATGGATCATTATCAAAAGAAAATAATAATCTAAACTGAATATCATATAATCTACACTGTTGTTATTTCTTTAATAAAGGGGCACCAGCACTGTTGTCACCATTGTCACAAATGTTAACACAATATCAGCCTACCAAAATATATAAAGTAGTCGGTAAAGTAACAAAAATACAGTACATTAGGACGTCTTTTGGATGTATATGTAACAGATGTGTTCTTACAGTTCATTAGATTTAACCAAAAATCCATCTTTGTTGATATTTTGTTATTTTTTCTGTATAAAGTTGTTTTTAATCTTGGAGATTCGTGCTATTCTCCTCGGTAACGGTAGGCTATGCTGAGGAGAGGTGTGTGTGTGGGGGAACAAATGTTGCTGAACTGATTTCATGGTGTTGTACACAGAACAAAATAAACCCCAAACCAGCGGGCGAAAGAACAGATGTCCAACTTTCATTACTACACAGTGCAAAGTCAAATTAAAGGAGTGTCAGGCCAGACCAGCTACATATACAAGGGATAAATAGATGATGGATTAAACTCACACATACTGTTAAACTACTGCAAAACAAATGTATCTAACACTGTATTAAGCTACATATAGTCACTATTTAGTAGTTGCTTATTAGTATGCATATTATTAGCATATTGTCTTGTCATTAGTCATTATGAAGCACTTATTAATGCCTTATTCTGCATGACAATATTCTACAACTGGCCATTACGGGTGTGTTGTTGTAACTCAATAGACTTCCTTTTTCTTTCAAGGTACAACCCATCACTTAAGAATAGGATCTGTTAGTAGTTGTGCACTGTAAGAACTGTATTATACTACTGTATTATCAACATAGAAAAATTGTAATACTTGAACCAATACAATACAGTTAAAATTACAACGTGGCTTGTTTTAAAGAACTGAAATTATATAGTATACAAAAACAAATTGTAAATGTTGTGATTTCCAGTTAAATGCTGTAACTGTGATAACATGAAGAAGTTGAGAATCAATATAAACGTGTTTAGAACTGAGACCTATATAGGCTAGTAGAACTGTAGCCATGGTCAAAAATATATTTTGACACTAGATTGACAGCTCTTTATGTGTTAATCAGTTCCCTATTTTTGTATCATATTATAATTATATTAAGGTCATAATATTATTTTATTATATTTATTTAGTGATTAGTTTTAGTTTATACAGTCTGTGGTTAAATATGCAGCTGCATTACCGTGTTCATAGAAATGAACCATGTTGTGTTTTCCAGTGTGTTGGCCTTGACTGCAAACGAACATTTTGCACATATGCCGCTTTCAGCTCATTTCTACCGCATACATAATTTGCTCGAACCGCATCACAGTAGAGCAGTTGTCACAGATTTGAAATGTGACGTTCCGTTGTTTCAGACTGTAAAAGAGGTCCTACACCATTTGAAAGAGCATGTAGTTGAAGGGCGAGCTGTATCATGTCCTATAATTGGTTGTAAAAATGTGTTCACTAAGAAATCATCCTTCACTACTCATATGTCACACACCAAACACACAGCATGTTCTGTGGAAAACATAAATGATATGTATAGGGAAACAATGTCTCAGTCTTCTGGCGCTGTATGTGAGGATGCTTCCCAAATTTCACCAGATCCATCGACTAGTGAAAACAGTGAACTCCCACAGAATTTCAGTGAGACCTTCCTCAGGAATATTTGATTATTCTGTCTAAGATTACAAGGGCCGCTCCTTCTCCCAGCTTCAGCAATACAGACTATTGTTGAAGAGATGCAAAATATGCATGAGTTAGGACAGGATTACACTTTGAGTAAACTTTGTTGACTTTTAAAAGATGAAGTCTAACAGATGATGATGTCACTAAAATCTGCCATCAGGGGCCACTCAGAACAACACAAGAGCTGAGGTATTCAAAAATATGTAAAAAAAAAAAAAAAAAAGTACACAGCCTATAAAACTAACATTAGGGATTGATGAAAACATGTCCCAAAGATATGCTTACTACATTTCAGTGAAGCAAACATTGAACACCTTATTAGATTCTGAGTTGTGGAAGAATTCAGTGTCACAACAGAGTAATGAAACAGACTCACAGGAGTTTGGTGACATAAATGATGGACAAACCTTTAAGTCAAACAAGTTCTTCATTGAAAATACAGGTTGCCTGAAGCTAATTTTGTATGGTGATGCGTTTGAAATCACCAAACACTTGGCTCTGCTAAAAAAAAACAAAGTCCTAGCTGTCTATCTTTCTTTGGCTAATTTGCCCCTTGTGTTGTTGTGTGGAGAGCAGGACCTAAAAGAGTTTGGATGTGCTAAGCTTTTCTCAGACATGTTTAAATAAGATCCGGAACAAGAGATCGCATATGCACACACACACACACACACACACACACACACACACACACACACACATACAAGAGAAGTTCTACAGTACAATGGAGCATTGCAGCAGCTGTAAGACACCAGTTCGGTCAAACCTGTTTGCTCCTTTCTATGTAATCTGCAGCACTACAGCACTTTTGATTGTATTTCCATGTTATGTGTTATGTATTGTTTTATGACTTTGTTGTAAAGCACTTTGGGTACCTTTCGGCTATTGTAAAGGGCTATATAAATGAAGATGATTTGATTTGAGTTGAAACCATTCAAAGTACACTCCTTTTTTTTTAATTTTTTTTGGCTTTTTCCAAGCTTTATTGACAGAGACAGCTGAAGAGTGACAGGAAATGTGGGGAGAGGGAGAGAGATGGGGAATGACATGCGGCAAAGGGCCACAGGTTGGGACCCAAACCTGGGCCGGCCGCAGCGAGCCTTCGCATATGGGGCGGCCGCTCCACCGACCGACCCAAGCGCCGCCCCTCAAAGTACACTTCTATGTGACTGTGGGCTACAGTGCGACACATGAACAGTAACAGAACCAGTTCACCCTGATTTTATGATAAATATTAATAAGAACATTGGTCATTGGTGCCAAAGGAATAATTCTCACATGATAGAATAATAAATTATCTTCAGGCGATAGATGATGTGGTGAAACTCTTTTGCTCTCCACACAGACTGATGCAACCAAAGGGTGGAGGAGTTGACCAAGCAGTTACAAAAAGACTCTAAGATTCTTCTTAGTTGCAGTGGGCTGCACTGGCAGTCGTCCAGTGTGTCTCCTGTTTCAATACTGATTCATCCTCATTACACTGGTTTGTTGACATGAATAGATGATGCACATGGTACAGAGGAGAGGAGTGTCTGAGTCTGAAGAATGTCAGTGACTTCAACCGAAATGTGAAGATGAGGGAAAGCAGAAAACAGTGCTGATGGATCAGAGGAAGAATCCAGGCTGAAGCAGTGATTTTATTGTTTCTGTCTGGTTTCCGACATCTCATATATTTTAGTAAGAAAACACACAAACGATACAGACTGAAGTGGGAGGACTTATTTCAAGTTTTTAGGACCGATGATGGAAATTAGAGTCCCCTTTATTTTCTCAAGTGACTGTCATTAAAGTTTGAGCTCTGCGAGTTCTTGACATGAAACATGAAACTCTCCATGTTGAATCATAGAAAACATGATTCTTTGATTTAGAAAAAATTAAAAGGTACAATCCCGTGGACAAAATCTGAAGGGGAGCATTCTGTAAGAGACATCTGATCATGTTTAAGATTCTGCTGCACAAACCACAAACATCAGGCAAAAGGCAAAATACACAAAAAAATGAATTCAGCAGTTAAAAATTAATAAAAATTTTAGATTCTGGGTTAAATTTGGATCATTTAGCAATCATAGTGTAGTGTATTGATCCTCTGCATACGGCAAAGAGCACCTTGAAGACACTAAGTTTGTCATTTGCAAATAAATGTACGTATTAATGCAACATTATGCAGGATTTGGTATTTTCTTTATGATTTGGCACATATAGTTTGATACATTAATCAAACTAGGAGCCAAAGACTGATTCCACTAAAACAAAGAACACTGAACAGAACAAACATAATCACAATGCTACAACTTTTTCACATTAAGATCAGTGTCTCATATTAATGTGCAGAAATCAGAGAGGCACAAGTGTCTTGTCTCTTTTTACTGCTTGTAAACAGACATTCAGTATCAGCACTCTCTCCACAACACGTCTCAGCTTCCATTTTTTCTTTTTGACATCACCCGTCATCGACATGCAGAGCAGGATGGTTCAGCCAGCTGTGGTACATAAACAATGGATCAAATTAAAGCTGCAATCAGTAGAATTCCTAAAGTGACTCAATATTATCAACATTAAACACAAAGAAGTTAGACAATATCAAAAGAAGTAGAGATTCAGTCCACACAGATGGAGATTAGTTAGAGGAATTCAGGAAATCAGACGAGTCCCATTTCACTCAGGTGTGGACGAATGAAGGAAAAGGAACTGATCAGTCCTCCTCAACCAGTCGTGGTGCTATTCTTCCAACAGAGGTGGAGGAGAGAGTTTAAGTTGGAAATTCTCTGATCCTGCTTGGGCTGAAATCAGAAGTCCAGTCTTCTCACTGCTGTGGGAGTGAGAGAGTTCTGAAAGGATGGACAACTGGAAGAGAGACAGACAGAGCAATCAGAAAAGATGATGCAGCCTTGATGTGTCTCAGATGAAGTCAGGTGTTGCTGTCAGTAATGTTAATGTGGACATTCTTCAGCTCGCACGCGCGCGCGCGCACACACACACACACACACACACACACACAGAGTGACCATACCCTGGATGGTCCTCTGTATAAACAGCGTAGCTGATCCCAGGACTGTTCCTGCTGAAGGTCCAACGTTGCCTCAGCAAACACCTGAACCAGGACAAAGATCCAGAACAAAGAGTAAGCTGTCATTTGTTACAGTGCAGTGCACCACTATTTGCTCAACAATCTGAAGCAGAGCCACTGATGTTGTGTCATGTTAATCTGCTTGGTGTGATGTGATCAAGTTTTCAAGAAGTTTACCTTCTTTCTGTCAGCCTCCGCTCCTGCATCATGATGCACTGATGAAACACGAGTCTGAGACAGACAGAAGGAGAGGACGCTGTCAGGAGTGTTCTCTAACAGACAGTGTACTCATGGTGGGACATGACTCACAACATTTGAATGAAGTGTCCTTTACGACGAGTTAACACATTAAGCGAGAGAAACTTGAATTCAGGTGTTTGGTTGTATTTTTCTGTTTAGGAATGAAAACAGCTGGGAGAATATTTCCTGTGATGAAACTTTGAGTTTATCACACTAAACGCAGTGAAGTCTTTTTCCTTCAGCTCGGCTGGCTTTGAGGCAGATTCAGTGAGAGCAGAGAGGTTTTGTTTTGTTGGTCGACTGAGGTGGATTTTTTTAGGACTGCTTCACAGAATTAACTGTCATAAATGTCTGAGCATAATCGCGCCCAATCCAAACCAACATCAGGAAACTTAAATGACAATATTTCAAATCTGGATTGAATTCTTTTTAGATGATGACTTTTATGACATTAGACCTTAAATGATAGTTGCTGTGGATTTGGATTTCCAGTGGCTTTTCTAGATGACAGCTAGATGTATCATCCAGATATTAACACATAACACTTACAGTCCGTGTAAAGTCAAAAAAAAAAAGACTAAAGAAGAAAGTGTTATTAACCGCCAAATTTGAATGATTTAAAATATCATATCAATCATATCAATATGGGCGAGTTGAATTAATCTGTCTCTCTCTGTCCAAATGTACATAAGTCATCTGTGGTCACTTTGTGGTTATTGCTCTGTTGTGGTTACCGGCACACATAAACTCAGATCTGACTACATATATTACATACATGTCATAGTGACAAGCTGCTGTTGCATATAAGAGACGTCCCGTGTCCCGGTACCGGTGTGATTATGTTAGTACACGATGTAAAATCACGTTACTGTGCACCACGTCACCTAACGTTACTGTAACTGATGTATTATTTTCAGGTCTCCATTAATATGGCCCTTCACAATCCACTTCTTCTTCATCACTTTGTTTTAAATTAAAATAAAGTAATGGAGCTGTTGTCACATTCTGGCATCCGGGGAAGATGCATTTTCGGGACGTTTAGGGCAGAGCTAGCTAAAGGCAGCACTGAAGGCTTTTATACCGCGGTGCTAGGGGGCAGGGGTACGCTCACCTCAATGTGTCATGCAGTCTCATTATAGGACCACCCAAAATATCCTGGACTGGAAACTGGTGAAAAACTGGTTGAACCTCTAACTCCAGAAATGACCAAACATTTTGATATGTATCTTTCCATACGTTGTGCACTGACCATGTCTTTCGCCCTGAGCTTTTTTCTTTTTTGCTCACCTGTGCGAGGGACGTGCTGCGGCCTCTTTTTTGTTCGGTGGAGGGCGCACTCCTTCCTCCTTTACTAGAGGAACACTTGTAGCAGCTCCACCTCTGCTGCAGCTCTGAAGCAAAGCCCCACCCACAGTCCTTCTGCTGCAGACACTGGAAGTGGTACAGGTGGCCACAGCTGGCGAGACACACACACACACACACACGTTAACATCTGTACATATGTCAAGGCTTTACCAAAGGAGTGTTTCAGTACATGTAATTACCCCAAAACTTTCAGTTTGGTATGCTAGTTCCCGTTTGGTGTTCTTTGGTGTTCTGGTGTGCTTTAGGGTGTGGCTACGTTGTGATTGACACACTGGGCTCATGACCTACTTCATTAACCTAAACTAGGTGGTGCTGATCATATCCAAATCAACGTAGATTTACACTCAGAAGCCCACGGGTTAAACACCTCCAGTGTGTATTACCTGAATACGATGATCTCCTCAGCTGAGTCCTGCCTCCTCTTGTACTGCTGGAGGCAGATGTTACAGTAGTCCTGTCGTGGGTGGAGGCCCCTCGTTACAGCAGCACGCAGGTGAGCCAGGGACCAGTGGAGGTCATGGTTCAACAGACTGGTGGTTGTTTCAAGTAAAGTCTGAAACAGAAAAAGCAGTGTTATTAAAAAGCAATATATTTTTATTTTAAAAGTAGATAACATCATAACACACACACACACACACACACACCCCTTACCTGTTCGTAGTTAAAAGTGTCCAGCATACCCAGAATGAGGCCTTGGATCTCTGCCAGCTTTCCTTTCCCATAGACTGGATCCTGACAGACACGAGCATGTTAACAGCATCACATGTCACGAATCCTCGTTACACAGTATGAGTGGAAATATCAGACATTTATTTCATTTAACACATTACAAAGATTCTATCCAACATTGACTGTATGTCCACACTGGACACCACCCTCTGCACAACACCTTCATCAGGCAGAGGAGTGTGTTCAGTGGCAGACTGCTGTCTCAAACCTGCTCCCCCTGGCCATCAGACTGCACAACAGCTCTCAGTGATGGCAGGAGGCACAATAGACAATGGACACATCTGCCCCATTTTTTATATAGTTTTCTATTTGTATAAAACATTTTTTTTTCTACAGTTACTTTCTACTTTTATATAATTTATGTATAGATGTTTAGCATGTGTTAACTTCCGAGCACAGTTATATGTTTATTTTCTATGCAAATGTTTAATTTCTCTGCACGTTTTTGAACTGCACATTTTTAATTCCTCTGCAAATGTTTATTTTCTCTGGAAATGTTTAATTTCTCTGTACATATCTATCTATCTATCTATCTATCTATCTATCTATCTATCTATCTATCTATCTATCTATCTATCTATCTATCTATATCACAGTAAGAGTTCAAACTGTGAGAACTAAATAAACCACATGTACTTCTGTTTTATTCTACTTTATTCATCATGAAGGAGTGAAGATTGTGAACAGCACAGACACACACCTGGAGTATTCGTTGGATGATGGCAGGCAGAGAAATAAAGCTGCTCATACAGTTGAGAACCTTCATCGTCAGCTCCTTCAGCACTGAGACACACACAAACATAATTCATATTTTCTTAATCACCATAGCAGCACACACATACACAAAGACACAATAAACAATGGTGCTCAATGACTACATAAAGCATGATCATATCAGAGATGATGGCAGAGGACATGAAAATATGTGTGTGTGCAGAGGTGAACTTCAGAGAACCTTCAGCTTTCTTCAACTGTTAATTCAACATGAAAGATTTACAATGGCAAAAAAAAAAACAAGAAAGAAAGAAAGAACAGAATATATGTAGAGTATGTAAATATAACTCATGTTGTTTCGTCTATTATCTTTTTATGTGTGTTTACTGTGTCACACTGCAACACAACACAAAGTCTTTAAACAAAGTCTCACAAAGACTTTAACTGTTATTGTCTCTAATAACTGAATGAATTGTTTTTCACTGTGACATGAATTCTCGATGCCACGTCAGTGTTGTCCAGCAGAGAGCAGCACAGGCCTGCTAGACCTCTGTGTGTGTGTGTGTGTGTGTGTGTTTACCCTCAAATGTGTGTTTAGCATTGAGTCCCTTCACCAGTTTTTGAGAAGCCATCATGGTCTCCAGAAGTGGAAACCAGAGGACCTGAAAGAAAACAAAAGCGATGAATGAGCAGGCAGAGAGGGATACTTTGACGCAGACATACACACACACAGACACACACACTGGCTCTACCTCTCTTTGTTGCTGGTAGAGGTTCTGAGAGCTCTGGTGGCACAAAGCAATGATGCCATCAAGTGAATCCTTCACTCTCATCAGGGTTGATTCACCGTCTCTCTCCTCTTCGTCTCCTTCGTCTCCTCTGTTAGTCTCAGTGGTGAGGACACTCAGTTTTTCCTTCAGTGTCTTCAGAGAGATTATAGAATTAACTTGTGACAACACCAGGAAAATTAGTACAGTCACTTTCTTACAGTATTCAAGAACACTTAGTGATTTTGTATGTACCTCTAACAAGA
Organism: Protonibea diacanthus; assembly: GCA_028641955.1. NCBI lineage: Eukaryota > Metazoa > Chordata > Actinopteri > Sciaenidae > Protonibea > Protonibea diacanthus. The sequence continues at coordinate 22,847,529 of CM053989.1, forward strand.
CATCAAAAGCTCCTTGAATGTCTCCCTTCTGCTCCAGCAGATAGGCTGTAGCTTCGTTGTGGTGGTACTTCTGTGTTATCTAAAAAGGCAGACAGAGAGAAGCACGTGGACTCTTAGTGCAGGTAAGCTGGTCCAACCTACTACTGTATCACCACAGCACACTACAGTACACTACAGTACTACTACTATAGCAGGCAGAATTATTCCATGCATATTCTCGGTACATTTTTATACATCAATTCTTTAATCAGAAGTGTATTAATGCTATTTTTCTCAGTCCTAGCTAGTTAGCAAAACTGCCTTATATGCAGGCAGACCGAGACAGAGCATAGCAAACAATGGCTGCTCCTCTGTTAGCCATCTCAGCTGCTGAGATCATGAACCCTGGCACAGCTCAGCATTCCACCTCATAACTGTCCATCAGCCTAAATGGTATTGATTGTGTCTGATATATTCCATGATGAAAGGCTGCTGAGGCTGTACTTAGTCCCAGTTTTGTTTTCAGTTAAATGCTAATGGCATAATGCTAACATGCTTCTTTATTGCTCACAAACACATGGAATGCATATAATCAACGTATAGAAGGCAGTACTTGTATGGCCTCCTCCAATCTGTAGTGCTGGGAGGTCTGGAGGAAGCTCAGGAGCTGCTGGGGGGCAAAGCGGCTCATTAAGTCCAGCAGAAGCTCATGGAGGTCATGCTCCTGGAGCAGGAGGGTCCTCGGATGATGGCCTTCCCTGCATTAACAGAGGAGAAGAGAGGTGAGAAGGAAGGAAAGGAGAAGATGAACATGGAGGCGTGAGGTCGAAGAGTTCTCATTAGAACATGATGCACATGTACCGTGGCTCCAAGAGACAGCTGAGGAACTTGAAAAGTAGCTGGTCATCCTGGAGAGAGACACAGAGAGACACAAAGACACACAGAGAGACAGCAGTGTCACTTACTGATTCTTCAGCGTTATTTCAGACTGCTGCAGAAAGTTCCTCTGCACTTCAGCTAATTCTTGAAGAAATGGAGCTTGTGTGGAAGTTACTGCACTACTTGATCAATAAACGAGCTCAGCTACTGGAAAGCTATTTGATTCAGAAAAAAAAGCCCTCGCTTCCTGTCTCGCACACTGTGAAAAAGATGTTTAAAGAGCAAAGACAATCATAATCTTAGTTCCCTTGAAAGTAAAAATGATCTGCAGCAGTTTTAGTGTATGACGCTGTTGGTATTTGTGTATTATTTTACAGCTGGTCAGTACTATTATTCATTTTGACCGTACCTGAAACTCAGAGATGATTTGCTGCACCTCTTCACTGAAGTGAAACACCACTAAGTCAGCAGACTTAGTGGGGTCAAAGGTCACCAGCTCCTGTGAAAACATATTAGAGGGTTTGTCAGGTAATGAAAACAATCACACACATTGCAGAGAGTGTGTCCTCCTTCATCAGAGTGTGTGTACTGACCTGCATGTGTCCCCGTACTTTGTCCTTGACCGCTTTCTTCTCCTCAGGGCTGTAGCCGGGCATGGACAGCAGATTGTGGATGTAGCTGAAGATCTCTCCCTGACACGCACACATATTATACATATGTACACAGGCTTCGTACATTCTTTGATACTCAAAGTAAAGCAAACATCTGGCGACAGAGCAAAATTTAGACCTCTACCAAAAATCACACACACACACACACACACACACACACACACACACACACACACACACACACACAGAACATAAACATGTAGAGTTTGATAAATGTGTGTTACCCTCCTGATGGGGTCTCTCAGGTAGCAGTCGATGATCCTGTCATACAGATGTTTCTTCTCATACAAAAATTCACAGATTTGGTAGCTGGAGGGGGAGACGGGGAGACACAAACACGCCAGTGAGGCCACAAAATGTAATAACACTAACTTATAACATAACTTATGTTACTCGTTCTATTTCTACCATTGCTGTTTTACAGGGAGTTACAGTGAAAGTTTCTGGGTGACATGAGAAAGCAGTGGAAAGCTGTACTGAGACTGAACACTAACTGAATGTTTGCTATAAGACTGTCTTAGTGAATGACTTGATAATGTCTCTTCTCTGATGTCTCTCATGATGTCATAATCTGGTCTACTCACATTTCTCATCTTTATTGTACATGTGTCATGTGTGCAATATGTTTGATCATTCAAATGAAGTCTCTCCTGACTGAAGTGAAATGAATCTAATAATGTAATATTCTCTTCCTGGCTCTTGTGGCTATTTATTGCTCATGTCCTCAAGCATCTGAGAGAAATGTTCCTACCTATATCCTACAATGACCGCAGGACAAAGCTGTGTGCGAGAACTTTCTGAACAAAAACAAATGCCCTCTCTTAAGAAGATGCTTCCTACAACATCTGTGAAGCACCATCTGGAGAATTTGTGAACTGAAAAATGCAAATATGCAAAACTAAAAGACACTACAATGACTTGATACAATTATTCAGTGCAAATGTATTTGTATCCAGTCTTGGATGAGCTACTCACAACTTGGCCTTCTCTGCCAGAGCCAGCAGCCTTTCTTCATTAAACTGGACCACACCGCCGACCTGCAGCAGCTCCAGGAGAACCTACACAGCAGTCACAGCAAAGACCAATGACATGATATGATGAAATCAGAGGGCACACATGTATATATATTACGTGTAGAAATATATATAATGTATAATGAGTTAGTTGAGGGGGAGCTCATTTTGAACTTATGTGCGCAACTAATCATTATTTTTTATTACGGGTTCATCTGCTGATTATTTTATACTTTTTACACAGTGACACCTTCACAATGCTGACACAATGAATTAATCTCTATGTCTCTGTCTCAATATGTCATGTACCTCAGTGAAACAACGCGCTGTGTGGAATATTATCGTTACATTGTGGTTGTTGCTTCGCTGCAATGTTTTGAAAAAAAAAAAAATCACGGGCAGCACAGCACACCTGCAGCGGATGGTTACGCCCGCCCAGGACGATGTCTCTCAGTCTGTGTGTGCCGTTATGTTAACTTCAGATCTGACTCCATATATTCCCTGTCACAGCTACAGGCTACTGGAGCATGTAAAAGATGTTCTGTGTCCCGTTACCAGTGTACCTCCCTCTGGACTCCGCTCAGGAAGACCAGCTAACGTTACATGCACTGACATTAGCATTAGAAAAAGCATTTGCAGTACTTCAAAGGCAGAGCTAGCTTTGCATGATTGCCTTGATTTTGTCCATTGATGAATCATGTGAGCTGTACCACAGATACATGTAGTGACGTAAAAAGTACAATGTTTCCTTCCTACAGGTTAAGTGGCAGTACAAGAACGTGCTTAGCTACAATGCACCTCTGGCTGTGTGTGTTTGTTTGAATAAAAACCCAACCTGCTGCCTCTCAGTGTGTCGGGAGTCATCATCAGGGCAACACAGGAACTCCAGAACCTGAAAAGACAGTAAAAGCAAAGATGAAGAGTTTGAATGGCAGGTTGGATATTTTCATTATTACTGATGGAAAGTGCTGAGGGACGTCTCTGCTCTGGTAGGAACTGGCAGCACGTTCCACCAATGGGGAACAACAGACGAGAAAAGACCTGAGTGTACGGGTGGCAGAGCTAGGCGTCGTTCATTGGAGGAACACAATGGTTGCTAAAGGTAACTAAAGTCTGTATGAGGGCATTTAAGTAGGTGGGTTCAGAACCGGAGACTACTTTGTCTGAGAGGCATTCAGAGACCCATGCAGAGACCAAAAGGTTGTCAGGTAGAAATGACAGATAGAGCTGAGTGTCATCTGCTTAGCAGTGATATGAGAAGCCATGCAAGCAGATACTCGGACCCAGGGAAGTGGTGTAAATAGTTAAGAGAAGGGGCCCAGAACTGAGCCAGTATACACTGAACGAGCACCCTGTGAGACAGGAACCAGGAAAGAGCCAAAGCAGGACAAGTGTGATCTGATTGGTTACCTGATCAAAGAGCTTCCTGTTCACAAACAGCGTGTTGTCCGGCTTGGCCAACTGGCGAGCCAAAAAGGTGAAGAGCCCACCCACTTGGGAAGGAGTAAAGTCTGGGTTGTCCACCATCACCTAGGTAACCAGAGAGACATATTCATCATCAAAGAAAAGATAAAATAATAATAATAATAATAATAATAATAATAATAATAATATTGAGATGTTTTGTGTTTAGTGCCAGTTGATTATCTGATTTGCTGTAACAGAGAGTAACAACCACCTGGTTTGTTCTGGAAATGGTTTCGTGTGATCACTATGTTGGTTGTACCTGAAGTAAGATGTCCACTATCCTCTGCTGGTACTCAAGGGCCTGCTTGTCATTCTTAAAATCTTCAAATGTCTAAAATGAAGTAAAACACAATTCTTAACTGACAATAAAAATATGAAAACATCTCTGACATTTCAAGTTTCTGAGAACAAAAACTCAACCCGAGGAACCAAAGACTAAAGACTAAAACTGCAGCCAGCATGGAGTGAAATTCACTTTAATTCAAACAATGCAACATATGAAAATTAGAGTTGAATAGCACAAAAGCTGTAATACTGTTATCTCAGCTGGGCACTCTTCTGAACAAAGTTACTGATGAAGGGATCTTGTTGTTGCACTAGTAACTTGTACTGTTTGGTTAAGAAAACAGGATGTGGAGGATGGAGGCAGCATGTACCTCCACATGTGAGTCATGTGTACTGGAAAACATTCATGACAGTCAGGCCAAGAAAGGAAGTAAGCAGCGACAATGACTGGCCAGCATGACAGGAGTTTAAAAAAAAAAATCTCACCATGGCGAGGACATTGAGGAACTCCCGGGTGTCAAAGTGAAGCAGTGTACGGATAAATGGGAAAACCTCCTCCTCCTCTGACCAGTCGGCTGAATGGAGACGGATAAGAAACTCAAACACCTGACCCACACACACACACACAAACAAACACACACGCACACACATTAGGGCTAACGGAAAGTGTTGCTCCTTCATGCTGACCTCTGACACAAAGTCGTGTAGCTTTAACCATGACCACAAACTGTGCAGTCAAACATACAGTGTCTACACACCTGGTTCTTCACTTGAACCACAAGGTCTTCAGGGATGTCTCCTAGTGGATACGCCCTTCCTGCAAGACAGCAGCTACACACACACACACACACACACAGAATATTAAAATATAAATATTAGTAATATTATCAGCAACTGTCTGGCACTGTTCAGGCAGATATATGACACCTGTGTGAACTCACCTGATGTACACCAGAAGTTTGTTTCCCATCACCACTTCCTCATCTGTCAAAGAAGACAAAGAGCAGAGCTAAAGATGGATGCTTCTCAAACTCTATGGAATATCCAGAGGCTTCAAATAATTGATGCTATGAATTCTGGGGAGTGTGGTTTCCAGACCTACCTGTTAGGCTCCTCCCTTCCCTAAGTGGTGGGCCAATCACTGCAAAGAGTTTCTGAAAAATAAACATGAAGTAGAAACCAGAGGATATGATGTGATGTACACGTCCAAAATATTTATTGCAACAATTTTATAAGATATAAGATATGATATGAACACTCATGAGAATAATCATGAATAAATATATGTATTATATGACATAATAACTAAACTAAGGCCTCCTAATGTTTACCTCCGTCAAAGAAGAGTCTAAAGAGTCAAATGATTTGTACGTTTTGCCACTGAAGTTCAATTAAAATTAAAGCCTCATGATTTAGCAAAGACTGTGCATCAAATCTGACATGATGAACATGAGGAAACAACCTGTTAGTGGAAGACTTACCTCCATAGGTGTGATGTAGTCATTCATGCCACTGTTGAAAACGTAGATCATTGCATCATAGAGCTGGTTCTCCCAACACACTCGAACCACCTTCAAACACACACATTCACACACAGAAGACTTTGAGTGACACTACACTCATTAGGTTTCAGGGTGTATGGCATGTCCTCTCATATTGGAGGCAATATTTGCTCGCCATACAGTCCTTACTCTATGCAAACACACGCATACACACACCTGCTGTATGTCCAGGCTGGTGACATCCAGATGTACAATGCATCTCTCGAGGCTGTCCATCATACCATTGCCATGGTAATGAGCCAGGAGGTCCCTCATAATGGGTGTGGTCAGGTGACCGAGGCGGTCAGCAACAATGTATGACTCCAGTGACTCCAGAAAGACGCCCTTAGCAACGGTGTTCTCCACGAGCCGAGCATACAGCTGGTTGAAGAGCAGGTCACTGCACACACACAAACACACAATTACTGTGCTTCCATATACCAGGCTTCTTTGACACTAAATGGTTTCTGCCCTACAGCTCTGTTGACTCAACACTAGTTTTTGGTGTGGTTTGGTTTGGACCAAATAAAACTACATGAGAAAGTGAGCTTCAGCCTGTTGTAGCTGCTGCATCCATCCAAATTTAACTTCATTTCAGACCGCAACATCAGGCACTACGGTCAGCTGTGTTCTCATTCATGTTCCACTGCATTGTACTGCATTTGCTTGTGTGTACCTATGAATGAATATATATACTTACGGCCTCTGCAGCAGCAGGCAGTAATCCACCAGGACTGGAACCACATCCTGAACACAGCACAGAGTATACTTGAGTATTTATATCATTTGCTACTTTATTTCATCTCTACTCCATTACAAAAGGGAATTATTGTAGTTTCTACTCTACACTAAACTTCACACTGCATTTATGTGACAGCTAACTTGCAACTGGTTACATATAAAAACATAGAAAGAAAACAGCAAAGTGGGTTCTGACCACTTCAGACAAGTGTTGGAGAAAATGTGGACCACAAAGTGGAAATCACACCCATGTTAAAATGTAGCATTAACTAAATGATCATTTTATTTCAGTCTGCGAGATCTTAGTGATTTACAGCTGTGGAAGAAGTACTCAGAAAAATCTATTATTATCATCAGATCATGTTAATTCTGCATAACTTGAAGCCTTAATATCATTTGAACAGGTGAGTTGTATATAAATTCACCCTCAGTACAGTTGTCATGAACGGGGAAATTAGCTATAGAGACCAAACCTGTTTTTTGTACCAGGCTGTAAACATGTTTATTTCTGCTGTGAAATTGGACATTTTAACATGGGGACTTATGGAGGCTGACTCACTTCTGGAGCCAGCCTCAAGTGGACGTTTGAGGAACTGCACTACACTGTTTTTGGCACTTCCTTTCACAGCCTCGCCAGGTTGCTGCTTGATCCAAACTTAAAATAATACACAGGAAAAGTGTAAAATATGTCACCTTTAAGTTTTTTATTCCAACATAAACAGAAGGAACTGACACCAATTTCACTACTAATGTTCATTTATCTGTAATTTAATCAAATAAATGAATCAGTTCTAATCATGTGTGACCACCTGTCAATTTAAGGTATCTAAAGGTCGGACACTTTTGAATCTTTTCTGTGACATTTATTGAAGAGGGCTGAAAGTTTTTGTTTTGTTGTCACAATCACACAATTACACATTTATAATAATTATAAGAAGGTACATATTCTTTTTTTTTTTTTTTTTTTGTGAAAATTTAACAAGTGGGCGAACTGGAGCATCCCGGAGAAAACCCTGACACACAGAGGAAGAAACTCCTCTGTGCTGTCCTGTGACCTGATGGTTTCATGTGTGAAGGTGACCACAGTTAGTCTGATGTCTAGAGACAACGGCAAGAAGAACCTTTCTTTGCAAGCTTAGCAGAGAAATCTCTGATGTTCTCTGATGATGATCTCAGATTGTGATCGTGTGATCGACAAGAAGAAAGCTTGAGACTGGACAGTCTGCGGACCAATAGGATGAAATAGTTTGGGGAAAGTGAGGCACCCTTGAGCAAGGCCCAAGGCCCAGCTCAGACTGTAACTGTGTGAATGTGATCAGGGCATTTCTGAAAAAGAGGGCGTTGCTCTCAGTGAAACCTCCCTCTTAATAAATAAAAATCTGTTGAATACATTCATTTGTGTATGTGCGTGTTTATCAAAGGTTTGTGCTCATAGAGCAACTAGGCACAACCTTTTTTTTTTTTCTTATGGTTCACATGGATACATTTTCATTTGTTTTCAGGTGTGTCCCTCTTTTCAATCTGACCTATAGATTAGAAGGTATAGGTTAGAATATTGTTCATAAATTCATCTGGCCACGATCATCCTGCAGTGAAACTCTATATTTTGACAGCCCTAGTTGAAACTATGTCAGCTGCTGGCTACCACAAAGGTCTGCGAGTACAGAGTGAACTTTAGAAGTCAGACTAGCTGCTTCCCCTTTCAGGCTTTAGGCTCCATCCTGACTCTAGCTCTGTACTGAATACCAGATTAATATCCATCATGTCATCTCACTCTCAGAAAGAAAGAATGACTGGATTCCTTTACGATTCAAATTAAGATGCTTGTTTGAAGCACCCCATCGTCAGCCATGATGGTTCAGTGTTAGTATAGTTATAGTATAGTTAGTAAGGTGTATTCTTTAAGGCATGTGAGCTTACATGGAAGTGTTGCTCCATCACTTGGATCTTTCCTTGCTCTGGACACTTCTTCAAAGCGTGATCAGCAAACTGGAAAATGATCTCCACCATCTGCACACGCACACAAATACACACACACACACACACACGTGTACAAGTTTAAAAATAGGCTTGAGAATGTTAGAATGCACTGTCCAGGGTAGATAGATTAATTATTGATAGTTAACAGACATAGACAATATAGTTTAATACTGTTCTTACCTTGTCACTGACTACTCCCTTTCTTTTCACTGGATCTCCAAACAGACCTGGAAGAAACACGTCAGAGGAATTATTTTTTTAAAAATAAAAAAACAACTTTTTTATCATTTTTATCAAATATTTGATGAAAGAAATATTTCCCTGATGCAGGGAATGAATAGTTAATAAGGTATTAATATATACTATATTAATAAGGTGATATTTTTCACTTCTCTATTTACCAAATAACTGAGCAAATTCTGATGGATAGATAGAAGCTGCATGTTTCTTATCAACTCCAGAGTTCCAGACAGGTGAGAGAACGGCACAATAAAGAAAAGCTAACAAAAACTATGCAAACAGGTTTAATATAGTCAGGTGCTCTGTGTAGTGCATCCAGTACAAGGTCTGTCTTAACACTCTTTTAGGACTATAGCATGGTTCAGATAATAATACTAATGCCATTACGCACTTTAGCTTCTTATAAGTCAACACTATGGTCCTTGATGAAAGGACTATAAACTCATCAATGCGACGCAGTGTCAGTAAACAGAACTTGATGGAAACTGTGTAACTGTGATGAACAGACTGACTTTCTGGACGTGTCATATGAATTGTACCCACCGACCACAGCCTTAGCTGTTCCCTCATGGAAGGACCAGGCCAGAGAGAGAGCCTCAACAAAATGCTCTTGCTTCAGCAGGCAGTCTATACGCTACGACACAGACAGTGACAGAGACGAGGAGGAACATGGGTTAAGTGCAAAGCAAACAGCTGGTCTGGTCTGACTAAATGATCTCTGTACAAAGGAGCTCACCAAGAAACTTAACTAATCATCTCGACTGCTTCAAAATGAGTTCACTGGTATACACTGAGTACTTATTAATCACAATAAATACACATAAAACACATACTGGCACTGAAGATTTATAAGAAACTGTGTGTTTTTAAGGCATGCTGCGAAATCAGAGTCCTGTGGAACTTCACAATTATACATACCTCTCTCCAGTTCCTCAGAGCCATAATGTGAGCCGACTGTAAGACACAAGAATATCAGACTGTTAAAGAAGAAAAAAACCCGAACGCAGACTCAGACAACAGTCACTTTTAACTTGAAACCAACTTACTAATGGTGACGTATGGACAAAAAATCTGGGAAAGTAACTGTGACAATATATTCTGTGTGCAGTTACTTTACAGCCTGTGATGATGCAACCACCAGGCACACGAGGGCCAATAACAAAACCTGATTTCTAAAGCTTGTGTGTTGTGTGTGCCTTGTGTTATGAAATTTTGTTGTGTTTATCAGTGTTTATTAATTTATTTATTTTCTTTCTCTTTTTTTGTTAAAATTATTACTTCACAAAAATAAGCACAAATAAAACATTCATATTTCTACATTAATAACAATTCACATTTACATTGCAGTCTGAATGTGAACATCATTGAGTTCATACAGTTTACATTACACATTTCTACACATTATCCTGACACAAAAAGTCCTTTGGCTAAACACAGTGTAACATTAACTAATGTGATTTGATTAATCTAAAAAAGAGGCTGGAGTAAACACATCCTGGATACTGTAATGGATTCATTGGGATAAAATTGATTATAGATATTGAGGATCTCTTCATCTGACTGGAAAAGACATCAGAATCATGACTTTTTACTGTCACTATGAAACATTAATATCAACAGTCAGAATGCATTTTTCAAAGTGCTTAACAAATAATTACTGTTGACCAATGTGCAAAAAGACAAAATTCTGCAGACAGATAACAAAGACACAGAAACATACAAACACTGTACCTTGGTGCCCAAATAGACAATCTGCCCCGCGTAGCTCGAGACTGACTGGTAGCAGGCCTTTTCTCCCACTAAAGCCTGGAAGACAGACACACTGTTAAACACACACGGAACAAATGTTGACCTCTTATGCAGGCATATGCATTAATGAAGTATTCAAGAACTATCACACCTCAGATTCTCAGAGTGATTATAACGCAGTTTTTGACTTTCAAAGTGGCCTCAGCATCCCCGGACTTTCATCAGACTTAAAGAAGAGGTTAGAAGAAGCTATATGACAGGCAGAAATAATCCTATTTCAACATAAGACAACTGGTATTATCTACTCTCCCACTGAAGATGGAAGATGGAAAAATGTGCTTTGGTTCAAACTTTACTTCATGGATGAAATTACTCTATTCACACCCCACAGTTTCAATTCGTACTAACTCACAACGGTCAAGACATTACATTGCGGAATCCTCCCCGGGAGCACCATGCTTTTTGATATGGCCATTGAGCCACTTGCTACAGCACTCCGTACTTGCAAGGACATATCTGGTATCTGGAGAGGTAACACAGAGCATAGAGTCTCACTCTATGCTGATGAACTTATCTTTCATCCAAAGCGTCTTACAGAAGATTCTTGCATTTCTCAGATCCCCACTCCCAGTTCCCTCACTCAAACTCATCAAAAATACGGTGTTTAAACACTCTAAAAAAAAAAAAGAGTAAACCCTGCTCAGGTGGAGGGATGCCTCCCCTCCTACCCATGCACAATGACTAGAAGACATCATGTCCTGCTTAAAACTGGACAAAGTACTCACGTCAGCAATCAAGAGGGAAATTCCAGAAAGTGTGGGGTAGCTTCCTAAACGCATTCCAGACTCTGTGAAGACTTGACCATTAGGTGCAGCGTAACTACACTATATACTCTTTACTCATTCTTAGTGCAGGCGCTAGATGTGGCAATGTGCTCACTATGTCTAGTGTGTTTATATATGAAGATGTTTTATTTCCATATTTCTTTTTTTCTGCATAATGTTGAAACTTTTGTCACCTTTATTTACCTTTACCTTATATCTACTCAATTTTAATGCTAACTGCTGATGTACCCATGTCTACCTCATGTTTTTGTAAAGAGCATTCAGCATTGCACTTTTGATATATTGGAAAAGTCTTCAATAAACAGATCTTGATTAAAAAATGGTTTCATGGTTTCCTGCAGCTAAATCACAACAAACATTCTGGCCTTTGCACCAAATCAGACAATTGAATTTTCTCAGCAGTACTCGGGTTTCCTGGCTTCTAACTCGAAATAAAAACATTCATCTTCAAGTTCAAGTCATAAACTTGACCTCTGATCCCCCATCAGCTGATCCCTCACCAGAGCCTGGGAGACGTTCCCTCCAGTGGCCAGTGATTTGAAATGTCGGCTGTTATAAACCAGTTGCACCTGCTCCAAGTCCAGAGTCTCCAAAACCTCCTGACTGGGTCGATCCACAACCTGCAGCTTCTCATGGCTGTCTACCAGGACCAGTGTCCGACTGTTAATCCACTGCAGAGACACAGAGACAGGAGGAGGACAGGTCAAACATTTTGCACAACAGCAAACAAAGATATTTGTCTTTGTAGTGATCACACTGATGGACATACTGGGAATACAGAACAGTGTGTGTTATTAACAGTACTTTAGTAAATGGTAAATGGACAGTACTCCTTTCTAGTCCTCTGAATAATCAAGCCTTTGACACTACTCGCACACATCTCATTCACACGTTCACACACATGCATGACTGGTTGCAGCTCTAATTTGAACTGGCCCGTTGTCTTGAGTACTTACACTCAGGCTAATGATGTCACAGCTGAGGTGGAGCTGTCTTTGTTTGATCACGTGGATGGTCCCTGTCTCTTCCTTCTTTACCTGAATCAAAAAGTGGAGCACAGAAAATCATTCAAACACTACAAACAGCTGACTATACTCACAGACACACACACACTGTTGAAGCAGCTTAGCATGCAGACATCTGGGAAAAATTATATAAAAAAAACAAAACAAAAAAACAAGCCAATCTCAGCTGTTTTGCAGTGAGTGCATATTTTTGTGTTTTGAACCATTCTTTTGCATTTGTAATGCACAAAATTTAATAATATTCTCAAGACAACAGCCTGAAGGATGGAACAAACAGTATTAAACCTGTGCTGTCTGTTTTAGGAACTTAAATTCTAAAAGTGCTCAGTTATTGTTCAGATACTGAAACAAAATAAATTCTATAAATGTAATATTTATTCATAATAATATTTATCCATAGTGTGGTTCTAAGAAGCAGAAGCAGAAGATAGGCCATAATTTAATCTACAAAATCTTTATTATATTTTTATCTAAAAAAATAATTAGGTTCAGAGAGTACTGTTGTAGTAAAGTACATAGTATAGTAGTATTATGTAAAGGCAGATACCAGGAGGAAGTGGACTGTATCTCCTTTGCAAAAAGCCAGGATCGGGTTGACGGTCTTCTGAACAGGAACAAACTGCCAGGCCAGCTGAGGAACACTGGACGGGTCAGACTGGTGGGAGAGAACGCATGACATCACATCACATCAGACGTGAACATCGCTCATTACGATGCTCATAGCTTTATGAGGATGAGGATGAACGTGGTCGTACAGTTGACGTCACAGCCTACTCAGTGTGCATTCAGCTAACCGTCACTGTATGAATATATCTGGACCAACAAACAGTGAAGCAGACAGAAACACACACCTTGCTATAGGGAAAAGTCATCCAGACTTTGAGTGAGGGCTTCAGTCCAATCACCAGAATCTGGTGAAAGAAAACCAAAAGACAAAACCATCAAACTTCACACACAGTTGGGTTAATAAGCAGAAGAACTATGCGCTGTGAACAGAGCTGTGTGTGTGTGTACCTTAGTGAGAGAGGCCATAGCCAGCAGAGAGTAGTGTGTGATGGGATGATCTCTGAAATCTGGAGGAGCATGCAACGGTTCAATACAGCAGACCTCCCCTTTAGAACCACTGAAGAGACATCGAGAGTCACAGGACCGCATCCCCATCACCCTCCTGGAAACAAACACGAGACGCCATTAACAGAAACACAGAGAGGAAGAGCAGAGAGTGGAGAGGAAACAAGAACAGTGAGAAAGAAAGAAAGGAATCACAGCTCACACTCATGATCACCACATAAGTACCCATTTTACAGGAGTTATTTAAATATTGAAATATTTATTTATCTAATTTCATATTTTGGGTTTTTGGCCCATGTCATTAAAAATGATGTAATGTCTGACAACTGTAAGTAAACCTGAAGAAGCTACAAGTGAAACGCGCACTTTGCTCGTGATAACAAGCTGTTCATTCATGTAGGAACAAATCATCACAGTGATCCGCCTGCACTGAAACACGTTTTCACTGACTGAATCAGCAGCTGCCCAGCTGTGGAGCTCGTCACTGCTGACTGAGAGTGTCGCTGTCAGCTCAGCTGTGATCAACAGTTGGATACTTCTTGATAAAAGCTAATAAAAAGACTGTGAAGCCAAATAATCACATAATAAGACGCAGGCTAAACAGACCGCTGAACTAAAGACAGTCAGAACCAGAAGCGAACATCATCTTGGCTGTATGAAGACATACACACCAAAGCACATTTTGACTGTGACTGAGGAAAAATATGTGTATTGATCTATTGATAACTGATTACATTGATGACATTTTGAAGAAAAAGTTTCCAAATTCTCTGATTTCACATGCAAATGTTTTCTCTTTGATTGTAAGTAATAATTCCACATCACATGTGTGCAGCAGTCCCCTCCAGTGAAGGCTGTCATTTACCAGCACTACAGGTTGTTACAAACTGCTGTAGGGGTGATGGACCCAGACTGTGAGTGATCTTACACTTATTATATTATAGTTATTTACCTGAAAGCCAGCTCGAAAACAGATCCTCCGCTGTCATTGCACACTGCGAGAGTTGGGTCATCTGTGAACTACAGACACAAATACATGACAATTACAACAAGAGACAGAGTGTTGGCTGTAGCTGTGACAGTATACGGGGGGACTGAATGGGTGAAAGAGAGGATGGAGGAGGCCATTCGTCTTGCATGTATTGGTCTTCTATGTATGTCTTCTTACAAAGGCTTGTAGGTAATCCGTGCCATCTGCCATCTTACTACTGTTTACTTCTGTTGGCCATCACTGTCCATTGATGATGCACCCTTGATTATAATAGATAGAACAGAACTGGATGAAGAACCAGAGCTAATTAGGTGTGTGTGTACCTTCACATGTAGTATAGCTGTTCCTGGAGGGTGGGCATCATTGATAGTTCTCAGGAGCTTTCCATTGGCTAGATCCCACATCGTAATCTAATCACACACAGAGACAATGCTGTGTTTAATGGACAGAAGACACATTTAGCTCATTATATTTGTCTTAGTTACATGTTCATAACGCCACTGCTGCAAATACAGTGAGGGAATGCTGTCTGGAGTTTGACTGACCTGAGATCAACCTGATGAAAACATCATAAGAGAACTTTCTATATCATGTACAGTTATACTTTACATGTGCACAGAATGAAGATTTTTTTATGTACATGTACATAACAATAGATCAAACTTCCAAGCAGTAGCTGCTTCTTAAAGCTAGTACACCGTCACAGACTTGGAAGCTAATCTAATCTAATCTAATCTGGAATCCAAGGGGAAAAAATTTAAGTATATTTTAGTCACTACAAGAAAGAACGAGCAAGGCAGAGAGCAAATTGGCCCAAAATATGAATCTTTTGATAACATTTTATTGAAATTGGTAATTATTGTATAATCTCAATATTACATTCGAGGATGAGCTCTAACTTCAGAGCATTACTGAGAACATTGTTAGCATGACAATGATGCGTAAGCGTGCCAATAATGACATTATAGTACACCCTCTCATGTAATATTGCTTAAATCAATAGAATTTTAGTGCATTAAAACTTCACAGGCAAATTCAATCATAACTATACAATAAAAAAGCAAATTAAGAAGATAATTAATAGATCTAAATGCATCATGTTCTGTTATACATTTAGATCTAGTTCTGTCGCCCGGACACTACTTTGGTTCCTTAAATACTGCCTCATGTTTATCAGACAGGTATATATACTTTCCTCATTATGCAGATGAAAGTCAACAAGACAAAAATAACAATATTAACAAACATAACCTGGACCATTCATCAGGCTCTGATGTAGTTTTTTAGTATGAGTATGAGTTCATATGTTCAATCTTTGGCCTTCGAAAACTTTGTGCAGAGTAGCTAAATTTGTGGGATCAAGTAAAGTATCAGTGACTTTGACAAGAGGCTAATGTTATTAGTCACAACTATCATCTGTCTCGGAGCACTTGCCTTCATCAGGACAAACAACACTGCCTGTATTCAAACCATCAGTAGAAGCCCTGTAGAACTTTAACCAGCTGTTCTTAGAGTCAACACATCTGTGATTCCATGCTCAGTACTTGTGTCTGAGTATACCTGTCCTTTGGCGAACCCGCAGAGAAGTCGTGAGCAGTCGTGATTGATGCTGAGGGCGGAGACAGCTCCAAACTCTGCCCCGGTTGCCTTGGTACCCAAACAAAGCCGCAGAGCCTGGTTGGTATCTGGTGAAGAGATGAAGAGGAAGTCTGACTGCTGCCGTGCGGTACAGATTTAGAAAAGGGTGAGGATGGTAAAATAAATGTAAAAAAGACAAACTCAAAGTTTTCCCAGTCCTCAAACATTGAAAAAAAAAATAGAATCAAACAGCACACTAACACAAAACAAACAACACATGGGCACCAAAGGAAGAGCTTTGAACACAAATAACCAAATCAAGCAGCAAAGCATGCACTAAAGCAGCTCAGCCAAACCGAAAAGAACATGAGAGGTGATGCCTCACGCCAGGACACAAAATCAACATTAAGCATGAGTGACCCGTCTGCAGAGACGATCATACCTTTTCCTGTCCAGGCATCATCATGTCAGCAATATAAAGAGACATGGATCAGCCCTGCTGAAACCTCAGCCCCCAACAAACCCCAAAAAACATCAGTTTGAACTCAAGACTCATTCAATGATCTGCAGAGAACAACTTTGACAGACTCTGACATTTTCTCCTGGAGATTACAAAAATCTGACAACTGAATCTGAGACTGAGCCAGCTCCTTTAGCTGAGACACTGAATTTTATTCTTTTCATACATTTAGTAATTAGGAAAAACAAACAACCAAACAAACATACAAAAAACAGAGAGAAAACAGTTGGCGATTCCTCAGCGAGTTCCTTTGGTGACTGATTCATTTTTGGATTTAGCTGACAGAACATTTAAGATCCTGATTATTTTTTTTATATTTTTCTTTTCAAATCACAGCAGTGTTTCTCTTGATATTTTTACTTTAGGGAAAATTTTGGATTCATAACACAGCTTTGTGAGAGTGATCCAATACAACAACCCTACCACAAACTTTACTTTTATGAAGCTTATCATTTTTAGTTTAGCTTACATAACTCCACGGTTTAAACCGGACTAAGAGAGTTTCTAATATTTTGGCCACCCCATTTACATAACACTCCACAACAGTACCTAATAATGGGAGAAAAGAAAGAAAATACTTTTTGTGTGTTTTGGCTGACTGCTGAAGAGAGAAGGAGATTGTGTTTACATTAAAATGTATCTTTGGACTGTAATGCCACTTGCAGTGTGTTTTTATGACTACATTTATTGTATTAATATTATATTCTCAGTGCTTGTGCCCTACAAGAAAAAAAAAAAAACATCAGTTTGTGACTTGTGTTTAAATCTTCTGCAGAAAATTTCCATGCACACGCAGTGTTGGCTGCTGGTTCAGAGCTCCTGCACACTATCTTTTCTAAATGAAGCACTGATTACTGCCACTGCAAATATTACTCATGTGACTGATATGACTGCTGATAGAAACTACCACCATTATCATGGTTGTAACTACACTGTATACTCATACCATTTCAAATAATGTTAGACCTAGAATTGTTACTGAAACCACCAGTACGAATGCCAGTGACATTCATTTTATTAGACATTGTATTATTACTTTTTACAGCAGTAATGTTTTAGTAATGGACCTAAACTGTTACATGCTACGACTGTCATCACTTACCAAATATGTCTGGACAATACTTTTTTTCAAAGGTCAGAGGTCCAGTGTGTCCGATTCAGGGCTCTGTTTACAGAATATGGCGGAACTGGAATGTAATATTTATAACTATGTTTTCATTAGTATATATCACCAGAAAATAAGAATGAGCCTTTTATATCTACAGACGCCCATTGTGGTGGAGACTGCCTTGTTGAACCACCATGTTTCTTAAAGTTATGCAGAATTAATGGCATGGCTGCTTTGACTGACAGGTGGGTGCTGTTACAGATGGCTTATTCGACCACCCAGGCATCATTCGGTCTGCTGATGATCCACATCTATGCCGTTTTTTTTAGATTAGATTACTTTTTACTGTCACTGGGCGAATCCTACACACTGTTTTTTTTTTTTTTTTGGTAACACCTTATTTATAAAGTCCACCTACACGTTTTTGCAGCATTTGAACCACTTATTGGTTGAATTTAAACAATTCAGCTCCTTCACAAATTAAACCATTCTCTGATATTACACTACTGTGGTTCAGGTCTGGTTATCATCTGTTAAACATCTTTAGACAGTGACAGTTAAAAGGGTACAATTACTGTAGGTGGACTATCCAAATAAAGTGTTAGCTGCTTTCGTTACTCTTTGACTAAAACAAGCACACAAATTGATTTCAGTACATTGATATGTCACCACAGACCACAGGGATCAAATCACCCTTATCGTTTTGATGTGGTGGTAGAGGATCCAGCAATGTTTGTGTGTCTACATACAGTGGTTGTGTCCAAATGGATGCCATCTTTCTCCAACTAGCGTTCTCTTAGCTGTAGTTTCATTGTTGGTGAATTCATTTCATGTTGCTCCTCCTACTTTGTTTTTTGTGTGAACATGGCTGACCAGTGAGTCTTTACCCTCCTGATGTCCGCCCTGCACAAATAATGGATACCCATTTTAAAAGGTTAAAAAAAGGAAAAGGGTCTAAACAAAAGCTTATGTTGATGTAATCAGCCAGAGCCAATCGTGATAAGGTGGTGGCCAAGTCCGGGAACAGAAGGGGGGTGCTGATACTGGACAAGAGATAAGAAGGGAGTCAACTGGTGCCTAAAAGTCCTGATTACCTGAGTCAATAAAACCCAGTGTGTGAGCAGCTCATGTGCATCACATCCTGCCTGAATCCTGGACCAACAATCTGCCAGCTGCATTTTTAAATTCAGCAGATCACAAAAAGGTAAGTACCCCAATCTTCATCTGTAAGAACTAAGATGACATCAAACATAAAAATGTGGATATTCAAATCATATAGTCAGTTTAGGTACATCTGTATGTGTTTGTTAAGAGTGTAAACACTTTTTGATTTTCTAATACTGTTTATAACATGCTCTGTTCTACAGAAGCCCTGTACGTCACTGTTAGTTCCACTCTAGAGATAATGAACTGTGGTTCATCCATTTGGGACATGCTTGTCTGACCCGAGAACTCTCAAAGAGCTCTCAAGTATAGTGAAAAAATATAAAAAAATATATATACATTTACTGATGAAAACATGCAAATGAGAATGTAATCTGGCTTCAGCTGAAAGCCTTGACAGCCTAATATGGATATCAGTACGATTGCTGCTGTGACAAACAAGTATCACAGCCTAATTTGGATAAAGTGAAGTTTATTAGCAGCAGACCATGTGACTAAAAATGTGTAAAAGTGTTGTGGTGTTTGGTCTGTTTTACTTGATCCAACTTGTATTGTAAAGAAGCTGATCTGGAGACAGTTGCGCTTTTTTCAGTTTCTAATCATCAACTGATCATCAATTCTGATTAAAATACATTTAAAATCAGTCAGTCTTTGCTTAAGTCGAGACAAGGACATGTACGATGAACCAGTCAAACCGTATTTTAGACTCAAGATGTGACATAATGCTGGTAAGATTTCAAGTCATCATGGACTGTACTGTAAATGTCATTTTATCGACCACAGAGCTTCTCTCCTAGCACTACGGCACACTCGCTCTTTCGTTCACGGAAACACTGCATCCTAATATCACCCTGAGCCGGGTTGTCATTTATTTTTCCGTCACCTTCTCACTTGGCTGAGCTCCTGAGGTTGTAGATTCTGCAGCACTGCTGCTGCTGTGCTACCAGCAAGATGACAGAACTTAAATCAGTCGTGGATTAATGAGAAAAATTCCACTTTAGTAAGCTCTATTTCATTAACAATAATATATGGAAATGTAGTAAGAGTTTGTCTGTTTAATCCAATCCAATTTTACCAACCTCTTATCTTTGTCATGAAATTAACACTGGAGTCAGTTTTCATTCCAAATTAAAAATCTTCCATTCCACATATCATTTTCAATCACATGGAACCTGTAGGTGTAGTTATTGTCTACCTGAATCAATAGACATCACTTCCTTCATTTGAACTTGGCAAACATGTGATAATATTAATAGCTAAGTTCCATTTAGAGAAGCCAGCGTCAGGGTGTGTGCTGGCTCACTGCCACAAGCTGGTAAGCAGAACACAGCCATCACTACTTGGTTCTCTTCCATCTGTGCTTTTCTAGCTATCAATGTGTTTACATGCACTTAAGTTACCGGATTACAACGGCTTACTCCAGTGAGTGATCGGGGTGTGGTGTTTGGGGGAACCTGGGTAGATTTCTCCTGGAGGACACAGATTTCTCTGCTAAACATTTTAGTTTTTTAAGGTCTTTATTACCAGCTCATGCTTTAGTAAGCAGCCTTATCTGTCATCAGAAGAGCTGAGATGACAAAGTGATGTGTTTTCTATCCAAAGCCATCCATCAGTCTACTCCAAAGCTCAGACTTTAGCAGCTGAGTATACTTCAGAGATGGTGAATTAACTGAAATGCCATCTTGTCTCTTGTTCACAGCCAGCTTCTTCCCCTGTCACAGCTCCATACCTCATCACGATGCCTCATCGCCACTGCTCCGTTGAGATTAACAACAGCTCCGGCTGCTACACTCTTGCCAATCCAAGGTGATGTGTTTGCTTTTGTATGTGGCTTTTTTCTGAAGGCAATGAGAGGAGGTTTACCAGAGGACCTGACTTAAGCAGCTCCCTGAGTTGTAGTGCTAGTATTTTTATATTAACAGCAATCACAAACACTGCTCTACACATTTATTGCAGTGATGAACACTAGTCTGTGTCTGACTACAGAAAGAGAGTTTTAGGTCTGAATGTGATTTCTGTATTAGAATGTTCAGCTGTCCACACTTTATTCTATGTAGTGTATTTAAAATGGGCAAGTGACATTACTGCAGACTGAGACACTTGATGTAAAGTCTTTGGTATAATTTCTAGAAGAAGCTTTCTGATGTGTTGTGTCTCTGTGTTCAGGGTGTTCACTGAGAGCGGCTACTGTGAGGTCCCTCTGCCACCCATGGTGGGCCCCTGCTCCTTTGCCAGCGCACTGTTCAACAAGACCACCGGTGCTGCGACCGGAGCTGTCGGCGTCTTCACCTATGACCTTTTCAACGCCGACCTGAACGACTATAGCCACATCATGGCGGTCATGTACTCTGTGCCCTACGACCGAAACCTCTACTCCAACTGGTTCGCCGTGGGGATCTTTGAAAGAGGGAACAACTGCGACTACAATCTTTATGATATCATGTATAATGGAAGTGAAGATAATTTTAGCAGAGGAAAAGCTGATGGCTCCAGCATTTCTTATGAGGGTGATTATGTTACTGTCAGTGCCTCCATGTCAGACTCAGGTGAAGCAGTCCTGAGGGTGGATATCAGTGATGTCGGCATGTATTAAGTCAAATGAAGACAGCAGCCTACTGTTGTTATGTCATTTAAGATGATCAGTCATTTTAATAAAATATTTCAGTATGTGTAAAACTCAGTTGGTCACTGCCTAAAGCGCATGATTATACACTAGATATTTTAGATGCATCGTTACAATTAAAAAGTAAAACTTATGTGTGCATCAAATCACGTCCTTTGTATTTGTATAGAAATATTGATAAAATTCAACTGTATTGGAGTTTCATTTGTTTTTAGAATTTCCTTCCAAACACACGCAAAGAGCTAGAGTCTTTTTTATCATAACATTATTATAATTATTATTATTATTATTATTATTATATGAATTTAACTGTAATGATTTGATATTTCAAATTAACCTTCACTCAGCTGTGTTATGCCATCAATGACAGTTACAGTAGTACCTTGAACCATGAACCTTATGTCTCTGTGAGTGACTCATGTTATAGGATATGAAGTCTAAGGCTCAGTTTTCACATTTTCCCAGAGTTTATTTATGTATTTGTTATGTCAAACTTAACATAATATTTGTCTATCTTGGCTCAACTGCTGAGTATTTATGGGATCTATAGGAGTCCTTTAACTCTGCTGTGGGAGGAAGGTCTGTACGGGAAACTCTCCTTAACATTAACATTAACAAGTTATAGAAGTCATTTTCATTTTTTTAACGTGTTAGTGTGTGTGATGTAGTGTGTCAGTGTGTTAACAGCAAAGACACATTTCTGCTACATTTCTTTCTCTGACTGCAGATCGATTGGTTTGCAGATCGTGTGTGTGTGTGTGTGTGTGTGTGTGTGTGTGTGTGTGTGTGTAGAACTCTTTTGTTCTCCACACAAACTGTTGCAACAAAACTCACAATGTGTTTGGTCAATACTACTTAGACAACAAACTGATTTTCGATTTTTAGACTCACCAAACACCAGAGCCAAACCGTGAGACGTTCCCACAGCAATCACACCTGACACTGTCTGAACAACAAGAATATACAGGTGATTAGAAGAAGACAGCAAACATTTTATAATAACTGTTGTTCAGATCAGGTTTGAACAGTTTTTCAGTACAGATATTCTTACTGGGCTGCGTTTGATTTTCTCTCTCACACACACGTGCACCTTCATGTTCTCTTTCTGCTTCCCTCCCACATCGTTCTCACTATATTGTTGTATAAAAACTTCTGAAACAGGCCTACATTGTTGACTGTTATTTTTACTGAAATGATCATAGCCATTTAACTGCATGCAAACACATTGAATGTGAGGTAGCCTGATGGACATCTGTAACATTTCCAGATTGATTCCAGCTGGGGTTGATTATTATACCCCTCTGCCTCGCTCTGTTTCCTGCCTGCCTGTCCACTAACATCTGTTGATAAAGGCAAACTGCCAAAAGCAACACCTTTAATTTCCATTTATTTAAAATGTCTCTAGTATATACCAACTTCCCAAATAATGAATGAGTGCATAGTCAGCCATCACAGAAAGAGTAACAGAGTGAGTTAGAAACTTTTCTAATACTCACTATAGCAGTTGGCAATCCAGCATCCACTTTGTCCTGAGGAAAAGATACACGTTTTATTAAACGTCTGAAGTCTGAAGCTGGTACAGACCTTTTTACAATAAATCATCCAAATAAAATCAGTTTAAGAACAAATTTTATTTATATAGTATTTTAATTATCGGATAAGAGAGGCAGAAAAGACTATCTTTCTGTCTCTTGTGAATTATGTGCGATAATGAAAGACTTTATGCATCTGAACACTAATGACATCATTACATCCATGACAACAATTACACATGGTACTCATCATTTGGGATGTTTTGTCATGTTTTGTTCACGTCTTAGAAAACACTAAAAACAAAGACAAGACTGTCTTTTTACAGTGTTGGAGGACATCAAAGACTGTGTGTGTGTGTGTGTGTGTGTGTTAGTCTTACAGCAGCGGAGACGATCTGTGCAGAGATGCCCTTCAGCAGGCTGTGTCGAAGAACAGACCCGTGAACTGTTGCGTTCAGATCCACTGTCCTCCTCTTTCTTCAGACACACACATCAGACACACACACACAAAGAAAACATTTTCAATTTTATTACCTTGTTCATGCAAAGACAAAAAGCTATTCTGAGTCATCACTTCTACTTCAGGGTTAGGATGTGGGTTTGGACTGGATAATGCCTGTGATGCTTTGTTTGCTGCAGCAACATCTGTAACTGCATCTGAAGCCTTTGAATTACTGTCCAGAAAACTACACACACACGCACAGCAGTGTAGCAGTGTTACAGCCTGGCCCAGAAATAACCTTTGTTCACATGTGTGAATGTATATGATATGTATTAGTTACATATCTCATATGTACCTAAAGCTAACAATAACAATGTTTAAATTAAAAATATCTTTAGATATGGTGTGTAGTTGTTTTCAGCTTCAATGCAACATTTCACACTTGGATGTATTTATTTGTATTTATTTAATTTAGATTGTTTTATTTAATGAGGTCATTTAGCTTTTTTAGTGTTAGTAAGTTTATTTATAAAACACATTTCAAGAACAGAACTAGAGCTTGACTCATATTAATATGCTATTTCTGTGAAATGATCCAACATGCATATCCATATAGTTGAAAGGTGTATATCTAACATGAGTATATCTTATCTTCTTATTTTCTCTTTTTTTCTCTCTCTGTATGTAAGCTGCTTTAACAAGTGAATGTCCCCAGTGTGGGATCAATAGAGTCGATCACTCCTCATCTTATCTTATTTATTAGTAATTTTTCATCATGATTTTGGACAATAGTGTTTGTATAATGTCTGCATTACATTGCTTTGTCTCCACGGTCTAAACATGTACATGTTTTTACACGAGTACCATCTCAGAAAATACATAAAATTACAGCTTTTTTTGAACCATTCATTTTACCTCCGCTCACTACCTTACTATCATATTTGAGCTCATAATAATGGATGTATGAGCACACAACCTGCATGAACGTGACTACATAGCAGGATGAAAATATGACAGAGAATCCAAAGCATTTGACATTTTGGACCATTTTTATCATATAATGTTTTTAGGTTATTTGACTCTGTGTCTGTGTGTGTGTGTGTGTGTGCTGTGTGTGTTCATGCCGTTTGAGGTGTGCTGGGTCTCCACTGTCAGAGCTGGCCAGGGAGGAGGTGTCACAGGAGTGAGCATCCATGTTGTCTGTGTTTAGAAGGCAGGTGTCCTCCAACACAAACGGCTCCTCCTCATCCTCCAGCTGCAGACACACACAGGACAACAAAACAAACGCACCTCAGCTGGAGAGCACCCAGAGAACAACAAAACAAACACACCTCAGCTAGAGAGCACCCAGAGAACTGTGTTAAATGACTGTTCATTCGAAGCGAGCACTTCCTGCTGCTCTTGTCTCACATTAAAGTTGGAACATTTTATAGAGAGACGAGACGAGTGGAGCAGCCTCGCTGATGATCTGATTTTAATTACTTTCAAAATGTTGTCGTTCTACTGCTGGCTGTGTGTGATTAAGTATAGTACAGTGAGTAACATGTACTTCACCTCATTGAGGATGCTCTCCAGTGTGGGAGGTGTGTCCACTTGGGGAATGTCAAACTCCTTATCGTCGATCTGAGGACCGAAGTAGAACAAAAACATGCAGGGTTAGAGAGCAGGATGTGCTTGATTTGTTGTGGGGATACTCGAATCTCCTTCATCTGTCTGGCTGGAAGTGTGTCGTCCATGTGTTTTGCCCAAAATGAACACCAGAGACCAATCATCGTCATCACTCATCACTCACTAGGAGGGTCCAAAGCTTTCTATTGTTTTCACCTGGCAGAGGCTTTTGGTGCAGCTCGTGTGACACTTGAAACACACCTGCTCGGTGTGCAAATGTTTTGCAACTATTTGCCACTCTTCTCTGATCATTCACCAAAAGTTTGTGCCGTCATCTCTTCTCTTGTTCCAGAAAATCCTCCACAAACACTTAACATGTGTCATTAACAAAACCACTGAACGCTTCAACTCATGTACATTTCACAAGAGGCTCACAGTGGGAACTACTTTACCATTAGCTCACATTAAAGTTTGTGTTACTTCATACATTTTGCATTCCCCCGCAGCCATATGGACAGGCTAGGCTAGACAAACACTAATACAGACAGGAATGACAATGTCAGACTTTACATTATTCATTTATTGCTCACTCCTGGATCTGCTGGTGAAGCTGTGGCTCTGGATAATGGTTTATGTCCAAGCTATGGCTGCTGCTAATTCTGGGCTTCCATGTGAATGATCACCCAATGTTTTATTGAAAACATCCAACGTTAGTCTGTCAGAATCAGCTTCAGCAGCAGCCGGTTATAATAACAGCATGGAGATCTAGGTTAACTAGCTCCAGTAGTTATCTGTCCAGCTGCAATGATGTATACGAGCACATGATCCAGCTACAGTTGAGGGTGCACTGACCTGGACAGGGGGGCTATACAACTCAGCTTTCTTGTATGGATCAGGGAGAACACACAACACATATTGATCCCAACTCTGTCACTCCTTTCCTGTCACTCTTCAACTGGTTCTGTCAATAAAGGCGATGGGATGAAGTAGATGTTCAAAAATGTAGATTTTGCCAAGGCTTTTCTCTTTTCATCCATTTGACCAACACTGGTGAATATTTTCAAGCTCCATGTGGAGCAACAAAAAACCTCACATTAACCATAAAACACACACACACACACACACACACACACACACACACACACACACAGAAATAAAGGTGGCTGAGCTGCTCCTATTATTGCATTACCTTGCATATATAAGATCTGTGGGGGGTTTTTCATTTTGGTTTTTTTGTCTTTCTGTTTTATCACCCAGCAAACACCCATACATAACAGAGAGAAGGAGGAGGAGGAGGAGGAGGAGGAGGATGATGGCAACAGACACTGTCAAATGTAAATCTGTCAAGGATTTTCTGAAGAAATACTGCATCCCACATGTCTGCCCTTCTGCCTAGTCTTACAGTCTTATACTTATTAGGTGTATTCAATATTTAGTGGTAATGAGTACAGACTAAAAGATCTAAATAAATGAAGTGAAACAGTTTGAACTTTCTGCTTATTTGGGAGGTCCTTATGAAGCTCTTAGTCTTCTATCGATTTAGCTTTGTGTGAAAAATGATGAAAAATGCTGTGACGTTAGGTCCCATTCATACTTGACATTTTGTCTCATATCAGATAAAATCCAGATAAGATTTGGGCTACGTGCCAATCAGGGTCAGTCCTCCTTTAATGCAGAGGAAGGTGTTAATGCAGGTGAAGCTGTTTGAGGAATTTCTGTGTTTAAGCAGTATAGTCACAACAGTTGTATGGAGAAAATAAGACCCAATGTATACTATGAATACACGTGCTACGGCTGCACTTCAGCCTCTTGTGGCCGAAACAAGTATTACAACAACAAACACTGCGAAAAATGATCCTGACAAAACAAACAAACAGTCAGAAAAACCTTTTCCATTCGTTCTTCAGTCATAAACACACGAGAGAAAATGATTTAGATCAGACTAGCGCTGAAGACAGACGTCAAACTGCAGACAGACACCTTCTGGTCAGCACGGCAAAACAAACAAACAGATGAACTGTCAGGACGGCAAAACAAACAAAGAAACAAACAGATGAAATGTCAGGACGGCAAAAAGAAACAAGCATGGCAATATGTGTTGTCTCTGGCTTCCTGCCTCAGTCCAAAGACACACAGGTTCATTGTTGACTTTAAATTCACACCTGTAGGTGTGAATGTGAGCATGACTGATCTCTCTGTGTCAGCCCTGTGATGAACTGGCGACCTATCCTGTTCTGGTGTAGCCAGAGAGAGCTAGAAAATAGATAATGAATATCTGGGTCAGGACTTCCTCCGCAGTCCAACAGACACATTTCTGCTCATCTCTATGAACAGATATCTGCATATTAATGCAGATAAATAAGCTATAATAAAAAAGCTGAATGTATTTCAGCCAGTGTGTTCCACTTCTTTCGCCTCTCCACGTGAAGTCCAACTGAAGCAAGCTCAAATATCATTAGTCAATACTACTCAGACTACGAACACACACCCTTCCAGTGCCAAAATCCCGTAGGTCCATCACCTACAGAGTCTACATTCATATGCAGATATCTGTTACTGTTATGTTGAAGAGATTACATATTAAGTGACCAAGGTGTATGTTATCCCATGGGAGGGAGACGTCAGTTAAACACAGACCTGAGAGAAGGTCTGGAGCTGGATTCATAAAACATCCCATGACTAAAAGTAGGAAAATTACAACGGGAAATGACAGCACCTGAACGCACCACGGCCAGCAAATTGCACCATTAAAGCCTCCTTTACTCTACAAACTGAACATGAGGAGAACACAACATGAACTCACTGTCTGAGGAACAGTTAGCGCCAACATTTCTTATTTAAGTCAAGCTTTCGACACGTTTGACAGCGCCTACATGTAAAGCATGCCAGATCACGTGATGACGTTCAGACTTCAGTGTAGCAGACCATCCTGTTAATAAACGCGTTGATAGTCACAGAACTCAGTCTTCAAACAGTAGCAATAAGCGGGTGTCTAGAAGGCTTCCCGCTTCTTATAATTCATTAATATGACAGAAATGTTACTATAAAATTGCAAGTAGTCTTCAGTGCCTAGCTTCTTGAGAACCACACATGCGCAGTTTGGCATATTTTTGAACTGTCATAAGACAATGTTTGGCTTGTTTTTTAACAAAGACGTCTTTTTCAGAGGACCAGAGTGTCTTTAGCAGAATGGAAGCAGTACGTCTTCTCTTCCTGAACTGATACCAACGCCGGGAAACAACAACTGAGAGCTGCGACACTCAGCACAGCTTCAGTCTCCCACGGCTTCAGTCTCCCCTCGACCCGCCATGACATTAGAACAAGTGTGGAGTGTCTCACCGCGTCCACCTCCATCAGGTTGAGCTGGGAGGAAGCAGAGAGCAGGCTGCGGGCGTCCGGAGACTCCGACATCTCTAGCACAGCTAACAACACGGACAGAAGACCTGCGAATCCCTGTCCCTCTGTGGTTCCTTCTGACAGGAAGTACATTCATTACACCTTCCGGTTCATATTTTCAGAATAAAGTCACAACTCACAACTGGCTGAAAACAAACTGTGTTTTCACAAAATAATGGGGAAATTAAACAAATAAATAAATGTAACAAGTGTAATAGTACGAAATATAACACATTATTATAAAAAAAAACTTATGACAAAATCGGCAGAATTTTAATGATGGTGAAACAGTATTTTTATGACACCAATAATTACATTTTTGCTTTTATAGAAATTTCTTGACAGGCCTCTAAATCCATCTTGTAATAATACAGCTCTCTCTGTCTCTATCTATTTCTGTACTGTGTAGTCCTTTACTCAGCTCAGTTTTGTTTATTCATACAAACATGCAGCCCAAAAGGGTAAAAAAAAAAAAAAAAAAAAAAGAAAAGAAAAGAAAAGAAATGAAGACAAAATGAGGGAGCAACTTAAATGACATTGGCAATAAATGGGTTGATCTGGGTGACCAGTTCAACAAGTTAAGAGACCAACTCCAAGACAAAAAAACATTGGTTAATGTTTGTGTGAAAACTCTGATAGCAGAGAAAGACTGGGCCACATCAGAGTCATATCCATCATAACATCTGGCCTGCATAAGGCAAACAGATCTAGGCCAGCCTCCAACTGCACAACAACCAAGGGACAGCGTGGGCCTTAATGTGTTACACACAGACTGTGTGTTTCAGTGTATGTATAGCTTCAACTTTTATATCTTTTCTTATTGTAAAAAAACACATTCTTGTATGATACTGGTTTGAGAACAGAACAAACTACTCCTAAAAGGAAAAATGTTTTCCATCAGTCATGCTTACAAAGCACATTTTTACTGGATGAAAAAAACATGAAAATACAGAGAATGTGTTACAAGTATGTCATAAGTTTAAAATCAATGTTGCTCATGTAGAGTTGGGACACTTTAGAACTGCACAGACCCATGAAAACAGTGATTTATTTCTTTAGTCTTGTTAGGTTCATACTTTGTATGATTTTCCATATCATTTTGTAAAAAACTTTTTACCATGCTTTCATTGGGTATTTTCTGGATTATGGATCCAAATTAAATCCAGATTAACTCCCAGACATTCCTACAGTTTCTTCTATCACCGCAGAAGAAGATGAGTCCTTCCATCCACAGTGTCCTATTTTTTCCAGGGCCACAACCTCAGAGATCAGAGATTTCCACGTGGCAGTAGAAGGAGGGTCATCACTGACCCACTTCACCATGATAGCTCGCCAGCACTAAAACCAAACTGAACCGCTTCCTCATGATGTGTAAGAGAGTCAGGGACTCTCCCAGGCAGACATGAAGCGGATTTGCTGACACCTGTTGACTTATTTCTGTACTGATGTTTGCACATACTGCTCTCCAGTATAAGTGAATTTTGTTGCATTCCCAAAAGCAATGCATGCTGGTATCTACATGAGTTTTACATTTGGGACAATTTATTGAAATTCCTGCTTTATACTATTCCTTATCCCACACATCAATATCTATATGTTTGAGCATTGTACACCCAGATGTTCTTAACCATGCAAGTCTGTCAAACTTAATATCTCAGAATAAAAGTTAGATAAAGTGCTTTTGCTCTGTGTGGTCCAGAAACAATGTCTCTGACATTTGTTCCAGTGATTTGGCTTTCTTATAAACATAATGTCCGACCTGTAAGTATTTCTGGGGGATCCAATTTTCAGACTCCTCCACTTCCTCAATGTGGTCCAGAGGAAGCTGGAACTCTTCAGGCATTTCACATGGGAGTGGAGGGTCTGCTCTCGTCATCAGAATGCTGACCCTTGAAGCTATCGATGTTCAATTCTGGAGTTACAAGAATGTTTAAAATGCACAACATTTTTAGTT
Organism: Protonibea diacanthus; assembly: GCA_028641955.1. Lineage (NCBI taxonomy): Eukaryota > Metazoa > Chordata > Actinopteri > Sciaenidae > Protonibea > Protonibea diacanthus. The sequence goes on from CM053989.1 coordinate 22,877,931, forward strand.
TGTCCACATAATATGACCTGAGTTTGTATGAAATAATGTAGAATGAATGTGCGCAAACTTTCACCCACCTGAAGAGTGCATCGGGCCACCACTCTGTCCAACTCTAAACACCGGCTTAAGAATTCAGCTGGTTTCTTGCACAGAGAAACGGAGCATGGAAAAGTTTGAAATTTGATTCCCACCATCATGGCAGTTCTGATGACCAGCAGATGGCTATTGATGTGTTCATTTATGAGTCCATACAGTTTGTTTTTATGCCCTGAAACCAGATGTGCGTCTATGTTGCTCCGGCCATGTGGTGATGACAGTCTGATGACAGAGCATCAAGGGAAGAATGAGAGCAGAACCAAACAGATCAGAAACTAAATGATTCTGTCAATTATTTAAACAACAACAACAACAACAAAAAAACATTTTAATGCACACTCAACAAAATATAAACACTTTTGCTCCAATTTTTCACAAGTTGAATTAAAACATTTAAGACTACTATGCATGCAGAAGTTTTGTTCCTCTCAAATATTGTTCACTTGCCAAGTCCATCCACCTGGCGGGTGGCATGTTTAAATGCTGACTGAACAGTATGACTATGACACATGAGTTTCAGACAGATGACCTGAGAATTTGGCAGTAAATCCAACCTGCCTTCAGACCACATGTAACCACGCCTGTCCATGCAGGAGCTCCACATCTGGCCTCCTCACCTTGCAAGATCATGTGAGACCAGCCACCTGAACAGCTGATGGAACAGCTGGTTTACACAAGACAAAGTGTCAGGAACCATCTCATGATGGTGATAGCAACATATAGACAGCAGCTGGATAGACTTAAATCCTTATCTGTGGAGCAGGGGGCGTTATCATTCTCCTTTGTTAGTAGGTTCTGAATGTGAATAGCTGAAGGCAAAACACAAACTTATTCTGGTGAGGTACTGACTTGTAGGTTTATAATTAAAGAAAGGAGCACACAGAGGCATGACTCTAATGCTGTCCTATGTTTTTATGTTCTACAGGTCATTGTCTTCTTCAGTATAAAGTCAGCAGTCCATAACTTGTACAGGTGTTATAAATCAGAGCTCACAGGCCATCAACATGAACTTTAAACAGAGTCCATAGGGACATCATTAATAGCCCGAAAAGACCTCCAACAACCACATACACATGTCCAACAACAGGTCATATGGACTTGCTGCAGAGTAGAATTCACAGAGCACAATGTGTGTTTATGATTAAACATCTGCAGGAAGAGTTCAACAATGAAAAAAAGAACAGCAGAGAAGAAGTGATTGGAAGAGGAGGAATATTTCATGTACTGATGGAATTCATGCTGTGGAAATGTTTATTATACTGAACTTATCATGACAACTATTTGTTTGTATGAACTGGATTTTTCTGTCTGTCCTTATATTTCAATCTCCATAAGTGACCATACTAAAATGTACAACTTCAAAGCAGAAATGGCTGCTTTGATTGACAGGTGATCTCTAGATTAGAAGAAGTAGGACTGCTAACATGGCAGCGGCCAGCAGCACATATTTTGAGCTTCAAAACACCACTTCAGAAACGTACGGGTGACGTCATACATACACTGTCCATTCTTCATCTAGTCATTGGCTCCAGCTCATTATTTTCTGTTTTAATGTGTAAAATACATATTTGTAAAATTATTACCTTTGGATTTGGGACTGTTGGTTGGATCACACTGTTTTGACATTTGGAAAATTGCAAGATGTATTTCTTTTTATTTTCTGACACTTTTAGATAAAACAGTGAATAAAGAAAATAATCTGCAGATTAATAGAGCGGTTGAATCACATTCCAACAGCATTGATTTGGGTTTGTTGTCTTTGTTCTTTGGCACAGCACTCTAGAGAAAATCCAGTCGACACTGTGCTCCAGCCAAGCCACTCTTAATACCAGTAATGCCACTGAGATACTGTTTAACTGGTGTCAGTTATGACTGACAACTTCCCTTTTATATAGAGGCATGGTATATAAAAGTCATATAATTTTCTTCTCTTTTTTCTTTTTAATTTGAAGTCATCACTGAGTACTACTTCACATTTCAGGAAGAATGACTGTACTTTTTATTCAACTGTAAAAACTGTAGTTATGTAATTAGATAACAATTTGAAAATGAGTATTCTGTGTGAGTACTTTTATTTGGCATTTTTTTAAGAATATCTCATTGATCAGTATTATACTGGTCTGACACTCTGTGGTGTGAGGTAGTTTCACCAGAACTCAGTGCACACGCTGAAGAAATCTAATTAAGGGAGCGTTTCTATCTCCTCTTCATCATTTCTCTGTGTTTGAAAGGCACAGTGTGCTCAGCCTGTCAGTCTTGACAGATTTTGTTCCTAAACTGGCTCCCATTGTATCATGCTGTCACATGATGAAATAGAGACTTGACACTGGACAATATCAACATACATAGTACCCAGCAATCATCATTACATCATTGCATATCTGTATATGATAAAAATACCAAAGGGAAAAAAAAAGAATTTATTAATTTTTTATATTGTATTTATGTTTTTATAGTTTATATTATTTTGTTATATTATTGATTTCAAGTTGATGAGTAAGTGTGCCACTGAATACACTCCTCTGGCCGGTCAACCTGCTGTGCAGAAGGTGGTGGGTGTATCTATCTATCTGTGGTTTAGTGCAAAAAGCAGAGCTCATCTTATTCAGAATCACTTCTTATTCAGGACTGTCATTTTAGTGTTTTTGTTGTAGAAAAAAAATCTAAATTCTCAGTATGATTCTTTAATGTGTTTTAATCAGTTCTGGCAGTGAGGATTATGCATATATGACTTTGGAAACAAAATAAATACTTTGTAGGATTATAGATTCATTAATAGTAATAGTAAAAAATAACAGCAATAACAAACGGTGAGTGGACTGACAGGAATAAAATCCTATGCTTATGAAATAAGCGTGTCATTAGAATCCTGCTTAGTCTTAATATATATACATATTATAATTCGTTTTTATGTTATTGCCATTTCAACATTTTTCCTCTAAATGTTGGGTTGAGTTATAATCACAGAAGGTGAATCTCGTGTGTTTTAACTTTGTGTGTGTTAAGAAGGAAAAAAGGGAGCGGGGAAGGAAAGGAGACAAGGACGCCGCTCGACAGTGTTGGGTCGCGGCCTGCTGTATTCCTTCGACTCTGTTCACCTCCATTCACACAGTAAATAAAAGCATGGAGGCTCTGACTCTCGGGATCTAACACCGAGCAGCGGGGGGTAAAGACACTGCCGCATGCGCTCTCCCTTTCACCAAAACACACAGGAAGGAAGCGGGACAGCGCCGAACGCTCCGCCACTTGGATTGAAGTCATTTTACGTGGAAGAGAGGATTGTAGCTGGCGACAGGAGCGGGGGGCAGCCCGCCGTGCTGAGCATGAAGCGGGCGGCTGTAGTGGCCAGGCACAATGGCCTCGTCTCTCCGCTGGGGAACAACAACTCCGGGGCTTCGAGCATCGTCTCGCCGCCCCAGACGAGAGCCACCAGTATCTCCGCTTCTGCCGACACTGGCACCGGCGTCGGGATGGACGGCCTGCTGGATTTCTCCAAAGGCCCCACCGTCAAAACCGAGCTGGTCTGCAAATGGATTGACCGAACTTCTTCGAGACAGAGGCTTGGGCGGACGGCGACATCCGTCTGCGACCAAACTTTCAGCTCCATGCACGAGCTGGTGGACCACGTCACCACCGAGCATGTAGCAGCGGGGCTCGAGACCCTCAGTCATGTCTGCATGTGGGACGAGTGTATGCGCGGCGGGAAGGCGTTCAAAGCCAAATACAAACTCATCAACCACATTCGCGTGCACACCGGGGAGAAGCCGTTTTCATGCGCATTTCCCAACTGCGGCAAGATGTTCGCACGCTCCGAGAACCTGAAGATCCACACGCGCACGCACACGGGTATGGTTTCATGATTGTGTGACTGCACGCACAGAGCTGTGATAACACCATTACAATGTTTAACTCCGCGTCATCGGCAGCCCCTGACACACACATACACACACACACACACACACACGGAGAAGAAAGAGGTTAACAGAGATTGTTCCCAGTCTGCTAGGAATCCCCTCCATGTTTACGTAGGCTCAGTTCAAAACCCCTTCGCATCCGCCCTTCGTTGCTCCCTTGTTTCCTTAGAGGAATCACAGGGTCCAAACCGCAGCTGAGGAGTCATGCAAGGTGACAGGAGGCGGCTGGTGGAAGCAGCTGGATTATGAGGGCAGGATCAGATTGATTGGATGTGTGCAGCAGAGATGAGAGGCTGAGACACTGAGGCACATGGATGTAATAAAATGATAAAAAAAATTAAATAAGATTCTAAATGAATGCTAGTTTGCAGGAAATGTGTTTTTCAGTTTAGTCAACCCCGAGCTGCGTTCTACTCACACAGCGCTATGCTGTGATTAATGGTGTATAAATAATATTCTATATGTTTAATACCAAAACTCTTGGGTTGCCAGGTTGTGAAAAATCCATGTTGTCTGTCTTTTGGTATTATTGGACAGCAACTCGACAGAGCACTGATGATATTCAACATAAGAACACCTCACTAAAATCCATTCAGTAACAACTGAAGACTTGATTAATGCTTTAACTAACTAACCAGTCTGAACTCAGATGAGTTCAATTGTTGCTTTAATAGAACATAAACCGTATAAAGCAATAAATAAATAAAGCAGCCGTGGGGAAGTTGTTCTTGTCAGTGGCTTTAAACAGATCTATAAAACTATAATAAATGAGTTAATACATTTGATGAACCCATTCATTTGGTAATGTATTAACCTTTTATAAATAATAGAAACATCTTTCAGTATGATGCAGTAACGTTTCATCACGACCCTCTGAAATGAGGATGAAGTTGAAAGTTTAGATAAATGTACTGACTATGTTCGAGAATCATTTTAATTATGTAATAAACACTCAATACAATCTGATTTTCAAATGAGGAAATACAAACTAAACGTACTGAACAGATCTCTGATCTCCATTGTGACCTGTCATTTTATTTAGGTTTACCAAGCGTTTGTCTCTAATATGGACCGTGTTCCAGTACTTGACATTTCGATCACATGTCTGTGTCTAACATCTGTAAGCAGGGCGACATCCTGAACGGACGCTCTGCTCTTCTCTTCCATCACATCTCCCTCATAAACCACCACATTTCCACAAAGTAATGATATAGATAATGATGTGAGACTTATCTTTTTAAATGGTTTTATATTATATATAACAAAACATATTTTATAGGCTGGTGTGTGTTTGCCTGTGGTCTTCTTTCAATATATTTATATCTCCTTATATATACATATATATATATATATATATATATATATATATATATATATATATAATGTGCACTCCCTGTTTTTGTTATAGTTTCAGAATATCTGCCCAAAATGACAAAATGAATTAGAGGAATTCCATCTTGCTGTTGTTTTATTGAAACGGAATAGTTTCCCCTTTATTTCCTCTGTAAACATTTCAATTATTTCACAATTTTTTTTCTCTGTAGACATTCATCTATTATCTGTAACCACTCGGGGTACACCAACACAGGGCACATAGACAAACCTGTGTGAACATTTTACTGTATATTGTTATATAAAATATTATTATACCTATTATTAATATAGTAATTGTTATACAGTGTCAAACTAGGAGAAGGAGAGTTCTAAATAATAGCACAGTGATCACTTTTTTTTTTAAGCTCAGGTCGCTCAGTGAATGGGTTTTGTTTTCCAACATACCATCCTCATCATATATCTGTAAACTGCATATAAACTACAAAAATGGCTCCTTTTCCTTTAAACTTTCATCACCTGTTACAGTATAGAACTCACATTTAGAAAAGTCCCACTGTGATATGTAGAGAAACAAAAACCAGAAGGTTTGCGTGGTTTACCATTGCATTTATATTGAACATTACTCAGTTCTTCATACAGGACACCATGTTGTAAACCTAGACACCAACATTACAAAGTTTTCTTCCAGTTTTACAATCAGTCGCTTTGCATGTCTTAACTTTGAACTGTTAGATTAAGATCAGGGGTGCACAAACTTTTTCCCTTGAACGACCAAAACTGGAAATTCATAGTGGGCCAGGGGCCACAAGCAAACGCCTATTGTATTGTAAAGATGCAAAATGCTACTAAGATCCCAAGTTCCCATAATTAACTGACTGAAGTCAGACCATACTTTGTCCTGCGGGCCCTCTTTTAGCAGTGAAGTGAATTAACATTTTCATGGGTACAAAAAGAACATATACTATTCAAGATTCTTGTTCATGATCATCTCCATCTAAAGCTCTTTAACCTGAGCACGGCCAACCATAAAAAAGACTTTCTTCTCAGCCCATTACATTCAACACTCCACAGGTCAAATTGCACTCAGTGGCAAAGAATGGTGTGTGTGTCTTAACGTGTGAGTGATGGACGGAGTGTTCCTTCAACTGTACCAATATATATGGGCCCATTGTTGACAGTGATTATGGTGAATGTGATTTCTGTTGCAGGCGAGAAGCCGTTCCAGTGTGAGTTTTGCGAGCGACGCTTTGCCAACAGCAGCGACCGGAAGAAGCACTCGCAGGTCCACACGGCCTCCAAGCCCTACGACTGCAAGGCCATGGGCTGCACCAAGTCCTACACCCACCCCAGCTCCCTGCGCAAACACATGAAGGTTCACGTCAAGTCGTCACCTACCTCCGAACCCCAGGACACGTACGACTCCATCCCTCATCAACTCCAACAACCTCATCAGGGTCTCATCGAGCCCCTCGACCTTAAAATTAACCGCCTCTCTCCATCACTTGCCAACAAAAATGCTCACTTTCCTCTTCTGTCCAATCATGAACTGGACATCAGCTCGGCCAGCGAAGTGGGCCATAAGTTGCTGCTGCGGAGTTCGTCTCCAATGACGATGCCTCTGGATCTCTCTCTGTCAGGCCTGAAGAGTCAGCTGGCCCAAAAACAGCAGAGCGGCAGGACCCAACGGAGGAGCCAGCGCTCAGTCAACCCAGCCTTACCTCAGTTGTCTAACATTAAAGAGTGGTATGTCTGTACCAGGACTACAGCGCCACACTTCCCTCTACTTCACCCGGACCACATCAAATCAGAACCTAGCGATGACGAGGAGTATGTCACGTAGGATGAAGGGACTGGTGCATTTGGACGTGAAGAACAGACGTCATATACTGTCAGAGCTGGGTCAGGCCAGAGGATGCTCCGTGGAATCATAATTGCTGTAATTTTCCAGAACCAGCAGTTGGATGGTTCAACATCAGTGGCCCTTCTAAGATGGAGAAAGGCTGTGATCAGATTGGAGGTTTTACTCCGTCTCAAAATACAAAACTCAGCTTGGACATCGTCACTATCTGTGGACCAAAAGCAATGTTGCCAGAAGGAATGTTTGGCATAAAACTGCAGTGTTAGCTACCTAACCTGAACTAACAGAGGGGATAACGTTGTACAAATGGACCAGGGAATGTTGGTGACTGCTCTGCCTGCTGTTAAAGAATATGAAGAGTGAAGAGAGTGTGTGTGTACATGATGACCTCTGTAGAGAGACAGATTATTGACCAGTTTATCTAAGAGCTCCACCTAGATGAAGCAATTTCAAGGGCTAAATTGACACTGATGGAAAGTGGTTAATGTTAACCTGAGCTCGCGGTAGCACTGTCCACATGGTAACAGAGGAGGTCAAAAACAGCAGCCACATATAGGGTGGAGGCAAGTGTGGACCTGTTAAGGCCTCAGTATGCTTTAAACCAGGGATACTCAACTCAGCTTTGCTCGGGGGGCCACTTTTGATCATTTCTAATGAATAAACATCAGGATGGTTGATGTGGCAGAATAAGACGACGGCTTCAAAGTTCTTCTCTTCTCTTCTCTTGCCGTGCTGTCAGGCAGGAATGCTGCACTGAAGCTAGCATGTTTTGACTCGTGGTGGTGCCTGATATTAGTAACCCTGCATACATAAATTGTCATTTAGGATTCATGAGGAGATAAAATGAAGGTAAATTCATCTGTCCATTGTTCATTGAATTGCCTGTTTTGATCATCAACCTTTTGTCCTTGTCCTTATTCGTCAAGAGACAAATCCAGTCGCAGCAGGTCAGCGTGTATGTGAACGTTTGTCACTTTGTCACACTGATAGGTTAAAGCACCAGCCAAGGGTCATTATTGATCATTTACTAATTGGTATCAGCAAACAAATTTATTGTGACATGGAAAAAGGTCAGCAGGCCACCTGGCACCGTAATGCAGGCCTTAAATTGAGTATCACTGCTTTAAACGAGCTGGTTCGTACAATGTCAGAAAGTTCTAAAACATTGTTGGAAGCAGCTTATTCCGTCGTTCCAGAAGGGTTTTTAAGATCTGACACGCACTTTGTTTGAAGCAAACTGAGGCCTTCACTAACGAACCATTAGTAGTAACTTGTTCAGAAGTGTTTCATGTGATCATGGTCCAATCCAACACACAGCCAGCAGTGAAGCTGCAGTTTGGACTCTGGTGGGACTGATGTTGCTTTGTACTGATCATCAAGTGTTTCCTTAACCTCATCAACTCTGCGGACCTTTCAGTGGGTTAATCACCTGCATCTGTTTACACTCCATTTGTCAAGACCCTAAGGTTACTGAAATGACCATGTATGTCAAACCCATATTCCTTTAACATGAAAATGTGTATTAAATGAAGACATCTGGTATTTTCCCTTTGATTGAGTGGTGCAGTCATGGCATCTTAGATTTGAATATTTACTCAATGTGAGCATCATGTTCAGGAATCAAGGAAACAAGCTGAATGTATTGTGTAAGATTGTGGTACAGCTTGAAAAAAAAATCTATGTTTGAAGTTACAGCAAATGTGTCTTTTACCAGTGTACATTATCCATCCGTTCATAGGTGATTTCAAGCTGGATTTGAAGCTGGGACATAAGGAAACCTGCCTGAAGACAGTTTGTATAGTGACACAAGGTTTAAATGCTATTTTAAAGGAAGGTTACGGTGTGTTACAACCCAGGGGCCAGGTGTATAAATGATACATGTGCACAAAAAGCGTGCATGCACCATTTCCACACACAAACTGGTGTCTATCAAAGGAGAATGTGCGGACCTCACAAATACTTCTCCAGGTGTTCACACAGTTTGAGCCGCGGTGGCTGCAGCTGATATAACACAGAGTGAAAAGTGTTTGTTTAGGCTGATTTCCATCTTCATTGATTGTCTCATTACTTTGCAGTTCTGTAAAGTGTCACTCAGAGACACATTTATAAACTTCATCTTAAATTATTTATGAGTGATGACTTGTGAAGTACTTTGTGAAGTATGATTCGGTATGAGCTCTATAAAAAATCATTTATCATTCTTCAGGCAGTGAACAGCATTAAGTACGTGTTCAAAGAAACAGCCACACAAACAGGCATAATGACAGCTGCTCTGGTGCTGTTGGGAAGACGCACAGATGTGACACCTGAGTTTCACACAAGTAAAATTGCACTCACTCAGCAGGTCTAATACGTAGTGGAGCGGGAAGGCATATCGATGTGCAAACAGATGTTCAAGGGCAATTCTACATCAATTCACTGCAAACTGGGGTTAAAAATAAGCCTAGTGCATGTGTGCCTGTTTCCATGGAGATTGAGATTCATAAAACAAAACCCCATGTGTCTGTGGCTTTATAAATCAGACATAAAGAAAGAATTCATAATTCTGCCTTTGTGCGTACATAGTTTTAGCCATGAATCAACAGTGGCGTTGCAACGGTATAATAGTACGGTATAATGCTACGCTATAATGGTATGGTACAATTGCTTCAGAAAATATGATATACCGTATCTTTTTTCTTTGAACAACTGCATTATTATAATTTCACAAAATATTATGTCCTATATATTTTTAATGGCAGAATATGAACAGTATGATCATACCATGATGTATTGTGATATTGGTATACTGCTGCAACCCTCATTTACACAGTTTTATGCACCTGGCTCGTGGTCTTTACACCAGAGTAAAACTGAAAGTGAGCACACCAGGATGCCTCTAGTAGTCCTTCACTGCACAGGTAAACTGGGTGCACCACTACAGTAAGTACAGTAGGTCAAAGTTAAAGCAGGAAGTGGGTCTGCAAGCTGAGATTGATGTTCACAAGGGAAAGTTTCGGGAATAATTGTACTGTTCTTCTTTGTTTCCTCCTCCAACACATTTTGGTCACCATGTTCCCGAGATATTGGTGAGTACATAACTAATGATGAAGATAAAGTCTAAAGATAATACATGAGTTGAATGAAACTTAAAATGACCCTTTAAACATTGGAAGTGATTGGATGAGAATTGTGTCAATTTTATGTAATTTAGTCTGGAGTTCCACAGTAGACAGGGTACACGGATGTGTATCCTGCAGAACAACCTTGGAGAGCAAGGACAGAACTGTGTCATTTCTCTAAAGCAATGTGTAGATCTGAGGTCCTGGGTTCGGTGGGTTTTCCTTGCTGACAAGGCATTTCTCTCACAATCCAGACACATGCAGGTCGGACCAAGGCGTGAGTTCAAATGGTTGTCCATCTATGTTGTAGGGTGTGTAGGGTAGCCATTATTTCCTCATATTACTGATTTCCTTTGATGTTGAATTGTGAAGTATTTTGTCTGTCTGTCACTAATTAATGACCCATCTGTCATTTAATAATGACGATGATGACTGAGATGATGGTTTACAGGTACATGCCATGACTGTAGTATGGGCGCTATAACCAGTCAAAGCCGTGTGTGGTGACACGTGTAATGGTCAGCTGTATGGATGGATATTTACTGCCTGCTCAGATCGTTCACAATAAGCTTCTTGTAAAGTTCACACAGACTTCACATTTTTCAGCAGCCATAATCAATCTGCATGTCCCAACACTGGACTGAGACCAAACCTGCCACATAAACCAGCCTGAAGAGTTTACAGAAGAAGAAGCGCATCATGAAATTTAGTGTCAGACTCGTGAAGAACTCTGTCATGGTCCTTAAGCTAAAAGATAGGGAGTCACAAACAAACCGAAGCAGTAGTATACAAGTTAATAAGTATATTTATGTTTTTCTTTTAATTATTATTAATAAAATATGTTGTAGCCTACATTACTGGATGGAGGCACTAACAAGTTTCTGATAGGTACTTCCTAATGGTGAGTAAAGTTACTTTTTTTAGTGCAGGTCCACTGGTTTACAGCATGAGTCATGTGCAGTCTTCACAGAGCAATACAAAAAAATCTATAATGAATTTCACATCAAATTGTTTTTCTCATGAACAAGAAAATGTAATTTGTTAAATAAACCATTTAAATCTAAACAACTTATTATTAGTGTTTTATTAAGCATACATAACAGGCGGCATCCACTGTGAGCTTCTTAAACACTCTTTTATATCCAGCCAGGATTTTAAATAATGAGGTTTCATTTATTTTGCTGTTTTAGTTTGTTCTAGCTTCCAATAACCCGTAGAATAAAAGTTACCCGGTTATTCATTTTTGTAGCTAACATATTTTAATAGAAATGTGTACAAAAAATATGTACATAGAAGCAAATTACCATTAATTTAATTTATTAAACGTATCACCTGCTGGGCGGCACGGTGGTGCAGTGGTTAGCACTGTCACAGCAAAAAGGTTCCTGGTCCCTCGGGTTGGCACCTTTCTGTGTGGAGTTTGCATGTTCTCCCCGTGTCTGCGTGAGTTCTCTCCGGGTAATCCGGCTTCCTCCCACAGTCCAAAGACATGCAGGTTAACTGGTGACTCTAAATTGGCCCTAGGTGTGAATGTGAGTGTGAATGCAGCCAGTATACAAGTATAGTGACGTTGTAATAACTGATTATTCCTGACATAAGGTGAAAGCAGATCCTGAAATAACATCATCAATGTCCTCAGTCAGCTGCCTGTGTCATCATGTGAGGGCTGAATTTTAAGGTGGGATGGGACACATGAATTTCTGATTTCTGCATTGATACAGCGTTAAATAAAGTATCAGAGCTCTAATTGCTGCAACTACAATTGAGTGTGTTTTTCTAAACACAAACCTGACCAATCTGACACCAGCCTTATCTAGTTCATCTTAACAGTAAATCTGCCTGGTCGTGACATGATTCATGGGATAAAATAAAATAAAAATAATGTTTGTAGTAGCGGCTATCCGGCGCAACAATTACGACACGCCATGTACAAACAAAACGTCCGTCCGTAGCTGCTTTTGGTTGCTTTATTAATAAACACACGTGCGGGAGTTGGCGTAGAGAATGCTTTGTAGATGTTGTGGCACAGAAAATCACAAACAACTACAGACAGCTACAGGTGATTTAAATTACTACCGCTACGCCCTGGTGACGCGCGCGCGCGCGCACACACACACACACACACACACACACACACACACACACACACACACACACACACACACGCACCTTCTTACCGGTGACTGAGTGACAGGCATGCAACCCAAATACATCCCTTGCTCCTACAATGTTATTTCAGACTTTCCTCTAATCTTACTGAATATGTTTACTTCTTCAGGACTCCAGGATAATCTTTGAATGTTCGTTAATCTTCTTCCATCAGTGAAACAAGTGGGGAGGGGGAAGAAACATTTTTGGCAGGTGATTTTTTTCTTCTTTTTTTTTTATCAAGATCAAACGTTTGTTGTTGTAATATTCATTTCTGCCACAAGAGGGTGCAGTGCACGTTTACCACATGTTCTAAATCGGGGGTGATCAAGAGCCAGTTCAGTTTTTATAACATCCTTCGAGAGCCATACTAAATTATTGAACACATATGTAACACTAACCTCAATGCAACAGTTGGAACTGCTGCTCTCTGGAGAGGCGCTTGATGTCAGATGGGAACGATCATGATGCTACTCGCAGCTGGCTGGTTTTAGAGGTTTAGATTAGTCAACCTCTTTGAAAAGAAATGCTCACAGCAGTAAGTTGTCCCAGATAGAAACACATACTTCAGGACATGTCACTTCAGAATGGGACATACATACACTTTATAAAACTCCAGAGGAGGGATGTTGTTGCTTTGGTTCAGGAGGTAGAGCAGTCTCCAGCTCCTGTTCCTGGGCAAGACATTAAACGAATTGCTCCAGAGTGAGGTGAGGTCAGCACCTTGCATATACTGATTTATTCATTCTGACTAACTCCACTTCTCTACTCTCTGTCATGATAATTACCCGTTAAGCTGCTATTAATGGAACTCAAAACTCCCTGTAGCTGTTTTAAAAAAGCAATGTAAGGAATAACATTCCACTTTTTTATTATCAAGATAGAAAACAGATCAAGAAGAAAGCAGTCTGTAGGATTTAGTGGCATCTAGTGATGTCATTGCAGATTGCCACCCTCTCAACTCGCCCTTCTCTCCGAGCATGAAAGAGAACTATGATGGCTCCAAAAAAGTGAAAGCTCCTATCTAGAGCCAGTGCGTAGTTTGTACATTCTGAGCTACCATAGAAACACTGTGTTGGAACCAAGTGGCAATCTGTGGCTGAAGTGAAGCCAGTGTCAAAAACTGCAATTACTTGAACATCCACTTGAGGCTGGTTCCAGAAGTGAGTCAGTCTCCATAAGTCCCCATGTTCAAATGCCCAACTTCACAGCAGAAATTAACCTGTTTACAGCCTGGTACAAAAAACAGTTTTGGTCTCTATAGCTAATTTCACTGTTTATGACAACTGTACTGAGGGTGAATTTATATACAACTCATCTGTTCAAATAATATTAAGGCTTAAAGTTATGCAGAATTAACAGCACGGTTGCTTTGATTGACCATTAGCCCATTTATTCCCAAATTTTTCCCAGACACAAAAATATCCAAATCATGAGTCATTAGTATTCCTTCGAAACAATCAATCATAATTTTTAGAAATTTTCATGGAAAAGTGTGTGAAAAAGTGTGTTTTATGGTTGGTCACAATTGTGACCGGTGGGATACTGTGTTGTATCAACCATTGGACAGACTGAATATAGGTTTATTTGACCTGTGCAGTGTGTGTGTGTGTGTGCATGCAAGTGCGCGTGTGTGCGCGAGTGTATAAAATCCTTATATCAACGGCTAGTTATCTTTTTTAAAAGTTCCAGCATTGCCTCTAAATGCTCTCTTATTGTAGTATGAATATTTTACATATAAACCTTTTTAGTGCAGTATGCACTGAACACACTGAACATGATAGAGGATAGAGGTACATGTAGCTGCCTGAACATGCTGTACAACAAGTACAAGCCTACATTGACTGACTGAACAACAAAATAAAATAGGTTGTAGAACAAAGAGCAAATTTACAGTAAACATGCCACACTGCACATATTTCATTGACACCCTTTATTATTTCAAAATCTGCTGGAAATGCATTGATAGATCATTTAGTAACATTTTTATAGCCTTAGAAATGAAACATTTTTTTACGGTCACTATTGTGACCAGAAGGATTAAATGGGTTAGTAGTGCCATTGCAGATGGCTTGTTTGAGCAACCAGGCAACCATGTCTGCTGATTTTTATATTAGCTGGGAGGCTATAGAATACAATGTGTTATTACACATAGCAGTAACACAGAAAATATTTTAGTTACCCACTTCACAACTATTGCCACAATATATAACAGATGAAGCTTTTCAATAAAGTTGAGAGGGGGAAAAAATGGAGTTGACGCCTCTCTCTCTCCACCACTCAGGTCTCTCCAATGCTATAACGTCATGACGTCAGTGGCGTGTTTGACGGTCACAGTGGAGCAACATGGCGGCGCACAGACTCTCTCCATCACTGAACAGGCTGCTGTTCACCGGAAAGGTGAGCTGGCTACCTCCACGCGCTGACTCTGCACAGCGCGAGCTCGTCCCAACCAACCGACAGCTGTGCTCTGCTCATAACTGCGCGCGAGCGACATGTTAGCATAGTCCATAACGTGCTAATGACAAACAGGACAGTGCTGGAGGTTCACGACGGAGCACGGAAAGATAACACACACACACACACACACACACACACACACACACACACACACACCAAACTTAACTAGTTAATGTAGTTAATGATAACAGACAGCCAAGACCGCTAACCGCTAACTGGTCACACTGTCAAAATAGTCAATATGAGAGTTTAAAGTAAGTAATGGCGTCCAGTGTTTGTTTTGTTAGAGAGAGTTTAACTTTGACATTGTCTCAGACAGACTGTGCTCCAAACGGGTGCATGAAATAACCTATATGCTTTTCTTTGTACATAACGGCTAAAAGGTGAATATGAAATGTAAAATATGTGGCATGAATTTTATTTATCAACATGACACTTATTTGTTTCTGACTACTGACTTTATCTGTCATTAACTCTATGAGAAAACATTATAAACTGAGCCCCGTTTTATGTCAATTAATCACTTGCATTAGTAAGACATCCCTGGGTCTCTTCACAGAGGTGCAGCTTTTTTTTTTTTTGACTGGAAGTCTCATTCTTGAACGGATCAGCCCACCAGGGGGCCCCTCGCGACTCACAATGGGGTGTGGGCCCGTTTAGAGTTGGTTAAACTCTAATTTAACAGAAAAAATTCAAGCACACTGGTTCACACTCACACTGACATAGCATGGGTGAGCCTGCATGCTGAGGCAGCGTTTGTGCATGTTGTTTTTTCTGCAGTCTAAATCATTGGCTAGAAAACAAAATATTTTAGTTCTACTAAAATCATTTTTTAAATGAAACTATGCTGGAATGTAATTTAAAATAAGCAAAATATATACATTTATTATATAAATTTAAAATAAAGCTGCCTCTTGTTGGAACAATCATTATGTTTCCATAGGAGATATAAAAAGTTTGAGAAACGCTGGTCTAAATGAATAAGAAACACTGCAGAGATCCATGTTTTGGGACAAAATTATAGTTTGTATTGTAATTACAAACTAGCCTGTCATTTTCATTCATGTCATTGTCCTTGTTCATTTTCATTATGCATACTGCCATCACTCGTATTGCTAATGAAATAACTACTCCATGAATTAGTTAAACAGAGGGTTTGTTGATGAGCTCCTGGTTAAGAACAGGTGGTAAAGCTTTAGTGTTGTGTAAAATACAAATACTTAATTACTTTACACCAGGTGAACATGTGTTCTCCTTCCACCACTCGGCCAATCCTTACAGCACCCTGAGACATACCACACAAAACATTTGTTGTATGAAATGCTGCATAAAATCAAATGATACTGTACCCTGATAGATGATCTGTTTTGCAGTATGCCACATTGCAGTCCAGATGGTGTGCACTGCACAGCCATGTTAAATATTCCACCACCTACAATCCTAATGAAAAGGTAATGCACACACTTCTCGTTCTGTCTGTTTGACTGTAACCATTGATGTGTTCAACCATCAGCTGTTGACACAGACAAAATGTTTGAACATTGAATAACTGCGGAGCAGGGTGTGATTGATGATTTAGATGTATCTTTGTCATTCCTGAAACCAAACGCCTTGCTCAGGAGTTGTGGTTAAAGAAATATTTGTGTTGCTAGTCTTCTCATTGACAAATAGGTGCAGTCCTTGTCGTATCAATGATAAACAGATAACATGTGTCTGCTGTTTCCTTCCACAGACCTTTGATAAGATCCTCATCGCCAACAGAGGAGAGATTGCTTGCAGAGTAAGATTTACACAGATATACAGTGTACTGTAAATAAACTCCAGCTCAAACTGTTGTTGGATCACTATTTAACACATCAACACATGCAGTACACTCACAGGAGCTTCAGCTCACACCACCTCAGATAGCTTGTAAAGAAAAGCCTACAGAGGGCAGATTTTTAAATAGAAGTTATCATCCAGACTACAAACGCTACTTTGCTACTTTTCCAACATTTCCACCTTGACTCATAGCCAACAGTACTTAATGATATAATTCACTCTGTTGTATTTGACTGATTCGACTGTCAACGTTAACATTGTGTGTTTTTCCTTCAGGTCATCAAGACTTGTAAGAAAATGGGCATTCAGTCTGTAGCCGTTCACAGTGATGTAGACTCCACTGCTGTAAGTTCCCGTCTGTGTTCATCCAGTATTTGAATGATTTAGTGGCAGCTGCCAGTGAAGACTGACTGCAGCTAAATGAATACTCTTCCACACCTCACTCTCTCCTTCCAAGCATGTAGGAAAAACTCTGACTGTGAAATTCACATAAAAAGCAAAAGGCCACATCTATATCAGTGTTTGGTCTGTCTGTTCTGGGCTACTGTAGAAACATGCTGATATTACAGGAACATAACTGCAACAAGCTTTCAGCTGAGGATGGAGTGAAAAAATCTGCAAACAATTTATATCAATTGTTGTCATCAATGATATCTAGTTAGCACTGAAAGGTAATGTTACTGGCTAGCTAATTTACATCATTATATATTCCAGGGTCTCTTTTGAAACGTGTGTTGTATCACTGCCCAAAGTGTGTCATCAAGAATGTGTCATGTCTGTATCTCACTTTCTGCTGTTGACATGACATCCTGATTGGACTCCCCTGTGTATGTGCGTATCTAGGTTCATGTAAAGATGGCTGATGAAGCAGTTTGCGTTGGACCCGCCCCAACCAATAAGAGTTACCTGAACATTGAAGCCATCATGGATGCCATCAGAACAACTGGAGCACAAGCTGTAAGCATTTATACGTCTCATACATTAAGAGACTGTGGTCAATGGCATGCATGACAGTCTGTGTACTTGATACACAAACTCATCAAAGCTCCTCTAAACAGTGAATCATGTGGCTGCATCTCAGTACACAGAGCTTTGTCAAGAGGTCCACTTATTAAACTCACTGTTAGTGCAAAGATTTCTCTATCAAATCAAATAAAGGTTTCCATTTGTTTCCTCTGTAAAGGTTCATCCTGGTTACGGGTTTCTGTCTGAAAACAAAGAGTTTGCAAAGCGACTGGTGAGTAATATATAGAGTCAGATACACACTTATTTTCTCTTGACACACACAGGACCACAAGTTCAAAAAATAATGATAAATATGTATTTATTTCAGTTAAATGCCTTTGTTGTCGATTTATTCAAGCAGTCTTTGACTCATCTGTGATCAGTTTTAGACTTAACATTATTAACTTGTTGAATGATTAACACATGTTAAATGAAAGAAGGAAGATATTGTAAAACTTTCTGACTTGTCTTGGTCTTTTTAATTTTGGTTTCTTCTTGGAATTTGGTTTCGGAGCACATGTGTAAACAACGCAAACACATCCAAGGTGACTCTGTCAGACACTATATAAACAGGAGCTCTCTGTGTGATAACAAGTATTCTGTGTTTGAATCCACTTAAAGCAGAGAGCAGTATGGAAGTTTATTCGTGACCTTGTGAGCAGTCTCAACTCTCAACAGTTGAATGCTAAAATAAAAGTTTATGCATCATTTAAATGTATAGTTCGGCATTCATGACTTCAGCTCACATTTACTTTACTTTACATTTACATTAACTTTGCTTTTAATGACCCGGCTCAGATTTTCCTGGTATTTACAATAATAGTTATCAAACCAATAAACCCCAGTATTACATTGTGTATTTATTTATGTATTTATGATATTATTAATCTGAATCTCAGAGTATTGTGGTTTTGTTGCTAGGCAGCAGAGGGCGTGACATTCATTGGCCCTGACACGCACGCTATCCAGGCAATGGGTGATAAAATTGAGAGCAAGCTGATCGCTAAGGCTGCTAAGGTCAACACTATCCCAGGATTTGACGGAGTTGTCAAGGTACGAGCACAGACACACACACACACATGAAGCTCTCCTTACCTGTTCACTAATTCACTTTTAGTCAGTGTTTATGTTTATGGATGGAGTATACTTTACTTATCAATCCACATATGAAACATTTTTATCAGAACATATTAGTGAGTTTCAGATGAGGACCAGCTGGTTGGTTTGGTAAATGCACATCTGGTTAACTGTCTCACCACTGATGAAGAGCAGCACACACTAAAGCTTGAGCTTTGGGAAACATCTGCGACTGTCTCCTATGAACAAGACAAGTTACTGTGTTTACTGCTACAGGTGGAGATTTCAGTGCTCCACCCACAACCTGAGTGATCCAATCAAATCAATCATCACACACCAACAGTTCAGTCAAGAAACATACCTGCTTTGAAACGACGTTCAAAACATGGAGGAGATAGTTGCTGCACAGCTGTCAGTAATGTTTTACGTCTTGATCAGTAACCATAAACCTTCTCTGTGTCAGACTGCTGAGGAAGCTGTGAAGATCTCACAGGAAATTGGTAAGTCCACATAGTAAACACACCGTACCACTCTATTAATACACAATGATCTCATACCATTTGACCCCACAAACCTTTCATACAATCTGTGACTCTTGTCAGCGGGTGGTCAAGTTCGTGTGGTTAAAGAAAGGCTAAGCTCAACGTTTAGAAATGCACCATGTTTAACTGATGTTGTTTTTCTCTTTGTGTTTTCACCAGGCTACCCAGTGATGATCAAAGCATCTGCAGGAGGAGGAGGCAAAGGAATGAGGATCGCTTGGAATGACGAGGAGACAAGGTACAGTATTTTCTTTCTGTCACACAGCAGTGTCAACCACACGTCTTCATCATGAAAACAATGCATAACAATCAGTACAGAGCTTATTCTGCTTCGATAGTTTGCTATTTAAATGGAATGGACTCAGAAACTACTAGCAGAATAATTACTGCTGAATACAAACCCTACTCCTGCACTCACTGCTGCTAATCCAACAACTTCAATTTACTGACCTTAAGATACTTCTACAGTTACAACTTAATCTGGTAAATCATCTCCTTCAGCACTGCAGTATTGCTGCTTCACTGTCTACTCGTACCTCCAAGACTTCAGCTGCTTTTCCTTTTAACACATTATCAGAGATCCAGAAGGACAGGTGCTCGTATCTGCTACGTTTCTAACTGCTTTTGTGTGTGTTCATGTGTGTTTGTGTACTATTATAGGGAAGGTTTTCGGTTCTCGTCCCAGGAGGCAGCATCAAGCTTTGGAGATGACAGGCTGCTCATTGAGAAGTACATAGACAACCCAAGACACATCGAGATCCAGGTAAAACACAGGGAGACAGGTCCGATGTCATTTAATACTGACGCTGTGCACACAGGGTATGAGAGGGGACCGTCCCAATTTGGGCTTGCTTAATTTTCCTAATCCTGAAGTCAGCCATGTGAATGCACACACACACACATTTTACCTTAATAATCTACATTAACAACTTCATTATGAAGTTAAAACAGGATCTTCAAAATGTGTGTATATATATATATATATATATACACAGTGCATATCAGAGCAAAAACTGAGCTGTGAGGTCAGAGCCTGCAGAGCTCAGAGGCAGGATTGTGCCAAGGCACAGATCTGGGGAAAAACTACAAAAAATCTACTGCACTGAAGGTTTCCAAGAGCACAGTGACCTCCAAAGTTTGGACCAACCAGGACTTGTCCTAGAGCTGGCTGCCTGACCAAACTGAGCAGCTCTCTACTCACAGCCTGCATCCAACCTGACAGATCTGCAGAGAATGACACAACTGGCACAACACCCCCAGCATACAGCTTAAATTCTTACACTTTATGTCAATCAACTGTTTGAACTGTAGTTGAGCATCAACTGTGACAGTAAAACATGAACATCATGAAATAAATTCCTGTTGACTTTCTTACAGGTACTGGCTGATAAACATGGCAACGCTCTGTGGCTGAATGAGAGGGAGTGTTCCATCCAGAGGAGGAACCAGAAGGTTGTGGAAGAAGCTCCAAGGTCAGTGAGAAACTGTCTGCTGCACAGACAAGGTCTACTACAAGTACTGTGACGACAGACAACTGACTTTAATGAGGTGGCATTTTAGACTGGAGGCAAGATTTTTATCTCAACACTCAATGAGATGCTTCGTCTTCTAAACAGTACCGGCAAGTTAAAAGTTGTGGCCTGCAGCAGTGACCAGAGCTGCAGCCTTACAGTACTAAAAATTGTACTTTCCTTAATGTGAGGAAGTGTAAATTAGTAATATTTTTTCAGTACCCTGCATGAAAACTGAACTGAACTCAAATCTGAATTATCATATTTGTAGTAAGTAGATATGAAGATATGGTGAAGTGATTACACATGGTAGCAGAACAGACAACAATCAGCACTAAAGAGAACAAATTTTTACGTTTGTGACTTTTTGGTATGTATCCATCTCACTAACTCACTC
The DNA here is from genome assembly GCA_028641955.1 of Protonibea diacanthus. Taxonomy (NCBI): domain Eukaryota; kingdom Metazoa; phylum Chordata; class Actinopteri; family Sciaenidae; genus Protonibea; species Protonibea diacanthus. The sequence continues at coordinate 22,899,187 of CM053989.1, forward strand.
ATTTGTATCTCTGAGGTGAGTCTGTGTGTCTTGTGCCGTGTCGTCTACAGTACTTTCCTCGACACAGACACACGGCGGGCGATGGGTGAGCAGGCAGTGCAGCTAGCCAAAGCTGTCCAGTACTCCTCTGCTGGCACGGTGGAGTTCCTGGTGGATTCTAAGAAGAACTTCTACTTCCTGGAGATGAACACACGACTACAGGTCAGGATAGCACTGTGTGTGTGTGTGTGTGTGTGTGAATGTAAACGCAACTGTCTGAAGTGTGTCTGCACTTCCTTTTTTTTCCTCCAGTGAATTCAGACCCACACAAGACTTTTTAAAATTTGTGTCAAGAGTGCAATATAAGAAACCTAAAATATAAGCAAGAAATACTGAGAGGCAAATAAATCAGCCACATGAATAGGAGCAGTCCATTTACTGTTTAGATTACACATACACACAATGAAACAGTCAGCAGAATACTGATGGAATCTGCTGAGTTAAGTTCTGCACCTCCTAGTGAGAAATGAGGCCAGACAAACACGGGTCTTCTTCAAGGAACTTAACAGCTATTGATGCTCTTTTCTCGTGTGGAAGGTCTGCCTGTACCAAACATAATGAATTTAATAAATAGTGGTCATTTGTTCAGTAGTTTGACCTTCACTGGACATTTGACAGTGAAGCTGAGAAAGGAGATGAGGAGAGAGAGCAGCATGACGTGACAAAGGTTCCCAGCCAGAATCAGACAGTGGACATGGTGGTTATGTGCACACATTTAGCACATTTTGCTGGACTCCACTGTTACAGTTATGGTAATGTTATGGTTCAGGATTTCAACCCCAAACAGGCCTTAAGAGAATAGTAATGTTCTCAACCACATCTGATGGTCTTAATCAGTGTAAGAACTTTGCCTAAAGCCATCTCTGTTGATGAAGACCCTAAGATGTGGCTAAAATGCCTTGAAAATGGACACAATCAGTTTGCTTGCACTCACCTGTATTTTCTCTGTTCAACCTTTGACCCCAGGTGGAGCATCCAATCACAGAGTGTATTACTGGCCTGGACCTGGTGGAGCAGATGATCAGGGTGGCCAAAGGTTACCAACTGCAGCACAAACAAGAAGACATCCCAATAAACGGCTGGGCCATCGAGAGTCGCGTCTACGCTGAGGTTTGTGTGTGCTTGTGTGTGGTATATAGGTGTGTATAACACTGTGTTAAATAATAGTACTGTAATACCAATAAAGAGCTATAGTGTGAAGGTAAGGAGCAATGTGGTTGGTAAGGAGGTAAGTGGTTGGTAAGGAGCAATGTGGTTGCAAGAGCAAGAGCAAAAGAAGAACTGACTGACCATGGAAACTGCTGCTGATTCAGTCACACACCATATCAATTATTAAACCAAGGACAGGACCCCCAGAACCGGTCATATGAAGAGCCTTCTTGAGGGGCTAAAATGTTGATCTGTCACATCGCAATCTGTCTTTGTTAGCTTTCTGATGGATCCACACATTCTTCTGTACAGAACAATCAGCCATTCTCCACAAAAAAACACCCCCAGAGTGTAATCCCACAGTGGTAAATATGTTCAGCTCAGTGACGTGCGGTGAGGTTCATGGCTGGTGAGGCACTGACGTCATCAGTCAGATTTACAAACATATGAACCCTACAGAGTAGCTTATTCACCATTTGATTGACAACAGTTAACGTGTTTTGTTTAAAATTTCATTTCAACATTTTTTTCCATATACAAACTGTAGCATAGAAAAAAACATTATTATCGTCTTACCTTTACATATAAATGTAGTAGCATACCCAACTCTGACGTTGGTCTTCCTTTAATAATTATCTCCTGCTTCGATTGAAAGTCCAATTTGGAAAATTTCCTGAATTTAGATATGTAATCCTCCATTTTGAAAATGCGGCTAAACAGTATGAAAGAATAACTGGACGGCTGCACTTCACTTGCTAACTATTTACTGTAGCTTGCTACCACTAATTCTATTATTCTTTAGCCGAGGCGTCGTAATCTCTGGGATCACCAGCACCCCCTAGCATGAGGCAGGAGAACTGCATGCCTCACCTAGTGCCTCTTCGCAGGTGTTTTATGATCGCTCAGCACAAGAAACACGTTACAGTTGTTGAAAATAAAAACACTGTACATCATATACATCAGCTAAACTATGTAAATTCAGCTCATATAGTACAAGCGGTTGAACATTTTAATACCGGCATACAGAGAGACAGCAATACCGGGGCACAGCCTCACCTGCCTCCCCTGACTGCACGTCACTGGTTCAGCTGTACTCGAGTATTTGTTCTGACTACATTACTTATGATCAAAAACTATCGAATTGGCAGCTTTACTAACATCATCACCATCAACATGATAACTGTCTTAGTGAAAGAGAAAAGTGAGAGAAAAGTGACACAGTGTTGCTTTAAATATTTGTCTCTTTTCTTCTCATCCTCGTCATCTGCTCATGAATTATTTGTCTATCACTGCACATCGTTTGTGTCGCCTTGCTCTTTTGTGTGTCTGGGTCATTTGAGGCCCGTGGCTGCTCACACTTGAATATGATCTTCTGAGCGTAGCCTTAGACACAGCCTTTCCACAGACATTATAACATGCTGCTGCTCTGAGTTATCACTGTGAACACAGGGAGGAAGAGAGGGTGCAAGAAAATAATTGTATATCCTGCAACTGACTGTAGTTTACCAAGACAATTAAGTTTGTTTCTATTCTAAACATTTAAACCTTTGTTAACTTTGTTGTTTTTTTTTGTTCTCTGCTTCTTCTCGTAGGATCCTTACAAGTCTTTTGGTCTTCCCTCCATTGGTCGGCTGTCTCAATACCAAGAACCACTTAACCTAAGCAATGTAAGTGTGTGTGTGTGTGCGTGTGTGTGCGTGTGTGTGTGTGTGTTTTACTTCTCACTCACTTATCAGCTAAGATACACACTTTCTCATCTGCTCCCCACTCTGGCAGGTCCGTGTAGACAGCGGTATCCAGGAAGGAAGTGACATCAGCATCTACTATGATCCAATGATCTCTAAGGTCAGGGGTGTATTAAATATAGAATGATTGACCACAGCAAGAAATCTGATTACGAAATGCCTCCATTCCACAAGGGCTTGTGATTCTGCAATAATCTCCTCTGATGGTTTTGTAGTTGGTTACCTACGGAGCCACAAGAGCTGAAGCCCTTTCCAGGATGGAGGACGCCCTGGATAACTACGTCATCAGAGGTATGCTGACAGATTTTGAACAGTGAACAGCTCAGATACACACTCACTTTTCTTTCTGTAATGAACCTAAGTGATCTTCTCTCCAGGTGTGACCCACAACATTCCCCTCCTGCGGGAAATCATCACCCACCCTCGCTTTATCTCTGGTGATATCAGCACCAACTTCCTGCCTGAGGTTTACCCCGATGGCTTCAAGGGTCACCAACTGGAGGTGAACACACGCAGGGAACTGCTGGCCTCCGCAGCAGCGCTCTACATCACCGCTCAGCTCCGTTCACAGAACGTCCTGGGCAACCTGAGGTGAGCATGGCAGCCAGCTTGAGGTCATGGTCATTGATGCTTCAGCTCCTGATTCTGTGTGTGTGTGTGTGTGTGTGTGTGTGTGTGTGTGTGTGTGTGTGTGTGTGTGTGTTGCAGGGTGTCATCCGCCCCTGTGAAATGTAACCACTGGGAGCTGTGTGCAGAGCTGGGTGATGGACTCCATTCTATGGAGGTTACTAAATCAGGAAATGTTTATACTGTGAGTATTTAATGTGCATCTATAAACCAATTTAATATCTCTGTTTCCTTGTGTTGATAGAGGTATTGAGCGTCACTGAAGCATTAGCATTTGCTCTATGGGAATTAATCATTAAAGCTGTGATGCTAATCCATGTTCACAACCAGTTATCTTTGGACACACCTTCTCATTTCAGTGGGCTTTTTTAAGTTTTATTATTTAGTTTTATTATATACGTCCAAGAGTCAGCACCACCAAGTTTGAGGCCATGGTGGAATGGTGGAACCATGGAGTTGCTTCCCCAAGCAAAGATGTTTTGAGTATCTCGGGGTCTTCTTGCGCCTGGAGTGTTGCAGTTCAGAGGGAGCTGAGCTGGAAGGAAAAGCTCTCGATTTTTCATCTGCGTTCCAACCCTCACAACCTATAGTCACAAGCTTTAGGTAGTGACTGAAAGAATGAGACTGCGGATAGAAGGGGCCGAAATGAGCTTCCTCCACTGGGTGGCCGGGCTTGGCTCACCCTCAGATTGGGTGAGGAGCTCTGACATCCGGAGGAAGGTCCAAGTAGAGCCACTGCTCCTTCATGTTAAAAGGAGCCAGCTGAGGTGTATCGATCATCTGATTAGGGCCCCTGTGCCTGCGCCTTGCTTTGAAGGTGGGGAATCCCAGAATCTGCTGGAGGTGCTGCATAACCCATCTAGCCTGGGAATGCCTCGGGAGGACTTGCTGCTAAACTGCCCTGCCACCAAGACTCGACCCCGGATAAGTGGAAGAAGAGGAATGGAAGGTTTTATTATAGTTACTGTTAATGTATTCACAGTGTCTTCAGTGTTAATCCACAGTGTAGAAAGTAATGAAAAGGAAGAAAACCCATTGGATAAGAAGGTGTGTCCACACTTTTGGTACTGTATGTAGACGGTTGATTAAAACATTGTTAACAACATGTTAACTGTGTCAAAACCCGAGCTCCCATTCCAGAGGATGAAATCAGTCAGCAGAGAAAGATTTAACCACAGTCCCTGTGGAGACTCAAAACAGGACACAGCTGTCAGATTCTGAGCCGATAATCTATTTATGTGTGTATCTGTAGGTGGAGGTGGATGGAGAAAAGGTGGAAGTCAGTGGACAGTTTAACTTGGCCTCCCCACTGCTGCCACTGACCATCAACGGCACAGACAGGATGCTACAGGTAGCTCTCTCTCTCTCTCACACACACACACACAGGTTCAGTTGTTAAATGATATCACATTTTTTGACCTCACAGCATGTCAAAATAAATAAATGTTCATTTATTTAGTCTACAGGTGATATTTTGTGTAAATAATCAGATCATTTTTTTTAGTGTTTATCCAGAGATGCTTCAGGAAAGATTGTCCTGCAGTACCTGGGCACGTCGGTAAGGTTGCATGTCAGTCACACACACAAACAGTCTGTAGTCCTGATGCTGTAATAAACAGTGTCCAAACAAAGTTCTACAGCAGATGAAGAGAATGTTACATTGCCAACAGCTATCATTATTGCTATGTTAACATAATGTTTCTTATTGTATAAATCTCATTTAATATTTATATAAATTAGTGAATTTCTAAATTTTAATTAAAATTCTAATTATTATAAGTGACTCTAAAATAGTACTTATAATCAGTAGTCTTTTCATCGTCATATAAATACAAATTCATATACATGCACTTGTATTATGTAAATGTTATAACGCGAATAGCATGTTAAAGTCCTCAGAGAGATCCAGGGTTCTAGTGTTGAAACTGAATTTCAAAATAAATGTCCTTTTCTTGTTTCTTTTTCATGTTGCATGTTTGTTCTGTGTTCAGATCCAGTAAGCTAATTTACATAAACAGCCAGTTGTATACACTGTGTGCACCTAGTCAAGATGATCTACCCTTTTAATTTAATTAAGTAGCAGTTAACATAGCCTTAAAAGAACTATATGTAACTCTGCTTGTAACAGTGATGTCTTTTTTTTAGGTATTTGTCCTTATTGCTTAAACTGTAGCACTGAAGAGTAGTGTACTGAATTGTGTATGGAAACGATGACAATATCTTTTGATCATATTGCAGTACAGGCCACCTCCTTCCTGTGTTTCTTTACACTGTATCTTTATGTAGTTTAAGGTTCGCATTCTGTCCAAGCTGGCTGCAGAGCTGAACTCCTACATGCCAGAGAAAGTTCCTGAAGACACTAGCAGCATCTTGCGTTCACCGATGCCAGGCACTGTGGTGGCTGTGTCCGTCAAACCTGGAGATACGGTAACACATCCTAATATGTAAATGTTTACAACTTACCTGCAAGACCTATGGCAATTCTTACCTCACTGCCTGGGTGTATGTAAGTAGGATGTTAATGACATAATAATCTGAAGCCAGTAATCACTACTAAGACTAATTATCTATTAGATTTAACATGAAGAGAGGAGGAGCGAGTACACTCAAGAATCCATCCAACATCCACTTAACTGGATGTTACAAAAGTGACTCAAACTCAGCTCCATCTAACCCCATGCTGTGAGGTAGAGCTGTATCATTATACCTCACTAATGCTCTTGTGGCTGAATGGGATCAGATCCCTGCAGTGCAGTTGAGGTTGTTAATGCAGCAGACTAATGACCATGGTTCACTCACATTTCACATATTGGCAGTAGTTTCATACACACCTTTGGTGGTAGCCCTCTAAATCAGTCCAAGCTCTGAGTGAGCAGTGGTTGTTTGTAGAGTAGATGTCATGATGAGCTGAAAAAAATGTGAGTAACAGCTTGATGATTTTGGTTGAGGCACCAAACGTCTTCCCTCTTTCTCTGCCACACTAAATTGGCATCATTGCATTCAATCGGCACACTAGGTGATGGGCTCGAGCAGATATGCACACAATTGCTTCTGCCAGCTAGCAGCAACGTGGTCTTTGGCTTCATAATGTTATTACTACTACAACTAATCTGAAGAGTAGATCACACAATCTTTGCTGTGAACATTATAGTCTTAACTCTGTTTAATGTGGTTCTGGCCGTGTGTGTCTGTGTGTGTCGTAGGTTGCAGAGGGTCAGGAGATCTGTGTGATTGAAGCCATGAAGATGCAGAACAGTTTGACTGCTGTGAAGCAAGCAAAGGTAACAATATGAAATGCTGACAGTAGAGCTGCTGTTGTACTCATTTTAATTAATGGTAATATCTAGCTTCTTTATATCTAATATAAAGAAGCATCACCCAGGTCACAGGTTGGTGCTGGTGGTTATTGATTATTATATTAAAAAAAAAATAAAGCATACTCTTTCACTTTGTAGACTTTATCAAGCATAAACATGTACTGTATTAGCCTGCAAAGTTGTCATGTTTTACTCTTCATTTGTATGTTTGTGTGTGTTTCCTCCTGCATTCCAGGTCAAAAATATCCACTGTAAGCCAGGGGAGACGGTGGGAGAGGGAGACCTGCTGGTAGAGCTTGAATAAAACACAACCTTTGACACTTCCATGTGTGACATCAGCACAGGGATGAGCCTTACTCCTCCACAGAAGAAGATCCACGTTGGCAAACAGACTGGACAATAACAGACGCTTGATTTATCTTGCCAGTGGTCTGTCTGTGGCCCCTAGCAGAGTTTAGTTTCCCCCTATGGTGACTCAGAGCTGAGTTGTATCAGCTGTGTTTAAGGTCTTCTCCATGTGTCAGTCTCCTTAATGTTGTTTGTTTGGGTGTGACTGGTGTCTGTCTTCTTTCTGCCTTTCTGTTTTGTGTTTTTCTAGACCTGATTGTTAGATTATGTCCCCCACAAAAAATGATCCCATTTTGCCTCTGTGGTGCTGTCTGGCCTTGCATATAAGTTTGGTTTATGTTAAGGATGTGAGATCTCTACATAGGAAATCACCACTTCAGTACACTAGAAGAACATGGACCTTTAGATTGTCAAATGATGATTTGAGCACCAGAAATTAGTAGATGCATAACTCAAACCATCATCAAAGAAAAGCTGTCCATTGTTTCATAACCCTCAAGGTATGTAGGAAAACTTTCTGTTGTGATTTTGAACTGACACGGTACACACAACCAATAAAAAGCTCATTCTTTTCTACACTACCTTATTTAAATCATAGACGTATCCTCTCACCTGTCAGGTTACAAAGTTAATTAGCTCAAATCAGAAGTCCTCAAGTTAACACACAGATGAAACTCTGTCCTCTGGTTTCTCTGCCTCTGTGATTTACAGTTTCTGATGGACATTAAAAGTTAACTGCTGCTAACTGTAGCTGCTATTAGCTAACATTGGCTCAGTTTGTCAACTGGGATGCCCAGACTAAGTTGAGGTCACTGGAGGAGTGTTAGTGTTTGTGTCACAGACATGTCGGACCATCGGAAAGATGAGGATGCACCAGAATGGGCACCGAATTGTTACCACGCACGCACCAGACCTGACCAGACTCAGCAGAGACAAAGAGAATGAAGAGTAAGAATATAGAGTAAGAGAGAAAGAGACCAGCAGATGAGAGAAATTTAAGATATTCAAATCCCAGAGATTCGGCCCAAGTGCATTTTCTCTGTAATCTCACCACCGGCCCTGTACTGTTCTGGTTCTACTTCATACTGTACTATCACCTCTGGTTTCAATAAACTGTTTAAATGGTAAATGGACTGTACTTACATATCACCTTTCTAGTCTTCCGACCACTCAAAGCTCTTTTACACTACATATCTCATTCACCCATTCACACACATTCATACACTGATGGCATTGGCTGCCATGCAAGGTGCCAACTGCCCATCAGTTTGAGGAGCTAACCATTCATACACATTCATATATTAATGGCAAGAGGAGCTGGGGATGGAACCACAGATTATCTGATTAATGGATGAGCCTCTCTACCTCCTGAGCCACAGCTGCCCAGTTTAACTATTGAAATATTATGACAAAAATATGAAAAACCAGGAAAACATAAAGGGCCTCCTCACCTCCTCACTTACAGTATAGAAAGTAACACTGTATGCAAACGACATACATTTTACAATACTACCTTCTATAAAGCCAATAAGGCCTTAACTAAAGACTTGGACCAATTCTTAAAGATATTGGGCTTAAAATCATATCTTGCTCATATCATGGCTCAATAGAAATAACATTAATGAAAAAATGTATACATTTTATATAAAATGGCAAACTAGTTAACGATGCTATTGCTAATTTGGGGCCTAGAAGAAACTGGTCTGTGCAGGTTTTGCAGTGAAGATGAGGAATTCATCTTATGTTTGTTTATGTGGTATTGCCACATTGTTGCTATTTTGGGATCAAGTCCAAGCAAATGTATTGAACTACAATAAAAAAATATACTATCATTTTACAATCTGTGATTTTAGAAGGCTGGAGTAGCAGCAACATAGTAACATTCTAATCCTATTTGGCAAAGCATAATAAAGTGGCAAATACACACCAGCCTGATATATCAGATTTCAAATACAAAATCCTCTAAAAGAAAACTACAAACTTTGAAATTCTTCAATGAGGAAGGACAAGAATAAATGTTACGTGATTGTCCTTTGATTTTGTGTGAAGGACATATGCATATATATATATATGTTTGTGTGTGTGTGTGTGTGTGTCCTCAGTGAAGTGTATCAGTCTCTGCAGTAGCTTCCAGCTGCAGCAGTCAGTTCAGTTTCTGTTAGTCTGACTGAGGGAGGTTTTTGTACGATGCTTTTTCACTGTGTGAACGACCACTGATTGATAGAGTGTTCACCCATACAGTAGTAAACTGCTGCATCTTCAGTCTGAACTCCACTGATGGTCAGAGTGAAGTCAGAGTTTGATCCACTGCCTGTAAAACGATCTGGAATCCCTGAGTGTCGAGTGTTGGCACCATAAATGATCTCTTTAGGAGTTTCTCCATCTCTCTGTTGGTACCAGGCTAAAAGGTTTCCATTATAAACATTCTGACTGATCCTACAGTTGATGGTGACGGAGCCTCCCACAGCAGAGCTCACTGCTCCAGGCTGAGTCACTGTGACCTGGCCTCTGGACTCTGAGGATACAGACACAAAAACATAAAGCAGTGTCATGGTTTTGTGGGCTTCATTTCAGAGGGACGGATGTTCATAGAGGAGAGGAGTTTGATTCTCTGGACTTTACCTGTGAAGCAGCAGCAGAGGAGAGTCCAGATGAGGACGGAAATCAATGGAGGAAAAAATACTCGAACTTTACAGAATTAAATTCAGCTCTTAGTTCTCTGTTTAAACGGTTTGGAAGTTTAGTTCAACGACTTTTAAACAGTGAGAGTAAAGATGAAAAAGTTAAAACTGCAACCAAATCTGTGAAAATCTGCTCTCTCATGCTCTTTTTGACTTCAGTTTGAAATCATTTGACAGTTTTCAGGCTGTTTGGTTTTCATATCTGTCTTATGAACATTTTAAATATAGTTGTCAGTTATTTTGGGCTGATAATGTCCTTTAACAGTGGATCTGGATTAACTTTTTGTTCTTTGGGAATTTTTAAGTGGAAATACTTTTTATAAATGTAGCAGGATTCTGAACTAAAACATAAATATCTGAAAACATATTTAAACTGCATTTAATTTTCTTCAAATACTTACAATAAATACAATAAAGTACAAATAATTGTTTCTTAATTTATTTTGTTCTTTCCTCCCTTGTAAAATATTTAGATTTCCAGTGCTGTTTGATATATTTCAGGTCGTTCTGTATGATGATTCTCTGTGCTGATATGCACAGGCTTCTTGAAGGGAAGTGAAACAATGTGTGAGTGAGTGACTGGTGGAGCAGAAAATCATCTGACTGAAACTCCTTAGCGACAAATCAACTCTCACACAGTAAAGTGTCCAAGTGTGTGCTGGTTGATTGACAGCTGTGGGTCCGGAGCCAGATGTCTCCTAGGTGATGCTGCCCCCACTCCTGACAGTGCTGCCACCCTCCAGTGAGGAGCTGCAACAGGGGAAGGCCACGCTCATGTGTCTGGCCAACAAGGGCTTCCCCTCAGACTGGAGCCTGTCCTGGAAGGTGGAAATGAAAAAGAATGGCATCATCTGCATAATATGATAACTTTTTATATCTCTTCTGATTCTCATGGCAATAATGGTCACCTCTGCAATCCAATGTAGCTGAACTGAAACAGGTAACAGGTAGAGGTGACATGGAACTGTTGATAACATGCTGCACTGCAATTTTGGATACAATAGTGATAAACACTTGAAGTAATCTGATGTTTCCTCAGTGCATAACCTCATATCACATTCGTGATGCTTCAGTATATAGAAATGATTGTTTGTCTCTCTAAAGTTTGAAGTGTAATCCACGATGCCTCAAACAACTGACTTTGGTTTGGTCAGAAACTGTCCGGGCAGGTTCACAAGGAATCTAAAGATGAAATATGTTGTTTTTTTGTATCTGATGAATCTATTTTTATGAATTTGATGTCTATTTAGTAGCTTGTGTGTGTGTGTGTGTATGTGTGTGTATGTGTGTGTGTGTGTGTGTGTGTGTGTGTGTCCTCAGTGAAGTGTATCAGTTTTCTCGCAGTAGCGCTTCCCAGCTGCAGCAGTCAGCTCAGTTTCTGTTCAGTCCGACTGAGGGAGGTTTTTTGTACGACGCTTTTTCACTGTGTGAACAGATGCTGACTGTTGATGTAGTGTTGACTCGCATGTAGTAAACTGGGTTGCATCTTCAGTCTGAACTCCACTGATGGTCAGAGGAAGTCAGAGTTTGACCCACTGCCTGCAAAACTAGCTGGAACTTGATGGTCGACTGCTAGTGTAGTAAAATGAGCAGTTTAGAGTTTCTCCATCTCTGTTGGTACCAGGAAAGCATGGGTAGAATAGATATTTGACTGGTTTACAGTTGATGGTGACGGAGCTTCCCACAGCAGAGCTCACCCAGGCTGAGTCACTGTGACCTGGCTCTCTGGACTCTGAGGATACAGACACAAAAACATAAAGCAGCTGGCCATGGTTTTGTGGGCTTCATTTCAGAGGACGGATGTTCATAGAGGAGAGGAGTTTGACTTTCTGACTTTACCTGTGAAGCAGCAGCAGAGGAGAGTCCAGATGAGGACGGAGATCAAAAGTCATGTTTTTGATGAGGAGGGGATTTCTTGGCTTCTTGTTGTCATGAAGGACAGCTGTCAGTCATCCAGTGTTCAACTCAGGACTATAAAGTTCAGAGCACTGGAGCATGCTGTTGCTCATGCAAAGTGGCCTCCTCTATGGAAATGCCTGACTGCCTCAACAGGGACTTGGATTACCTGATCATGCTGTTTATCAATGGATCAATCAATATCAGAGTATTGATTAACAGTCAAATCATTTTAAGGTGTGGATTTGGCTTGATGATCAGGATACATTTCTCTTTAAGAACGTTTTCTGTCTTGTTTCAATTAATGTGAGAACAAATCCACTTTGACTTTTTAGACAGATGTGAACTCTATCTGTCAAAATGCACTCATTCTGAACAACCATGGCACTGTTTGGATCAATATAATATGAACTATTCATTCTTTTAAAACAGGAAGTGCTGATGTTGAGTTTGTTTGTGTCACAGTCAGAGTATCGTGCCCTCTACAGTGGAGAGTGTTTTGCATTTGCGGTTCATTCAGTTTGTATCACTGTGGTGGACTTTTGTGAGGAACCAGACTGAATGTTGGAAGTAAGTTTGCTAAATATTAAATATGATATCACTTCAGTTATGCTTTTAATGTCTGTGTTTGCATTTGCAGTACCTTAAATTTAAATTGGACTGATTGAAATCACTTTAAAGTTTCAATTTTATTCCTTCATTCTCCTGTTGCTGAACTCAAAGCAGCTTTACTAAACATTCATGACATGTTCTAGTGTAGTTTAGAAATGTGAACATCTTAAAGTGGAACTCAAAACGTTACAAAATTAAATTCAGCCTAGTTCTCTGTTTTTAAACGGTTTGGAAGTTTAGTTCTCAACGACTTTTAAACAGTGAGAGTAAAGATGAAAAAGTTAAACTGCAACCAAATTTGCAGATAAAATGCCTCTCATGCTCTTTGACTTCAGTTTGAAATCATTTGGACAGTTTTCAGGTCTGCTTCTTGGTTTTCACATCTGTCTTGTATGAACATTTTAAATATAGTTGTCAGTTATTTTGGGCTGATAATGTCCTTAACAGTGGATCTGATTAACTTTGTTCTTTGGGAATTTTTAAGTGGAAATACTTTTTTATAAATGTAGCAGGATCTTGAACTAAAACATAAATATTCGGAAAACATATTTAAACTGCATTTAATTCCTTTCTTCAAATACTTACACAAATACAATAAAGTACAAATAATTGTTTAATTTATTTTAATTCTTTTCCTCTCTGTAAAATATTTCTAGATTTCCAGTGCTGTTTGATATATTTCAGGTCGTTCTGTATGATGATTCTGTGCTGATATGCATGACAGGCTTCTTGAAGGAAGTGAAACAATGTGAGTGGAGTGACTGGTGGAGCAGAAAATCATCTGACTGAAACTCCTTAAAGGACAAAATCAACTCTCACACAGTAAAGGTGTCCAAGTGTGTGCTGGTTGATTGACAGCTGTGTGGTCCGATTGATGTCTCATAGGTGATGCTGCCCCCACCCTGACAGTGCTGCCACCCTCCAGTGAGGATGCAACAGGGAAGGCCACGCCATGTGTCTGGCCAACAAGGGCTTCCTCACTGAGCCTGGCCTGAAGGTGACAGCAGCAGCAGTATCAGCTGGTGGAGAGAGCAGTCCCCGTGGTGCTGGAGAAGGACGGCCTCTACAGCTGGAGCAGCACCCTGAGGCTGCCTGCAGACCAGTGGATGAAGGTGGACTCTGTGACCTGTGAGGTCACCCAGGCTCCCAGACTTCACTCTCACAGACACGGGAGGAGACTGCGTTCCCAGTCCTGACCTGACTCACTGGACTGTGATACTGGTTTTTACTCTGCTACTGCTCTCAGTCTGCTCTCTCTCTCTCTCTCTGTTTCTCTTCTCTCATGACGATGTCAACATTAACGCCTTCTGCTCGTTGATGGTTTCAACATTTCACAGCAATAAAGATTCTACCATGTATGTTATAAAAGTGACATGTCTTGACGCCCTTTCTTTGACATATATTAGGAACATTAATCAGATAATGCACAGTAACAAGTCAGTTTCCCAAAATGTCTTTTAATGGTTTTAGACTGTTAGATATTCTTCTAGAGTCGATCCAATTTGATTTATATCGATTACCTTTGCAACAATAGACATGCTTAGAGCTTTTCAATGGTGAATCACATCACAGCTATCTGCTATAACTAACTAAAATCTTATTCATGTGTTGTTAATTTATACCTAGAAATTATTCTTCTGAATAATTATTCTATATTATAATATCTGAATAAAATAATATCTAAATAATAAAAATTATTTTCAGGAGTAGAAATAAAAAAGAATGGCACCATCTGCATAATATGATAACTTTTTATATCTCTCCTGATTCTCATGGCAATAATGGTCACCCTGCAATCCAATGTAGCTGAACTGGAAACAGGTAACAGGTAGTGACATGGAACTGTTGATAATACATGCTGCACTGTGCACTTTGGATACACAGTGATAAACACTTGAAGTAATCTGATGCTCTCAGTGCATAACCTCACATCACATTCGTGATGCTTCAGTATATAGAAATGATTGTTTGTCTCTAAAAGTTTGAAGGTAATCCACAGATGTGCCTCAAACAACTGACTTTGGTTTGGTCAGAAACTGTCTGCGGTCCACAAGGAATCTAAAGATGAAATATGTTGTTTTTGTATCTGATGAATCTATTTTTTATGAATTTGATGTTCATTTAGTAGCTTGTGCGTGTGTGTGTGTGTATGTGTGTGTATGTGTGTGTGTGTGTGTGTGTGTGTGTGTGTGTGTCCTCAGTGAAGTGTATCAGTCTCCTGCAGTAGTTTCCAGCTGCAGCAGTCAGTTCAGTTTCTGTTAGTTCACCGAGGAGGTTTTTGTACGACAAGTTTTTCACTGTGTGAACAGACACAGACTGATTGATAGAGTGTTCACCCATACAGTAGTAAACTGCTGCATCTTCAGTCTGAACTCCACTGATGGTCAGAGTGAAGTCAGAGTTTGATCCACTGCCTGTAAAACGAGCTGGAATCCCTGATTGTCTAGTGTTGGCACCATAAATGATCTCTTTAGAGTTTCTCCATCTCTCTGTTGGTACCAGGCTAAAAGGTTTCCATTATAAACATTCTGACTGATCCTACAGTTGATGGTGACGGAGCCTCCCACAGCAGAGCTCATCGCCCAGGCTGAGTCACTGTGACCTGGCCTCTGGACTTGAGGATACAGACACAAAACATAAAGCAGCGCCATGGTTTTGTGGGTTTCATTTGCAGGGACTGGATGTTCATAGAGGAGAGGAGTTTGATTCTCTGACTCTTACTCAGAAGCAGCAGCAGAGAGAGCCACAGATGAGGACGGAAATCAAAGTCATGTTTTTGATGAGGAGGATTTCTGTGGCTTCTGTTGTCATGAAGGACAGCTGTCAGTCATCCAGTGTTCAACTCTCAGGACTATAAAGTGTCTCCCAGAGCACTGGAGCATGCTGTTGCTCATGCAAAGTGGCTCTCTATGGAAATGTTGATGCTGAGGAGAAACCAGAGTTCTCAGTCCTGACCTGACTCACTGGATCTCCTCCTCACACAGCAACACACTCTTTCTCTTTCTGTCATCACCCTAATTTAACATGATTCAACTTCAGATACATTGACATTTAAAAACAATAAATATATTTTCTTCAGATGAAATCTTTTTCACAGTTGTTTTCATATGTTGTGCTTTATTCTTTATTGCTTCCACTAACTTGTTGAGTCTCATCAGACAGGGACTCTCTTTACCAGTGGTATCCTGAAGTAGGTAGCAATGAGCTGTGAAAGGAGGCCATTTTTACTAAACCATATCAAAACGACATTTTCATACAATCCTGATCAATATGTTAGGATTAGAAACAAAATGTAGAGTATCGTCAGCATAAGATGATATCACACAGTTCTCTGTGTGAAATTTTAAAAGATTTTCTCAATATCGTGTTCCATATTTATAACTAAATCATTGCACTGGTACTGAGATACTATTACTTTTAAATATCTAATCTTACGAATATGTATAAAATTTTATAAAATTAGTTATTGTATTTTTTTATTTATTTTATTTTTTTCTAAAAAATGGAAAGTCAGACATGTGCCCCATGTCTTCAGTCATTAGCCTATTTGGCATATTTGATTTTTTTTTAACATGTAGTCTTTAAACATCAGGGAAAGTACCCGTGAATAAAGAGTGGTTCACAATGTTTAATAATTTCACTGAAAGGCAATTAAAACAGTTTTAAAACAAAACAACAGAAAACAAACAAACAAAAACAGAAAACCATAAAAGTATATTTAAAGTGCTCAATGCTGTCAAAAACATTGTGTGACCTTGTTCCATTTATATTAATTCTAGCTGTTGTAAGCTCATCTCTAACATAGGCTAAAAATATATTGCATACAATAACTGAGACACTGAGGAGTCACATGTAGATTTTTCAGGGTGTTAAAGGTTGTGGAAAGGACTCAGGAATGTTTTGGTTCAGGTGTGTGTGTGTGTGTGTGTGTGTGGCCCCTTGTGGATGCATTGTGGCCTATGTGCCCCACAACCAAAAGCAGTTGTTATCACCATATTTGCATAACCAAAAGATAAAATGATGGAATGGTTGCATTTGAACAAACTGGATGAAATCAAAAGAGCAAGTTTCTAAAACACTGCTGAAGAGAGAGGCTTGAAACTTTTTTCATTTAAAATAATTAAACCACTAAAAGCATCTATCATAGCAAAATCTGTATCATAATCAACACTATCAAAAAACTTCCAGTCTGTATTGAGAGAGGAATATATGCAGTTAAGTTTCCCAATTCAACAACTTATTTCTGTGTATATGTGAATTTTCAATGAAGACACTCGTAAAGTGGTTACATGACTAGTATCATCCAAAGACAAACATGATAACATGTTCCAACAAATAGTATGGCTTAATAGTAATGTGTTGATAGATGATCATCTGGATTGAAAGAAAAAAAACTACAAATTAAAAACATTTGAATTTCATTAAAATTATTGAAGCAGTCTATAGTCCAGTATGTACACCTCTAGAATATAACCAAATCATTGCATCATATCTAACAGCTAACAAATAATGTTTTAATACAGCATTTTATATATATACTTTAAAAAAATAATTTTACTATATTAAAACAATTACAACTATTTATATTATTAATTATATTGTACTTTATATTATTATTGTGTGTGTATAGTCTTTACAAGTATGTTTATGTATAAGTTATGATATTTGTCTTGTATGACAGATTAATTAATTTTGATTGACATGTTGGTTTGAGTTCATTTAAATGTCATATGTATTGTCTAAATGAAATAACTAAATAATTCATTTTGTGACAAGTATGTTCCTTCTTTCTTCTGTCTGTGTCAGTGACAGTAGTTGTTCAGTGGCAGTGATGGAGGGAAGGGAGAAGGAGAAATTGGTTTGGATGGATGGAAATGACATACTCAGCAAAATGGCACCTTGGTTAGGGGTAACAGATTTGTTTTGTCCACCCTCTGCTGGTGACTTAAAGAAATACCACTGTCTCACACATGCAGAGTTTTGTTCTACTAAAACAAAAACTGGATGAGTTCTTGTAATTAGACACACACTGGAGTCCAGCTCCAAAGTAAGGAATCTTGGAGTTGCTTTTGTTTTTTCAGACGCATCTTGTCTAGTCCATGCATTTGTTGTCTGGTTCTGGTATGTCACCACCTCCGCTTCATGGCAGTATTCCCTTGCGCTGCTGGTCCAAAACACCTGTTGTACAAACAATAAGCTCACAGTCAGGCAGCCCAGCTAACAAACTGAGCTAACATTCGCTAACAGCAGCTACAGTCGGCAGTAGTTTACTTCACTGTCCATCAGGAAACTCTGTAAATCAGAGAGTTGAGGCGGAGCAGCCGGAGGACATCAGAGGGAAAACCAGAAAACATTTTCTCCATAAACATGACAGAGACACCATTCACCTGATCACAGGTCAGTGTAGATCAACAGGAGTTAAAATCTTTATGGTATAGTTACATAGTGGTGCTTTAACAACACCATCATGGCAGACAGAGAGCGTCTGAGCAGAACCCAGTATCCTGTGAGGATAGTCAAGTCAAGGGTGTCAGTGAGTAGATTCAAATTTCATCAGAATCAGTAACAAGCTATAAAATAAAGCCAGGTTGATAAGAACAGTTTGTTTTCAGTTTGTGGGCTTGGATCTTGAAAGGAGCACTCCATAGCACTGAGGGAAACTGCAGAGCTGGTGACAAATCTCTGTGTGTTTGTAGCTATGACTAGCATCACATACACACAGGCCCAAATGTCCATTTGCATGTTTCCATCAGTCTGTGAGGGTGAGCTCCATGTCAACAACCTGTATGCAAAACCAGCCAGCCAAAACATTAACACAGTCAAATGAACCTCGCAACATGGTTTCCCCTAACAACTACTTTATCGTAGTCCAAAATAGAATTCAGTCCAGACCTCCATCGTGATATATACAAGTACTTTGTCTGCATTGGAAACAAAAATAAACACACACAGTGCGTACGTCTAGTGGTACAAACATGTCATGTTGTCTTCTGTTGTTCCAGTTTAGTATGATGTGCCATAAGCAATCCTTGTAGGAAAGGTCATCGTCCCATCATCACCACAGTCTCTATTCAAAGATTGTCTCTGGCGTTGGACGTGAATGTCCTTCATGATCTTTCTCAGGTCATCCACTGACTGCTGCTGCTGACCTTTGACCCCTTCCCTGTGCTGTGACAGTTTTTGCTCTGGTGTTCACAGACAGCTCGCCTCATGGTTAGGGTTAGGGTGCCCCGTCATAAAGCTTGCACATGCTCCTGCACATATGGAAACACCTTATGTTCTCTGCTGCTTCAGCCGCAAGATATCCAGTTCATTGTGATATTTAATTTAGTAATAAAGTAATTGGGTGTGTCTGAAAACAGTATAAACCTGGTTTATGCATCCTGTAGTGCAAACTGGATTGTTGGCTGTTGTTCACCTCAGAATTCTTCAGTTTTGTTTTGCTTTGAGAGGTTCATGATGTTTTGCAGTTAGCAAAAGCTTTATTGTTCCTAGTGAATGGAATTTAAGCACAAAGTTGAAACATTGCCCAGTAACGACACTCAATCATGATGTCATCATATCACGATATGGTCTACATGCCATGCTGACTGTCTTTCTCTGTAAGACTGTAAGGAGTCAGTAAACAGTAGGAGAAAGATCAACATGTTCCGTTCATCATTGCTAAATGGGTGAAAATGAACAAGTTAGTACTGATACAAGTAAATGTGTTTGTGTGTATTTGGTAGTAGAAATGTTTCGCTAATGTCACTGTCTACAGATGGATATTAGTCGAGCAGATCACTAAGAAAATTACTTGTTGATAAATTTGATAATTAACTGTTTCAATCAGATTGATGATGTTGTCTCCATGATGGGAAAGGGCATAACTATTTCAAAGAAATCCTTCTGGTCAAGTGCTGCTGAAAAACACCTAAAAACCTTCAAACTGCACAGAACAGAACTGCCACATACTGTAGTTCTTCTTGATTCTTTCTATGCTGATGTGTTTGACTTTCATAAGCGATTACCTCGGCTAACTGTGGAGTCTGGTCCTTAGTTATTCATGCAGACTGTTCTGGATCTGGAATAATACACCACACTCCTTTTGTGAAAAACTCTTTCTTGTTCTTTATGGAGCTGGAATCTGCTCCATGTCAACATCAGACAGATCAAAATCAAATTTTCTTTCAAAAAGTCACTAAAACAAAAAAAAAAATTTATTAAAGGTCCAGTGTGTAGGATTTAGTGGAACCTAGCAATGAAGATGCAGAATGCAACAAAATGAATACTGCTCCAATGCCTCACCCTCTCCTTAGAAGTATGTAAGCAAAAAAACAACAAAAATGATGGGTTCATTTTAAGGCAATGAAGACATGATTCTTATTCTTCAGGCGATTAGACACAAATAAAGACATACTAATAAATATTATCTTCCATTCCTGCCAATAAATGCTCCTAAATCTTACACACTGGACCTTTAATCTCACAGAGGTTAATTTGGATTTGTCTGACTTTTTGTTTCGGTTGTTTTGTTACGGTTACATATTGTATATTTGGCTTATAATATAGCTTCTTGTCTTATTCATATTGATGTGTTTTTTAACTGTTGTCTTATTATTATTGTTGTGTGGACACCAGGAAGACTAGCGACCGCTTTGGTGGAAGCTAACAGGAACAAATAAATAAAGAGATCACTCCCGTCAGGGTTACCATCTCCACGGGTATACAAGCATCACATGACTGAAAGGTCACAATAAGAGCCTGTGATGACACCTATGTCAGCTCCATTTGCTAAATGAAGATTGTGAGACACAGTTAAAAGCTCTGAATCAGTAAGTGGACCTTTGAGTCTGACTTTGGGAAAACTTACACACAGAGGTAACCTACATCTTAACATGTTGCTATAGCTTAATGTTGGTGAACTGATTATCATGGCATGATTCATTCCGCTTCTACACACTATAAGCATGTCCTAGACATCAGAGTATAACGTCTTCCCATTATGGTCCTCCCAGGTAACACACGGCCTGGGTCTGTGGGCTATCCTGGTGACGTCCAGTTCAGGTTTACTATAGTACCACTTATTGAGCAGCTGGTCCACCTGCTCCTGCTTTGCTATCCCATGAAGTCTCTCTTCTTCATCCTCCCATTCCGCTCTGGAGCTTGCCACAAATGGCGGGTGGGGAAGACGGAGCACGGCGTCCTCCCTAATGTCCTCAAAGAACTGCACCACACATTTCCGGGCGAAATCACGAGCATGCAGGACACAGGTTTCGTCAAAGAGCTTCTGCTCCACGTCAAGGTAGTTGCTCCAGTAGCGCGTCTGCAGGAAGGTGGCATGGTCGTCGAAACAGGGCTTGATGAGGCGTCCCATTGCTCCCAGTACAATGAGGAAGAGGAGGATGGACCAGCCGACTGCCTAGACAGGGCGGGAAAAATAAGCCACACAAAGCCAACAAAAGCGATCAGTCGTTTGGTGCAGTGACTGTGACGAGCCCACAGCCGTCACCAATTGTTCCTGATACTCACATGTGCAGGGTGTGTGACCAGTGGAGCAGTACAACAACAATTCTCTTACAAATGACAAACACTGGTCTCAGTGTAGCTTCAAATGCTAATAGCGTTGTCTAAGTCAAGTTAAGGATAGGCACTGTGTGTTTCTCGTACTTTTATCCTTTTGAGATTGAACACCTTCCTCAAGGATTACAGGACAATTCTGATTTCTGAATTCAGCTTACTTGTGAATAGCAGCGAACGTAACGAGAGACTGCTTTGCGGAAAGAGCTGTTCCTGAAGATACTGTCCTCCTTGCAGGGCACTTTGGCCATGATTTTGATCACATCCAGACCTGTATTGTTGGGAAGACCTGAGAAAAAACACCATGCATCAAACAGACTAGAAATGTCATATGTAACAGGATGGAGTGTAGTACTGTGTTTGCAGATACCTGAGAAGAGCGCAGGGTCTACACTAACACTGAAGGCACATATGAAGATCTTTCCATCCAGTAAAGTGACCAGGATCCACACCATGGGGGCCAGCAGGGCCCTCTGGAGCATGGCTGAGAACAAGTACCTGCAGGAAGACCAGACCAGTATTTATCCTCACATTTTCTCTGTTTTCACCCTCAAATATCACTTTTAACATCACTAATATCACTTTTAGCATGTCACAGTGCTATAAAAAACAGAGGGAAACACAGTAGCATAGTGTCAACACATATGGAGAAAAATGACATTCACGAATACATTTGAGTAAATTTGCTACATTTGGGTTATCTCCAGCATAGATATGTCTGTGACACATCCACCGAGTACTTCTGCCAGATATATAAAATCTAATAATGTCATATAAGACATTATTATATTCTTATATAAGAAAACAAATATGCTCTTATGCAAAACATGTAAATAGTCAGTTTTGCTGTGTGACAGGCTTGATTTTATTTTATCACAGCTTTGAAGACAAAGCACACTTCCAAATGTGTGTGCATGAGAAAATGAATAAAATCTTGAGATTTGGGACCTGATGACTGTTGAGGATGTCGTGACTACAGTGCACACATATTCAAATAGCCTAGACTGTGCTGCAGACATGATACCAACTTCTTGCTTGTACCATACACTATTGAATTTTTATAGATACTAACATATTAAAATTTTTAGGTAATAAGCAGTAATAGGGAAAATATGTCCAGGAGTCCATGTAATTTATTATCATTGTACTAATATTTTTAATTTACTATTCAGTCAAATGCAACAGTAAGAAGTGTCTGTGATTATGTCACATGAAAGTTAGATCATATTATGTTCAAAGGAACTTTTCTTTTTCATATGCTTCCATGAAACAGCCTTAGACAATTAAAGAAGGAAATCTTTGACTCACTTAACCACAGCAGGGTTTTTGGATCTGTTTCCAATGGGTCTCATCCACTCATCCATCATGACGCCTGTGTGCCGGTTAACCAGGACCCCCAGAAAGAACAGAATGATTGGCGGGACTATCATCACTCCCAGAGAGTACAGTTTGTTGTACTGAGGAAGGCACGGGCAGTTAAAGTCAAAGCTCGTGTAGAGTTTGACACTGACCAAGGCCAAGATGATACAGATTCCATTAGAGATGGACTCAGAGTTGGACTGGAAGTACTGCAGGACTAACTTCAGGCGCTCCATGTCTTAAATATACTGCAAGTAATGTTCAAGGTGGAAGCAGAAACAGCGAGGTGATCCCAACTGCTGCAGATTTTTAATTTGAGGAAACAAAAAAAATTAAATTAAGATATGCTTTTAAGAAAATCTGTACATGAAGTCAGATTATTTAACCACAGACAGTTACCTTACCTCACAATATGAACCAATCCTTTCTGATGTCAACCTGAGCTTTGGTGGGAAAATATCAGGTACAGAGTGACTCCTGCAGTGATCCAGGGAGTCTGAGAATGCATGAATACACCTGAGCAGGTGACAGAGCTGTGTGGCCACACCCTGCCTCACATCAAAGGGCTGACAGATAGAAAAGCAGCTCCTGGTAGGAATGTACTGTGTCGTGACTGAGCCTGAAACTTCAAAGCTTACTAGACTGCACAGTAGATCAGCCAACACTGCTGTGTTTCCAACAATGTTTCTTTGTGTTCAAGATCAGATAGACTGTAAACAAGAGTTTAGATTTGAAGATTTGACTAACTTGGTGTGCCTACAACCCCTCTGATCATTTTAGTTACCTGTCAGTGGTCTGGCAGTCATATAATATTGACTAGTGGTCCGTGGGCCCTTAACAGTCCACGATGTCACTGCAGGTGGTCTGTGGAATATACTTTAAATGTACAGACAGAATCACAAACATCCAGGAACTGTAAAATCTAAACGACAGGTTGCTATGAATGCACATTCATCCTCCCCAGAGGATGGACCACTTTTACCCTCGGTGTGTGGACAGATTACTGCACAGAACTACCAGGCTAGCCCAGAGAGGGAAACATTTCCTGTAAGAATAAACTGCCACAGACACAAAATACTAATGACCGCAAAAAGACAAACCCCCAGACACAAAACGTGGCAGTGGTGTGTCAATATTAGTATCTGATAAGGTATGTTTGCCTCTGAATTCAAACATAAAGAAGGAAAATACAATGTAGTCATTAGGTTTATGGTCCTCCAGGTTATAACTGGCTGTTCTATATAGTTTTGTTTAATGTGAGTGAGAATGTGCCACACATTGAGATGCTGCTCCATAGTCATTGTTAGGGCTCGCGCACACACGCGCACACACACACAACACACACACAACACACACACACACACACACACACACACACGGTTGAGGCTGTGAGCTTGCTGGCCAAACCAACTGGCTCTGAACCTGCTTTGCAGCTCAGGTGTTGTCACACCTTTGAAATATGTGAATTATGTTGAGGGGCCATTGTTGTGACCCTCAAACACAAAAATTTGGTAGAAAAAAAAATTAGAAGAACTAGAATTTAAAAAAAGGATCAGTTATGAGTCAGTTAAAATCTGAAGAACATCTTAGAAACTGCCTCCTGCTGTGAAGCTCAGTGTGGAGGAAAAACATTTTATCTGCATCAGGAACCAAAGTGCACTGACAAAGGCCTCCAGAACTTACCGTGGGATTACAAGGACAAAGAAGAGACTTTTTACTCAACAGTTATCAAATGATAGTTTATTTATATATGACACAGGAAAGAACATATGCGTTACCTGCATGAAAGTGCTTTAATTACAACATGTTATATAGAAGTATAGTTCTATTTTGAATGGCCAAATAATCAGAACTAGACCAACGTGACTATAGCTTTGTTTGCTGAACAGATGCATAGACCATGTGCGTGTTAACAGTCACAGGACAGTTAGGTGAAGGCAGATGACCTCACAAAAATCATGTGTTGTGGTTTCACTGGATCTAGTGCCCAGTGATCGTCTTAATGCCACTGCAAGGGAGAACATGAACTCATTGTGTTCTCTTCTTTTGGCTGGACATTGTCAATGATTGGAAAAGGTTTGGACGGCCTTTCAAAAGGCCAAAATACATTCAAATCTTAAAAATGGGGGACAGTGGTTAAACACCAGACTACGTTCAACACAAAAACAGTACAACGAAAAGCTTATTAAACAGCTATGAATGCAGTTAAGAAAGTAAAAAGACAAAAATACACTATTCAGAGTCAGCAGTTTTCTTTAAGTTTCAAACTACTACACAGGGCGGCAGCTGTGAGCCGTCTACGTGCAGCAGAAGGAATGTGGTCACAAGTTCAAATCTGAAGATTTCAAGCTCTCTCAGGTCAGTGTGATCTCTTCAGCATCGATCACTCTGAAGACTCCCACCTTCTCTTTCTTCGTGCTCGCCTTTTCTTTGTCTGAAAATATAAAACACTTCACTTCAGCTCACTAGTTAAACAGATCAAGGCCAGAGCCAGATATGCATGACAAGTTTGAAAGGTTCAGGCCACACTAATGACCAAAACAAAAGTCTTATGACGAACTTCCAGCGGGCACAGATGTGACACATTCCGTGTGCACTGCGGCTGCTGGAGCTAATCGTGGCACTTCTAGTCAGTGTTTCAAACCCCAGAAGCGGGTCTCCACTCGGCTCCAAGAATTTACAGTTGTTCTATATTTGACAGACACAGCAAGCAGCCTGCATCAATCTGTACAGAGCAGATCGAGCTAACAGGAAGTCAATTCTCAACTTTTAAAACAAAACACTCTGCAAACCGCCGATTGTAAAAAAACAGCCAAAGGGAAACAACCTACAACGTACCAACGTACATAACATATTTATGAATAGTAGATCATAAACCATGGAAAATTGACAGGCTGGTGTGAAGCTGTGTGGAGAACAATCCATAACAGTGTCACAGCTGTGACGTGACAGTAACTGCCCTCCTTGGAAACTATGGCAGCACATACATAAGTCATTCCTCTACAGTTTAGTATTGAGGTGTCAACAGTAAATCTAATAATCAGTTTCCACCAGGAACTGGCTTGTGTTTGACGTTTGAACCAGGGTCTATATTTAGTTCCCGACCGGCTCCAGGGGCACGTTTTTCTGTCTCAGGACTAGTTGTGTCAAAAGTCAGTGTAGTGTGATGGTGCTTCATAATGGTGTGGAACGCTGGACACGTCTCTTGCTCAGTGAGAGGAGAGGGATCACCAACATTGTAAAAAAATGCAGTGGTCCCTCGTCCTCCTGTTCTGCAATATACAAATGTAAGCTGTTCATATGTTCGTTGAATTACAAGCGAAGCATTAGCACCAACATTTCAAAGAAGAAAAATTGATCGTCATTTCTGGTAAATGCACGATGGCTGTACTCCGATTGAAGCAACACTAGCACACTACGCCTGAAGTACAGTACACAGTGTCTCCTCACCCAGCAGGTCGCTGCGATCCAGCAGAATTTCCAGGTCCTTGTCGGTGATCACCTTCCCCTTCGATGCCTTCACTTCCCTAAGCGGGACAAAAGACAAGTTATAGCCTGTGTGTTACTCTCTACTTATGTGGACGAGTTCTTTCAGTGTCATAGCAGAGGATGACTTCTTACTTCTCAGTGCCTCTGGTTTTGAGCAGGTCCCTCAGCTCATCCAGATCAATGCAGCTTTTACTTTGGTTCAGCTCTGCCTTCCCGCCTTTGAACTTATCTATGCAGTGAAGCCACAAAAGAAGAGTAATCATCCAAAGTCCACAGGTGGAACATATTTCAGAACAAACTGGCTTATGTTATAAAAGAACAAAGTGATCTACTATCTACTGCTGCAGTGCATGGCGTGGGGGTGAAGCCACTCACTCTTGTGGATGACCATCTGCTCCAGCTTCCTCTTGGCTGACGCCCTCTCCAGGATCTTCTGGTCGATGGTGTTGGCTGTGACCAGGCGGTACACCACCACTGGTTTGGTTTGCCCGATGCGGTGACAGCGGTCCTGAGCCTGCAGGTCTGCCTGGGGGTTCTGTGCAGAGAAGGAAGCGTCACAACACACTGACTAAACCACAGCACACGTCCCAGGAAACACTGCAAATGGCGACTATGTCTTATTTGAAGTGATTTCTTTGCGTGCACCCACCCAGTCACTGTCGAAGATGATGACAGTGTCAGCGGCTGTCAGGTTGATCCCGAGTCCTCCTGCTCTGGTGCTCAGCAGGAACAGGAACACCTCTGGATCTTTGGAAAACTTTGTCATCTGGGGGCAAAAGAGAAGCTGGTGATGCAGCAGCATGGGTCATGTCATCGCTCTAATGAATTAGAAAACCACAGAAACATTCTCAAGTCCATCAAGGAAAGCAATTTTGTTGCTTGTCAGTGTCACGTTAATGAGCTGAGTGTCCCCACAGGAAGCTGCACCATGACAACAAACTGAAGCGTCTCGATTAAAACTCACGTTCTCGTCTCTGTCGGTGTATGACATGCTGCCGTCCAGTCGGCTGTACTGGAAGCCCCGCAGATAGCAGTAATCCATCAAAAGATCCAAGATGGAGGTCATCTGACTGAAGATCAGCACCTGAACCGCAACAACCAATCACAGATACAAGTCAGAAACATGCTGCTGTGGAATACCTCAATTCCTTTTCATTTCCAGTGACTATACTTATTGCTCGCGCAGCCAGCGGCTGACTGTCCCAATAAATGATTTCATTTAACCAAACAACTTGAGGACTTTATGAATCCTCCACTTTTGCTCATGAAGTGACATGTGGTTCCATATTTCTGTTGTGCTGTTTCACCTTATGTCCCCTTTTCTTCAGTGCAGGCAGCAGTCGGTCCAGAATGAGAAACTTCCCGGAGCTCTGCACGAGCTGCTCATCAATCTGAAGGGAAGACAGCAGGACGTACAGAATGTGAAGACAGGAGCACGAGAGGACAGAAACAGCTGTGCTTCTTTAACGTCACTGCTCATTTCCCTCATTCTGTTTCATTTAACACATCAACATATTATTACAGCTGGAATAACAAAGTTAAACAGCACCTGTAGCACCAACATGACTGTATCAAAGAAGCACAGGTCACCTTGAACTCCTGTGTGGCGGGGTCGAGGGGGTACTCCACCAGGTAGGGGTGGTTACAGCATCTCTTTAGCAGCATGAGAATGTTCTGCAGCTTCAGGTTGATCTGGGCGTCCAGCGGGCTCTGGACATCCAGCGCTGGAGGGGAGCTGGAGGAGATGAGAGGGGAGGAAGTGTAAGTACATTCAAGTTGGACTCATACAGCCGAACAGTCTTTGTATACATAACACCAGATTCTCTATGTATTTGTACATCTCATTAGATGTCAGCAGTGTCTGACAGGCTGGACCAGACAAGAGATCAAAGTCCATCTTTAAAACATGACGAGGTTTGTTAAAAAAACAGAACTAAGTAAGAGTGAAGGCCTCCGCAGAAAAGCAGCACAACTACATTTAATGAGATTAGTCTGCAGCAGTGACTGACCTCTGCTCCACCTCCTTACGGACCCTCTCCAGATATTTCTCCAGGTCATATGGTGTGTCTCCGTCTGTTTCTCTGTAGTCCACGAGCCTTCGACTGGCACGCTTTGGCCTGCCACTCGGCGTCAGAGCTACAGGAGCCTCCGTCTACATAAACCCAGAGAGCCGACGATTTTTGAACTTTTACTGTCACATTTTGATAGAAATCTGACAATAACCAGTTGGTAAATTAAAAGTGACTCATAGTATTGTTAACATTTGTGATCATGTTCTCTTCAATATGTTCAGAGCTGGACTTCTCAGCCAGCATCCACACTGACATGACTACTTTGTGTGTGGACATTGACACGGTCATTGTGGGGACCAGTCTAGTCACTACATTAGTGAATGCTACATGGTGTTACCTTTTCCTGGCCCAACATCTTGGCGATGGTTTTGTTGACCACAGCGGTGTAGAAGGCCTCCTGTTTGGCTGTCAGGGGTGCATAAACAATGATCTCCTTCTTAGGAGGAACCTCCAGCGTCACATCTGACTTGAGCCTCCTCAGGAGGAACGGAGTCAGGATCTAGAGCAGGAGAAAACTTAGTTACAGTGAAAACAGTGTACACCAACCCTAAGGAGGCCAATGCAAGTGCGTTATTGGCAGTTTGATGAGAAAGCTCTATGAACATAAAAATGACACAGTTAAAAAGGTGTAAAGTGAGTGTAACAGTGATTGTGCTGTGTGATGATGGTTTGGAGGAGGACTGACCTGGTGCAACATGCTCAGGATGTTCTGCTCGCGCTCAGCAGCCACCACATTCTCTGCCTTGCCGAGGGTGTCGATGTCAAACCATGACTCAAAGCTACACAGCAAAGATGTAAGCAAGAGTTTAGACACGAGCAACGAGCAACGAAGCTGACAATAACAAATCGGAAACGTCACATCTAACTGCACAAAGCAGCGTCATGCATCATCATAAGGCTAATAAGCTGCAGGAGCAAACCTCTATGTGTTCTGAGAGGCTAGAACACTGTAGCGTGCCTTCAAACTTGAGAAAACACATGGCTCGGTACCTCTTGAGGTCATCAAAGACCTCTGGCAGGAGGAAGTTTAGGAGGGACCAGAGCTCAGCCAAGTTGTTCTGCAGTGGCGTGCCCGTCAGCAGCAGCTTGTTGTCGGTGGGCATCATCTTCAGCTCCCGCACCAGCCGACAGTTGAGGTTTTTGATCCTGTGGCCCTCGTCCACTATCAGGTACTTCCACTGGAAGCGCTGGAGCAGAACACAGACATGTCAGATCAGTACGATAAGCGTGAATGCAGGGCTCACATTTGACAAGTGTTTTCCAACAATGACTGATGACATCACTGACAAATCTAAAGGTTGGCTGTCATTTTAACAAATTAACTGATGTTAGAGTTCAAAAGTAGTTTAGCTGAATATTCAGCTGAAAGCTTCAGAGCTCTGCCCTCCATTTCCATCACAACTCTCTCTGTATAAGCTGAAAGCAATGTTATCATCCTGTGCTGCTCTGTGTAACTCAAAGTAAAATTAGGTTTGACTACTCCACTGATTAGCTGAACCATTGATGTTAGAGTGCAGCTCTCAGGGGATCATTAAAAATCTGAGATTTTTGATGGTTTGGAATATGAATGTACAAACAAACATATGCACAAACAAGTCAATATGGAAACCTTCACTTGATATAAAGTGTAGAGTTATAGAGTAAAATTAAACTCTCCATTATTAACATGGAATTTATAAAACTGAATGTTGGCCCTTAACAGGGAACTTAAATACAGTTGGGGGAAATATATTTGAGCATAATCTTGACGAAAACAACCAGATTTCGTAGGAATACATAATATTGTTCAATAAAATTCAAACTTGATTAAGTTCTACTCACAAATAAATCTGTTGAAATGTTTTAATTGTTTTATTTAGCATGTCTGCTCATGACAAAACAAAATGTTTATGTTTAGATATGATACACTTTGTTTAAATTACCCACAATTTACAGTTAAATCCAATATATTTCCAGAATTCATAGATTCCAATTTGGAATATTTCCAAAATTCCCAAGTTTATCTTTCCATGGAAAGTTTCCAGCAAATTACCAGAAACTTGCCAGCTCTTTGCAATCCCAATTAAGTGGAAGATGAACAGTTCAAATACTGCATCATGACTGGACACAGACAGTTTCACCACATACTTGATATAAATACAGTCATCAGCTTAATTGGAAACATTTTGGTCCCTGTAGAACGTTGGGATAGACTGTTGATTGATGAGCAGAGATCTTACCTGTAGTAATTTCCTGTCAATCATGGAGATCTCAAAGGAGGTGACGACCACAGGACACATGTTGAGGGTCCCCTGAGTTCTGCGGATCTGCTTCAGTAGCTTGGCCCTTTCTGGCTGGGGGCCATGGTAAAGCAGCACAGACACCTGGGACAAACACATGACACTGCTCAGATGGCTCAGCTACAGCAGACCATGACGGTGATCAGGCAGGGTCATTCACTATCGATACAATGATGCCTTTCCTAAATCTCTCATTACTGCAGTCTTGTGTGGTGCTGAAGGTCACGTCAATAACACGTCTTCTTACCTCTGGTGTGAAGCGCTTGAATTCATTGATCCAATTGGGCAGAGTGGAGAGAGGGGCCACCACCAGGAAGGGGCCCATCACTTTCTTTTCTATCATCATGGCGATGTGAGCGATGCACTGGATGGTTTTTCCCAGTCCCATCTCATCGGCCAAGATCCCGTTGATGCCGTTCTCCCACAGCATCTGAAGCACAGAGGGAACAACACCGGCTTCTGGTTCACACTCAGCAACAACAACACTCAAAGCATGGACAAATAATCAGACGAGCCATACTGACCCTGAGCCACTCAATGCCTTCAATCTGGTACCACCTCATGACCCCTCCAGTGAAGAGCTGAGGCTGCTGGGTGGGGACCGGCTGGCCATTCACCTTCCTGTCAGGATGCAGGAAATGCCTGGCATTGTCTCGCACCGTCTCAGACAGACGATTCTTGATGTCTTCGTTGGAGTCACTCATCTTCTCGATATCCTCGGCTTCTAGTTTCTTCTGGGCCGGCGCCTCGTCCTGATGTCAAATATTGGGTACACACAGTGAGCATTGCCTTCAGATCTATTCTACAGTGTCCAAACACATTTTGGGATTATTCAAATCTCAAGAGAAAACAGTTAAATAAAATGAACCATTACCGCTTCCTCCACTTTTGCTTTCTTAGCTTGCGACATTATTTCCTGGAAGACAAAAATCAAAACAAAAACAAACATGAGCCAATCAGTAAATGACGAATGAAGTGTGCAAACAGACAAAAAGTCTGACAAGAGGCTTACTTCTTTTGACATGACATCTGAGATTTTGTAGTCTTCATCCCTCCTCCTCTTCTTTTTATCTAGTTCAACAGGGAACAGAGTTAAAAACATACTGCAACAGCTGATGGTCAACTTAAATAATAAGAATCGTAAATGTTTGGTAAGAGCTTTTAGTGTTAGTGAGTGTAAATATAAAAAAACATCTACTCACCTTTCTCAGGCTCTGCACCATTTGTGTTCTAAAAGAAAAATATATATGTGAATAAAGAATATTTTAATGCCAAGCTGAAATGTTGTTTCAGTAAAACTCACCTTCTTTGCCTTCTTTTCAAGTTTCTCCTTCCTGAGTTTCTCCTATAAACGTTGCCAGAAAAACATGTTAGCAGTGATTCAGCCTGCAGCTGCAAACACAGCACAGGTATTTACTGTGCATGTGGCGTGTTCAGACCTCATTGTGTTGTTGCTCCATCTTAGTCAGCAGGAATTTAGAGTAGATGTTGCTCTTCTGAAGCAGATGCTGCAGTCTCTTGTACCGCATGTCATGAGAATCCCTCTCCCATGATTCCCGGGCCTGTGTGGCAAAGAAATCAAACATTATGATAGAGTCTGTGTTGGACAAGATTGGGGCTGGTATGATTGTCAATACTATAGCCAATAACATGCATTCAACTTTGAGGATTATGTTCTCCAACAAAGCTTAAGAGAAAATCAATAAATAGGCAAATGATTAATTTAATCAGGAACCATTAAGTCACTGATGTGGAAGTATTTTGATTCGATATTCATTACGATTTAATACGCAGCTGTTGACATCATCCAGATACGTTCTTGGGGGAATTCATAACAAACACACCTTTTCCATCATCTCCTTTTCCTTCCTCTCCCCTTCCTCCATCAGCTGCTTTTCTTCCTCCTCCATCTCCTTAGTGATGACCACTTCAGACTTCACGTTCTCAGATTTCACACTCACACCTTCAAAGGAACAACAGTGATAATCAAACAACGTTAGGTCCCCCTCCCCCACACACCTTTAGGATTTTTTTTCTTTCACCATTAAAAACAGCTTCATCTCTTTTCAGACTTGATCATCTTTCATTAGCAGTGACCTTTAATGACAGTTCATTAATCAAACAGTGATTGGCTCTTTTAAAGCCCCCTGGGCCTCACAGTGTGGGACCACTGACCCTTTGCAGCTTCGGTCTCCATGGCTGTGCCCAGCGGCTCCTCAGATTCATCTGGTTTGGGGCAGTGGGGGGACGCACTGCGAGCTTCTTCCTTCACACTGCCAGCAGGAAGAAGAACACAAATGAAGTCCAGAGGTTGAGCTCTTCCTGCCTGCTGCTTTAGAGGAGGCAGGACTAACTCCATTCACAGTATTCACTTAGAGGAACACGATCAAGACCTACACAGTCTGTAACATGAGGGTCTCACAATGCACAAGAAGATTTACAACACACTGAAGGACACAATATATTTGAATGTGACAGCAGAATAAATGTGCATAATGTTTCATTGTTTGCCCGCCACACTTTCACTTGAACAATGTGCATAAGACCTCCATGTAGGAAACTTCACATTTAGGACACTAACTATCCCGCCCTACATATCCTCACTGTTCCAGTCTGTGACACAACGTTAAATAAGTAAAGGTCGAGCGTTAACGTTATTGTTAATTGACACATTTTTTGTTGTCTCAATGGAAATTCAAAGGAAATATAATGAACTTACCAGCTCATTGTTGCCAACAGTGAAGCAGACGTTAGAGGTAATGTGGCTAACTTAATGTTTTTAAGTAAATAATACAAAATGTATATTTTGCTAGACAAAACTGAAAAACTTGTCGCGAGCAAACGCTACAAAAACAGTCATATAACGTTAACTCTTTGAAGTAGCCGGCTAGTAGTAGTAGTGAATGTCGCGTGAGACCGGAGATATCGCAATAAATCCCAAAAATATTACTTTATCTAAAACTGTGCAAATGTGTATGATAAAAGCGGCCCGAGCTCCACGTTAGTACTCTGCAGCGAGCACGGCGTGTGTCCGACGACACGGTAAAGACCGAGTATACAAGGACTACATGTCCGGCCAATGCCTGTCAAAATAAGACGCCTTACTCGAATATTACATGCGAGTACCAGCTTGAGCTGTCGCGATTATCTTTTATTTTGAAGGCAATGGTGGCCATTTTGCAGATGAGAATTCGGCACACTTGACGCGTTTGGGACTTTGGTTGTAGGTGGGCTATTTATTTCGCGCCAGTTAGGACGAAACCACCGCTTAAACAACAGGGGTGCCGTACATATATTGTGTAAACAGTCCAGTGTTTTAGCCCCAAATAGGAACATCAGAATAAAGATTACAAACTTGAATCCTACAAAACATTAAATAAAAAAAATGTCAATTAAAGGACAGGGTATTCAATGTACAGAGAAAATATTTAACAACACAGTCTCACCCCTCTGAGTGGAAATATGTGCCACACCTAATCTGATATTTCCCGCGAGTGCTCCCTATTTGTATATATGTGTATAGGGTTAATAAGGTCATGTTCCACACGTTGTTATTTATTAACTGCAAACGTTTATTATTTATAACTTTTTTCAATGAATGAGCAAATGCATGCATCAACAAAACTAACTACCTTTTATGCCTATACCTCAAATAATATTTCTGTGCATGATTCTGACTATGTGAAACTATCAGTCAGTGGTGTAAGAAGTATTCAGATCAATTAAATCTCGCACTAACTAAAAACACTGCCCTACACGTTAGGTTAAGTTTTTTAAGTACAGGAACTCATGATGAGTTCTCAGTTCATCTCTGAGCTGGTGGTGCTGTTGCACTTTCTGCTTGTTGCCAATAGAGGTCCATAAAAGTCACAGATGAAACCTTCACCATGATCAGAAAACACATTGTAAAACAGATGGGAGGATTTTTAGTTACACATTACATGCTTTATTTATTAATGTACAACACAGACACTTGCTGAATCATAAACTTCTCTTTCTTTTTCATCTTGTTTTTCCCTCATCTCTTCCATACTTGTACTTATCTACATTTTGTTTGTTTTTGTGATTTATGCAAAAGAGCTGCTATAAAATGTTCTCTTAGGATCATTAAAGAATTCTAACTATCCATCTGTCTTATCCTGTCAAAGTGCTTGCAGAACATATACTCGTCCTATGAATCATATTCCTGCGTCAGATTTTGTTTAGCAAAAACAATTTTCAGCATAAGTTGAACAGTTGAATTCAAAGTGCATTCCAAATGCTGGAACAACTGTTAAACGCTGGGTGAGAAACACTTGTTCTGAAAGTTTCTGGGAAGTCTGATCAGATGTGGGTCAGTGCGTTTCTCTTTGCTGATGTGTTCCATGCAACATTCAAGAAGTCATATCTTAGAGAAGTGCTGGCTCAGCTGCTTCCTCTGCCTTTACGTTAACGGACACAATGATTCATACTGTTCTTTGTCAATTATGTAGACCAGCCGGCTGGAAGTTTGCTGGATTTTCTGTGAAACCAGCTGATTTATGTTCAGCAGAAAGTGGGCCACACTCAAGCAGTTTAGGATTGAGGTTAACTGGCTAATGAGTGGCTCTGAATGGCTCTGTGGCCATTGTGTTTCTGACCTGGCCTTCATATACAGCTGTACAATAGAGCACTGTTCTAACATTCTTATCCATACAGCAGACACTGGTCCCAGAGTTCCTTTCAAACTGAATTCAGTTGCCTTTATTATGAAAACAAGAGAACATTGTATTTTATGTATGCAATTCTGTACTGAGATTACACAGCAATTTGCAAACAGACCCTATGTAACCGGCAGTATGTACGCCAAATGAATGTTGAATAAATAATTCCAACAGGTTTTGTACACACCTCACTAAGAACTGCAGACAGATCCTCCCATTTCATTCAGTCTGGTAGTACAATATTTATTTTCAGTTGAAGTGTTACATGTTGAGCAACAAACTTACATTTGTCATCAGCCACAAATTGAATGCAGAGATAAAGAGTCAAGACTATCCCAATAACGTATTGAACACTACAGAAATGGCAAATATATACATAATGTTTATGTACATATACTGTTGCACTAGACTTTAGATGCTGGACTGTGACACACTGCTGTGCAGAGGTTGGCAAGGGAAATAAAATTAAAATTAAAAAACAAAACCAAACAAAAAACACACCTTCAAATGGGGACAGATTGACAGACAAATGCTGATACAAACAGCAAAATAATCACTGAAAGAAAAACAGAAAAGGTCCGAACCTTAATGAAACCGATTCATTAACCACCCCACTGTAGGAATGCAGAGACACACACACACACACACACACACACACACACACACGCGCACACACACACACACGGACAGACAGACAGACAGACAGACAGACAGACAGACAGACAGACAGACAGACAGACAGACAGACAGACACACACACACACTCACACTGAACCATTCAGAGGGCCAAATAAAAGAGTAGTCTCTGAGAGGTCTGAGATGAGGGGTCAGGGCCGGGCCGGGTCAAATGTTCACCTATCTTTAGAATTTGTCTTCAATAATAGGACAGTATGACAAGAAGGATGCTTTATTTGTTTTTGGTAGTGCGGCTATATTATGTACAGTACAAATACAGGCAACTTCATCTTGTTCTCACATAGACATGTTGTAAATCATGTCTTCCCTGTCCTGTCATGTTGTGGTGGGGCTTTGCTGGGACACTGGAGTTTGAGGGGGGAGGGTTGGATGATGGCCAGGCTGACGGGCCTGCAGAGTAAGAGGGCGGGGTGTCAAAGTGGAAGTGGTTTCTCTCTCAGCAGCATCCTCCTGATGAAGGCTTGACAGTAGTGCCAGGGGTCAGCTTCACGTTGGGCTTCTCTCCTCCTCCAGCTGTGGCCCCTGGGCCCATCCTCTTCTTGATTTCAGCAGCCATGGTCATGAAGGCCTGCTCCACATTGGTGGCGTTCTTGGCACTGGTTTCCAAAAAGGGGATGCCCAGAGAGTCTGCAAACTCCTGGAACCAACACAGGAGGGACAGAGATAGATATTTTGGACATCTTTAGACATCTGAGGTTCTTTGATTTTTTTGTTTTTTTTAAAGTGCAGAGTAAAGTATCATTAAACACTACATGGCATAACGGGACAGCAAGAGTGTGTATGTGTGAAAAAAGAGCTTTTCATGGACCACTTTGGCCTCAGTCAGCACAATAAAGAACAAAACTAAGCTAAATGTAAACACTGTTAGAGGATAGCAGAGTAGCACTTTGATAAGTAGGGTAACGGGGGACTCACTGGAAGACTTCAGTGTAGTGTGTGTGTGCACTCTTTTGTGTGTGGGTATGCTCATCACTGGAGTGAGGTTGAGATAGAAAGTAAGTGCCACAGCTTTTTGAGAACCAGGCAGTGTTAAAAGTTCTGTTTCCCAGCAGATCTATTTTTAACATGACTTTGATTGTGGCTGCACATGAAATTGAACATATTTTAGTTTCATTTATCTTAATTACAGAATGCGTGTCAGTACATGTGTGGGAGTGATTCTATATGTCAGTGTGCTTTAAACAAAAACTAAACCCTGTTCTGCAAGGGTGGAGGTGGATCTTTCTTACAATCATGCCCACTTCCTGCAGCGAATGGTCGTTTGTGGTGGTGTGAAAGTACATGTCAACTTTTCCCTCAAACCCCTCTCAACTAACGTTGGTATTTTTAGGTGACTCAGTAACTTAGGTAAGTAATGGAGACAACAACTTTTGAATCTGGTCCAGTCCTGAAGGAGAGCTGTAAAACTATGAAATGACACATTTTATGTATCTCTCTTCATCTGCTGTGTGTATCTAACCAAACTGACGCCCATATTTATTTGAGCCAGAGTATACGGACTACAAACTGAAGAGGGGAGGAGGAGGGAGACAGATAGAGAGGGGGGCAGCAGGCAGAGGACGTGAGCCAGCTGCTGCAAAGCTGTTAATCTCTGGAGACTGGTGGTGCTCCTGTGGGTACTGTGACTCTACGTCTACATAATAATTCACAGACCAGATCAAGCTAAAGGTCCAGACAACGTTTCATTTTTCTGTGGAGGCCCCATTAGTCACTCTCACAGAAAAACAAAAGAAAATAAGGTCCAAGTTGAAAAAGTTACACTTTAAAGTGATTACTGCTTCCAGACCTGGAGCTGGGACCAGCATATCTGAGTTTCTCATTTTAAAGGGGGGGGGGGGGGGGTTAAGGATGTTGGTCTTAGCCTATCTTAGATAAGATGTCTTTCATGTCACCCTGCCAACAAAGAGGAAAATTCAGAAGAGACACAGAAAACACACAACATAGTTTGCATGCAACAGCCTCTGTGTGTGGGATTAAATACTCTGGTGCCTTACCTTTGCTGTTGTGTAATCCACCACCTTCTTTGTCGTCAGGTCACACTTGTTCCCAACCAATAGCTTGTTGACATTTTCACTGGCATAGCGATCAATCTCCTGCAGCCACTGTTTGACATTATTGAAGGACTCCTAGCACAGGAAACAGATTAACATTAGTGCGTGCTAGATCTGCTACAAGACATCATCTTACAGTTTACAACATTCCACAGACAGAACATGTTACAAGAGAACAATGCAAACCACATGTTCATTTCATGATTCAGATTTCATTTTTACAGTTTGGATTAACTTTATATGAACATACAGAGAACCGTGTTGCTGCAGCATGGAGTCTGATCACAGAGATTACTGACTGGTTTGTAAGTTCTGTATTTGTTGTATACAGCATTCAAGTCACAACATGTTAAATGTTAAGTGAAGTTGAAGCACAGCTGGATATATGGATGTCAATTCCTTCCAGAAATTATTTAAACTTCCAAACTTTTAGCAGCATACTTAGCAATGCTAAATGTATGTTGTTTTGGTTGACCACCACGTGGCTTCAGGAGGAACCATCTCTAGTTCCATCAGCATCTTTCAAACTCGTGTTTGTAAAATTAAAAACAGAACTGTCCTGATGCATACAGGCCACATTTCAGTGGAGTTCAGGCAGAGGGACCCAGACGATACAATAAGCAAAGACATGACACCTCTGTACCTGAATGCTATCTAATTATATCATGCTTTACAGGTCTTCCATGCCATCAACATTGTGTGCTATCAAGCAACAACCAAACACTAAAAGGAGCTGACAGATTCATTCTAGACTAGAGCACAACCTTTAAAACAGATGTATTCCTGGCCAAATATAGACCTGACGTGACGTCATGGTATTTCTAGTGCAGCAACAACAAACCCTGACAGCACACCATGTTTCAGAGGTCCAAAACATCAACAGAAACATTTGTTTTTTTCCACGTTTGCATCTCTGAGTTAAATTGTTTTTG
The DNA here is from genome assembly GCA_028641955.1 of Protonibea diacanthus. Taxonomy (NCBI): domain Eukaryota; kingdom Metazoa; phylum Chordata; class Actinopteri; family Sciaenidae; genus Protonibea; species Protonibea diacanthus. The sequence goes on from CM053989.1 coordinate 22,937,720, forward strand.
TATACAGAGGAGGAAGGTGAACATACTGACCTGGTCTGTGACATCATACACTACAATGATACCATGAGCACCTCTGTAGTAGCTGGACGTGATTGTACGAAACCTCTCCTGACCCGCCGTGTCCCACTGTCAAAGCAAACATACAGTATTTGGTTAGTTGAAGTGTTTACTGCTGCTCAGAGTACAACTTTATTCTTGTCGAGATTAAAAGCCTCCTGTGATATTAAAGCTCTCAACAAAGCCATGATAACAACTTATACAGGATTTGTAGTTCCTCAAATGTTTTCACTCTTCATACACACATCTTCCTTCATGCATAAAAAAGAAATGGCTGCTGATTATTCTATAGAGCACAATTTCCTCCTCATTGAGCAGCAGTCTTTTTTTTTTTTAATAAAACAAAAATATTTATGAGTGTTTTTTAAGTTTTCATCTTCAGTAGGAACCAGTGGACATGGAGCTGAGAGCCACAGACAGAGAAGTGACAGTACTGAAGTGATGGTCCGACATTAACTGCAGTTAAATGGGCAATATTTTTTCTACCCACATGACTGTTTACATGGAACAAATAACTAAAGTGATCCTAAAAAATGTGTGTTTACATGCATTTCATCAGATGTAACTTTGTTTTTCTCACTGAAGCAGATAATCTGCCAGACACATAACAGAAGAAGAACAAGTGGGTCTGCCTTGTTAATTGTCACCTAATGTTACTTTTAATGTTACCTTTTATGATTATGAGATATGCTCTGAATGAATCTGAAGTTCCCTTTCATGAACACTGAACGCAGTATGTTGAGGGCCTTTATTGTGAAAGGCTGAAGATGGAAAGAGTGGATCAGTAATGAGAGTGTTGGAAGCAGTAAAGAAATGGGCCATCTTGCTTCAGACTGGTGTTGGTTTGGGTATTTATGTGATTTGTTGACATGAAAAAGAAGCTCATCACATCCTTTAATGTTGAGAAAAATGAAAAAGAAAAATGGTCCTGAAAAACATTCTACCTTTCAGAGCGAGTCAGGTTTCCTGAAGGACACTGATATGAAAGCACTTTGCAAACATAAAGAGAAGCAGTCTGTTACTCACAATCTGAAGTTTAATGGTCTTTCCGTCGAGTTCTATGGTTCGTATTTTGAAGTCCACGCCAATAGTGCTAATGTAACTTTCTGTGTATGTGTCATCCTGCAGAAAGAAACACTCAAGAATTAGATGGCTCACACATCCTGTTCACTTCCTGCTTCACTACACACACAATCAGTACTATCAGTCACTAGCAGGGAGTCATGTTGTTGGTACAGTGAACATTTCAATGGCACACAAACTGAATGAATGAGTTACAGGCAGGTTAACTGCTTGACTTTGCTCATGTAAGCATCTCATCCTGTTCACAACAACTTAGTTTCTTGTTGGGTTAATAAGAAAACCAGTTCAGATAGCCAAAATACATTAGTGTCCAACTGAACACAGTCTGCATGAAATTACTGCACAGTAAATTTAAAATGCTGTGAGACTGAACCATGCTTCAGGGGAAATGGGGAAACTTACTGCAAATCGAAGAAGTAGGCAAGACTTTCCAACACCAGAGTCACCAATCAGGAGCAGCTTGAATAAATAGTCGCTGGGAGAGAAGGAAAAAACACACTTTAGTTAGAGGACATTCAAAACATTGTTAGTCATGTGAGAGAGTTACAGATGACTTATTTCACCACATAAACAGCTGCCATAGTGAGAGTCCAAGTCACACTGCTTACTGACAGCAGCACTTACAAACAGTCTTTGATTGAATGTCACTTTCAGTTTGATGCAAATCATGCTCATCTGCATTGAGTCATCTGTCAGAATGGCTGAAGAGTGTACATTTTAAAAAGGAAAGGAGACATTCAGCACAATGAGCTGTGCTGAGCTCAGGCACATTTTCAGGAGGAAGTTCAGGAAGCCGTCTGATCATGTGATTGGATTGGACGTATGAAGGCAGTTAAAAAGACCGGGGGAACCAGCACAGAGAAGTAAGCACTCTTTTCTCCACCTCATGTCGTACCCCTCCACTCCAGCTCTGAGATTAGTCTCATTCATATTTACTGAGCTGATATAAGAGCTGAAAGGAAACTTTCCAAGGACGACGACACACCAGTATCAGGGTGGAGTTAACAGTACTGAACACCACACTTGTGTACTGCATTTATTTAGACAGTGAGGAAGCATGACTCTAGTTAGTGCTACTGTCAATATGATGATTTTGAATTCCTGACGAGCCTTTCAAAAATTTAGGGTGTGTCAGCAAGAGAAGAGGTAAAATGACCGAGATTATCCAGCTCAAAGGCTCACCTTAATACTATCATGCAACAAGGCGGGTCCACACAGTCTAAACTAGCCTACATCCTGCACCACTTACAATTACACCAATATAAGATTAAGCAATATAATGATAATCCTTCACTTCCCCAAAACACACAGTTGTCCACACACACACACCAATATCTGTGTGTGTGCAGCTATACAAACTTCAAACAAACTACTGTGCCTGTCTAATATTTGGTTTGTTCGATAGCTGCTAGTGTTCAGCCTCCTTCTTTTTCTTCCTTTCCCTCCTGATCCTCTGCAGCGCCACACGACTCGGGAGCCTTAAGAGAAACCTGAGCAGAGATCCAGTGCCCTGGAAAAGCAACATGTTTCTTTCTATTTCAATGACTTCTCCTGCATGTTATGATTTCCAGATGTACTAACCTGAGACGTGGACATCTTGACTTGTAAATAAACCCCAGCGAAGAGTCAAAAGTTAGTCCGACACAGCCTAATGATGCAGTATGTCTGATACTGGTCATAACACAAAAGTAGCATTAAAGTGTTGCAGTAAAACTAGCAACTGGCGCTTGGCAGTGAACTTAGTGATACCATCACCAGCATCAGTAGAAGGGAAGCAGAAATGTACACCTTAATTCTCACATCGGCTGAGGAGGCAGGCTGCCTCCCAGGACTGTCTCAATTCTTCTAGTTCTCATTGTAAGAAATTCCAGTCATTCTCTCCTCATTTGGTCTGGACAGTGGACAATGGTCATCCCAATGCAAGGCTAAGCGCATGCACGCACACACACACACACACACACACACACACACACACACACACACACACACACACACACACACACACAGCTTAACAGAACTGATGACAATAGAACGTTGACCAAAATCAAGAGATTGAAAGCAATCCAGGGAGTCAACCTTTGTCGCCTTGATGTGACATGTCTTAAACTTGCAATTTCAAAATACTAATTTACTATTCACCAGTGTCCACTACAAAATATTCTACTGGTGTCAAGTCAAGCTGCAGATTCCTGCAAGCCCATAATTGTTTGTAATTTCAACTAGAAGTGGTTTTCATGCTCAGCATACTGAATTATATACTAAACCATAATTTGAGGTTCTCTTCATTTTGACACTGGCTCTCGTTGAGTAAGGTCTTGAATCTTGCCTCAGAATATCTAGTCCATACCAAAGAGGTGAATCATTACAAGATTAAGTCCTCTGGAGAAAGGAATGGGCATCGAGTATCACCATGTAGTGGTGACACTACATAGTGATACTCGATATTGTTGAACAATGACAAGTTAAAATGACTGTACAGTTTTTAGAATCAAGAGCAGCACTGTTTACAACTTCTACAGTCCGCCTCAGTGAACATTTATGAATGGAAAACCCAAGAGACAGAAAGCTGAAGTGACTGATTGCTCAACGCTGCTATGGTGAAATCGGCGGCCTGTCCTGTGGCATGTGACCTACACATGACTGAGAGGCTGCTTCAGCACTGTGAGACCATATGACCGAACACTGAGTCATGCTCAACAACACCAGGTAAAGCGTAAAACCTTTCCTTGAACGTAAACAACGGACAGCTACTGTTACTTGGTTCGCTAAAAATAGAGGAAATGAAGAAGTAGCCTGTCAAAGTAAAAGATAGAAACTAAAGTCTAAACACCGGCAACAGGATGTCGTCTTTAAAACACGAATTATGGGAAGCCTTGACGTCGAGTGTTCACTAATTGAGTTCTTATTCATTATATAAATTCAATTAGCTAATCGCTGACATTCGAAGAACCAGGATTGAGGACATAAACAGTCAAATTTCAGGCACCTTTGTCCGGTATTTACATTTCAGCGAACCGAGCCCAGAGTCAGCGAAGCTAGGTTATCCCGGTGGCCCAACAGCTGGCAGCCAGTGTTAATGAGGATATGAAGAACACTTTGTTGTTTGTCAGAAAATATCAGCAGTTACATGACACAAACTTCCACAGATATTCCTGGAAAATGTCCACACTATCTTAAGACAGGCACATTAAGGATAATGTCAGCTGATGTTAGCAGCTAACTTAGCTCAACTGCTAACATTAAGTTAACGTTATCTCGAATGTTAGCTCACAACTAACCTAAGCTAGCTGGCCGAAATATAACACTTCGTCCTCGGGTGTGATACTTACTATTCGGGATTCATTGTGGACTCGTTGTACGGTGTGTCCCCTCTCGTGAAACGTCTCTTTTCCCCGGTGTGTGGATAAACCGCAGCTGTTTCGTTGTGAAAACGGGAGCGGTGGCTAGCTTACGCTGCTCCCCAAACCGCGGCCGGCTAGCTGTGTCTCTGTCCAAAATGGCTGCAACTCCAACCAGGAAACAGCTAACATTAGCCAGCTGGTTAGCCAAGTCAGGAATAACACTAAATACTTAGTTTACGGACGCCTCGTCTTTTAAGACAGACCTTTGTCTCACTCTACAAACGTAAAACTAAAGCGAATAAACAGTGAATGTGAGTAAACGTCCAGCTAACCGGACCCGTTCTCGCCCTCTCGCTGTGTGTATGTGTGTCGTTACCGCAACAGCGAACTGTCAAGCCCCGAGAGAGATTACGTCATTTAGTGAAACGTGGCAAAGAGGAGTCGGCTTGTACCCGGCGGAGTCAAAGTACACACAATACACAACTTCCGGGCATTCACTTCAACATAAAACCTGACAGAGGCATTTTGTACAATCTGCATATACGCAACAGCGAGGCTTTTATTTTCAAAGACACCATTCTTATTTCCGGCCTCATCCTTCAATCTGCTCTGCTTCATACACACATCAGCGCTCGCTGAGACTTTAGCATCCAGCTCTGCTGCACACTTTGGTCTACAGTCTCCCATAATTAATCCAGAAACTTCTCTCTTGAGTTCACGTGCGTGTCATGAGTCACCGTTATGTCATCACTGTTTTTAGGAAGTAGGTGTGACTAAGCAGACATGTCAGCACCTGTGCACAGGTATCACCCGATGAATTACTCACTTCAGTCTGGCAGATGAAAATGAACGGCTCAGTGTTCTCATTGTTTTTGGGGACCTTTTTCTGTTTTCAAACTGACATCTTATAATAATAATAATAATAATAATAATAATAAAAAAAAAAACAACAGTCTCATCTCTGCTGCTGTTACCTGTCCGCACATGCAGTCTGATCTGCAGCGTGTACAGTAGTTCTTCTTTTCCTTTGAATGTGCGCGCTCCCGCGAAGTGCACGCACATTCAAGGAAGTTTGTAAAACGTTTTTGCAACTGCACTATGAATAATGAAGAGACAGTAACGCTCGTGTTCCTCTAATTGATTTGACACGCTGACGAGCTACAGCGACATCTAGTGGCCAATGTGTCTATGACTTTTCAAGCATCCAAGCTGAGGCGATCTGTTTATCATTCCAGTGCTCTGGTCTGATAATGCCTATATGATTATTATGAAGGCTACAGACCGTCTGTCACCAGTGGTGAAGTGGATTATAACAGTTAATGTCTGTCATAGACACTAAAACTATAATTCAAATCGTTCAAATCTAATAGTCTAATAGTATCTTAGCTGTGTGTACACGGTGAAGAAAAGTCAGAAATCACAAATGATATGAAAAAGTCTCAGTGCTGTCCAACCATGCAGGAAAGAAAATGTGAAGAAAATGATCCCGTTATCTCGATATAACATTTGTTATTTTAAGATAATGATATGAATAACTCAAGATCTCGAGAAAATAAATGACATTAACTCGTTATCATGAGAAAACAGAGGAAATGTGTGAATGCATCACCACTGAGGGCTTCTGTACTGACACGCAGGAATAAAATGTATCAGACTGTTAGTAGGAAGTGTTGGTTTGAGTGTGAACATGGGGTTTGCTGACAGGAAGACAAAAATGTAGACATGATTTAAAATCCTTTAGACTTTCTACATTGGCTGCTACTATTTAATTCACAACTTCCTCTTACACTAAATGTTCCCTTTCTGTCCTCCCCACTTCCCTCTCTGGGTTTGAATGGTCCAATCAGTAAGGCTTGTTATCTTTTTTCTCCCATGTATGCAGGACCTTGTGAGTTCTTCCCACACTCCATGAAGTGTCCACACCCAGCCCATGACACTGATGGCTTTGTCACAATGGTCCCCATCCCCCAACACTGCCAGTGTCAGAACTATCAGCAGCTCTTTCCCCTCGTATTTGGCCATTAATCCCATAACAGAGTTAGTACATACCAGTGTCTTTGAAATCATGAACTAGACTGACCTGACTGACCTGTCAGTGCAGCCGCTCCTGTTCCCTCTAAATGTGCATACCAAACAGCACACAATATGGCATGCAGACACACAGATAAGATTTGAAACTATATGGTTTATTCAATAACGTCGATGGAATTACAGTATGGTGAAAAGTTTGAGCTTTTTTGGGTTGACAGTTATCACACTTGTTAACATTAGAACACGCAACACTGACATCCGATCAAAAATGTGTTTTGTTAAAGCGGCTGATAAGAAAGCGTTGACAAAGTTATTGATCCCTGTGAGAAAGATTCAGATCACAGTGCAGGTAGCCATGTCCTTCAGTACAGCACAGGGTGTAACTGTCCACCTCCCTTCAGCTGCTCGGAGATCAGACTGTGACCGACACATGTAAACCTGATATGCTGAACTGACTGAAGTGTTTGCAGGTCAGACAGAGCTGTTCATATTGTCAAACAATGATGTGTGTGCTACCACAATTATCCATTTTCAAAAAAGCTGCTGTAAGGTCTTGTAAATAATCCATTAACAAATGTGAAGTACAAAAAACCCAACACAAATAAATACAATTATTAATTTGATGTCCTTATGCTTGTCTTTATGAGATGAAGCAATGGCTTTAAAATGTTCCTGTCGAGCTCTCAGCACACACACAGCTGGCCAATCAGTGCTCCTCATGCTGATCCACTGTGGAATCTATTACTTCATTTCAGGTTCAGGTGGCACACTGCTTACACATCTATAAAGAACAGAAGAAATCTGACTGTAAACACGGCAGACAAACTGAGATGAAACATGAATGACAGTTACATTTAAAAAGGTTCAGTGTGTCAGATTTCAGGGGCTCTATTTACAGAATATGGCAGAAATGTAATATAACATTACTTAACTAATAATATTACACACCTGTTTTCATTGGTGTATAACCACCTGAAAATTTAAATTTTTGTTACATTAGAATGAGACTTTAATATACACAGACACTGTGAGTCCTCCACTGTCTACATGTCTACATGGTAACATTAGATTTGAACTTTGCACTTGATTCTTGAGTCTGCAGTGGCAGATATCCTGAGAGCGGCTTCATGTGCAGTCACAGAGAAAACCAAGACTAAATGTCATACATACTTGACATACTTTGAGATACTTGACCTTGACATACTTTTGTACACAAACGTGTCCTGCAGTCTGTTCACAAAGTGGACCCCTGGACCCCCACATGTGCTAGGTCCTGCTGTCTGCTCTGTTGGACTGGACTGGGCTGGGTCAGGCTGTCCATGGCGGACAGGATGGAGGAGAAAAAGTGTTCTGTGTGGGTCTCCAGAGCTCCAGACTGCCTCTCAATCAACAGCAGGGTGTCTCTTAAAACTGGAGAGGAGGAGGGAGAATGCAACAAGACTTTCAAGATGAGTTGAAAAATGAAAATGATGAGTTGAACATTGGAAGTTTTCATGTCATAATGCATGTTAGAGACTGACATGGAGACGTGGTGTTGATGCAGCTGAGGAGAAGCTGTCCAGTGTGTAGAACAGAGGAGGTCAGGGGCTGATGGCTGCTCACTTCTCTCTGAAAACTCTAACAAGACCGTCACATTAGACATTATGTATATTATCAGCTTAGACCATCTCCACACAGCAAAACTTACACTCAGAAACAATCGATTCAGATCTATTGCTCAGATCTGATTCTTTTTATTCGGGTGGTCACATTACTTTTACAAGTTTTTAGCCAAAGGTGCCACTTGTGCCTGCAGTGAGAACGAGCATGAAGTGAGTAAATGAGTGAGTTTTGGAGGTTGAAGTGGAGTTGAGTTACTGAGGAAACACTGACGCACGCACGCACGCACGCAAGCACGCACGCACACAAAGAGATGTTTGTTCAGTGCAGGATCCTGTTTACTCAGGTCATTTAGTTTTAATGTAGAACTTATCAATTCATTGATTAGTCCATTGAGAGTTCATCCATTTTGATAGTCAATGAATCATTTAGCTTGCTTGTTTCAAACTTATTATTGCAGACTTATTGCTTGTTTCAAAGATCTCTACTGAATTCAAAGCTTCTGTTGAGATGTCCCCATGAAATGAAACATGTCACATGTAGACCAGTATCTGTCCCAACAAAGACAAAAAGGTTCTGGTCATGTTCACTGGAAGGTAGATGCTGACAGTGGATTATAGAATTAGCTGCAGTGCATAACAGTCAGCGCTGGCTGGCAGTCTGGCTACTGCAAATGGCCATCAATGGTCATGACGAGTCCTTCCCTCCCTCCGCCTTGGTTTTACAGGAAACATGTAAAAATAAGGAAGCAAATGTTGGTGCTCTGCTTCCTGTTTTTATGGGTATAAAGTTCATCAGCATCGATCAGGCCAGAAAATAATGATGAAATCATAAATCCCTTGGCTTATAGCTTACAATGACTAACAATTAAGTAATTTGCTATAATAATGTAATAAAGAGATTTTTGTTGTTATGGTTACCTCAAATTTATGGTACTGTTAATACAGTGTGTGTGTGTGTGTGTGTGTGTGTGTGTGTGATCCTCTACTAACAATATCAGTGTAACCTAGTCTTTGCAGCTATGCAGAGACAAAGTTTAAACAGAATGGAGTCATGCTAAAAAAGTGCAGCATTTGAATGTTGGTGTTACAAATGAAGCTTTGAACTATTCACTATAAATTTACTGTTTTATATTGTGCATCATTGTTATGGCCAAATGTTTCTGTTCTGTGTGGAGTGTGACCTCCTGTCTGTTTGTGAGGATCTTTGTGTAGGTACTGTTCCAGCTGATCAACCTGAGATGCTTGGAGTCCAGCTGATTGGTGTGGCCTATTTAACATTTGGTTCCTGTCAGAAACAGCAGGGGTGCAGTCAAATAGTCAAATTTGCTTAGGAACCTTCCTAACTGAGTGAAATGACCCGGAAGTATTAACGTAGCTGACATGATAAGAGCTGTTCGTATTCTGTTAAGGAAAGGAGTTTCAATGCTTCCTTTATCATCTCCTTTAGCATAGGATACACCGGACCATCCTTTACGAAAGGAAAGGAGGTAATGCTGTCCCACAATTCCTTGTGGCAGCAACACAAAATCGGCGCACCGTTCAGTCATTCATAACCAGAAAACATTAATGTATTTAAAGAATGTAATGCAGCCTGCAGCAAGGAGCATGAATATGAACATACGTGTTGATGTGATGTAAAAACTTTGATCATGTGTGTTCTGTTGTTGACGGTGGAGCTGCGTTCACACACAGAGTAAAAACTGTAACTGTGCCATCCAGTGTCCTGCAGATCATCATGAAGTTACCGTTGATTATTAATCATATATCTTTGCCATAACTTACTAATATGTTTATATGTGAGTGGAGAGGAGGGTGAGCGACCATACAGCATAACAAACACTTCACCTGACTTCTGTGACAGGTGGACAATATTCATTTATTATTTGAATTCTGACATTGATAATGAAGTCAGATTTTTCACCGGGTTGTCCAAGTTTATATTTCCTGCATTAAACTACATGCTAAGAGCGCACGGGGAGTATCTAGTAAGTATCTCAGATGAGCATTTTGTAGTCCATCTTCTGGACTTTGTAGTTTTACCACAGATCACATCAATAACATTCGCCGTCGCATCATGACGTAGTCTAAGTGTAAATGCAGTCGGACTTTCTGAACACCGCGGCCATCTTCTCCTTATGAATTCTCTTTCCATGACCTTGTGACGTTTCCTATCGAGGTCAAGGAAAAGTGGTTAGGAAAGGACTTAGGAGCTAATTTTTTGACTATTCCACCGTACCCCAGGACTTGGTTGGAGTGCAGTGTGTACTTTAGTTATGATCTGATTTGTTCTGTGATTGCTCGTTACATTTAGAAATTTGTTTCACTAGTCAGTTATAATGTCACCTTGTGAAAAGTGACTGTTAACACTGATGCAGTAGGAGTGGACCGCCTTTCTTTTGATTTGTTTCCTACTGTTTCTCTGACACCTGGTTTTGGTTCAGGGTGGGCTGTGTTTGGCTACCTACATCCCTGCAGTGCCACACAGGTCACACATGCTCACCTGATACTCAGCTAGAGATGACCTCACGCTGGCTATGTCCACAGTGGGCGCAGCCAGCAGCTCCATCTTCTCTGACACTGTATAGAGCCGCTGGATGAGCTGCTCCAGGTGTGAACAGAAGACCTGCAACGTACACAACATTCAACTTTTACTATATGGAATACTGCAAACCTCGAATGATCAAAAATGGAGTTTCAAAGATATTGTGGAAAATAACAAAATAATAGTGCACTGTACTAAATCAGGAGGGTTGGGATGTATGCTATCCATTGTAAATCAAACTTCAAACACTGTATGAAGACAGCGTTGTATCATACAGTCAGACTTGTATGCAGATCAGATCAGGTCTCTACCTGGATGTGTTGCAACAGGGAGTCACTTTGTTCCTGGGTCTCCTGGTTGCTGCTCTGGCTGCCAGGCAGAGTGAGGCCACACAGCTGCTCCACCAAAACCTCCACATCCCTGAGGCTAGACCGACTCAGTCCCCCTCCAACAGACTCCACCCAGGCCCCAGAACTCCTCCTTAGAGCCTCAGAGTCTCTGTGATCAGCTGCTGGTGTACAGGAGATTTGTATTTAATTCAGTGCTGTAAAAGCACTACAAACTCTACTCCATTCACCTCCACTGTGTTCTGGTGAAGGCAGAAATATCTGAGACAAACTACTACTAGAGATATTACTAGAGAGCATGTGGGAAGTGTTTTAATTTGGATGAACTGGCACTTTTGGGCCCGAATTATGACTATCCATTAAATACTTGTATGATATACCTGTCTGAGCAGTACTCATCTCCTCTCTGCTCGTCTCATATTTTCCTTGATCAGTTTCTTGATTGCTGCACTCCAGCTCTTTGGCTTCAGTCTCCTCCACCTTGACTTCAGCCTCCTGTTTGTCAGGCAGGGTGACGGAGGACAGGACGGAGGTGGTGCCCGGCTCCAGAGACTCCCAGCTGGCTGTGACAGGCCGACTCAGCTGGGCGGTCACCTCCCTCACCTGCACACAAATGTTTTCAGATATGGGCTGAAGGGACACAGTAAATCTGATGAACATTAAAGCTGAACATACAAATTTTCAATACAATATTATTCTGTCTTAATATCATTACAAAAAAACTAATTGGCTTTCAGACGTGGGCCGGCTCAAATTGTTCGCTTCAGAAGCTGGCTTCCCTAACAGGAGGAGGAGGAGCTGGTTCAATTACTGTTAATGCTGGTGAGTAAAGCCATCTTGGTGTAGTAGGTTGGGGATGACCTATAATTTTTTATGGAGCAGTTTTGTGATATTATATCTTGTATGTATGCAGAAAAATTGAATAATAAAAAACAGGACACAGAGGAGGCTCAGGTGGGTGACAAATTAAAGGCCAAACATGAATAAATGAGTGGAGAAACATATTGAATGCAGATAAGAAATAAAATAAAATAAGAAAATGATATAAATCATATTGTATGACCTTCACAGTCACCTCTAAAGTCACATCTCAATCCAGTTCTACACTTGTATATTGGCCTGCAGTGTTTGACAGCGCTCTCCACCACCATCATCAAAACACCAAATGAGGGAATATGTTTCAAATATTATATTCATCCTTCCAGTAAAGTTCAGAGAAGAACTAGAATCAATGCCAAAGCCCAGTGAAGCAGTCTTGGCAGCACATGGTGCCCATACACCTTTACTAGGACACTTTATGTTGGTTTTTCTTTGAATTTGACACCTTATGGCCTCATACAAACATAACAGGACAATTGTGGAAAGAGTTCACAGAGGTCATTGTTAACAACAGTGGTGATCTGAAACAGGCTTCATCACTGATTGATTCGAACAGTTATTCTGCTGTTGAAGCCTTGAAGGATAGCTTCACACTGTCTGAAGTCTTTTCTCTCTGTCTTTTCTGCCATCCAGACCTCCCTTCCTGATGCAATTCCAGTGTAAGTGAACAAAACTTGTCAACAAGTAATCAACAAGTAAATGTGATTTATTACTGAACCTGCTGTGGGACAAAACATGAAAATAGACTTGTCTTTTCTTGGTTTGTGACTCTGCTCCACTTTTTAGTTTGGTGCTCCACATTTTCCACTGAGTCTGTAATTGACAGCTATTAATAGTTAGCTAACATTTGCTAATATGACAAGCCAACCAACCCTCTCACATGACATGCTATGGACAAGATGGAGTTACATTCATGTGAAAAATAAATGTATAGAGTGGGAATCCATCTTGTAAAATATGCTAACTACATCTAGTGTTTCCCTGTTTCTACCTTTTCTACCATCTGAGCTCTCAGTTTTTTTGCAGCTCTGTTCAGCTTGTTGAGCTTCACAGCTCTTCAGAAACCTGTAGGTGACATCACACCATGACCAGGTTTTATACAGTCTATGATATCAAACAATGATGTGAAGGCAGTGACTGTGAGAAAACAGTAACCAGATGAGTTTACAGATGGATGGTGAAATGACTGCAATCTAAAAACATACTTTTTGGAAAAAGATTAGAAAAAATGAAATTTGTAGTGAATCACTTTCAACAAGCAAAAGCACCGGTCTGGTCCAGTAAAGATCCACAGCAGCACTGACCTGTCTAGACAGCTGCTGCAGCTCCTCCAGCTGCTCTGGGAGAGGCCAGAAGTCCTCGTCCACATCCCTGCACACACACCTGGACTGTGGTAGAACGCTGGTGGAGCGGATAAAAGAAGTGGAGGTGGAGGAGGACAGAGAGCAGTGCTGATGACGGTGACCGTCACTTTTGTAATGATTCATCCCACCTCTGTTCTCACTGGTGTCCAGACTGTCCAAAGACAAACCCACAGGGTCTGTTAGGGAGAGCAGGGTACTGGAGGGCAGACCATCTGAGGATTCTGTGAATGCCTGCAGGTCAGGTGACCTGTGACCCACACTAAGAGTGCTTCTTTCTCTGGTCTGTCCGGTGCCGCTCACAGTAAAGCCCAAACCTGACACACTAGTGGAGCTACAAAGGTGATCCAGTTCAATCCCTGAGTCCTGCAGGTTGGAATCTGTTTGGAGGAGAGAGTCTCCCTGGAGCTTGGAGCTCTCCCACTCAGTGACCACTTGTCCTGGTCTTAGAGGGTAGGTGTAATCCAGAAGAGCCTGGTACTCTCTGTTTGGGTCCCAGCCTGCAGAGTGCCTGTCTGGCGATGGAGGCAAAGCTTTAGGGATGGCACAGGCCCAGTAGTTTGCCTGATGGGGAGACATTGGGTGTCCTTTTAAGTGTTCTCCAGATGGGTGTAATTTGGTGTCTCCGTCGCCTCCTCCCTCCCTTCCCCCAAACCTGAGCTGACTCTGGCCTGGCCTGGAGTACCCTGAGCGAGGGGTGTAGGTAGGATGCAGGACAGTGGAGGTTAGTTGCGGCCTCAGAGGAGGGTTTAGCCTCTGGACCTCCAGGATGGAGCTCGAGAGGCTTCGTCGAGATGACGTGCTGCCAGGGAAAGGTGAACCGAAAGTGGGTTCTTCATGGCACCGCCTGGCCCTGAGCTCAGAGACAGACATGGGTGAGCCGAGGTCTTCTCTACAGACTGAGGGAGAGGAAATGTCACTGTGAGAGAGGCTGAAACTCTCTGGGGTCAGGTCTGCTCTCACTCTGGTCAAGAAGTTCAGGTCAGTGTGATGTTGATTTTCTTCTCTTGTGGTAACACCCAACTGTTTCTCCTGCAAGACATGACAGTGACAGGTAACAAAGGGTACAAGATACAAAACTAGTCCAGTTACTTACTACAACCTATTCTGACCTAGATGATTGATAATCTTTACAGCCTATCAGGTATACAATGTTTAATATTAACACTGTATTTAAAGCTGTTGAATATTTAGTATTTTAGATACTATGTCAAATTCAAGCATCCAGTAGCAGCATTACATGCAGTATCATTCACTCTATTGTCCTCACCTGCTCTGTGTGCCTCTGTAGATGCGTCTTCTTTAAGATAGATGTATGTTGTTCTGTAGAGAACAGAGGCTTTCTCGTTACATATTGTCTGTCTGTCAGATACCTGGAGGTGGGCGCCAGAGTGACGCTTTTATGTGTGCCTCCTCTGTCTCTTTCAATGTCTTTTGCAGTTGGACTCTCGTGCAGTCTCCTGCTGTGTTTAAATTCGGGGAGATGCATCTTCCATCGCTGGCTGCGTCCACTGGCTTCCATTTGGACCAAGGAAATGTAGGAAGGTCCTGTCAACTGAAGGAACGTTATTTGTTATAAACTTAGAAAAGGTAGATAAGAAAGGTTCAAATGTGTTCTTGTTTTAATCATTTGATTCTTTTGGTTTCTTTCATGCACCTTAAAGGAGCTGTGGGGTTGTGGCAAAGCTCTTTGTCCGTCTTCTCAACAACAAACATCATGTCGCTGCTGTCACAGGAAAGAAGTAGAATACATGAAGACATGAAGAGGAACAACAGTTCTGATTCAAAGCTACACACAGACTGAAACATTTTTATAAGGCATTTCTAATTTAACTAAAAATAAAAACTTGTGATCAGAATAATTCTAATTAAGAAATTCTACACAGACTTTGAAGCTGCATTAATTCATTCTTAGGGGCAGATCAAGTTGAAATCACATCTGACATATATGATGTGTATAACATGTATCAACGCATAAAGTTCCCTTTTTATGCATCAGACTAGAGTTCTGCACAGCTCTAAGCTGAGACCCAATCCAGTTAAGCATACTGTCATATCTGAGACCCAAAGCTGGTAGTCATGAAACAATCTGTGGTTTCAGCTGCTCAGAGGTGAGGATTTACTACCTTTCTGCTTCATATCATTGGTTGGACCAAACAAGCAATATGTCACTGTGACAGCTCTAAGGAATATAAACCTGATACGAGCTGGCAACAAAAACCAGCTCGTATCAGGTATGTGTGTGTGTGTGTGTATATATATATATATATATATGAATGAATGTATTTTTCCTTTCAATGATTGAGATAAAACCTGAATTTGGGCACAAACAGGAGTCTAAATGAATACTGATGTCTGCTGTGGAGATCAAAATATCAAGTTTTGGTTTGTCGGGTTTGGTTTTTGTTGCCAGCTTGTGTGTGTGTGTGTGTATATATATATATATAAAATCAGTATCTTATATTGTATAAATGTCTGTAAAGCTGCAGAGCTCATGGTGAATGATAGTGTGACTTTTCACACGTCACATTTCATTTGATCCATTGTAACAGACAATATTTTCAAAGCTACAAAGATAAAGAAGACATGTTTGCTGCTTCTGGCTAACTGTTTTGTGTTTTGTTAGAAGTTTAAGACATTAAATGACAAACGGAGGATCATAGTTCTGTTGTGTTATTATTTAGACAGCATCAATGTTTGCATGAAAGAAGTGAAAACATGAAGAAGCAACAGTTTATCTTCTCATCCTCACGTGGCTAATCTTAGCTTTTATTAACATGCACAACAGCTAGCTAAAGTCAACAAATACACCAACACAATGCAGAACAAGTAACAATGACATTTACTATGAGCTGTAGTTTTACAGAATATCTAACTGTTTACAATTTCTAAATATATGTATCTAAAGGAACCTCAATAACCTCACCAGACTCCCCATGTGTTTCTAATGATGACCTCTTTTGGCACTTGAAGGCCACCGTAGTTCTCTTTTCAATCTCACACTAGATGCGACTAAATCTTACACACTACCTTTAAATCAATAATGTAATCCATGTAAACATCTAAGTGGAACATACACACTTCCAGTTGCTTAGCGAGTGGAAATGTCTTGAGCTCTTGTTGTGTGATCACTAAGCAGCAGGCCTGATAAGCATCCAGTTAGGTTCAGGCGGTGTAATGATACACTCGCTCCTCACCTGACCGATCTCATTAAGACTGCATGCTCAGACCTGCCTGTGCTCACCGGACCAACGAGGAAGAATACCGTCCGCCCGGTGGGGGTCTGTTGACACAGCAGCAGCAGGGTGGTCTGAGTGGTGGATCCATCATGCTGAGAACATTGTGCACACTATTAATGTCTTTTTAAAAAGGTTCTATCTCGGTGGCATTTTGTGCTGGTCAATAATATCTATATAAATATAATAAAGTTCACAGTTTTTAAGGTTCCCACATTAACAGAAGGCAGCACAATGAAGACAGGAGGTGACTGAATCTTCCTCCACAGATCGTGACCTGCACTGTTCTACAGTCGGGGTGCCACTCCATGTGCTATGGAGGACTGAAAATCCTACAGGTTTTCAACTGAAGCAACTGAGATCAGTTATGAGCACACCTTCACTCAGGCTCATCATGCTATCTTGTCTCAAATAAAGCTTGTTGGACAGTCTAAGAGTGTCTGAAACCCAGGTATGAGTAGCTTAGAAAGTAGGTAGAATTCTCTTCTTTTACCATACATAAAACACTTTTACCCAAAGCCAGTGCATAAGTTGAGAGCATAACTGATAACTGTGTGGATACAACTCAAACTCAATATCAAGAATCACGTGTATAAACTACCTCAAGTGAGGAGAAACAACCAGAGTTAGAGAGAAAAGAAGTCCAAAGAGGACTTTTGTCCAGGTGCAGTCTGAACAGATGAGTTTTCAGTCTGTGAGGGATGAAGTGTCGAGTTTCTGATGAGATAAGCCAGAGGAGGTGAGAGGAGGAAGACGGGGAGTGAAGGTTAAAGCGGACAGGGGCAGTATGTGTTGAAGAGAGGTTTAGGAAAGGAGAAGGATATGAAAAGGAGGTCAGAGACAGACTTCCAGGAGGGAAGCAGAGTCTTTCTTAATGAGTCTGTCCACACTGGCTCACCAAACTCAGATCAAACTGTCAAACTGGGCAATGTTTAGGACTGTCATGAGAGCAGAATTTCAAAGACTTTGATACAATACTAGTATAAATAAACTACATTTATTACTTTCAATTCCACACACCACAAAAATGTCCTTGGCACACAAAATAGGATCATTTTCTTCCTGCAGAGTGCTACTACAGAAAAAGTCACTGAATACAGGCACATATGGAATAATAACTCTAGTTGTTATTTGTACTTTCAGCACTACTGCGTGATAGTATTGCATTGTTTTGAACACATGGTATCCAGAAAAGTATCCAAGTATTGATACTTTATACACAAATACTATCTTTATTCAAAAATGAAGCAGCCCACTCATACGGCACACACCAGCTCCACGCTCTTTCCCAAATATGGTCACATCTGGCTCCAGAACACCATGATGGTGACACCCATGATGCCAAATCTGAGGCTTGTCCACAGACCTCAGCTCTGTCCTCTGCGTAGACTAACAGCACTGTTGTCAGCCTGACTGTTGAATCAAGCAGCAGTGTGCTTTGTTCTCTTTGTTGCATCACTTCCTCTTTACTCTACTTTCATCTGTATTAGGCACACTGCTCAATCCACGTGGCAAAAAGGGGAAACACTAGTGAATACAGTTTCCTCTGAACATTAACTACTTGTTGTTCTTTATGGTAATGTTATGACAATCTGGATCTGATGTTTTAAGGGCCATTAAAAATGATTTTCACACTCTAATGCTCTCTCTCCACGCAGGTACTTTCTGTTTTATTTGTCCAGGCTTGGTGAAATCTGCCTCTGCTCCTGTACAAAGGAGGGTCATTCAGGTAAAGCAGATGTGTTAAGATAAACTGAGTGAAAGCATCACAAGTCTGTTTAACTGACCAGATCACCACGTCTTCCTATCTTGCTTCCCCTATTTCGGGTTGTGGTTGAACCTCTCACACTATTCCCGATTATGATGCTGTGTCTGGTTTCCATGGTGACAGCCTTGAGAGAGAGCACAATGCTAGACTCAAGAGGGAAACGTCAATTGAACGCTACAACCAAACAAAGACCCCCAGGTTTAAGTAGATTTGCTTCAGTTTGAACTGTGACGCTCTCTCCCTGCAGGTGAAATAAATATGACAGAACCTATCAGCTGTTTGTTTGAGCACAGCTTCAGTTAAACATGATCTCAGCAGCATCGCTCTTAAAGATGTCAAACTCAGATGGGTATCTCACAGACATGGTCACATTCCACTTTAGAAACACACCTTTGACTTGACTTAGACAGAAGGCAGATTTTACTATAAATATAGACAATTTACAATATGTATATATTTTGGAGGGCGGCATGGTGGTGCACTGGTTAGGACCCTGACCCTGATGAGGAAAAGCGGTTATAATGGATGGATGTATTCTAAACTACTGCTGGCTACAGCCTTGAGTTAGAGCTCAGACATCAGCATGTGACAAGAAAATAACAACAACATACAGTCAGCCATGAAGGCTCAAGTGTGGAACGTAGACACAGAAACACATTCACATGTCAAGTCCTTCACTCAAGGTAAATGGGTGTGTGTCAGTCACCAGTGGAACTGTATGCAGTGCAGCCACACACACATATACTCACTAAGTGTGTGTCAGTGACAGACAGTACATTCAGTTATTCATTTAAAGAGGTGTTGCTGTTTAATACACAGTCAGAGCTCATCTTTACTCATCTGTTCAAACATACTGTATGTCAAACACAGGGGACAGTGGTCAGGACTGTGGAGGAAACCATGGCAACAAGCAGTGACACCAAACACAAGTGACCTACACAAGATGAGGAGGAGCCATTGTAGTCCACGGAGCTGGTCAGCGTGTGTCCAGCGTTTATGACGAAGATGACTGACTCAAACTCGAGAGCAGAGCAGCGGAGAGTCGCGCGCTGTGGAGTGAAAGCCGCGAGCTGCCTTTGTGATTTTCACCGTTATGAAAAATGTGCCAAACTCTTTAGAAACGCTCCGTGCCCCCGCTCACCGACAAAGCTGACCGTTTCACACCTGAACTGAAATCCAACTTTGACCATTTCTTTTGGGTGTTCTCGTAAATTCGGCATCGTTATTATCCACCAAACTGCGCCTCCTTTTCATAAAACCTCTTATTTTAAGTGTTTGACACTTTCCCACCGCCCACTAATTATTGTGTCGGCGGAAGTCGGAACAATACTCACTTATCGAAGATTTATCAATACAGTCAATACAAAAATCCTCACGCAGCCGTTAAAACGCCTAAAATCACTCCAAATGACAGACACTTACCACATTCAACGCCACGGAGAGCTAGCAGCAGCCAGTTGTTGCAGCTCCTCGCGGGGGCTTCTGTAGCTGCAGCCTCCTTCCTCTAGCCGTGCTGCGTTCAGGTGCTTCTCCTCAAACCCTGCTCCGCCTCTGGTCTGTACCAAGTTATGTAGAACAGTTCTGTTTTTATGATCTCGATTATTGGCAAACAATCTCTATCATGAAGGCGGGAATGATTAGTGAGTCGGTTTACTTCTTTGCTTGCTGCTTGGTTATAATCAACACCTACTCGACTTTCTGAAAGAATTAGTTTTTTTTTTAGTATGTACTACTTCGGTTTATAGTATGTTTGTAACATTCACAATGTGTGATTACATTCAAAGGAACAAACGTAATTATTGTCATAAATGCCTAATAATAACAGAAAAAGCGCGTCAATCATATTAATTTCGTTACTTTGTGGCCCTAAAAGTCAGAATTACAATTTTTCTGACGGCAAGTAAAGGCACCATAACAGTGCAATTTGAAACAAGAGCAGGCGATGTTGATCTTTACTCCCCTCTGGCGGACAGAATAAGAAGTGCATACAGATTTGACTTCAGACAGCTGCACTCCGCGCTGCTCCCACTGTGTCTGCAGCGTCTAGCCACACAGAACAACAGGAAATACCAAGTTAATGTGCAACAGAGCAAAATCACTAGAAACTCACTAGAAATCCAGATAAGCTCTCCAATAAATAAAAGGACGTTTTAAGAAGTGTTTTAAAAATATTACCAACACTGACACTGTAAATGAGAATAGAATAATAGAATTAAGTGAAAAACTCTCACTTCAAATTACTGGAAAGTGTTACCTATCAATAAAATTTTCTTTTCCTTTGGGACCACAAAACAGGAATCTCAAATGATCCATCCACACCAGACAGAGCACAGAGTCCATCTGGAATGACTGAAGACACATTGTTGGATTTCCTGTCAAGAGCAGTTTTCACTGCTGAGAATGCTGCATCCAAAATGAGTCAGGAGAAGTGTTTCCAGGATCATCTCTGTGTAAGTGAGTGCTTAGCAAATGCAGTTATTAATAAAGAAACAGACTGAGGTTATTGAGTAAAAATCTGATGCTGTTTTAAAATGACTGGTTCTAAATTATTGCTTTAATCGACCAAATATCTTCCTGACTATATAGTCCGGTGGTGAAGGTAGAGTACGCTCAAAATAAATCAAAAGTCACCACAGTGAATGTGTACATAGAATCATCTTTGATTTTATTGATCTTAACATTCACACTTGTGAACAGAACACAGTGAGCTTGCAGGACCAGAACCACGTCTCACTCTAACCTGAAACAAAACACCAGAAATGTGCAAACGTGTCTTGGAGCTTCACGTACTGAAGTGATTTTTGATGACGTGTTTTTTGAAGGCCCCTTTGACAAAAGCACAACACAACAGCTAGGATGCACTTAAATAAAAATGTGTGCTAACAATTCTCTTCTTGTTCCCTGTAGGTATTAATACAGTCACAGCCAGAAACTGTATGTTTGCCTGATTCTGTCCCTCTGATCAGACACTCAGACCTGAGCATACAGCAAACACAATCTATGCTTGAAAAAGTGCGTCTTTATGAGGAATGAACTAGAAGTCGACACAGCGGCCCTTTCTCTCCCAGTCCCCATAGCGGGTGGGCTCTGGACCCCGAGGACCCCCCTTCTCTTTGGTTTCAGGGTTCACATCATCAGGGAACTCTGGAGAACAAGAGAACGGTTCAGGGTGAAACAGTTTACATGAATGCAGCACATTGTTGAAATTTACTGGAAGATAATATTTTGCCCACAGGTAAACTGTGCACTCCTGAACTACTTTGAATTATTTAGGCAGGTTGTCTGACAACTCAACAGAGGCTCTCTGGGTGGTTGTCATGGTGACAGGCAGACCACACAGATCAGACTGCATCATTCTTACTTTGCAGCACATCTGTGTGCTTCTCTTCAGTGCTGTCGAAGCGACCCTGTGGGGTTTTGGCTTTCTTCAGCGGCTCCTTGTCCTTCGGCGCTCCGCTGGCTGCCCGTGAACACCCTGGAAAGCACACCTGGGACATCAGAATAAAGACTGGAGCCATGCAGCAATCAGTGCACAATGCAGGACAGTCACTCATAACATGAGGGACCTCCAGTGTTTCGGTTCAGTGACCCTGTTATGTGCTAACTGTACGCCCAATGGGCCTGTTCATTAAAGCGAACAACACAAACCGAGAGGCATTCATGACGACAGCTGCGTATCTTCTACGACCAAAACATGACGCAGTTGCCCGACAGTCACCATATAACAGGGTCACTACTTGAACCGAAACACCTGCTCTGATTTAACTTGAGCTAACTGTCGAAGTTTATATCAAAGCTATTATTAGATATTAATACATCATGCAATAGTACAACAATCAACGACCTATGAAGCCTGGTTGCTAACAGCAGAACATTAAATAACAGGTGTGTGAATGTAGCTCCGGCTCACGCGGAGAGTTATAGAGGTTTAATATTGAGTTAGCGATTTAGCTACTCCTGAAGCGCGCGTGGGACACACACACATACACACTGACCTGTAAAGACAGATTCCACTGATACACTCTTAGATAGTGACGTCACGTGTCTGCTGGATGAAAACAGTGATCGCAGAAGAGACATGTTTGTCTGCGCGCGGACACTTACACAACTACACGGGTGTTGTTTGTCACGCTTCTTTTACGCAATTCTCGTCATCATCTCGCGACGCAAAAGGGCCACAAATCCAACGCAGCGTTAATCTGGCGCCACCAGGGGGCAGCAGAGCACCGTGTGAGAGACCAGAGACCAGAGAGTCACATTCTATAGATCAGGGGTGTCCAGACGTCTTTTAAAGGCGGCCAATACTAACATTTTAAAAATGAAAGTTACATACAAATGCACTGTTCTGTAACAATTTTGTTTTCATTGTCACAAAAAAAAAAAAAAAATCAGATCAAATCAGACATGAACACATCTAAAAACCAGTTCTTCCTTTCTTTCACATCTGGAGTCAGATAACAAAGAATAAATTGTATGGAATATGTTAAACTTGCATGAAGTAGATACAAAGCTTAACCTCATGTTCATTCTAAACATGACTTATTATAAGTAATGCAAAGTCTGTTAACATTTAAGTTTAAAACTCTTGCTCTTGTCTTTAACCAAATCATTCAGAGAGTAATATTTTGTGTCACATCTACAGATAACACCAGCAGTTATTCTTGATTGTTAAATATGTTGCTAGGATGAAGGTTAAAAGAGCAATTTGATAACTTTAAATCAGTGTGATAGCTCTTTTATGGATGGTTCATCTGGTTTGGTTCCAAAAATCACCAACCAGTCACATTTTCTTTGCACAGTGTTCACTGTTTAAGTAATTGTAGATCATACTTTTTGAAAGAAAAGTTCAGCATTTTTTTTTCCTTTAGAGAGTGATATATTCATATTATATGTATATAAATGTCATGTCTAAATACAGAGTTGTAGTCAGGATGTGGTTAGCCTAGCTTAGCATAAGGATACAACTATAGTTGGAAACAGCTATCCTGTTCAAAAAGTTCAAAAATACACCTAATAACATATATCATACAGTAACACACTGTATCTCATTTGACTCATCAGTACTAAAACTGTCTGGCAGACAGGACATATTTTCCTGATTAAAGCTGATTAAAGCTAAGCCTAGTAACGGGTTCCACATGCCCCCAAAAACAGGTCCTCACTGTCAGCTGTAGCTACAGACTTGGGGGTGCTGAAGTGACCTGAGGTCACTGCCGAATGAATATGAATGTATGTAACACAGAAGGGACACAGAAAAGAGCAGCAAGTGCGTCATTCTGTCCAAGCTGTTACAAGTCTGCCCTGACAAATCCTCCACAGTCTGCTTGTTGTAGCATCAGAGAGGACATTGAATTAGATCTGCTGTTACAATACAGACCCAACTCCAAATGAACAGGGATTCATCTAATGGAGCGTTCACAGGACATGTTGATTTATTGAAAATTAGAGCTCAAACTCCGTCTGTAATGTGGTTTGCTTATAGCTCCTGTGAAATCAGTGAAATGAGCGAAACACTTAGAGAGTTCAGGGTTACACGAGAGCTGCAGCTGACTTTAGCTTTTCCATGACAGAGTTTACACTTGAAGTGAGGAAACATGATATGTACTTGAAAGCCTGGTAACACCTTTGAGTTGAAATTATTACACATATTTATTTAACGTTTTAATCACTTTTTTTTTTTGGCTAATGGGAGAACATTACAGAATGCTATCTGCAGTCCACTTAACAGCCAATGGGGCTTTCAATCACAAAGGATTTTTATGACTCCACCCAAGGCCATTGTGAAGCTCAGTGTGGTGGCTATGGCTGCCGACATCTTGGCAGTCCTGCCTCTGCTGGCTCCTTACTAATGCAAAAATAGGCAAAAAGGCGGAGCGTGGGTGGAGCTGAGGTGGGCTGAATGAAGCCTGTAACAGTACCCATCTGTCAATCAAAGTGCAACTCTTTTAATTCTGCATAACTTTAAGTCTTAACATAATTTGAACAGGTGAGTTGTATATAAATTCACCCTCAGTACAGTTGTCATGAACGGGGAAATTAGCTATAGAGACCAAAACTGTTTTTAGTACCAGGCTGTCTGAAAGATTAAATGTGAATATAGTAAATGTGGACACATGGACACTTGGACCCTCCAGGCATGTGTGCAACATGTGACTCAGACACCATAATCAATAATGTGTTGCTGTGACAGTCTCCATCTTTTGGTTTCAGGTCTTCCACCAGATGTTGGATCAGTTGCAAGCATTTCAGCCATCAGTGCATCAGTGAGGTCCAACACTGATGTTTAGTGATCAGGTCTGGTTCACTGTCAGAGTTCTAGTTCATCCCAAAGGTGTTGGATGAGGTTGAGGTCAGGTCTCTGTGCGGGCCAGTCAAGTTCTTACAGCAAACTGAGAAATCATTTTTTATGGAGCTGGCTTTGTGAACAGTGTGCATGGGAAATGGACGAACACCAGCTGGAAGAGAAACTGCTGTCTAAAATATCGGTTTATGTTGGAGCGTTACTCAGGGTAAGTATACATGTTGTCTGCACAGGCAGTACTGAGTGGTATATTTTTCTAAACCCTAAACCAGCTTTATCTTTATCAGCACCGGTGACCACTTCTTCTCCCCAGGGTAAAACTGTGTGTGTGTGTCTGTGTATCTGTGTTTGTGTGTGTGTGTGTGTGTGTGTGTGTGTGTGTGTGCGTTTGTAAGAGTAAGAGGAATTCCAGGAGGTTTCCAGCGACTCAGTGCAGTTACTTTTGAGTGGATGATGAAATTCTCCTTTACATTCCTCTTCAACCTTTTAGAAAGCAGTCCTGGAAAATGTCACATCACACACTGACACACACAGACACACACACACACACACACACACACACACACACACACACACACACTGAAAAACAGCTGGCTCAGCATGCACCGCCGACTCCAATACACACCTCAAAAAATACATTCATCGTATATATCATCATATAATATGCATCAAGATATACACATATGTTGGTGTGAAGCGAGATAAAGTGTTCTTCCTGAAAAACAAAACTGTCACATTTGAGTGTAGATTTTCTCAGAGCTTCCACACTTCCTGCTCAGCTGCTCGTATCTGGCACGATTCTGTAAGGGCTGACTCTCCTGCACGACGACCTGTTTCTTGTCATCTACCCCACATGGCAACTGTCAGTGTAATAATTTCACTTTAAAATGTCACTTTTTCAGCCACCTGCACTCTGGAGAACCTTTCATGATAAATGGGATGAAGACAAAAATGTGGTTTCGATGCTGAAATGGCTCGTCTGTGATGTAGAAACACAAGCATAGAAGAATTTCAGAATCCAGTGTCAGCCTTTCTACACTCGGATACACATTTTTATATCATTATGTCATCTTTTTCTTTTCTTTAATTAATCAATGAATAAATGAGTTAATCTGTTTTATTTGGCTCCATTTTATATTTATTTCTTTAACATTAAAATGTTTTCTTTCTCTTTCTAACAATAAAATGGGCCCTCGAGCAAAATCAACACACTTTGGTTGCATGCTATCTAGCTCCAGGTTTGCTTTGTGTTTATCACAATTTAGTATAGGAACATGTGCTAAGTACTCACAAAGTTAGATGATATAATAAAAGTGGTAAAAACAAAACAAAACTGTGTTTTACTGTTTTGGTTCAGGTTCACCACTATCATGGCATTGTTTTTTAGCCTCAGTGTTCAGTACCTGCTCAGCAGCAAGCAGCAGACACACACAGTTAGAAACTAGCTGGTGGACATAGTGGAAGAGATTTCCCTCACAACACAAACAAACAAACAAAAAAAAAAATAATAAAGGAGAGTGATTATTATTATTCAGTTATTTTCATTGTGTCTACACAAACTATCTCAGAATGGGTGATCATGTTTTTGAAGGAAAGCAGCTGAAGGAATAAAAAAGGTGCCCTTTCACCAAGTTCACCAAATGAACATAAAGACATATCATTTATTGCAGGTCATAGTCAATATTGTGCTTTCCTGCTGCATATTCTAATATTTCAAAATAAGATCAGAAAATGTGGGAATATTCAGTAATCCAGTCTTTCATCGTCATATTGGTTTGTTTTTTTGTCATCTGTGGCTGATAGCACTCTCTTATTCTCTAAATATTAATACATAGCTGCCTCATCTTTATTAACACTGGATGCATGTTTCTTATTGTCATTATTTTAAAATGTTTTATGCCTGATGGAAATCAAGACAGAGTGAATCAATAATAACAGCATGAACAAAAAACACCGGACTGAAAGGATTCTTTGCCTTCACGTGATAAAATACAGATAGACTATAGTGCATGAAGGAATTCATTCATTCAGGAATTAAAAAAGTCTTTCCACTGAGCAAAGTCAAAGTTACATACAGCTGACAGATGGAGAAGATTAATAGATTTTGAGTTTACGTAATTATCAACTCTGCAAAGGAAAAAAAAAAAATGTAGTGTCCAAAATACTGTTAGTATGAATAGAAGCAGATTTTTGGGCTGTTTCGAAACTTGCAAAAAAATGCATGCACACACGCACACACACCCACGCACGCACCCACGCACGCACGCACGCATGCACGCACACACACACACACACCACTCTCATTATCACAGCAATCTGAGTGTCAGCCACTTATTAGAAACTCTGTGCTATTGACCAGACAACATGTGGACTGTGTCAACATCAACACATCTGCCTCTTATTGTTTCTGCTTCTGCTTCTGCTTGCTTCAAACAGACTTCAGCTTGTATTTGTTATCTTAGATGCACCTCCATCTATCTCTTCCACACACGCACGTACACACACACACACACACAATATATATATATAATGCAATGGTGGACAATGAAGTCGCAGACACTGTGGTTGGTCAGTTTGTTCGATCTCAGCCTTGGGGGACTAAGATGATTACACAGCGATGAGAGACAAATATGAAAATACAGTTTGTAAAATTCCAATGAAATGTGAACATGTGGTAAACTGTCCTAAATGTTGCAACAAAGTGCTGTTAAATGTGATTTTTCTTTTCATCAGATACTTTTTGGCCTTTAGGCCACATATTTATTCATTTCTAAATCATAAACTAGACAGATATCCTCTGTTTGTTGTTGAGTCATCACATGGTGTCAGGTGACATGTGCCAGGTTATGTTTGAATTCATACAAAGGTGCTAAAACAAGTGCACTGTTGTTTTGCAGTTGAGTAAAAAGTCCATTAACATGGCAGATAAACACAGACAGACACTGATGACAGAGATCTACACACATATCTTTTTTTTTTTTTTTTGTCAGACATCAAATATGAAAATATGCTGTTTATGAAACATCAAGTCCTTAAAGGTCAACTATAATACAACAGCTGGCTGATGCCAGCCTGTCCTGGGCCTCTGATGGCCTTCTTGCAGTTTTATGGAGCACATTGTTCATCATGATGCCCCTGAAATATTTCCTGTCAGTCTGTTCTGTGCAGGACTGAAGCAAGCCTTCAGTCCAGACCTCAAAAGGATCCAGATGTGGACCTCCATTATAGTGCAGAGGGACCCCATGTTTGTTGTTAGCTGCAGCACCAGCTTCTGTCTGATTGAGGAGATGACCTGATAATTAGTTGGACCTCCTCTATACGGAGCTGCTCAGTGGGCCTTAGCCCATGCCCCTGTCCCTGTCCACAGATTCAGCTGGAGGCAGCGTGTCGGCTCTACTCGCAGGTTGACACGTTGCTGATCTTGCCGGTATTTTCAGTCCAGGGCTGCAGGTTTTGTAGTGCGAACAGAGAGCTGTTCTGCAGGCACAGCGGGTCTGGGGTAACTGGCTGGTTGATGGTCTTCTGGAAGGCCTCCTGCTGCAGCTGCATGAGGATCCGGTTGGCCTGCTGTCGCTCGGCCTCTCGCTCCTCTGCTGTCTGCCGCCTGCAACAACCATACAGAAATGATGTATGGTGTACTTATGTACTGCATGGTCACTGTTATGTCAGACACATTTCTGTAGAGACTCAGTTTGGTGCATTTCTCATACATTTGCATCTCAGTGGTCAAACTAGCCACCCCTAAAGTTGGAGTGCACCTGTATTCTGACCTTTATGGTAAATGCATTGATATAGCACAGAGAGAGCTGACAGGAAGGGCGTGCAGTGTTATTCTGTCAGTTCTCTCACATTCCAAAGACAAGTGCTAGTATGAAAGTCTACGGGAAGCCAACAACGTCATTATTCATCTCCTGTTCCTTTACGTTTAATGTTTCATCTGTTTCAAAGTAACAAATTACATTTACTCTAAACACTGTAAGAAAACTGTTTTGTAATTGTACTTTTTAAAATTCATTCTTCATGACTGCTTATGCTCAGGGTCATGGAAGGCTGGCATTGACAGTGAGAGACAGGGTATAGGTCACCAGCTCATCCCAGGCGGACACACAACCATTCAGTCACATTCACACCTACAGCCAATTTAGAGTCACCAATGAACCTGTCTTTGGACTGGGAGACACAGAAAATCATGCAGGCTTTTATGAACTTACATTTTCTTCCTGTCTGCCCAACGACAAACCAATGACTGCATAAAGAATAGACAACATATGCGTGACCTCACCCAATGGTCTGAAGAGCCATTTTTAAGCTCAAAATATACACTGCTGACTGGGTGCTCAAATAATGATGTTTATTTCTGCTGTGAAGTTGGACATTTGAACATGGGGACTTATGGAGACTGACTCACTTCTGGAGCCAGCCTCAAGTGGATGGAGGTTGGCGCCTAGTTCAAACCCAGCAACAGCACTTACCACTGCACCCCCGTGTTGTTCTTTTTAAAAATACTTCAGTGCTCTTTACGATTACAAGAGTAAAAACAGTGAGTGATAGTCCTGATGAACTGTGTGTGAATGGAACAGAAGCCGCTGGTGTGTCTGCAGCTGCAGGAGGGCAGAGCTCCAGAGGAGAGACACTCTCTGACACATGATGGAAAACATACATGTTGATTATGTTCATTCACTGGCTGAGTGTCAGACGGATATAGGAGGGGCACCACGGTACAATGTAGTTAAGGAGGTCATCACTAGAGGTTTCAAATCAGTGATTTATTAGGGTAGATAAACAATGCATGACCAGCAGGTGCATGCTGGGAATGGCTTAATGCTACAAGCTAAATGCTCAAGCTACCTTCAACTGTGACATTTTCTATCATGCACAGTGGAACATGACGCCTGAGCAGACTGGTTATAAGTTGATCCTCGAGCAGATTGTGGAGACTTCAGAGTGTAACTATTATTAACCAAGCAGAATCAAATTGTTCAGCCTGTATGTCCAGAAATAATGTTCCAATGTGTGAAGGTTAATATTTTGTTATTTTGAATTGTTAAAAAAAATCATCTACAGCTGCCTGTGTCCATCTACAGGCTGTAAGATCAACTGTGAGAAACTTTTGAGTTGATTTATAGCAGACATGAACTATTCTGTCGCCACCCAAACACACACACACACTTAAAAGACTGATTCTGAGTCTGCATATACTCTGTCTCATTGTCTTTGAATTTATTATTCCAGCAACTCAGAATCAAAGCATGAAGTCATTTCCTTCAGAGTTTAGTGGGATTTGTTAAATTATAAGTAACATGTTTGATACGTCCTGTGAATGTAATCCAGTGATCAGTTCCATGTCTCTGTTTTATTCCTGGTTAGCACCTTTTTTGTATTCTTGGCTACAGCTTTGATAAATTGAAGATTTGTATGTAGTCAGACCAGCCCACTAATATGAATAAATTAATTATATAATCATAATGTATCATTAGAATTTCATATAATCATAATAATAATTCATCTGGACAAACCATCATTTACAGAAATACAGACAACACGTTTATCATTTATAGATTTTTAGTAATCTTAAAAAGAATCACTCCTGAAACAATATTTCCAAAGTTGAAACGTGTCAATCTTTTTTTTTTTTTTTTTTTTTTTTTTTATGTTCCGCCCAGTTCAGGCTGTGATTGGTCAGTTTACGAAAAGTGACACTGACGAGCGCATCGGCTTTCTGAAAAGTTTGTTTCATTAAAAGACTCCCGATAATATCCAAACACAGACTCTCACGGCTTCAGCTACAGAACCTGAACTAACAGCTGAACCGGATCTGAGGATCAGGAGGATGTGGGCCGACGACGACGATCTGGTTTTGAATTGGCTGCTCACAGAGAGACCGAATTTCTCCTCACGGACAGTCTGTAGTCTGTCCACTGTGTGAGTGAACAGTTCATATCTTTACTGTGAAGCTGAGAGCAGGGCAGACTGCAGGACGGCATCAGGCTCAGAGAACGTGCCGAGCATCAACATGAAGATAAAATATAAAAACAGAGTGGACCACGTCACTGAACCGTAATCCATTTTTTTTTCTCCTCGTGAAATAAATATTTGTATTCAATTTACATGTGTTTATATTTCCGCAGAAAATCAAATGAACTTGTTTCACTTTACAATCTGTGACTAAATATAAAAATAAAATAATAAAACAAAAAGCTTCAAAATAATATATATATATAAATTGTTTTCGTTGGCTTGTTATATATATATAACCTACATTTGTAGTTTAAATACATAAAGTCTCCAATAATATCAGAGAGTGAAAACATTTCTGCAGTGTGAGCCGCTCTGCTTTCTCACAGGCTGATGAGCCAATCAAACACGAGCTCACAGCCTCGAGTTTCAACGTGAAACGTGAAAACATATTTCTGACTATTAATAACGTTTTGTTTCTGTTTCTGCCATGTTCAGATTATTAATGCAAACAATAGTATTAAACAGTAATAGGCTGGTGGACTAGCGGATAATGATAATTATGATGCAGAAATCATTCTCAACATTTTAAAGACAATCATATTTTAATCACACTCAGCGTCCACACGCCACACGTCCTTAGATTTGTTTTTAATTCACAAAAAATATTTGGAAAATTTTGAAGAATAAAATAAATAAATAAATAAATAAATAAAAAATCATGGAGCTAAAACTGCATTTTCTTTTGACATGACGTGTTTATAATTTTTTTCTATGACTATGTTTTCAGATTCACATCCAAAGTGAACATTTTATTTGTGAAATCAATTTATAATTTTACATCAATTGATATGCCACACACAGAGCAGACTTTTATTACTTTAATGGAAATGTTTCATATCATCTATTTTATGTCATCTTTCAATCATATTTTAAAGTTGTACAATAGTCTTAAAGAGAGCTTTTTCACGTCTCCTGCAGCATGTGGAGCAGCAGATGTCCACACAGTCCACTTAAAGATGTGTACACTCTGTGTTCACTCATTTAACATGAATGTGGTATGCTAGTCCTGCATTAAATCCTACCTTTATGAGAGATGTTACTATTATTTTGTCCACCCCATTTATGTCAGTCAAGGTAGGCTAAATAAACAAACCAGCTCCATAAAATACACAGTGATCATAAGAAGGAGTTTATCACATGAGCTCTGCATCACTGCTTCAGTCTGATCACTGAGTGAATGTGTGCTTATGTTTTCTTATTATTTAGTATAAAGTGTTAGAACGCACACATGACTGCTGGCAAATGTCATTATTATTAAATATATTTTCCTCATATTGAACTTGAATCCAGAAAATGACATAACAGTCAGTTAAAACCATAAAAACACAGACTGCAGGACCCCTGACAGGCCTTAGGATCCAAACGGGCCTACAGTCGTGCATAAAGAATGCAGAGCCTCTTTGAGGGTGTAGAGGCTCTAAAAATACTCAGTAAAATCACCATCTGCTCTGTGGAGAAGAACAAGAAATAAAACATGACTTCACCTCCATTTGGTGCGTCTGTTTTGGAACCAGGTTTTGACCTGGGCGTCAGTCATCTTCAGGGCTTTGGCGAGGGCGGCCCGCTCAGCAGACGCCAGGTACTTCTGCCGGTGGAAACGTTTCTCCAGCTCACAGATCTGCAGCCGGGTGAAGGATGTCCGAGGCTTCTTCTTCTTGGGAGGCGTCCGGTTCTGGTAGGGGTGACCTACACGACGTGTTACAGTGAGGGGTGAGAGGGACACTGGAAAGGGCAGGAGGACAGGAAGACAGAGGAGGACAGGAGGACAGGAAAGGAAAGTACAGGACAAGTCAAAGCAGGGTTTTGCAGGACAAGCACAGAGGAAGCACTGACAGAGCAGCAGCAGAAGCAGTGTGCAAAATAGTCCATATTAAATCTGCAAGTATGAAATATATAAATATCATTCTAATATACAGCATACTGTCTACAGCCTGAGTGTGCTGTAAACAACAATTTAACAATGCAATGAATAATTCATTTCTTCATTTTATATCATAACACCCCTGGAGACATGTGTGTGTGTGTTTTCTGTGTATTTGCATATTTATTTCTTGTTTCATAACCAAAGAACATTTTAGGAAACTTTTAGAGAACTTGATCAATAGAGCAATGCTTTTCAATTTCTGCAATTATATATGTAAATATACATTTATACAATTAGAGTTTTATTTTATAATTGCTGTCATAAATTAGAGAATATTTACAGAATGTATGGAACTCAATGCATATCCTGAAATCTTTAGAGAACTACAATGCTGATAAAATAATTCATTACCCAACAATACTGTGACAACAAGTCAGTCTCTCAGGCTGTAAATGACAATTCAACTTTATCACAGCGTTTATCATAGAGTTCATAGCGTGGATCATAAAGGTGTTTTCATTTGACATCATATCAGTGCAGCGAATATGAATGCAGCTGGATGTTTATATGCAGTGAATGTGCTCAGAGAGAACTGAAGTGAAGACACAGAGAGGAAGACTGCAGACAGACACACACAGTTCAGTTTGTCCAGCACACACAAGAAACAACACCATGACAGAGCACCAGCTGTCTGTAAGTAATAATACTAATACTGCTACTACTAGTAATAATAATAATAATAATAATAATAATAATAATAATAATAAACAGAAGGTAACATTGCAGTACAGATACATGCTCAGATACAAAAAGAAAAAAACCTTTGTTCTTTAATTTTAATTTGGACTTTTTAAATGTTAGTTTTCAGTTTTTAATCATGTTAATTTTACACACATTCGGCTACTTTAAATTCATATTCATATAAACTTTAAATCTGTATAAAAATTACATTTATAACATTTATATGTTTGAGTCAGTATTATTTTGGTGGGTCGCAGTGACAAAAATCGAGCTACAGATGATGAGAAAGTTCACAAAAAGATCTTTCAATGACGCGTCTGAGCTGTGATCACTCTGATAATTACTGACGAATAATAACCTCCAGTTATGATCTGAGTCAATCAGTTCTAGAATTTGGAGCGTGCACATTTTTATTTCATTTAGATCAGCTGTGATGGATGTTGATGAAAGATCTGTGAAATCATTTACAACAAAAAACTGCAGACTGTTTGTCTTTAACTATAGACATATTATATTATATTATATTATATTATATTATATTATATTACCTGTGAACCTGTCTTTGGTGTAGCGTCGGTTGCTCTCCATCCAGGGGAACGTCAGCGCGGTCAGGTTGTTGATGGTCCCGCTCACCGGCGGCATCGACGAGTTCCCGCAGCTCAGAGGCCGGTGCGCGGGGACACGGATGACCCCGGCGGAGTTCATGTTGGTCCCGTTCGCATTCACGCCCATGTTCATGTGATAAGTTCCGCCGATGGAAGCCATCCCGCACGAGGTGGGGGTACCGTTATATCCGCCGTTACCGCACGCGAAGCCGCCGCCGTTCACGCCGCTGCCCCCGCCGCCGTTATAGGCCGCGTGTCCGTAGTCCGGCTCGTGCATCCTCATGCCCAGCATGCAGCTCTGCTCCACGTTGCTGAGGATCTGGTCGATCCCGAAGCTGATGGGCTCCACGTGCGTGTGCTGCTGCAGATGCGCCCCCAGTATCCCTATGTGATCCATGGCCTCCGCGAGCCCACCCGCTCCGGCGCGAGGAACAAGAGGTTTGCTCCACGCGCCGCTGCCCGGACTCTTCCGTCTGAAAGGCTTCTGCGCGTCTTCAGCTCGAGCTCCGGTCGTTATCTAGCGCGGGCACACATGTGTGAGTTTTTCTGTGTGCGCATGCAAAGGAGAGCGAGGACTTGGACTGCCCCCCCTTGCTGCGCGAGGACATCAATCAAAGTGCCAAATAGACAGCGCGAGATTAAGACCCAATTTCAGGCCTGGAGGCTCGGCGGGATAAAGAGTGTGTGAGCGCTGCGGAGGCTTTATGGCACACTTCATAAAACACTGATTAACAGCTGGACAAGATCAATAACAGGACGACACAGGCTTTATCTGCGTTACACACACACACACACACACACACACACACACACAGAGAGAGAGAGAGAGAGAGAGAGAGAGAGAGAGAGAGAGAGAGAGAAAATCTTTAGTTTAACGTCTCAGACAAAACAGTGTTTCTGTTCGGGTATCGGGCTCTTTATGGACACACTGATCCATGTTCAGTTTATCCTCATATCACTGTTTGCCTCTGCTGCACTCACAATATTTAGATTATTTGTGACCTTTTATCTTCATCTTTTGAAACTTTGGCGCAGATGAAGGTTTAATCAGGCAGATTCTGACATTTTCAATCAGACAGATTCAAACAGCCTGTGATTCAGTCACTGTTATTTCAATTTAAACAGAAAAATGGATACAGCCTAATTAAGCCACGGATGGATGGATAATGACAGGGTCACTCAAAACGTGCCAAACTTTGTTTCTGGCTCCTAATTCTTCACCTGCTGCTGATCGTTTGAACATTTATTCTTATTACAAACTATTCTTCAGTCATCTCTTCTTCAGCTGCGCAGTGCATAGTTTCCTATAATATTCAATACAGTGACACAAACTGCACTGTAAAAAAATCCTGGCTGCTGTGGTTGGCAGAATTTGACCATATAATTCATATAAATATTACCATATAATAAATAACCTTTTCCTAATATTTCAGTAATAGCATGTTGTATGTTGGGTGTTTCATTCCTTATTTATGTCTGCAGATTTTACAGTGAAAAACTGTAAAAACTGTCAAATATTATGGTGTTTTACTGTACAATTAACAGTCAATATAAAATACTACTTTATTCTGTATGAATTCCCTTAAAATGGAGTATAAATAAAGGTTTTGAATTATGACTGTGCTTTGCTTGCTGTACTTATTGTATGTTGTATTTATTGTTATATGTTGTTATATGGAATAAAACGCCAACCTTATCAACAGTACTAACAGGTTATTACCGAATTACTACAATATTAGAAACTTACTTAATATTAGAACTTACCAATATTAGAAACTATATATATGGGAATAATAATAATATTATAATAATACAGAATATATATATTAGTGTTTTGTGTTTTGTGTGGGATGAGAGTGAAGGATAACTTCAGAGTTTTCTCGTGCTCTTAAAGCTTCTAAAAGGCAACATCCGGTGTGTAAACGTCACGAGGTGAAGCTGATAACAATATTGACATTGAAGCAAATAAATTCGATAAAGCGCTCTGCAGCTTAAAGGAGCGTTTATACAGCTTCATGTGCTTTGCTGCAGAAATTTGGGAATCCTAATAAATGGACCTTAATGTGTTCAGATCATGCAACATAAATCAGAGAGAAATTATTGATGTTTAATGCACGACCCTCGTTCATTGTTGCGCTGGCGCCATTATTAATTCATGTTCAGACTGATGACATTGCTGCATACACTGATGTGTTTCCGTTCGTTAGTGCGGGAACAGAACAGAACTGCTTCACGACACTGGAACCAAACCGAACCCCCTCAAGTCAAAGCGGGATTTTAATAATACAAACAAACGATCGGTCATTATTTAGCATTAGGCTGCACTCATTAAAAATATTAATGAATCCGGAGATGATCAGTGACTGTGCAGAGGCTTTAAATGAGACCTTTATTCATTGTATCATAACAAATGGCTGCAGCTTTGTTTAATCGTAGATCATAAATAACGAGCGGCACTCCGCACATTAACGGCACTCTGCCGCTGCAGCTCCAGACACAAACATACAGACTGCACAACAATTAAATGAAAAATTAAACCGTGTGGCTCATTGATTTTCTCTCCTCCTAAAAGCCATTGGGACTTAATTACTTCACGCGGGGCATTAAAGTATTAATATTTGATATGCTTTGA
Organism: Protonibea diacanthus; assembly: GCA_028641955.1. Lineage (NCBI taxonomy): Eukaryota > Metazoa > Chordata > Actinopteri > Sciaenidae > Protonibea > Protonibea diacanthus. The sequence goes on from CM053989.1 coordinate 22,974,127, forward strand.
ACGGCTCTCATTGGCCAATTGACCGACATCAAATTTTAATGCGCGCGGTAGCCTATCCGCACACCGAGGAGCAGCCATTCGTTTACACGTGGACCAATAATGAATATTAGAGGCTGAATTAGCGAGAGCAGCAGAAAACACACAGCTGCTGTTCATCAGGTCCGAAGTCTAAAAGATATGTGAAAATCCAGAGAGCTGATTTAGAGGTGATCTGAAAAAAAAACAAAAAACATAAAAATCATCACACATTTTTATGCTGGATTATTTATCATAATTAACATTGAACCGACAGATGAGCACGTGAAGGTTTGTCTCTGTCTCTAATCACAGCTGTGTGTGTGTGTGTGTGTGTGTGTGTGTGTGCGCGCGCGCGTGTGCAGTCAGTGCTGTTTCAGGCCTAATACTCCTGACAGTCATACTGCCAGTGGCATCTTTTCAAACTCAATTATCGAGCGACCATTTTCATTTCTGCGGCTCGGATGTCCTGATGGGCTTAGAAAAAAAAAAACACTTCAAATGGAGACACTTATTGATTTCTCACCACTTTAAGCAGCGCGAGCTCCAACGGGCCGAATATGCGCGTGAGGATGCCACGGTCCATCAGAGACTCAGCCTAAACTCCGGTGTCACACAGACTTGAAGCCCTTTACGTCACCGTGACAACACTTCAACACATGATCACTTTATGTAAAGTCACTGCAGAATAATGGCGTCTGGTCCTCCACACACGTTTTTATGTATTTTTCCATATTGCTGTGGAAAACCCTTTTACCAGTCTACTAGGTTGATCCAAAACTACTGTAGTCTCCTCTGTGTGTGTAACATCCTCTGTGCTGTAAGAAGTACCTAAGCAGAAGTATGTATGTATGCAAGTGCTCAGCAAAATGTACTTAAAGTATCAAAAGTAAAAGTACTCATTACTCAGAAATTCAGTTTTTGGGTTCCCAAGCCAATAACTATCTCTGTGTCTGTGTCAATGTGTTTAATTTAGTGGCATCTAATTATGAGGCTGCAAACTACAACCAACTGAATACCTCTCGCCTCACCCTCTCCTTACAAGCTGAAGAAACTTCGGTGCAAAAAACACATAAGTCCATAAGGCAGTGTCAACATGGCGAACTCTATCGAAGAGGACCTGCAGCGTCTGTAGATATAAAAGCTTCATTCTAAAGTAACAGAAACATAATGATTCTTATTTTCAGGTGATTATACACTAATGAAAACAGAGTTATAAATATTATATTCTGTGGATAGAGCCTCCTAAATCTGACACACCTAACCTTTAATACACATACATATGTATCTGTTTTGCATATTTCAGGCTTCTGTGTGTAAAATAACAGTGAGAAAAGGTAGTTTTTCTCATAAAGTATTTCCCCTTCCTTCTGTTATCATGTATTTTCATTCATTAATGTGCATGTTGCATTTTACTGCAGTAGTTGTTTATGGTCTATGAGATAAGATGGTCTATAAGATCATCATATGTTTTCATGAGAAATTCAGCCTGTTTTCAGCTTTGTAACAATGACTTTTCCAACTAACCCAGGAATCTTTCAGTTCGTAAGATAAGCTAAACACAATAAACCTTTATTGATCCCCACCAAATGTATCACAAACCAGTAACTAAAGCTGTCATTTAAATGTAGAGGAGTTCACTGTACAATATTTACCCCTGAAAAGCAGCAGATGAAATGGAAATACTCAAGTAAAGTACAAGTAACTTGAATTTCTGCTTAAATAAATGTATTTCATTACATTCCACAGTTACAGTTCTAATGTTCTTCTAATGTTTCTGTCCTTTAAAGAGGGGTGGGCAATGGTGGCTGCAGGTCGTGCTGATGTTAAAAACAAAGTTTCTAGTACCTAATCTACCTGTATTGATGCAGTAGGATGGACAAAAAGTAGAAAAACTTGCAGTTCAGCATCCAAAATGAAGTAAAGATCATCATTTCAAAATGAAAACAAAACGTCAGAAAAACGTGTTACTATAATTAAATTACATATAATATTAATTTTCTGATCTGTCACTGCGGTGGTTAAGCTTTGCTCGTGTGCACGTTGGTTTTGGGGGCTCGATCACGGTCTGTGTAAAAAGAAGTCTACCTGCAGAGTCCTTGACCTTTGACCTCAACCTCTGTGGCGCCGGCTCCATCAGCTTTTCCTCTCAATGCAAGATGAGCTTTCCCTCACTGCTGACCAAATGAGGATCTGGGGACTGGGTGGAGTACTTTAATGTCACTCTCACTCATTAGACATTAATTAAATGACAGAGTGTATGAAAAGGGCTGGTTCCGTCATGGATGATTTTCCCTCTGTGGTTTTGTAGTTTTTTTTGTAGAACTTTTTATTTTGTTTTATGACAGTCATTTCAGTTTTATTTAAAAGACTCCATAGGCATGACCTAACACTGACAAAGGTAAAGAACACGGCAGCAAACACACAGATTACACAAAACACATAACCTGTCAGTATAGAGCTGCAGTTGGTCGGGTTTCGGCTCTGTTTACATTCCCATTAGATCAATCTGTGTGTGACAGCAACAGATCTCAGTCATTAGAATCAGAACCAATTTTATTGGTATGTGTACACATATACAAGGGATTTGATATACATACAGCTAGAAACAACTCAACAAGGTAAACAATAAACTATTATGTACAGATAAAAAATAGAAATATGCATATCTATATCGATATAGATTTATAAACAACAGTTACATTACATAACATAACACTTAACAACAATGCAAAGGATGCGGCTGTTGCTCAGGAGGTAGAACGGGTCGTCCACTAATCAGATCGGTGGTTTGATCCTTCTCCTTCTAATGGGTGCATGAGATATGTACTGTAAGTGTTCAGAAGACTATGTAGCAGGTTGTTTTATGTACATGAGGTAGGTGGACATGATAATTTAGAATGAACAACATATGTAGATTGTGAGTAATATTATAATTGTAATAGTAATATGTACAAGTTTTAAACTGTTTTTTAAAGAATAAAATCTTTGTTTAAACAGTGAGACTAAATCATTAATCAGAAGTTAGATCATAAAGTGACTGTAAAAAATTAAAACTCTCAAATCACATTTATGTACAAAAGGCAAGGATTCATTTAACAAAGGATTCATTTAAAAAAAGGATTCATTTAACAAAGGATTCATTTATACATCAAATAAATTATGTGCAATCCTAGTATGTACTGTATATGTAAAACTTTAGCACAGATATGTTGATGTATTGATAAATAGCTGTTAGCTGCTAATGGATATAGCTGATAATGCTATGTTTAAGTGCTCGGTTGGCTCAAGGAAAAAAAAGTAGTTCCAATAGATGCCTTATTGAGCTTGCAGAATAATTCAGGTGTGCATTGAACATAAACAGACAAATATAAAAACTGAACTGAAAACAGTAAACTGAAATGATAAAAGATCACCCCACAGCTACACTGACTCTCAAAGCAAATGAACAAAACATCTAATGGCTTCTATACATATTACATATCTTAAACAACACATAAGGAGATGAAATATGTTCAATTAAATCTAGTAAAACGGCACATGTAAGCAGGTCAGATGACTTCAGATGATGTTAATTCTTATGAACATTAGTTTGGAGAGCCAAGTGTAGCTGCTGTACTCTGAGACTGACAGAAGTTAATGAAGACTTTCTCTGTCATGTCTGAAATAACAGTTTGAGGTACTGAGACGTGGAGATAAGTGAGTCATCATCCTGTTTGGTTAGAAGCACACAGGGAAACGGCAGCCACCGAAGGGAGCCTGCGTTGGATGGACTCCTGTTTCCCCTCAGGAGGAAACACACACACACACACATACCTGCTCATGTTGTAGACTCACATACACAGACGTACACATTGTCAGAGAAACAGACAAAGGTTGTCTGCTGCAGACCATCAGCGTGCATTCGTCAGACTCCAGCCTGCTTTGGTGTCACATTAGTGAGAAACGTGAGAAGCCAAAGACTCCTTATTTTGTCTCAAGCACTTTCAAATGCTTTGGACAAGTGGGAATAGATGCTCTTGAGGGGGGTTGTCATTGATTTCCTGGTCACCAAAGTGTGAACAATCCATGACAGAATAAGTAAATACCCTCTAGAACCTGAAGCACCCATTCTTACTACATTCACGCTCCGTCGTTTACAGTCTGTATCTGTTGGTGCCTGCTCTGTCCTGGTGAACAAGAGGTGATGCAGCTGAACAGACAATCATTGAAACCTATTCAGTATATTGTTTCATGGTCTCACTGTCCCCTCTCCACTGTTTTAACCTTCGCTAACCCTGAACTAAACTAAACTATTCATCAAGCTATGTTCACTCTCTCAGTAACTGATCTCTGGTTGAGTTTGGGTGGAGCAAACATAAAACAAAAAGAACATAAAACAAAAAAAGACTAAATAATCAAATAAAACAGACACAAATATTAAACAAGTTCAAAGCAGTGATTGAGACAGACCAAAGGTTGTGTTGGATTTAGGGGCCGGTACTCAGATGCATATTATATTTGGTCACCAATACTGGCTGCAATAACTGACCTAAAAAGGCTGTTTGATCAAAGAATACACAGTATTTAAGTTTTATTTCAATCTTCCCAAGAATACATATAGTTTCAAACAGTTAGCCGCCCTAGATAGAAGAAGTGAAATCACTTTAATTACCCACAAATGCAACACACAAGCACTATACTTATTGAAATGACAGTTTGTCAGCTCTGCTATAAGTTTCTCTCTCTCTCTCTCTCTCTCTCTCTCAGTCTTTCTCTCTCCTTCTCCTTTTTATATATCTCTCTTTAAGTATCTCCCTTTAACTTTCTTATATACATCAGAATAAACTTGTTTGCTAACTTCTTCCACTTCATATCGTCCACTGTCTCATGGAAAACACTGGTGCTGTGATAGCCTTCATATTTTCTGGGCCTTGCTGAGGTGGAGGGCTGCTGTTTTCCTTCCTGATGTGTGATTGACAGCTCCCTATCAGCACACTTATCATCTGAATGTCAAGGACTTCCAGAAAAATCCCATTTTCAGGTGATTGATGGAGGCCAGTCAGCAAATGAGGAGACAGAGAGAGTGAAAGAGAAAAAGTGGGTCAAAGAGAAAGGCAACCCTTACTAATAGACACCAATACACACAGTGAAAATGACCACAGTGAGCACTGATTTGGTGAAAGCAGTTTAAAAGTTGGATTAATTCTGTTAAAAAAGTTATTTTTGATGTGTAGTATAATATGTGTGATATAATAATTACCTTTATTGGTATAATATTGTCATAACAACAGTATTTAACCCAAGCTTGAAATACACAAAGTGCTCTGTATGTGTTAATAAATATCACTGTAAAAAATGTCTGTAGATTTTACTGTGAAGAACTGTCACAATATGCCATGAAGTATGCCTGTGTTTTCCTGTATACAGTAATTTATACAGAATAAAGTAATATTTCTCAGGCCCTTTTTTTGGCTTGCTTCTCCTCCCAGAGTTTTTTTTTTATATTAGAGACTGTTAATTTTATAGTAAAACACCATAATATTTAGTGGCATATTTTACGGCCTTTTACCATAAAATCTACAGACCTTATATGTGAAATCAACAGTACCGATATCCTCTTACCATAATATTAGAAAAAGGTAGCATATATAGCATATAGCATATTTATTACAGTAAAATTCAGACCACAGTTGAAAGTTTGATTTCTCTCTTTTTACAGTGATCCTTTATCCTTCTTTGAAAACATGAAGCAGTATCGTTGCTCTCATTTTCTCACATATTTCTGAAGTTTGTCAAATAAGACATTTGAAATGTTATAATAATTTGTTTATATATTTTATATTAAATGATGAATAGAATGAGATGAATAGAAACATACATGCAAATTCAATTACATAAATAAAGAAGCCACACTACATACATACAAATAAAAAAGTAATTTTAAATAAAAATTTTTTTGAAATTTTTTTGAATCAAAGTTCCAAGAGTTTTCCTTATTCATTCGTCTGTACTTTTGCCTTCTTCAAACAGTGGACAGAGAGGCAGCCAGGAAATGAGAGGAGATGACATGTAACAATGGCTGGGAATGTTGTGCTCACGTGGTTAACCATTTGACTATGATGATCCTTTTTTTGAGCATTTTTGCTCTCATCAGAGAGAGGAGAGATGACAGGGACTGAGGTGAGAGGGGGACACAGCAGCTTCATTGTCAGCATCCTGAACCCCAGAGATACTTTTCTTTTATTATTTTACATATTTATATTCTCATATTGCTTACTTGGTTTTCTTGGCAATGGCCTGTTCCATGTTCCATAGACCCAATGACGCACAACTTTCCACACTGTTCCCATATAAGGCCTCCTGTCACTCAGGTTCAGTGTTGTTGACCTCTTGAGCGGAATGGATTGAGAGGCTGATGGGAGGAATTGTTAGCTCCATGTGGAGGAATGGGGAGGAAACTGGGAATGCTTGATGCTTTCGCCCGAGCTCTCAGAGCGGAAGATGAAACTTTTTAGATGTTGATGAGGGAACCTCTTGTCGCTGTGATCTGTGATGTGGGATTACAGATGGCTGTCGTGTGAATTTCCATAGAGGAAGATACGCATTGGCATCGATCAGTCAAACTGATTCAACGCTGAATGCTGGGACTCCACCATACACTCTGAGAGGGTTCTTAGAAACCTAAGAGGGGGAGCCATGATGCTCCTCAGGCATGTTCTCTCATGAACATAACATGAACAATTATCTGTTATCATTAGCAGGTTCTGTAATAATAAAGTGCATCCACATTATGTATCTCAAATACAAAGAGAACCAAACCTCCACAGCACTAGTTCTACCACTGTGCTGCTCTCACCTTCACTTCATCACAAACATTCATTCATCAGATAATTCTGTTTTTCATGGTCAGTGTTAAGCTACTGTTAATACTCGTCTTTCTGTTGTAGCTTTTACAGCAGAAACTCTGTTAAATATGTGTCCTTAAAGTCCACCTAAGTGACATTAGATATGAAAGGTATCACAGGAAACTTGAATATACCAACATTTCCCACAGTGTCATAATTAACTTTGTCATGTGCTCATACTGTATGCATGACCAGCTCCAATCTGGCTATTACAAGGAACTTAAACTAGAAAATAAAACTTGGTGTGAAAAACTGTACTGTAGTTAACTGAAATAAAATCAAAACTAGAAAAAAACGACCAACCCGCAAAATGCATTTGAAATGGTCAATTTGTATCAAATTGGCAGTTTGAATTATACAGTGTTATTATCAGCACTCAATCTGTTCACAGTTGGCTCTGTGGTAACAAATGATAGCAACATGTGTCATTAGAGCTGAAGTCATAGACACAACAACAGAGCTGTGATTCTACAGTCCACCACTGAGGCCAATGTGAAACGTCTCTCTATAGACCAAACACAATTCATCACATGGGCATGCCAAGACACCATCAGTCTGATATGACAGCATGCAAATGCCACCATACTCTACACTGGATGAACAGAAAGCCATCCCCACTCATAAGTAACCATATGTAGTATAAAGTGTTCTGCAAAGTGCATGGTTAGTCATCGCTCTAATGCATGTGCATTTGATTATTTCTCCATCGGAAAAGCTCCTAATAGTCTGGTTAAAGTCATAGATCATGATATGGCGCACTTAAAAATCTCTAAAAAAAAACAAAAAAAAACACCACATCTCAGTACTTAAGTGTTTTAATGGTGTGTCAAATACAGGAATGTGTGCTATAGTATTGAACTTTTTCCTTAATTGTTCAGCCACTATTACACATCTCAACTGCTAACTACCTGATTCTATTTCTGTTTATTCCAACAAAACTGAAAATATGATACATCATTTTGTGTCTTTGAAAAGTTGGTTGGGAGATCATCAGCGGTGGCTTATGTGATAGAGTGGGTTGTCTAGTACTCGAAGGGTTTGTAATGGTCGGATGCACAGCACTGGCAACGTGTCTGACACTGATGCCAGAGATATCAGGCAGCTCTGCACCCAGCGATCCTCCCTGAATGATTTGACATGTTGGGGACGCTGGTTCAACAGGAGGAGAGATTTTGACTGGAGAGATGACAAAACAGAAGCTGATTTGTTCAGAGATTATATAAGAATCACATTTAAGGTGTCCAAAACGCCTGTGCTCACAGTCTCTACAGCCCGGCTAACAAACTGAGCTAACATTGACTAACAGCAGCTACAGTTGGCAGCAGTTTACTTCGCTGTCCATCAGGAAACTCTGTAGATCACAGAGAGTTGAGGTGAAGCAACCAGAGGACATCAGAAAACATTATCTCCATTAAAAAATATTTAAAAAAAACATTCACTCAGTTTATAAAGCTGGACTGCTTCACTGAAGCAACAGACATCATCAAGAAAACTAGCATTTAGATTTATATCTCAATACCAGACACACACACACACACAACCAACAGGTGGACTGTGTCCGGTGGAACGGTAGCCCCTGTCAGCGCCCTGAGGCCCCAACAACCCCCACCGTCCTTCCAGTGCATTGTGGGTGTCTCCGTCCTGTTCTGAGGCTCTGCTAGTTGAGTGCGTGCTTCCTGCCGCCTCCCTCAGATTGGATGGGATGAGAGGGTGATTATTCTGGTTTCCAGTTCTCATCCATCCATTCAGTACAGGCAGCTGGGAGATGTTGCCTCCCGCAGGACAGATGGGATCATCTTGCTGGACTCCACTCTGACTCCTGGAGCCTCCACAGCTACACATCTGCAACGGCTTCAGGTCCTGCTGGGGACTTATTATAGAGTCCATATAAGAAAGCATCAGATAGAATTCTGGATGTATTTTGAGTTATGCTCTGCGTTTTTAGGGGTTCATTCTTCTTAATGTGAAAAACAGCAGCAAGGCTATCATGGCAGACTAAGAACATGACCGCAAACCTTCAGCTCAAAATGAACACACAAGACATCAGAGATCTTTCCATGGGCTTTCAGTTCATATCGCTATTAGAGAGCTCCATTTTCTAGCTGTAGGACTGATTTGTGACAGAAAGTGTGCTGGTATTTCTGTCTCTTTTAACTTGTTACAGATTCAACCTCTGATTTGTTGTATTGTACCTACTTTTTTGTTCTTAAGTGTTTTTGTCTGCTTCGATGATAATAATAATATAAATAGTCACAGATTCATACTGTCAGTAAAGAGAAGCTCCTGATGGATGTGAGACTACTGAGCGTATTAAACATAATACAGATTAGTGTTTGGATAAGCGAGACTGTGTTTGATTTGTGTTGCCTGGATTCACATACAGATCATGCAGAATGATATATTAGACATACAGTATTTACTGTGGCTGTGAATACTAGCATGAACACACATTACAGTGATACTAACTGCACAGGGTTCACCACACACACACACACACACACACACACACACACACACACACACACACACACACACACACACACACACCTTAGGGTTTTATTGCATGTTTCAAGTATATGCAGTGGAAAACAGAAGGTTATAATAATTACTAACTGAATATAACGACATTGTTGGAGGATTAATATGTGTAAAGTCTGTGGAGAGTTGTGAAGAGGTGTGTACTTCAGTGATTTAGTGTGATTTAGGAATGTGTGCAAAAATCAGCCAATTTCTTAAGAACTGTGCAAAGATAAGTGAACATAGGCAATGACTGTGAATGGTCTTTGACCACTCAGTGGTTATCAGTGACAAGTTTACGTATTTAGCTTCAAAGGACCAGTGTGTAGGACTTTGTGCCATCTAGTGGTGTAGATTGCAGATTGCAACCAACTGAATACCCCTCATATCACCCTCTCCCACTTAGCATGAAGGAGAAACATGAAACGCCCCTTCTAGTGCAAGTGTTGAGTTTGTCTGGGCTACTGTAGGGACATGGAGGTTCAACATGGCTGACTCCACAGAAGAGGACCTGTTTCCTCTGTAGATACTCATTTTAAAGTGATAAGATTTTGAGGACTGAAATTCTGTACTCATTTGCATTACTGATATATTACTCAACTAAAAGTACTGATGTTAAAAACTCTCAAGTAAAAGTACAAAGTATTATTCTCAAAAACTACTTGATGTTTAATGCATTGTGAATGGCAGTCAGTCAGCTGAAAGAGGATGATGAATAATAAAAAGTATGAATGGATCAAACCAAGGCCTTTTATTTTCTTAAAAATACATTAAACAGGAATTATTTTGTTAAGAGCTGCTAAAAATGTTTTGAACCTATGTATAGTTGGGCACATAAATTTCTCTCAATGCAACCAAACAGTGAGGCAGAGCCTCATCTGTCTCCATTTGTTTTCTGCCTCCGAACCTTCAGTCCCTAAATTACTTCCAACTCCCGCTGTTCTGGTCAGTGTGGTCTGGTCTGGTTATGCATTTTTTATTTCATTTTATTTCATTTTTTCCATATTTTGTAAACATCATCCAACATCTGACACACTGGGCCTTTAATCGCTGGAAAAAACAGACACTATGTCCAAGAAATCATGCTTATACTGCTACTTTGAAACATGAAGAAAAGTATATCTTTATCACATCACAACATGTTCATGTTGGCTGTTCACTTCTTTATCTCATGACTTGTACACACAGCACCCTCTCTGAGCACCTCTCTGCGACAACATTGCTCTTGGACTGGACAAAACATGATGAATGAACATAAGCCTGGCAGAAGTTTCTGTCACAACACATTTGGCAAAGACATAAAGTAACATATGATTAGATTCTAACTTTTAAAAGACCAGCTTTAGAATTTCAACTTTGTGTTGCAATACTTATTTTTAATGTGACGTGCTAAACTACAACTGTGCCTGAGATCTGCAAATGAGTGGCCTTAAGTTTGTCTTCATTCCAAGCTGAGGCTCACAGGCTCACACTGGTGCCTGCCATTGCTCACTCCAGTCCTCCTTCCATCCACAGGCGGCTGCTCTCATGCTACGTTCACATTGTCAAGTGTGTTTTAGTAGTCATATTTTTAATTTTTAATGCATTTTAATGCTTTGTAATTTACAGACCAGAAAGAGTGTTTATTTAATCAAATATGACAAAGTAATAAAAATAAAAAATAAAAAAATAAAAATAATAAAACTCAAACTGTCTTCAATTACAACCAAGATCAGTAAAGCAACCACACACACACACACACACACACACACACACACACACACACACACTTCAAAAAACAGACTGGCTGGTGCCTGTGTAGCCCCAGGGGTGTGTGTTGCTGCCTTAATGACGTGCTTAGATCCAGATCGAGGTGTGGCGTCACCTCACTCAGGGAAGAGGGATCAGCTGAAGCTACTGATCCAGGGCCTGCTTCTCCTCCTCCTGCTTCTCCTTCTCCTACTACAACTACTCCTCTACTCCTTCTCTTTATCTCCTCCTCTCATCCCTGTGTCATTCATTCATAATTGTGTTTTAGTTTTTCTCCTCTTACCGTCTACCTCAATTACATGCCTATCTCCTCTCCTCTCCTCTCCTCTCCTCTCCTCTCCTCTCCTCTCCTCTCCTCTCCTCTCCTCTCCTCTCTCTAAAAACCATTTTAACAGATCTGTCTGAGTTCAGCCAAGACCTTACCCCCTCACTTCATTAACTTGGTAATCACACTGACAAACTCAAGTACTGCAGTCACTGTTGTTTTTTCCATTAATCTTGTGTGTGAAGGTTGTGGTTTCTATGGTTTTCACTAAACAGTTCACCTATTAAAAGCAGCAGTGAGCTGCACTCTGCTGAATGAGCAGCATATGACACTGAATCCCCCATTCAGCATTTTGCAAACTATGCATCCACATCCACACTCTTTGTGTGTATGTATCTATATGTGTGTGTGTTTGTGTGTGCGTGTGTGTGTGTGTGTGTATGTCAGTGATGCAAATGAAGGCTCACAAAGTGAAGTGGTGAGTGTGTGAAAAGGCAGAGACAGACAGAAGAAACACACAAACAGATTAGAAGGGTGACAGTTGAGTGTGTGCGTGTTGTGTGTGTGTGTGTGTGTGTGTGTGTGTGTGTGTGTGTGTATGTGTGGTGTGAAGGAGAGATTTCTCTGGCCCATTTTTCCCACGATGTCAAAGGTCAGCTCTAATTGGCTTAATGGACTGTGCTGACCTAAACAAGTATCCCGGATCAGAGGCCAACGAGACCTGAGGAGGAGCAACAAAACCAGTAAAATGACTGGTGTTGACAAACACACTGCCATCCATCCAAATAATGTGATAGTTACTGAGGAGCCCTCTGTGGACAGAGTTCTTATCATGAAAAAAATAATAAGGAAAATAAAGGAAAACTCACAAAGAGAACAGAGCAGATGCCAAGTTCTATTCAGATCATCTACTCATGAAAGATATTAGCAATTTCTTTATGTTGACAAAATAATCACTCATAACAGAGCAGATCTTCTAATTATACACTATAAAAGCTATATTAATATTTTTTCTGAACAGTGGATTGAGTGTTGATTTAGCCAGTAATGCATATATATATATATATATATATATATATATATATATATGTGTTGTGTGTGTGTGTGTGTGTGTGTGTGTGTGTGTGTGTGTGTGTGTGTATAATGAATGTAATCATATTCATATAATGAAAACCTCAGTTCTATAGAAGAACTGATCTTTGTGTTCTCAATGGTGCCTCAGCTTTCAGAGGTAAATCAGACACAGCTGATGAGACTGTGAAATGAAGTTACATTATTTTTTCCTTACTGAAACAAATAAGTCACTGTCACTGTCACTCAGGGTATTGAAATAGAGTGATGGAAAGGAAAGTCTGACATGGGAGATTTAGAGCTTTTAAAAACCTGAAAGCGTTTTTAACCCTGCTGTCATTTAAAGAATGGTCAAACAGGAGCTCTCTGGTTTTTCTGTCCTGAGGCAGCTGCCTAAGCTGTACATATTCTCCTCAGTAAAGTTAGAAACAAAGACAAACACTTACACACAGAGAATGAACTAATCAACTAACAATGCCAAATCAAAGACTGAGCTCAATCATCTATTGACTACTGATTTCCATTTTAGCCTTCTCACATGGACTCATTTACTCCAGGTGAATGTTGCAGTTTGGGCGCTATAAGGAGCAGAGTTAGGAGCCACATCACATTTTGTCCTCTATGTATTTATGGACCAGCATCAGTTAGGCTAACTCTGGGAACTCTGGGCTTTCCAGATCATAAATTTCTCTGAGTGTGACAGGCCTGAGAGGCAGGCAGTCAAGAGCTTCCGACCAGCTCCAGGAAGCTGGAGAAACACACTCACCCACAAGTTATGATGGCTCCTAACCCTTGAACTCGACCTGCTCCAAAAACATGGCCGCTGACTGACATTCCCGTAGTGATGGCCTGAAACCATGAAGGCTCCTTTCTTAATAATTTCACCAAGTTTGTCAATCTGAATAAAAATTTGAAGCTGATGGAACATTTTTGTGCATGTGCGAAAGCAAATTAGAATTTGTGCGCATATAAAAAGATTTATTTTAAAAAATATATAATTTAACAAAAAGCTTTTTTTTTTTTCTTTTGTTTTAGTTTATAGCTGCAACTGACTAGCCAATCAGCACATAACACATTGACAATCTATTCAGAGGAACTGTCCAATCAGGGCTAAAAGGTTTAAGCATGCTGGTCATGTCATTTTTCCAGCCTATGTCTCACGCAAGCCTCAACAGCATATGACAGATACAGTGGCTTGGAAAACAGTGACATGGGGCACTGAATTTGATAAATTCATTGTTTATCAGACTACAAACAATTATGCTTTGTTTCTGGATGCCTTACTGGTTATTGTACGAAAACAGGATAATTAGAAATCTCTGACTGCTCTGGGTCAGCCCTCAGTGATTTAAAGACAGCTTTGTTGCTAAAGTAACTGCTAACTGCTATAGCTGCTACTAGTTAGCTCAGTTAGCCTTGCAGCTAGTGTTCCTGTTAGCTGACTCTGGGAGCTCAGAACAGGGGAATGGGTGTATTTAAAGCTAGCAGATCTCAGGCCTGTTTAACTTGAGTTACACCATGGGTAAATACTATTCCTGCCTTCTACTACTTTGCACCTCATAAACTGAATGAATTCTAGAGGAATTTTGACTTATCTCATCCCACTGGCCACTGGTTTCAATCTTTCAAATTCTTCTGAATCTGTGAAGCATGTGATTCACGCCATTTTTATACTCATCTAACCATTCAGGGAGTCAAGACAGCTTACATGTTTCTACCCTGATTTATTTTAAATTTATTTCAGATTGTCATCTGTCTTTATCAAGTCAAGTTCACAGACTTCTGGACAATTTCAAGCAGAAAAGTAGGTCTGAGAAGTAGAAATCATAACTATCCCTCACTAGCTTCCAATCACCAAACACAATTGTGCCCATGGAGTAAACAACCAAGCTAAAGCTAGTGGATAACTGTTTTACACCTGCGCCACCTGCGTACACTGCTTGCTTGTGAGTGCTTCAGTCATGTGTTCACATTTGGAAATATCAAATGTTTTCATTTTAAGTTGAAATACATCCTTCAGTCTACATTTCCTTCACTGAGCTGAGTCTGTCTGGTGGTAGCAGTAGACAACGCAATGTAGCTCAGACATCCATATTCTCCGGTTTCTCCTGTGAGACCCCAAGGTGTTCCAAGACCAGATGGGATATGTAATCCCTCCAGAGTGTTCTGGATCTGCTCCGAGGTCTGCCTCCTAAAAAACTTGCCCCTGTTGCTATGGGGCAACAGCTCCTGGTAGTGTAACCCACCTAAAACTGAGGGCTTGGTGGTCAGGGTACACCGATTGGGGTGACATAAGGCAACCTTGTGGGTTCACACCTGCAAAGCCAGACAGAAGGGTTGGGGACCTTGTCAACTAAGCAGTACAGTAGGTTAGAATGGTGATGACCTCTGATTGAGAAAAGTTGAGGAACACTGCATGTACATTAGAGAATAAGCTTTGAATATAGAAGTGGGACAGCAGATACTTTACAATTAGACACATGAAGTTACTTCATGATTACTGTATCACATGCCTTATGGTCAAGAAAGTCAGCTAATGACTAAAGTTACTACACAATACTAAGCTTTGATGATTAATGAAGACCTCTAACTGTCATGTTTGTATATGTGTGTCTGTGTGTGTCTGTGTGTGATAGAATTATGATATGTTTGAGCCAGTAATAAGTAGAGGCAGCACGGCAACACTCAACAACATAAACAGTGTCAGAGTTTTAAATAGACCAGACCTCCTCCTGTCTTACAGTCCCATCACTCTCTCTCTCTCTCTCTCTCTCTCTCTCTCTCTCTCTCTCTCTCTCTGGCTGTCTGTCTGTCTCTCTCTCTCTCTCACACACACACACACTTATGTGCACAAGTACACTCCTCTTGTTTCCTGTCTCCACCTCTGGCAGCCCGCTCTTGTCCTGTCATTGTCATCCTCCCACACAGGGACAGCGCAGCAAAACACTACTGTGTGTGTGCGTGTGTGTGTGTGTGTGTGTGCTTAATAGAAACACACACAGGTAGAAGTTCATTGTGTGTGTGCATGTGTGTGTGTGTATGTGTGTATAGGAGGGGTTGTAATTTTAACAACCTCTAATTGACCAAACTTTTGTTCGACATGGTAGGGAAACATGGCCACATCAATCTACTGCCAATTACAAGCGACTCCATGCCGAACAGGCCCCAAGTCGCCGTGACAACCTGGATGATTGATCACCAACAGCAATGATTCTCTAACCTGATCAGGCAAATTACCGTGGCGACCGCCGGGGCCATCTGAGTCCCGCGCAGCAAAATTAAATCCACTGAGCTCATCACCTCAAGTCAGTGACACTCTTACAAAGACACACACACACACACACGACTCATTCTCTCTCATGTCAGCACACACTCAGACACTTAGAAGACACATACACACGCACACACACACACACACACACACACACACACACACACACACACACACACACACACACACACTCCAACCCACCAGCAGCTTCATTCTCCTCTCTCCTTTTCATACACAGAGACAGAGAAAGAGAGACTGGGCCTCTTGGGGCCCCAAGCACCAGGTGATAAGAACGGTAGGGGGACATGAAGACGTATTAATGTACTAAAGACTTAATGAACCTCCATCCAGAGCAGAGGCAGAGGAGGTGGAGTAGGAGAGGGAGGAGGAGGAGAGGGGGAAATGGTGTTTACTTTATTACTTTACAGCAGATTAATGGGGATAATCATTTAAGTGATGGAGATGGATTACCCTCTCAAAGCTGGCCATGGCAACGCACAGCCGCCCACCTACAGCCAGCAGACACACACACACACACACACACACACATACACACACACAAACCCAGCTGATGAACCAGGTGGAGGCAAGATAGGGATGGGAGAGAAGAACTGCGTGTGTGGTCCGGTCTTCACGTAGAAGTCAGGTTGTAGTGCAGTATGAAGCTGATATTGTCTTTGTCGTCAGAATCACATCTGGTCAAGTCAGTGTTGTCCATCTCTGTTTGATTGATTACATACTGATTCATTTATCTGTAATACACAAGTTAGAGAGGAGATGAGATGTCCGTAGATCAGATATACACTCAGAAAATGATTGGCTCTTAAATGGTTCTTGAAAAGATTCTCTGGTTCTCAAGGAGTCATGACCAGTTAACGTATTTATTCATGGGATTGTTCTTCACAGACTTTATGTGAAGGACTAAAGGCAAAAAGTTAAGAACCTAGAATATTAAATGAGTCAGAAAGATAGTCTTACATTTGACTTTTTTTTCTTTATAATTGACTGAAATGATCAGCTAGCTGTGTAAAATATAAAACACTGACATCTCAATAGTTAGGATAGAGGTCACTGGCTGACTGACTGTGTAATAGAGAAGAACACCCACCATGAACAAAATAAGTACAATAAGTATCAAGCATGAATTTATGATGAGCCAATATGTTCTTGGACCACAAATCCACTTCTTCTTATTGTCTGTAATTGACTGGTGTAAAAAGGAATGTCAATAAACGGATAACACCTCTGTTTATGTTCTTGTTTTTCAAAATTATACTTTATTTTACCATGTAAACAAGTTCCTGAACCAGTCAGGTCCACAAGAACTTTATTGAAAATGGTTCCTTAAAGAACCTATTTTTCTTTAAGTTCTTTGGAACACTGTTTATGGTGCCTTACAGAACCATTTTTGAAGGAACATTTTGCAGAAATTGTTCTTTAAAGAACATCATAATGAAAAGTTCTTTGTGAAACCAAAAGTGGTTCTTTGAGACGTCAGTCTGAAGAGCCATTTTTGGTTCCAGTTGGCACATTTCTTTTTCTGGGTGTAATTAAAAATAAAAAATAAAACAAAAAACAGCTACACTCAGCTGTCTGACATGTTTGACCAATGTTATTCAGTGTAAATATTGTAACTAACAGAAGAGTCAACTGACATTTATTTCCATCTCCTTTGCTGTTTTCAGCATTTTTCAGATACATAATGGTTCACCTTGTTAACACAAAAAGTAAAAACATACACTTCACTTGCTTTTTGTCAGTTTGACCAATAGGAAGCAGCCACTAGATGTGACATAGCAGGAAAAGCACAGGTTTGTTTAAAGGGTCAGTCTGATTAAGTGGTTAGATAACAGTTTGCAGATTGGAACCAACTGAATACCCCCTTCCTCACATCCTCTTCCAAGCATGCAGGAGAACCTACAATGGGCATGAGACCCATGAAAACTTTTAGAGGCTCTTTAGAGCCAGTGTTTGATTTGTCCTCTCAGGGCTACTGTAGAAACATAGTTTAACCAAGCCCAGTGTGTAGGATTTAGTTGCATCTAGTGGTGTAATCCATTGCAATCTCCTCACATCACCCTCACGTTCCTAGTGTAAAGGAGAAACAACACTTGAAAGACTCTGTCTGTAGTCAGTATTTAGTTTGTCTGTTCTGGGCTACTGTAGAAACACAGTGTTTCAACATGGCAGCCTCCATGAAAGAGGACCTTCTCCCACTGTAGATATAAAAAGATCATTTTTAAATAACAAAAATAAAAAGATTCTTATTTTCAGGTGATTATACATGCATGAAAACTAGTTATGAATATTATATTCCATGTCTTCCTTATTCTAAAAAATATCGGTCCCAAATCTTACACACTGCACATTCAAGAATGAGGTGAAAGAGGAATACGTGTGTTATCTGGTTCATTTGGATTCAAACATCAAAATGAATTATTTTCAGGACTTCCAGTTCAACACTTAGCTTGTTACAAATGTTTGTTTTAGGTCTGCACTGCAGTCCTGATCCTCCATCTGGAGCCTGAAGCGACTCGTCTTAATCCTTAATGAAACCTAAACAAATTCCAACACTCAGCCTTTTGACATTGCTTCCAGCAAACACTGCACCACTCCTCAACTTAACCCACTCCTGACTTCATTATTGTCATGTGGGATGAAAAGGGATCTGTGCACAATAACGTAAAGGCTGCTCGGGGTTTGCAGCTGTAAATAAACATTAGGCTAATGGAAATGTGAAGCGTGGCCTGGGCCTGACGCTCGGCCTGCTGGGTGATTGAGTTTAGCGCTGATGTGGAGTTGATGGAGAGAGTCTCTGCTCCCTGAAGGAAATTAAGACGCCATTTTGTCACCCACGTCTGGCCTTGTAGACGAGATATTGCTTCCATCCGCTGGCAATAAAAATGTCACACACACACGCGCCTGCAAGCACGCACACACACACATACACACACATGCTGGGACACTTATTCTGACACTACTAGTACATACACACTGTGCTATGCATGCGGACACAGACATGCAGACACTATTGCAAATATACACAGATGCATGGACACACACACACACTGCATACAGCACATGGTGGAATGAGTTTGCAGCTACACACATCTGTGCACAAATACAGACATAAATACACACACGCACGTGCACACACACCATCCACCAAGAGGTTTAATTACTGTCCTCTCTTTCCCTCTCTCCTGCCCACTGCTGCAAGATAGATCTCAGTGTCAGAGAGGCTGACAGATTGAGACAGAGCACAGGTACCACTGCATATGCACACACACACACACACACACACACACACACACACACACACACACACACACACACACACACTTATACACATGTGAACAAAAACCATTTCCCTTTTTCTGTTTCTGTTCTTCTGTTTTCAGCATCCCCCTTTCCCCAACACACCTACACCTACACACACACACACACACACACACACACACACACACACACACACACACACACACACACACACATACACCCTTCCCTCGCCTTCTATGTCTCCCATACTTCCATGGTTACGGGTCTACACTGTGAGTAAATACCCTTCCTGAGTCAGACTGGATGGTTTGGATTAAAGCAGAGTAAATGTGACTGCAGGCTGAGCTCAGTTTACAGCACACAGCATCCACACGCACAAGTGCTCCATATAAACACCACTTGAGGTGTAAGAGCAGTACAGAAGTGGACAGTAAAAAAAAAAGAAAAAGAGGCAAGGTCTCCTCAGTTCTTGGAGAAGAGGAAAGAAGACGTTCCAAGTCTCTAAAAATCTTTTTATGTTTGTTAATGTTTTATAACACATTATAATTTGGTACTTCGGTTGTTAAGTTGTTGTTAATGCTGTGACATTTATCTGAGACAAAGATGTAGTTTAATTAACTTTTCTTAGAGGCAGAGGAAATCATCTTTTTGTTTGAGTTTCTCAGGATTGATTGATAATTGACTGAACTGATCAGCCAGTCATTGCAGCTGTGTCAAATATAAAACACTCACATCTCAATAGTTAGGATGGAGGTCATTGGCTGACTGACTGTGTAATAGAGAAGAAAAAAAAACACCCACCACCAACAAAATAAGTACAAAGAGTATCAAGCATGAATTTATGATGAGCCAATAAGTTCTTTGACCACAAATCCACTTCTTGTTGTTGTCTGTAATTGACTGATGTAAAAAGGAATGTCAATAAATGTTCTTGTTTTTCAAAATTCTACTTTATTTTACCATTTAAACAAGATCGATCCAAATGACTCCAGTTTGTCAGCAAGTTTGGTTAGCTGGCAAAAAGCAGATCAAAATATGTAATATAAATGTAAACATGAGGTAAATGACTTTATGAGATTTATGATTGTGGAAGCTCAGCAGGCCTTCAGCTGATTTCAGCACCTATTCCTGTGTTGTTAGGAGCCCAACAAGGATATTAGTGTGATCTTTCTCAGTCGATATGCGGTTGGTCTATAAGGTCAGCTCTGAATGATTCATCGATAGTTTTTGACAAAGATGGGAAAATGTACGGCTGTCTGGTTAAATATATATCATATAGCCATGAATTACATTCATATTGGACAATTCACCATTTATATTTAATAACAGCACCAGGAAGTAATGCTGCCTTTATGCAGTGAATGAAGATTATAAGCATCACTTTACTTTATTTATCCTGCTACTAAACATTCAATCATGTTTCCCTGACCTTAAAGGTAATCATGTTGTGTCTACTGCCTTCAACATTTATTTGCCTCAAGTTAAACACAGTAAACACCATGACAGTCATTGGAGAAACTAGCCAGCCAATTTGTTTTATGTGGACATTAAAGGACAAATCCTGATCAAAAACAACTCCAAGATTCTTTACAGTGGAGCTGGAGGCCAGAGTGATCCCGTCTAAAGTAACTAGGACTCTAGAAAGAGAGTTTCTGAGGTGTTTGGGTCCAATTACAAGAACTTCAGAGTTTAACATCAGAAAGTTGCAGGTCATCCAATTTTTTTATGTTCTTAAGGCATGCTTGGAGATTAGTTCACTGACTGGTTTCATCAGGCTTGGTGGATAAAATATAATTATAAGTTGCCTGTGTTAAAGTGATTTTTCAGCAAGAGATAAATTCATTTCCAGCAAAAGAGACTTTTCACTGAAGACATTTTGACTCATCGTAGTAGAGAAAAGCAAGGCTCCATTTTCATTTAACTCTGTTTAATGCTGTTAGCTTCACCTCCTGCTATGATAGGTCAGAACTGTGGTTCTTTGGCTCCACCCACTGCTGTTCAGTTCAAGCAGTGAGATGATTTCTGCTGAGAGAGAGATCAGTGATACACAAAGTCAGAATCAGCATCTCTTAAAGTTATCACTGTATTTTCAATTACTTTTAGAATATTAAATAGGAAATAAGAAGCAAAACTTTTTCATACTAAATGTTCTCTGTTGTGTCTAACTGGTGACTTTTTTAGCCTGTTCATGTAATAAGACCTAAGAAGATCTTATTGTAGGTGTTAAAACAATAATAAAGGTAATGTATTATTACCATTAAAGAATTAGACAGATAATATTGTAAATAATTGCTCTATATTGTGATGATTTATTACATCATCAGTAGAAATAATTGGAATAAACTTAGTACTAATTTAGAAGGAGCTCGTGTTGAATTTGGATAGGGTACTACAGCAGTTACAACGTTGTAATTAACTGCTCTGAATCAGTGATGTAATGTTTGACAGAAATCCTCACATGCCTCTGATATACAGCCATCACACAGTGAATCATTTCACCTCATTTTGAATATTAAGTCTTTTTTTGGATCTGCTATTTCACTGACAAACACTGACACACATCTTTCAAGATTTTTCAGGCTTCTCACCAGAAAACACAAAACAAATGAACGCTGTAACATACATTCATTTCACATTACCATAATTATAGAAACACACTGTTTGCTCTCAAAGGCTATACGTCGACATGAATAATTTACCGAGATGAAAAATGAAATGCAGCACACATATACATTTCCATGGCATTAGCTCTGCAGGTCTTTGCATTTCAATGAGGCGTTGTGATAAACCTCCACATGTATGTGTTTGAATGAGGCTGTTTTTTTCTAAAACTAAATGTAATTTGATGCAACATCTCCTGCAAACAAATATGAGTGTATCATGGAGGGACACCTTAATGCTTTGGTTTAGAATCATGCCACAAACTCACAATAACACCTGTTTAGGATTGAATTAGCTCACTGTGTTTAACCTTCATCAACCTGCTTAGCATTTTATACTAATACTGTAGTAATGTGATGTAAATGATAACATAGGAGTTATGTGAAGCCTGCCTGACAAAACAAAGCAAGATTTTACATGGTTTACACATTTGATCTTGGATGTAAAGTTTCTGTCAGATTTCTAACGTTTTAATCCTTAATTGGAACCCACAGGCTTACGAATATACGCCTTTAAAATGTTCTACAACATCAACAAGTAACAAGACATCTGATAAAAACTGAGCTGTACAATATTCACTGTTTGCATTGATAGAGGTTTTCCATCAGTCAACAAGAGAATTTTTCAAGAGAAACTCTGAAGATGTTTGATTTTTGCCTTGTTGAACATAATATATCATCTGTTACACACTTTTAACTTCACCGTTTCAAAACCCACTGCAGAGATTTCAGTGGACATAGCAACTCTGACTGGAGTTTCCTTTAGCCTTTAAAAAGAGGTCATCTCGGGTGGTGTTTAGCTCAGCTGGTAGAGCATCCACCACATGTACAAAGGCTCAGTCCTTGCCGTGGCGGTGCAGGGTTTGAATCCGACCTGTGGCTCTTTCTCACGTCATTCTCCATCTCTCTCTCCACACATTCCTGTCACTCTTCCGTTGTCTCTATCAATAATAAAGCTTGAAAAGGCAAAAAAAATATATCTTTGAAAAAAATAGAGGTCATTTCAGTGAAGAAGACTTTGTTTGACCCATGACTTATTCTAAGAACCTCACCTTGAGAGAGAAATATGGTCCAAAGGTTGGTGATACAGTGAAATAATCTGGCACTTAGTGTATAGTTTATCTCTTTTCACAATATGTCATTCTCATAACCTGACCTAACTGTTGGTGTCCATTCACCAGACAGCACAGATTTGACTGAACCTGCATTTATTACACTGGGGAATGGGATCCAAGTTCTATCCAAAGTTGCAGCTTGAGCTTTTAACTGGAGTAAACAGAGACAATAGGTAGCTTTTCATTCGTGATGAAGGAACATGAGCTGAGAGTTCTTCTTTCAAATAACATACACAGTGAGGATACACCCCCTTGTGGTTCATCACAGTACAACACTTATCATCCAAAGTTGCAGCACAGATTGTTGTTGACTGGAGGGTCAACAGACCTTTTTCATATTAGACATTTTGACAGGAAATAGTAGGTAAGCACAGGTGTTACCAGTGATACTAATGAATGGTTCTGTTTCCATTTTGCATATAACTGTACTGAGAGAGAGAGAGAGAGAGAGAGAGAGAGAGAGAGAGAGAGAGAGAGAGAGTCTGCAAGAGATATCTGTCATAACTCAGATAAGAAGGAGCTGCTAAAATGGCCCCTGTCATTACTGTGTGTGTGTGTGTGTGTGTGTGTGTGTGTGTGTGTGTGTGTGTGTGTGTGTGTGTGTCTGTGCTATCTGTTGTCCATCTTCTTAACAATAGCACTCAACACCCTAAGGCCCAAACAGACTTCCCCAGCCTTTGAGTGCATGAGTTTTCACAGTCACTGACTTAACTCCTCCAGATGATCTGTTGAATGTGAAGTTTACTAAACAGATGTAATATGATACATCCACCACAAGGTGTCAGTAGAAGAACAATAATCACAGCGTGCGAAACAGGCAATAAAAAAAAACTTCCATTTGATTTCATTCAGCCTTATATAAAACTGTGAAAAATCAGCAGCATCGTTCAAGTATAAACTTTCAACTCAGCCATTAGAAGTCTCAGCCAATAAGTTGAAGGTAAAATTGGTGTAATGTGGTCAAACATAACACGGACACACTCCGTGATGCTACAAAGATCTTATAAGAGTATGAGTAACGAAAGAAAGCAAGCAAGCAAAAGAAATATTGTGAACTAACCCCTAAATTAATAATCCGTCCAATGACCGTGCTGAGAATTAGATTTACATGTTTACATGCTGAACTATCTGACTGAGTCATACATCACCTGAACAACACTGCATGCTGACTACAAACTGAGAGACATGACAGGACTGCAGAGATCGTAGTAAAACTTGAGCAAATTTCAAATGATATTAATTAGATATATGTTAGGTTATTATTTCTAAAGTCACAGACTGAAGTGGTACTTTTGTACTCGGCTGAAATTTTTGGAACATGACCACACTGTGAAGGAATTTTCTGGACAGACAGAATTACATGAAATACATAAAACACTGCTGTATTTGATACATGATGAAATGGTTGCAGTGATGGATTTAAGTCATTAAACTAACTATGACTTACAGTGATGACTGAGGGACAGGAATGAAAGAATACTGCAATATGTAACTGAAGAGCTACATTTTCATGTGTTATGTGTGTGCGTGTGTGCGTGTCTGTCTGTCTGTCTGTGCCCCACATTGTCATACTAACAATAAGTCTATAAGGTGGGTGGAAAAATGAGGAATGGAGGAAAGGCAGAGGCAGGCAGCAGGAGCAACCGACATACACAAACAAAACAAATATTATAAATATGTGTATAAATTTATATATTAAATGTATATAAACAAAATGAATAAAAACTATAAAATTAATATTACCATTGACACTCTTTAACAGAATACTATTACTACTGTTATTACCACCACTAATAATGACAACAATAATAATAACAATAATAATTTCATAAAGTCAGGGAGGCTGCAGCGTGCAACTATGGATACCATTTGTGTTGTTTGGTATTGTTATTACCATGTTTGTTGTTTTGTATGTAGACATTTTTATTTATTGTGTCCCATGTTAATGACACTCGCTAGACACTAGCTGGACTTGGATATAGCTGACCTGGAGCTTCCAAAACACTCCTGAGGGGAGGGCCTGTTTGTCAGGGATACAGACTTTATTAAGAATGTGGTGATATAGGGGCAGCGCTTAGCTTAGCTTAGCTTAGCTTAGCTTAGCTTAGCTTAGCTTAGCTCAGTCGGTAGAGCGGCCGCCGCAGATGCGAAGGCTTGCTGCGGCTGGCGCGGTTTCGAGTCCTGACCTGTGGCCCTTTCCCGCATGTCATTCTCCATCTCTCTCTCCCATATTTCCTGTCACTCTTCAGCTGTCTCTATCAATAAAAAGCTTGAAAAGGCCAAAATAAGAAATAATCTTGGCCTACAAGATCTCTCTTGTAGCAGGGTCCCAGTTCAGCCCAGCCCAGCTGCCTGGGACAAGGCAGGGCACTGCCAGGACCATTGCCATGTACTTTAATGGTCAAGTTTTGCTGGTGGAAAAGAAAAGAAAAATAATAATATTAATAATTAGTGGGATGGGGCAGAATCAATCCTTTTTCAATGCACACAAGCTAAGTTGTTTCCTGTTCAAATCAGGATTATTCCAGACAGGAGAACATTTGGATGGTGTGATTTTGTGGACTTTTGCTGCCAATGTTAATGTTTTGAATCCATGGATGGGCTTTAATTTTCTGGTTTAGTTGGTTTCTGGTTGATCTGAAGTCAAATCATTCTTTACAAACAGTTTATTCTTTGTGTTTTCTGAAGATACATTGATGTTGATTCACCAGAGAGTAATGAACATGTGGCGCTCACAGGTTCTCACACACTTCTTGTGTTTTTGTGTTTTGTAGAGTGGTCATTTGATTACTTCCTCAGGAGGACAGCAGAGATTCGCATGTATACTGTTCGATGATAAAGTTTGGCCCTGGTGGCCATGTGAGACTCTAATCGTCCTACTGTGCTACATGAAAAGATCTGTGAAAAAGGCACACTGTTAACGAAAGCTGGCTGTGCTGCTCAGTGACAGAAGTACTAAAGAAAACAAATGTTGAAGCAATACTGATACTGTATAATGGACTTCATATCAGTTTGGGACCCCTCTCCTCCAACCTGTCAACCAAAAATTTCAAAACATATGAGTTTCAAAACACATGGCGTTTCTCCAGGCTTCTGAGGCTCCACACCTGGCTGTCCATCGCTTGCCAGGAGCACTGGGGTCATCATACACCTGCTCACATGACTGACTGACCCCTCATGAACCAGGTACACTCTCCACTACTCTTCAACAGATGACTAGCTCCCTCTACAGGAACCCTCAGTATAGTGAAACATAGTGTAAGTTTTTACTCATCAATTCCGGTCATAATTACTGCCAGACATTAATGACCTTATTATAGATAATAATACTGATGCATGTTTTTAACTGAGACATGGTTCAGCACAGATGGACCAGCAACCCTTACTGAAGCCTCACCACCAAACTACCAGTTCTCATATTCATACAAGAGCAACAAAAAAGGTGGCAGTACAGCATCTATCCTCTCACAGTCATTGGCTCCTAAAGATATTACATTTGGTGAATACACATCTTTTGAATATCACTCTATCATTTTTAGCAGTCCTCCCATACTGTGTATGACAGTTTACAGGCCACCCAAACGTTGTTCTTTACTTACGACTTTAACCTACATGAGGACAATTAATCAGACTCCTTTCTTTTGGACTTTGCAAATGTGATAAACTGTATGCAAATGAGGCCACACTTTAGGCCTTGTTATAACATATGGCCTGCCTGCAAATATCACTTCATTTGTTGATGCAGGAATCTCTGATCATTTCTGTGTCTATTTTACTGTGTTTACTGATTTTATTAAGCAGGACTTTTCAGAACAAACTGTGAGGAAGCTCCATCTCAACACTGAAGTGGCTGCAAATTTTATTGATCTTTTAAGTGACACTACTGCAGAAATGTCATCCTTCTCTTGTGATTTTATTGAAGAAAGTTCTAACAGTAAACTAAGGGTAACAACTGACAAAGTGGCTCCTCTCCAAACCAATACCCCCATGGAAAAATGAAAGAAATTGGAGAAAGAACAAATTGATGGTGAACTATGAAATACTGTGTGAACAACTGACCATCTACAAGAAGGAAATTAAACAGACAAGACAAGCACACTTTTCAAAATTGATATCAGACAACCAGAATAACCCCCCCCCCCCCAAAAAAGAAAAAATCTATGTTTCTGTATGAAGCCAAGCACTTTGTCTATGGATATCAAATGTGAGGAATTTGCAGTCCACTTCAGTAATAAAACAGTAGATTGAATTTATGTGAATTTCAGCCTACGAATGAAAATACCCAAGAACCTTTGTTTTATGTTTTATGTGAGGAAACACTGGAGAAATTTGTCCTGGTTGATGCTGAAATGCTCAACTGTCCCAACTGAAACCTACAACATGTGTTTTACATCCAATTCCTTTTTTTAAAAAGCAGTTTATGGTGTTTTAGAGGAACAGTTGCTCACAACTGTGAATTATTCTCTTCAGTTGGGTACTTTTCCTACTAGCTTAAAGGCCGCCATGGTTAAACCTCTTCTGAAGAGAAACAATCTTGATTACTCAGTTATTAGTAACTACAGACCGGTATCAAACCAGCCATATTTAAGCAAAATTTTAGAGAAGCTTGTTTTAAGTTTGTGAATGATTTTATGAACTCTAACAGCATTTTTGAAAAGTTTCAGCTTTCAGGCCAATCACAGCACTGACACAGCACTAGTCAAAGTTGTAAATGATCTCAGATGCATTATGGACATGAAAAAAACCTTGTAACTTGGTGTTATTTGATTTAACTACAGCCTTTAATACAGTAGATCATTCAATTCTTTTAGGTAGACTTCACAGTTTGATTGGCATCTCTGGTACTGTTTTTAACTGGTTTAAATTGTATCTCAATGTCAGAGAATTTTTTGTAAGCATAGGTATCTGAATTGTGGTGTTCCCCAAGGCCCAATTTTAGGACCTACTCTTTTTAACCTTTACATGCTGCCACTTGGGGACGTCATCAGGAGACAAACAAAACCAAAGTTTTAATCATTGGTACTGAAGCACAGAGAGAGAAACTACATATGAAACTACAAGCACTGAATTTAAAATCCTTGTTAACAAGTTAAAAACCTTGGCGTTATCATTGATCGCGATCTTAGCTTTGAACCCCATAGAAAAAATATAACTAAAACTGCTTTTTACCATCTTGGGTTATTTTTATGTGAAGCACTTCATGTTACATGTTTTGTATGAAAAGTCTGATTGATTGATCGACTGATTGATTGATTGATATGTAACAGAAATTTTTATGGTAAATGGACTGTACTTACATATCTCCTTTCTAGTCTTCCGACCACTCAAAGCTCTTTTACACTACATATCTCATTCACCCATTCACACACATTCATACACTGATGGCATTGGCTGCCATGCAAGGTGCCAACAGCTCATCAGTTTGAGGAGCTAACCATTCATACGCATTCACACATTAATGGCGCAGCCTTCGGGAGCAATTTGGGGTTCAGTACAAATTGCTCCCGGACATGTCGACATGTGGAATGGAGGAGTGGATGACCCACTCTACCTCCTGAGCCACACCCTAAATTGTTATGTTGTAATGAAAAATGTAACTGCTGCCTGAATATGTTCAGAGACAACATTTGAGTGACTGCAGCGCTGCAGTGGCAGAGGGGTGGATAGACATTTGATAGAAGTTAAGGACTTTGACACCAGAGTCTGATCTGTGGTTAAGTTTAGGCAACCAAATTAAGCTGTTTGTTAAGATGGTGATAGTGATTTCTGTTAAATGCAATGTTTTGTGACTCGAGTCGCTGTGGCCTTTTAAACCAGATCATGACCTTTGTGCTGCTGGTGACTAAACATAACCATTAAAAGGTTTAACAGGTTCAACAGGCTGGTTTTCTCATCTACTGTACTTTGGTGGATTAAATATTTATTTTAACCAAACCAGAATTGTTGATTGTTGCAACAGGTTTTGTCAGTGGAGTCTGGGGGGCTGTCAGGCCCATTTGTTCTACTCTGAGATGCTGTGCTCTAGTCTGACATCTAGTGGCAGTGAATTGCATATAAAATAAAAATGAGTTCCATACGAGGATGAGCTCTAGAATTTTGCTGTCAGACCTAAAGCCAACTCAAATGTACTGTTTCTAACTAGAGTACATTAACAGGGTCACCTTTGAGACACTGTGTTCTATCAGTTGTGGCCAGGATCTGATGCTTTTCCTTGCTTTCACTCTAACACATGAGACTAAACTTAATGATGCCGTTGCAGTAATAATGCGATGGTGACAGATGAGCTGCCTTGTGAGTCCTGACTACTCAGTGTCCTCTGTACAGCTCTAAACAGCTGCTCTGGATGGCTGAGTGGCTGCACCACAGATAGAGAATGACAAGCATGTGTCTGTAGTGTTCCTCCCCTTTTGTGAAAAGCACTGCCACAAGTAATAGAGAAAAGGAAAATAAATTCCTCTTACAGGCACTTCATATGGTCGCCCATCTTGTCAGTTAAATCCAAATTCTTCCACTTCTGTTTCACAGATGTTTATTTCAAACTGTCAGTGTTTCCTGATTTCTTCTCTGTTTTCTTTACATGTTGGTTTGCTAAATGTGATACTGCTTGCACCATCCATACGAACATGAAAGAAACACACATGACAAAGACACTAAGTGTGTCGACAACTTTGCTAACAGCCAAACATCAACAAGGTCACCAACAGCAGACACAGCAGCCAGCTAATATTACTGACTAGTCCAACAGCAGTCAGCCCAGCTCGTCTGTCTTTCAGCCTTTTATTTCACCAAGCTCTCACCAACCACTAAAAGTCAGTCCCACATTTACTCTTGTCTGGCAGCTTCCTGTTTACACCCCTTTTCTCTTCTTATCTTAGCTAATTAGTGTCCTCTTCATTTTCTTCACTCAGCCACGATTCTGGCACATTACTGGCACTGTTTCCTGTTAGCATTTTCCCCAGGCATGAACATCTTCTTGGTGGTCCTAATTGGTAGAAAGACTAACACTCCCTCCGGTGCTCTGAGCTCACAGTCTGGGCAGCCCGGCTAACAAACTGTGCACGCATTAGCTAACAGCAGCTACAGTTAGCAGCAGTTTACTTCACTGTCCACCAGGAAACTCTGTAAATCACAGAGAGTTGAGACGGAGCAGCCGGAGGACATCAGAATGATCCATGGTGATCCATTTTCACCAAAATCAGTCAAATAGTTGGTGGTGTGTGACTTAGTGCTGTAAAGTGTTACGTACTTCTCCTGACCCAGAGCCCAAAGTTACATAGTGTGAGAACAGACGTACAAATGACAGAGACACCATTCACCTGATCACAGGTCAGTGTAGATCAACAGTAGTTAACAGACGTTAGTTTATAAGAGAAAAGTTAGACAATGTTACTTTAAGTTTACCCCAGAAAATTAAGTAAATATAAAGCAGCTTATATATAAAACAAATATAATATGGCACTACTTTGATCATACTTGATATATACAGCAGAAGGTTTGCTTTAAAGCAATAATTTATGTTGATATTATGAAGACTAAGAACCACTAAACACCCCAGAGTGAACAGTGGGATTCAGTGGCTCTTTAAATCTCCTGCATATGTCTGTTTTTTCTGTAGTTGATTAAGTGCAATACGAGAACACAGGAGATGCCCACAAGACCATACTGTACATACGCAGGCCTAATCAACACCCCCTTACACACACGCGCACACAGACACACACAGAGACACACACGGAGACACACACACACACACATACTGACTGTATAGCTCCCTGCCCTCTGTAAATCCCAGGATGCTCTGACAGGCCACATTAAGAAGAGCCTGCTCAGCATGAACACATCATAAAAGTGGACATGCAATTTCTGTTTTCACCAAATAGCCAGCCGAGCTCGTTCTGCATCTCTGCTTTTAATACACTCGACAAGCAGCTTAGCAGCCAGGGAGAGAGAGAGAGCTCAGGCCTCAGGGAAGGGAGAAGGGGGAAGGCAGGGGTGAGAGACTGTATGTATGTCAGAAAAGAGGGAGAGAGAGAGAGAGTCATGCCTTCCAGCACTGCTAAATCCATTTCTCCATCTGAATTATCAACTAGAATTTGATTAATATGCAAATTCAGAGGGAGGGAGGGAGGGAGGGAGGGAGAAAGTCTGGCATAATTCTCTTTGTGGATAGTAATTAATCACCGGTTAAAGTAAATTAATACATATATCAATTTTGTCAGGGACACGCTTAGTTCAATAGCCCGTAAAATTGAAGTTTGAAGTGTTAAGGGGCTCTACAGGAACGTTATAACTAAAACTTTCAAATCCACCCTATTTAGTGATCAATCAAGCTGTGCCCTGCGGCAGAGGCAGCTCATTTCTTCAGCTCCGTCCTGACACACAAACACAGAGTGCAGACGCCTGCTTAACACACACACACTGTGCTTCACACAGTAAGAGCTGTAGTAGACACACACACACACACACACACACACACACACACACACTCAGCACTGTGGTAATAGCACAGGACAGTACAGTACAAGACAGTACAGTAGAGTTAAGTACTGTACTGTACAACACAGCACAGTATAACACAGTACTGCACAGTACAGAGGTTTGTTCTGAATGAAGAAGGCTGTGAGGACGATGATGATGATGATGGTTATTATTATTATACATTGTTGTTGTAGTAGAATAATCTTTTCCATACCACTGCTATTATTAAGATATGAGCTGTAGTTATGCTGTTTACAGTCTAAACCTATATAACAACAAAGCTAATAATATATGATAATAATGATAATATAACAGTAATGATGTCCATGGAAAATTACATAATTTATATAAAGTAAAGACAAAAAATTCAATTCAATCAATTCAATTGATTCAATCAAATCAAAATCAATCAAATCAAACTCGTTATAATAATAATAATAATAATAATAATAATAATAATAATAATAATAATAATAATAATAATTAAGAATCTGTATAAATCTATTTTGTAGTTGTGTTGGCAGCTGCAGATGGTCGTAGCCAGTTGTTTTAGAGGTCCACCAGGAGGGTGGGGGAGTGGGGTCAGTTGTTTTAAGCAGGGGCCATGCATCAAACTTCAATTTTCCACACGATTGAATAAATGATTCTCTCTCTCTCTCTCTCTCTCTCTCTCTCTCTCTCTCTCTCTCTCTCTCTCTGTGTGTGTGTGTGTGTTTGGCCCAGATCTCTCCCCTTAAAGAAACCCAGGTTTTCCAGCTGTGTTTACTAATGAAAACACAAGTAGAACGTCCGTGTTCATCTGACCATGAGCATATATATATATATATATATTTATATATATATATATATATATATATATATATATATATATATATATACACACGTTTCATTTCAGCTGAGAGTGAAGCATAATAATCCTGACCACTTCTAATGTTATTATCTCATTATTTATCATTTATAGTATTAAATTATTTTATAGAAATATTAAAAACAGAAAGGAACATCATCAAAAATGTCATAATTGTTGGTTTACATTGTACATGAAATTCTCACATCTGACTGAGCTGTGAGATGCAGTTTAAACCGTTTTTAAGATTTTTAATAAGTAGATATTAATGTCAATCCTGTGAGAAATGAACAGGAACATTGTGGATTTTTGTTTGATTCTCCTGTAGCGACATAACAACATGAAGTCACAGATCAAAATATTTGTGTGTTTAGGTTTGATAGAAAAGACTTATTGTGTTATTTATATTTGTACAAGCCTACACTCTGACCTACAGCTGTATGAATTATTATATTTTGTATTTGTGCTAACTAACAAAAAAAAAAAAAACCTGCGCACTTCATGAACAGATGATGATGAATAAGCTGATGAAGTGCTAGTCAAGTTAGTCTTTCAGCGCTCAGCACCATTTCAGCTTCTCCGTCCAGCCCCACTGGGCCACATAAACATTCATGGCCGTGTTTTTGCAGCGGGCGGTCTGTGAGTGTGTCTGCACATTATGGCGAGACAAAAAAAGGAGGGCTGCATTGTTGAAAGGACGGGTTAAGTCAATCCATCAAAGTGACTCGTAAATCAGGAGAATCCTGAAACCATATGGCCGCTCAAACACTCTCCTCAGGCCGCCTTTTGTGCGCTCACACCCGCCGGACAGTGCGGCGGGAGGGCGCTTGTCTCCGTATTGCGCGCTGCTGGAGAGCGAATTTAGGAAACACACGCATTAGCACATAAACGCACGCACTTCAGACCCTCTTCTTCGCTCCAGATTGTGTTTCTCACAGAAAAAAATGAAAATACGCAGGAGGTCAGAAGGCAAGTTGTTGTTGTAAATGGATTTTTAAAACGACGCACACACTCCTCTCAACACAAAAATCCACGCCTGATCCACCGTTTCTTTCAGAAGATGAATTTAGAAACACGCGCCAAAAGGCTGGAAATTTGAAAATGTTTTGTTTTTGTTGACATTGTAGATATTTCAATGTGTAATGTAACAATATGTTCAATTACAGTTTGTACGGTTATACGATCTATATGTTCCAAAAGGCACTTAAAGGGTACAATGAATTATAAATATATTAAATTGTTGTTATGACACGCTTTTCCATTGTCTGTGTTTGATTATCATTTCATAAAAGCTGAAAACTGTCGCCGAGTTTATAAAAAATCATCTGAAAGCCTCGACCATTTCAAAATAAAAAGCAAATAAACATGCGGTGAGATATTTGCGTGATTGTAACCAGAATCTGGTGTGCACCTGCGTGTTCAGTGTCTTTCTGTCACTTGTCGTCTACAGACGGCGTTGGGCCCTGGCAACTCACATCATCTCACTGTTTGCGGATAGTTTGGCCCATCGCTGCTTGTCCGCGCGTAAAGATGAATCCTTCGCAAAGCCAAGTTTCTGCCGCAAGCATCGCTTTGTTGGCACCTCAGGCGTCTGTGTCGGTGACCGTTAACTCACCGGTATTTTAATCATCCACGTCAATCTCCTCATCTTCGTCCTCCGAGCAGCTCTTAATGCTCAGCCGGTCCGTGTACCACGACGATTCGGGTGAAGAGGGTGACGTGCGCGGCCTGCTGGAGTCGAGGTTTTCGCTGGGGCCGTGGTGGGACCTGGAGGAGACCGGGTCAGGCTCGTTGAGGCCGAACGCTGAACCCGTACCTCCGCCCATTCCTCTGTACACATTTCTCCAGCTCGGCCAGTTTGGAGAGCTTCTCAAAGGCTACATTACCCGCAGCCTTGGCCAGACTCCACGTCGGCTTTCATCTCCTCCCAGGTCGCTTGAGCTTGGCCCTCTGTTTTGAAACCAGGTGATGACCTGTGCATTGGTCAGACCGAGCTGCTGGGCTATCTGGTCCCGGTGTGGGCTCCAGGTATAGTACAGGCGCTTCTCATTCATTAGATCTGGTGGTTGGTGGTGCATGTCACGGGACTTTCGTCCTTCTTGGGGTGTTCCTCTGACCAAGGGTCAGACCATCACGGCCTAAAAAGAGAGAGAAGCATTAAGATTAAATGAAGTGTAAAATATCACAGATGCTGAATTGAACAAACATCTAAGGTTCAAAAATCAATTATGAGCTACAAAAAACTGAGCCTCTCAGTAAAATTCTGCCTCTGCAGAATAACTGATGTTTGTTATTGTGATGAAATATCACATGGAGCTCATCAACTGACCACATTTTCTTGAATATTCTGAACAGATTTGTTATTCTTCTAAACATTTTCCTGCATAATTGTTATTTATAAAAATAAATAAAACGCAATTTGAAATGTCAAGTTGTTCATGTTATTAAATACTGCTGTACCAGATGAGGTCTGAAAAAACCCTCTGCTGCTCTCTGTGAGCATAAAATGAAGTTGAAAAACATATTTAAATTTTTAGATTCTGAAAGTAGCGTGTTTTTATTTATATGGAAAATATGTGTATTCATTTTATGCAGTATAATACAATGTTACCTGTGTTCACATAATTCATATTAAAACTAATGTATAAAATGTATAATGTTACTGCTGTAATTTTACACAAACAATGAGTAGAATTGTTATTATAATAATAATAATAATAATAATAATAATAATAATAATAATAATAATAATAATAAGATGAAGAAGAAGAAGAAGAAGAAGAAGAAGGAGGAGGAGGAGGAGGAGAATGACAGTTCACGTACACGTGTTTCACTAAATTAATACTAAATCTAGTGTAAACTTAGGCCACTAACACTGCTGTATATTTTTACACAAACAGACTGTAATAATAATAATTAATAGGTATTTCACGTATGCACGTGTTTCTCTGCAGCACGCGCTCTCCAACTTTAATAAAAAAAAAAAAAAAAATCAAAAAAACATTTCAGAACAGAAAATACTCACATGTATAAAAAATACAACACAAGCATAAACTGTGAGCGTTCTTATAATTCCCATAAAAACAAGAGAACGTGAAGGGACCGTCCTTTACCCTCGGCTGCCTGCAGGACGCTGACCTCCAGGCCCTTGAACGTTTTGCTGGCCAATTCCTCGAGCGCGCAGAGCGGGGACGTTTGACTGAGCAGCGCGCGGCCGGACAGGCTGTGACCCGCCGAGGGCAGCTTCTCTCCGGGAGAGACGTGGTGCGCCGCCCCGCTCAGGGAGTAGCTCCTTCTCACAGACGGCTTGTTGAGGATGTCCTCGATGCTGAAAGGCGTCAGCGGTTTGTTGGAGTTGGCCGGCGGCGGGAGCTGATCCAGAGGACTGCGCCTCCGCTCGTCCAGCACCGCTGGGCATTTCGAGTCCTCCTTTGAGGTCATGGCGGCGCGAGCGGGTCAAACTTGACTGTCGGAATTGAAACAAGGGCGATTCAAAGCGGGGACGAGCTGACAGACTGCGGGAAAAGTTGAGCACAGAGAGATATCAGGGGCAGTAAAGATCACCCACAGCTCGGATCACAGGTGTCTCTCCAGCCGCATGTTGGCCACTGAGCTGCAGGCTGCGGGGACACTCGCGTGTTCAAGTCCCACCACGTCTCCGAGCCACTTTTCCAGGGTGACGCACAACGAGGCACGAGACGAACCCATCCGGTGGACGGTGATGCAACAAAAGCAGCAACGATTGACCACCAGTAACAAGTTATTGCTGACTGGAAGGCAATCAATTGCTCTCTCTCTCTCTCTCTCTCTCTCTCTCTCTCTCTCTCTCTCTCTCTCTGAGTGTGTGATGCAGTCAGATACCGGGGAGCGGTAATTAGAGGGCACGGCAGAGAGAGGAGGAGTCCAATTAGAAAGAGCAGGCCCACTTAACACTTTCTCTCTAAAATTAGACAATTTGTCACTAAAAAAACAAGCAAATGTTTCTCTCAGCGTGGTATTAAAGCTCATTTGCATACACGGTGTAATTTACACCACGCGTTTGATCACCGGGCGAGCTCTTGCCAATTTGAAGAGACCCGCTCCGCGTCAATCTTCTGGCCAATTATGCACAGAAACACCAACTCCCATCAATCCACTCGTCGGAGAGAGAGAGAGAGAGAGAGAGACATATATCAGCTTGATAACACTTGAGAGAGACAGGCAGAGTGACAGAGGAGGGCATCACCCTGGCCTGAGCGCACTCCCTCCCTCACTCTCTCCTAAACAGCACCGTGTTATAACTCAGCAGCAAAGAGCCGGGCTCCCTGGAGCGCAGCTCCCCGCAGACAGAGCGCAGAGGGCCGGACAGACTTCCAGCTGCTGATCATCAGCGCGCATTTTTATTCGAGCTTTCTCCAGAAACACCTGCAACGTGTTTAATGCTTTCCTATTCTGCCTTTATGAGTCCAAGCCTTAAAAACAAACTAATGCAAACATGAGCTCTGAAAGTCTGTTCTCCTTCAGCCTTCTCTCCTCATGGAGCAAACGGAAAACAAAGAGTTTCTGATGCTTTTTAGAACGTTTTTAAAATCCCATGTTCTTTATGATTACAAAATTATCGAATTCATAATTTTATAATAATAAAATCTGGTTTCAGACCTGACTCCTATCGAAACGTGTATTTAAAAAAAGACTTCAGGTGAATGTTAATCATTTGAGACATTTGAACTCTTTCTCTTAAGTTCTGAGTTTGTGGTTTTTTTTTGTTGTTTTTTGTTTTTGCACTGCTGGAGTAACAGAATTTGGCATTACCTGGTGTCAGGTTGACATGCTTTTCCTGATCAAAATACATCTCACTGCTTGGTTTGTTATTGAAATCAGGGAATGTGTGATCAAAACAGACCACAGAATCTGGAGCAGCTTTTGATATCTACAGTTTTTAAATCCTTCTGGTCCTTCTATAGGACCAATTTCAGTTTTTATCCAGATGTGATGCACAGCCCTCAGACCTCCTGGTCATGTGGAGTGTCCAGTCCTTCATTTCATGAAATAAAACCAAATAACTGGCGGTAGGGCTAGAGGTAGGAAGGTGGGGGAGGTCTTGGGGCAACATGGACTGTCAGCATGAAAACAGATGCAGGCCTTTACTTTTTGAATTTACAGCAGTAGTACTAGTACTACCACCACTGGTACATTATGACTATTATTAATACTAATAATGAGAATACTACATGGCAAAAAACAAAACAAAACAGCAGCAGCTGTTGGTTTTCAGCAGCAGATGACGTTTACAGCTTAATATTTCACGTCCAAGGTCAACCATGAACTTTCATACTTAAACATACAGTTAGAGCTCCGTTCACCCAAGTCATTAAAACATATAAACATATAGGTT
The DNA here is from genome assembly GCA_028641955.1 of Protonibea diacanthus. Classification (NCBI taxonomy): domain Eukaryota; kingdom Metazoa; phylum Chordata; class Actinopteri; family Sciaenidae; genus Protonibea; species Protonibea diacanthus. The sequence continues at coordinate 23,011,655 of CM053989.1, forward strand.
TTGATAAAACACTGGAATCTTTACAGTGGATCTGAATAGATGGCAGATTAGATGTTGAATTAATATTCAATTCTTAAATGAAAATATACTTAATTTAATAGAATCCTATATATGCCTATACAATCTGATGTTATTATATTAAACCATTTTTAAACTGTTTTCAGCTCTCTGCAGCATGCCAGTGTGTTTGTGTGTGTGAAAAAAATCATCACTAACAGAAACATGCCGGGCTGTGGTCAAAGAGCATATTACCTGGTCATTATTATTATTATTTTATCTGTGCTGGACTTTTTAGAAAAAAAATATTAGCAAAGTAATAATCCCAAACTAAGTTTTCTGAATTATTTTCATAAAATAACTTAATCATTTAAGTAATTTTAAAAAGAGTAAAATATATAATATAAAATTATTTGAAAATTTGCTGCATTTCTGACTCTTCCATCATAAAACATCTAATATTCTGGGTTCTGGACTTCTTTTCAGACAGAAAAACATATTTCAACTTGGGATTTGGGGAAACTGTGATAGGAAAATAATCGTTAGTTGCAACCTTAATTTCATGCTATCTCCTTTTGAGAGTCTTTTGAAGAATCACTATTAGTTTTTGTCAGACAGACAGACAGACAGACAGACAGACAGACAGATAGATAGATAGATAGATAGATAGATAGATAGATAGATAGATAGATAGATAGATAGATAGATAGACTGTCCAGTACTCACCCACAGCTAAACATTTAGTAGCGGGCCATAAAAAAGATGTATGAGTGATTAGGGGAGTTTAGGGAGGCCATCTGCAGTCACAGCCTTTTGGAGCTCTGACAAAGTCCTCGGACAGTTTTATTTCGTAATTTACTCCTGCTTTGGTCATGCTGTGACATTTGATTATACGCCTTGTCTTGGATCTTTTCGAAGAGGGCCTCCCGCCTGCACCCTCACTCGGTTCATTCTCCATCAGTGAGCTCAACATCGGCGCTGATGGATGTGATGTCTTCATCTGATACCCGCTCCCAAATGGAGAAACATTCTCTTTTCCACGAAGGTTTTTAATTTCATCTTTGGGAAGTGAGCTCTGTAAAGTGCCGACCCGGGGCCCCTAGCTGCTCTGTTGTAAATATGGACCCCTGTGGCTGTACAGGCCCCCACTGACACAGCCAACATTAAAGAGCTGCACAAATCTATAAAAAGAGATGGGCTTAGTTTTCCCATGTTTGTGACGGTCTCCCTTTAGCTGTTAGCTTCAATAATCAGAAGTGCTGGAAAAACAACTTTATTCACATCTCCATACTCTCCATCACTGAGAAACTGTTTGACAAAAATCTAATTCTGTTAAATACAATACCTGCTGTATGTACAGGTATTATTGCAAGAAAGAAACACATAACTGAAACATCGTTTAATTTAAATATAATATATATATATATTTCATTTTCTTCTGACATCTTAAAAGACAATATGCAGCTGTAGCACTGAAGTGGTAACCCTTCCCTTTGACACAAAGTGGACTTAATACTGAAACAAAATACTGAAATGACCACAGAGCATTTTATTACACCAAACAAAGAAATATGTGATGTTGTCAGATTATGCATAAACAAATATATGAATGTATGTAATGTTCATTGGTGAGTACTTTGCTGTCAGCACCAATCTCAGATACAGAGCAGACGGAACTCCTCTTTATTGAACATGTTTTCACAGCTTGAGTCTCTGACACCCCAAACAGAAGTAATGAATGGTTTTCTGTAGTAAAAGTCTGAAACACAACTAGATCAAAATCTAAACAGCCCTGGAAGAAGAACAGATGGTGTTTATTCACATCTTAACCTTACAATTATCTTTGGGGTCAATTTGACCTCATTCAGTGTTTAATGTCTCAGTAAATGATTGACGTCTTTTTCTCCCTCTCTTTTTTTGCCTTATATGTAATGACTTAAAACTAACATGATGATATGTTTTCAATGTACACATAATATGGACCAGTGTTATAATCCTTAAATAATCCAATCCTGTTATATCATCATAAAGTTACAAATATTAATAAATGTTATTCCTCTTTTGAAAACAACTAAATAAAATACAGACAAACTGATATGTCATTCTTCTCTGTTGTTAGTCTCTGTATTGGAGAATGACAGCTTTGGTTTGATTTGGAGTGCTGTGCCTGTCTCTCTGTTTACTTCTGGAAAACATACTGCACCTTTTAACCCCAGAAATGAACTTTATTTCTGTGAATCTAGACTTTAAAATTATTCTGACTGATATGACACAAAATTTTGGAAACCCTCCTGAAACAGAGCATTTCCAAAACAGTAAACAACATTGCTTAGTGAGCTTTGGGGACTGTGTCTCAGTAAAGTTAGAAGAGGTTTAGTCACCTCTAACATTCTCTGTAATCATTTATTTTAAATGTTAGAATAGCTGAACACACAACAGAGCTGTTGTTGTTAACCTAGTTTCATGATTTATGTTCATCAGACAACATAATGATTTTATCACTGCAGTGCAGCACTGACAGCTGGTTATGCAATGAGCCGCTTGTCCAGTTCTCAGTTGTCTGACAGCAAAAACAGAAACGTACATAATTGAAAATAAGTATGTGATGAACTGTGCTACATTAAAACACAGAGAGCACGCTGAGACTGAGCAGAGGTGTGTTATTGGGTTCACACTCGGCAGAGAGGCTGGAACAGTTGTGTGTGTAATCACAGGCGATGTCTGTTAACTTGCTGATGTGTGATCACACATTTTAGACACTGGCTTCACCCACGCTTTAACCCTTTAAATGTGTGTGGAAACACACACATCCCTTCAAACAGATTACTTCTACTGCTGAAAACACTTTCCAGTGATACCAGTATATCTACAAGAAAAAAAATGAATCCCAAATAGAAGGTGAAATAAAAAATAGAAGAAATAATAAAGGAAAACCATTGAATACTATTGAGGATTGTCACTTTTTATTTCTATTTCATACTTTTACTTGAACACTGGTAAAAAAAATGTAATATAAAAAATGGCAAAAAATGGCATTGGGCTCTAGTTACCACCAGTTAATGTCCAGCCAAGCCAGTGTGTTGTTAGGTTAACTGCAAGTGTTACTATCTTGGTCAGATGAATAGGCGGCTTCTGTTTTTCAGTGACCAGCACCAACACATCATTGCCAGAGCACCACAGATGGTGTGTTTATGGTAAAGTGTAAAACTACTGTTTCACACAATGAATGGCAATAATACTGCGCATATACAAGAAATACATACACAGGGGAGAGAGGCCACATGTCACCACTGAGCAACTCTGCAACTGTATTTAAAAGTAAATAAAAGTTAATCACTGCTCTGTGAGGAAAGCAACATTGTTGTTGACTGGCAGAACTCTTTGCTGCTCATGGTCTCTGAGTGTTGGAGCCAGTGGGGGATTCAACAAGCTCTGGGCGACTGACTTGGTGACTCGAGTGACTTGAAAACCTGACTTCAGTAAGTGACTTATACAAACTCGAGCCAGGAAACAAAGTTGAACCTCCTTTCTCTCTACTGCAGATTGTAGGCTGGCAGGTGACACTGGTACAAATGGATTGTGGGAGTGAAAGAAGGCTCAGAGTATGACTGAGTAATGTGGTATGACTTAGGCATAGGGAGAGATATGACTTGAAGTTGTTGTTAGTAGAAGCTGAAAGTATCTTTCTAACAAGCTGCTGTCTGTTTCCGTCCTGAAGCCAACTACCCAGATGTAGACAACAAATCACCCTGAGTGCCATCATGGCAGGAGAGGACGAGAGACATGAAGAGACAGAGTGAAAGAGAAAGAGAGAGAGGAGCAGACAGCTCCCTGATAAGACAGTGTTTAACCAAAGAGACAGACACGCACATACTGACCACTGTGACTGAATCTCAATCTGACTTCTAGCAACGAAGCGTTTTTGTCAGGCTGGATTATGTGCACATTGTATACCCACATCCACACAACGGAAGTGTGGGCGTGTGTCGTGAGGAAGGATTTGACCTGTGATGAATGACTTATTGTGCAGAGGCTGCTGCTTGGAGCAGAGAACAGGACAGCTCCACCTCAGAGGACTCAGAGCGAGGAGCTTCGTGTGATCGATGGTGTTACTTTCACCAGACAGAGCACAGGAAATCCAGACAGAAAGGCAGAGGCACAGAGTGTGTACACAGAAGCCATGGTGTTTTGGATGCAGGATCGTATAATAATTCAGAAAGCGAAGCTTGAGAGACATTAAAATTATGATGCAGCAGCTTCTTGAAATTCAGCTGTTCAAAAACTCAAATTATTCTGAGCATTGGCACTACCTCAAGGCAGGCAACCCGAATCTCACTACTGACAATACTCCAACACCTCCGTCCTCTCCTGTCCCAAACCTTGGTGTCATGTTTGTCACTATACATGCCTTCATTTCCTCTAGATTGGACTGTTTTATGGTATCCTGTTACTGCTCACTAGTAGACTTGAAAGACCTAGACTGTGCAGACATAGGTAACTTAATAAAACTATACAGATAGAGAAATGTGCCAGAAAAAAAGGTTTGAACGCAGTAAGAAAAAGCACTAAACCAGCTGGTTCCAGATTCATTAGTTCTCCTAAGTCGTCGCAAAGAGAATCACTGCGGAAGACTCCATTACTGAAGAAAAGGCATGTTAATGCACTTTTGAAGTTTGCTACACAACATCTGGAGATCCCTGTAGATTACTGGGAGAATGTGGTGAGATCAGACGAGATAAAAAAAAAAATGAAATGAAATATGACCTAAAATATACCATATCTACAGAGACGTTCAGAGGTGGAAGCATCATGATATGAGGCTGTTTCTCTTATCATGGTGGAGTTGAAGTTCAAAGTATTGAAGGGAGAAGAATCTGTTACTAACTTTAAACAGATTATTAGTTAAAATTAGGCACAAAAAAATCATAAAATGGTCATATAGAGATAATCTACAGACAAAGCAAAAGCTGAAATTTAGAAAGTAGAATAAATAGCTCATAAATAACACACAGATCACACCAACTTTTATCATGACAGTTCTGTTTTTGTTTTCCTTCGTTGTCTTTTTAACCCACCAGAATAAGATGCTTTAATCACAAAAACACTTTAAACTTTAAGATGTTTGAAGTCACGCTGTTCAAAAATCTTGCTCCAGTTTTTGCTCTAGTTTTGAATCCCTCTCTGGGCTCAGAGGGTGAAGTCATGTGTAGAGCCTCGCTCTACCAGACTGCTTGTCTTCACTGACTGTGGACCGTGACTAAAATGATTTATTCATTACTGATGACTGATGACAATGGTCTGATGTGTTCATTAATAGTGAGCGGCGCCGCCCAGCCCTGCCTTTTCTCCCTCCCACCCAGCTGCAGAGCAGAGTGTAACAAATCACCACGTGGATGAGAAAAACTTGCTACTCCAATTTCAATGTCCTTTTTTTTGACTAATATGGCCAGAAGACAAGACGGTTGTGTTCTGGCCATATTATAAAACCTCTGTAGAGAGATCTTTAGGAATTGAAAATCAATCAGTTCTCTCTTTTGTTCTTCAAATGAAATTAAAACAAGTCGTTTTGAAATCCTCCACTGACTGTTTAAAGATGTCTATGTGGATGTATCACAAAAATATTTTTATAGTTATTAGCCATATGAAAAACATTCTGCATGTTTGCTGCATTCTGCAACAGTTTACATGCCACTGAAACCTTTCAGTCCAAATCATCCCTCTTTAAGGCTGGATTACAGGATTTCTACTGAGTATCCAAACATTTTTTTAAAACTCTGAATTTGGCTAGACTATCTTTATTTTGGTTATTTATTTATTTGTCTGACCAAAGTTGATATAAACAGTTACCACAGACAAAATGACCAACATGTAAAGTAGACTGTGTATATTTGTATAAATGTTTATGCATGTGTGCAGTGTATTGTACAATGACATATGTGAGTGTTTGCAGCTTACCCCGACATATGTTGTTTTGCACGTGTCCCAGAATCTCCACAACAGAGCTGGTGAGTGCAAAGAGCCACACTGGCCACATTTATGGAAATACAGCAGGTTGGAATAAAGCAGAATCACCCTTTAATGACATTCAAGAGATGATCTCAAAAGGATGCTGTTTTTTTTTCTGCAAAGCATTTTCTGGTCATTAATATCAACAAATATTGTTATTGCTTGAGCAGCGTGCCATTTGTCAGCGAGAAGTGTGCTAAAGGAAAATCAATGTTTAATTAAAGGCAAGGTGTTTAGCAGCATCAGACAAAAACACAGTCCTTCATGCAGACAGTCTCAGCTGGTCGCTGCTGTTTGACAGGAAGCTCAGAGCACTGATTAGCTGCTCCTATCACCTCTGGACTTATGGGATATGGAATACTACAATCAGGAGATTAAAGGTCCAATGCGTCAGATTTAGGTTCTATTTACAGAATATATTATTCATAATTCTTAGTATTATTATTCATATTCTGAATATGAGGATCATTTGTTTTTGTTACCTCAGAATAAACCTTTACAGACACGGCAGGTCCTCTTCTATGGAGTCCACCATGTTGAACAGCCATGTTTCTACAGCAGCCCAGAGCAGACAAACTAAACAGTGAGTCCACAGAGAGCCTGTCATGTTTTTTGTGCATGTCTTAGTTTCTCCTCAGCCACACTGGACTGAGACTGCAGTCAGCTCCAGTCTGGAGGATCTCACTTAAGTGAATGATGTACATTAGTGAGTGGGCGTTTCTTTGCTTGAGTTCTCTATGAGTGCGTTAGTGCCAGCTGACTGACAGTCAATGAACAGCTGGGAGGAGACGCAGTCTGCCACTCAATTATGACATCATTAAAATGAGCCCATGAATAAATGAGTAGATTAGTGGGTTTGTTTGCTCTTCACCTGTTTATTTTTCAGGACTTCATCATTTTTAATCATTACACTGATGTTCACACAGGATGAAGAATCAGAGGAGAAACCTACATAAAGTGTAATCATTTATTCAGGTCGTTTCTGCTATTTGTCTACACATAGAAGAGTGGACAAAACACGAAAACATCACACAAATATATATCAAATATATTGTAAGGATTTATTTTCATTTTTTTACTGCAAGAACAGCATTTACCCATTCATATTCCAATTCATTGTTATAGGGTAAAAAATAATATTAAAATGTTCTAATGTAATGTTCTAATGTTGGGGGAAAAAAGTATGTAGAAAACTTAATTACAGTAAGTGAAATGTAAAAGGTGACATGTGGAGTCAAACAGAAGGTTCTGTCTGTTTTCAGTCTGATCCCAAAGCATCAACAACTCACATTAGAAAAATACTTTACAGACAATGTGCTGGTTACTCTGATTTGAGTGATTTGCTACAAAAGAAATCATCCAATGAAAATCATCGTCTTCTCTAACTGTTTTATGGATAAATGAAACCAAACCTGAACCCACAGTTTATTTGGCTGCTATGTACAAATACAAAATATTACATATGACAAATATGAAGAACTTATAACTTATAACATGTGATTCTTGTTATAAATTAGAAATTATATACATATATAGACATAAAGTGATTAGTCAATGAATCATTTAGAGAATTAATTTGCACCTATTTTGATAACTATAGTTTAAATAGTTATTTATGTAGAAATCTTCCCAGATGCGAGGAGCTGCTGCTTTTCCTTGTCATGTTTATTTAGAAATGATTTATTTTGTTGTTTTATTTATTCTTTGTGATTTCATGTGAAGTGATGTGTTGTGATGTGCAAAACCACTTAATTCATCAATTAATATATAAAATCACCTCCAACAGTAAAATGATGCTTATGGGATGTATTTCATGATTATACCTACTGTATGTACTTTTACTCAAGTATCATTTTCAATGCAGGACTTGTACTTTTATATATATCAGTACTTTACTGGAGTAAAGGGTCAGAAACCAGTCCTGTCTTTATACCTCCATCCTGTACTGTAGTAAACCATCATCAGAGGTTTAAAATGTCACCTCGCTCCTGCATTGATCCAACACTGGCCCCTCCAGATCAATGGGAATTAAAGTATTCCTGAGGCTAGAGGAGAATCCAGGGGCCATGACCTCCTAGATTCACACTGATTGGATTAAAAGGTTGCAGCTCAGTCACACCATGATCCCACCATGTATACACACATACACACACACTGAAACACACACATATATACATTTTTAATCAAAAGCAAGGAAAGACAAAAACTCATAGATGGCAAATATGATTTTGATGTCAAAAGGTGCAGCAGCCTGCAAAAAACACAATCACAGTGTTGACTATCCGCATCAGATCCATTATTTAGAAATGCTAAATGGGAAATTCCACAGTTCAACATGGTTCTGCCTCATCAGTCTGTGATGATTATTGCATGCCAGAGGTCAAATCTATGAGGCGCTGTCATTTTTTATGTAGCCAGCACTCCAGTCTACTTTTACATCGTCAGTGATAACCTACATTTCCCAGAAGACCTTGAAAAACCTCAAAGAGCCCAAGCTTGCTGTAATCAGCTCTTTGTTATACATACAGATTCAGAGGTTTTTATGCTAATTCATAATATGATTAAACCATTACACCAGCAAGTGACGCTACACTGCAGATATTGTTCTTTAATGAGCACTAACCTTAGCTGTAATCACATACAGCCTCATTAACACTAAAGTCATCACATGACTACAAAGTCACAACTACAGTTTGTCCAGATTATCTTTATCATTTTTAGTCATTCTCTTATTCAAATATGTTTTATTAATCTGTTGGTTTGTTTCCAACCTGTCTGCTCATGTTTGTTGCGTTTCTTTTTAGTGATGTCATCTTGTTCCCAGATCTCAGTAATTAACCCGATCAATAGAAAGAGGAACTGATTTTACACCTCAAAGTGTGTTTACTGCATTTGTGAAAAAAGATGTAGAAAGCCACTTGTGGCTCTGTTTCTAACGATGGAGAACTCGTTTAACGTCTCAGTGAAACTAATACCTCTGGCTGGACTACAGTCTGCATGGAGTTTGGTTTCAAGCTGAACCTTAAAGTCATCGTGGACAGGAAGTCCTAGTTTTAACAACCACAGTTCCACAACAACCAAAACTCCATCTGTTGATGCAGACTGTGTGATATGGCAGAGAGCTTCAGAAGCTAGAAAGAGGACCTTGAGTTTAGATTGTTTTGTGCTTTGTGGTTGTGTCCTAACAGATATTGACTGTCAATATCAATATACAATACAATGTTATTGTTTACTAAGTAAAACTGTCAACAAAGTACCTGAGAACAATTACAGAATATATGAAGTGTTTCAAAACAGAATTCATTATATTATCACATACTTTAATTATATCATAACTTAAGTGGTTTCAATGGTTTACATTTCCATGGTATTAATTTAACAAAATGTGCTTTGAACTAAAGGTCTCTAAATGTGTGTGTGTGTGTGTGTGTGTGTGTGTGTGTGTGTGTGTGTGTGTGTGTGTGTGTGGTGGTAAATGTCCTTTTGCGGCTGACATTTTCCTTTAAATCAGCTGGCCTCCCAGGCTGCGCCACACTTGAACTCCTAGTAATGAATCACTTGGCTTGCACAATATCTACTCCTAAGGTGTGTGTGTGTGTGTATGTGTGTGTGTGTGCACGCATGAGTAAGTGAAAATGACTTTTTTGGCTTTCCGTACATAATACTCTTTCGATGAAAGACACTTGTCTCAGTTTTAAAGTAGACCACACACTGATCAACCTCGATAGGACTGCACAGAGACGCAGACAGACTTGTCCATGTGCCAAACAAAAAGACCAAGGCCACACAGCACATGTGTATGTGCACTGTGTTTTTTTTGCGTCCATGTATGCATGTGTAGGCTTATGTTGTATGTGGGAAAACACACACACACACACACAAACACAAATAAATATCTGTGGCCTCTCAGATTGCTCCAAGATTTATTCCCCTGCCAAGGCAGCAGAAAATTGACTTGTTTCATGGAGGCAGGCTATTGACACACTACTGAGTGAGAGAGAGAGAGAGAGAGAGAGAGAGAGAGAGAGAGAGAGAGAGAGAGTGTATAGGGCGCCCAAGACAGATCAAGACCAAGAGAGAGGGAGAGGGGGGAGGAGAGAGAGGAAACAAAGAAAAAACAAAAGGCATTGAGTCAGAGCAGAGACCGATTAATGGGGTGCAGGTAAAGAGAGAATGAAGGTAGGGTGAGAGAGGTAAGTGATGGACTGTGGGAGAGAGTGTGTGAGAGTAATGTAATCAGCAGTGTGGGAAATAGCTGTGAGTAAAATGGCCTGGCTGACATTTATATAAGAGGATATTGATGACATGAAGCCACCTCTCTGATAAAGCTGCTCATTTAACCAGTACATCATTCACAGCCTGCAGAGACACCACGCAGACGCTGGCCATGTGTGTGTGCGTGTGTGTGTATGTATCTGTACATCTGTACAACCTATTTGAATTTTAGTCCTTCGAAGTGAGGACATTTCTAGAAAGTGAAGACATTTTGTATGACAGAAGAAAAGTCAAAAATCTGTTTTGTGTCATCGTGATGAGAGCGTAAGTGAGCGTGTGTGAGAGAACCTGACTGTGTGTTGAATGAAATGCTTTAACACTCACTGAACATCTCGTCTCTGCTGACCTGCAGTGGCCACACCACAGCCAGCACAATGACCAGATGTGTGTATGTAAGTAATCAGTAGTCTGTTTGACTGATATGTGTTCATCAGAGTGACACTGCTGAGCCTTTTTGATGTGTCTATGTGGGATAACCACTTCAGGTCCTGTGAGGTTATGGATCCCAGAAACCTGAAGCGCTCCTCAGCAGACACAGTATTGTTGAGTTTGGTGGGCTCTGTTCTATTTTGTGGATTTATTTTTATTTATTTATTTATTTTTCTTTGTAAAGTGTAACTAACCTTCCTAAAGCTCCTTCTCTCCGTTCAGATTTTTAAAAAATGCAACGCAGTACAGTCAATATAAGGAGCCTGGCTACGTACTGTGTGATGCAAGAGGTAACACCGATCAGGGTAAGAGACTGACCACCGCTCAGTGTAGCAGTATGACCAGCAGGGTACAGCTGCTGGTATTCAGAGCTAACTGAGCTAACAGCCATGAGCAGCCGCTCCGTGTCCGTGCTGGACAGACAGAATCTGCTCAAGCTTTGACAGTCAATCAAAGGACGTTCACAGGTATTTGTAAAAGTTTCTGTGTGCAGAGTTGGTTGGAGTTGGAGTTGGTTTTATAGGAGGGGACACGGTCGTATATGTCACCTCCCTCAGATCAGTCAATAGTGAAATACAATTGTAATTTTTGTCTCAGGACATGGGGTTGCTATGCATATTTTTAACACAGCAACAGCACATTAAATACTCTATTGATATCAATCTATATTGGTTTTCAAAAAGTTTTTGGTGCACTTTAATTACTATTTTATATACTAACTATATATGCTTTAAATATACTCATCATATTTGATGTATGGATGCTGTTTAGCACACTGAATCGTCCTTGTGTGCAGTATATGAATAAACCTGATGCTTGCATTTCAGTAAGTCTGCACACTGCACACATACTGATAGTAATACATGATATTTGTACACAGGGCTGAGCTTTGCAACCTCGGGCATGTTTTTCGTGAACTGGCAAATCATCATAATTACCAGTCCCGGTCCTTACTACACCGTGTGCCAATAAATCTGCATGAAAATACGACTTTATGGAGTTATTGTAACAAGAATTACACACAACTCTGACTATATATATGTGTGTGTTTGTGCTAATCAGACCTTGAACGGAACTTAGATGAGAAGAAGTGCAACTAAAAATATAGTAAATGGTAAATGGACTGTACTTTTCTAGTCTTCCAACCACTCAAGGTGCTTTTACACTACATAATCACACCGATGGCGCAGCCTCCAGCAGTTATTTGGGGTTCAGGACATTTCGAGTTGCAGACTAGAGGAGCCGGAGATTGAACCACTGATCATCTGATTGGTGGACAACAGTGGCAATCAAATTAGTGCATTCAGGTAGATTTAATGTATTGCTCATTGCACACATGAAAACCAAAGCCAATGTAACTAATGTTTTTATTCAGTTTGTTTATGAATTATAATTTGGCAATTAAAAATGATTATTATAAAAGCATTATTTATGATATTTGTCTCATCTTTGTCCCTTTAAAAGTGATTCTATTTTGTCTAAATCTAACTACACCAAAAACAGCAGAAGGGAAAAATCAACGTTTCTATTCATCATAAATGAATAAATCAGATCAGAGTGTTTTTACACCTCACAACATGTTCAGCTTTCCAAGAACCATCACTATGGCAGGACGGTAAAATACAGTAGCCAGGCTGAGCCTCAGCTACAGACAGCAACAAGAAGATTAATTCTCAGTAAAAAAAATACTAAATTTTATTTAGATTTATTTTTTGATATTTAGGATATGCAATCAATACTCAAACAGCTTTACATAGACATGAATAAGAAGAATTCCAGAAATCCAGAACCTGGAAGCTGTTTTCGACAAGAAACGATGCTGATGTTGCAATCCATAAAACCAAAACAACGAGCTGAAAGGTGCTAAAATGCCCCATGAGGCGTTAATTAATCAACCTCTGACACATACAAGTAATCATTTCATACGTACATATAACAATGATTGAAACTGATAATAGCACCTTGATGATGAACACACACACACGGTTTCTGTGATGAGCAGAACCCCGGACTGGTATATTCAAACACACACACATACACACACCTGAGGGGGTCAGATCTGCATTACACAGAGGCCAATTCTGCTTTTATGGCTTTTCACTCGCTAAACTAGCCGAAACACTCACACACACACACACACACACACACACACACACACACACACATACTTGGGGAAGTAAAGCTGGTGGGCTGGGCAGTTTTTCTGCTGTTCTCAGCTCAGGGATTCCTAGCCTCATTTTTGCCCACACTCCTGGGTTCTATAGTGCAGAGCCCGGAGTGGCCATAGAGAGAACGTTTTACTACATCGTGTACTTAAAATGCTATTCCGTGTGCATAAGCAAACATTTTGTTCAAGTTTTCCTTCTTCACACAATGGCAGCACTCTATTACAGTGTGTCAAATGTGTCACTCTCCTCCTGTCTTCTCTGGTGTATTAGTTTGTTTCCATGTTTGAAATCTGGTAAATGGTGGTCTAAAAAGTGGTGTGCATGGTGGAAAAAAAAGACAAATTATTTTGAAACTTCCAAATCTTTCAAATTCTTTTTGATTAGATTTCAAACTTATAAACAGTTTGTTTTGTCTGTTTTTTTTTTCAGTTTACAGCAGGCAGGCATTACAAGCTTGTTTGGCTTGACGAAGAATACAGTATATTGATGTCCACTTAGAACTGATGATGATGTGATGATATATTACAGACATGCTCCTTGATTCTGTAATACAGCTCTCCAATCATCACCCCTCTGAGCTGATCTGTTTGTTGAAAGCTGTGATATAGTAAAAAAAAGGATAAATTTAACACCATGACCTCATAAACACACACACACACACACACACACACACACACACACACACAAACTGCCTCCTCGTTGCTGTCTGCCTAGTTTCCTGTGCACAGTCTACAGATCCACTGATAAACTAGCTCGTATGTAACTATAGTCTATAATTTAACAGTCAGCTCAGTGGCTCGTAATATGACCTCCACAGACTGTGGGAGACCTGTCCACTGTGTGTGTGTGTGTGTGTGTGTGTGTGTGTGTGTGTATGTGTGTGTGTGTGTGTGTGTATTTTGGATGAACTGGATGAATGAAGGCCAGATCAAGTGTTAAAGTTCAGGAAACTTGATCCAGTATCATACTTCTATCCAACTTTATATATGTAAACAGTTCCTCTACTGAAAAGAGCATCTGGAGTTACCAAACATGACTTACTGTCAGCTACAATGTGCTCTGACTCATGATGCTCCAAACAGACATCAGTCATCATTTTTATTCCCTTCTTGCTTATTCAAACTGAGGCCTATATTAGCCACAATGCAACTTGTCTTTCAAGTGTGTGATGTGGCAAAGAGGTGTAAGATGTTGGCATCTTGGCCATGCCAGACTATAAACAAGAGCGTGAAGCTGCTGGGTGATGATCTGCGAGTTGGGCTGAGCTAGGTGCTGTTCAAGCAGGAAAAAATAACCTAGCTAGTAATAAACATGCTCATATTACAGCTAAACAGTCACTAAAATATGTTCGTGAAAACATTTGAGGAGAGAATTAATCAATGCAGTAACAGAATATTGATTTGTATCAGCTCTGCGTAGTTTGACAGTTTGTTCTGCACTGGCTGCTCTGAGCTGGATGGACTCACTGAGTATGACTTGTGCAATTTTGTGCAGGAATGGCAGACTCTGCTAGCACCAATACTTATATTACATGTTATTATGTTAATAGGCAATTACACTTATAACATACAGACATATAATATAACCGTGAAGGTAGGTTGAGTCTGTCCTCACCCTAGTTGATGATGTGTTTGGGTGTTGGGTTTTCTATGTTTGCACTGTTCAGCTCCTAATCACCAACACTATCCTGTATACCAGGGGTCCCCATACTTTTTTCAGTGGGGGCCACATCAACTTTCCTTTCTGTGATGGGCGCTGGGGTCAGTCTATAACAGGAAATGATATGGACCAAAGTGACAACCTGTATTATTGTGGAGATTACAATGATCATTTGTTGCAGCTGCCCTTCGCTTGGCCGAGTTTCATAGTGTCGCCGAATGTTAAATTCTTTGAGCACTGCCACTGTATCTTTGCAGATTAGACAAAATGCCTTTTCCTTGCACTGTCTCTCTCTCTATTTCTTCTGTTACTGTAGCTTGCCTCACCTGCACACACTCAACGCTTGATCCTAAGCAAAGTCACGTCGGAATATACCATTGTGTGAGGAGGTGAAAACTAGCTACTACTGTAAATAGTTTGTAAATAAGGTACATTTTAATTAAAATGCCAACCTTAATCATTAAGTGCAGATATTTTATAATAGGAAATGCAATTTTAAAAAATAGGCCATGTTTAGAAGGATTGTTTGGGATCATTAAGTGGGCCACTCCAATTGTTTCGGCAGGCTGGATGTGGCCCGGGGGCCGTAGTTTGGGGACCCCTGTTGTAAACCATCATCATCATACAGCTGCTCAGGATGTTTTTCTACTCACACACCTCTCTCAAGCTCATCTCTTCATTTTTCACTTTGCCATTCATCATTCCTCTCTCTGTTCTCTTTTAAAGGTCAGTGCCAGATTACGGACATGTTTCTGTTTGTTGATATCAACAGCTGTTTCTGCATAGAAAGTGAAGCCTGAGGATGAAAATGAGACACCACATAGTCTGAAGTCTCACACACACACACACACACACACACGGCCATATCATAGGTCAGGTTACAGCAGATCAAACATACAGATGGATATCTGATCTGAACTCTGCAGCCAGACAGTTTTATACAGTGCACACACACACACACACAACCCCCATGTGACTTCTGAACTGACCTCTACATTAATCAGTGTTGCAGTCAAGACCGCCTGAACTGAGACCAAGTCATGACCAAGACCGGAGAGTATCGGGACCGAGACAAGACCAACACTTTGAGAGGTCAGGACTAAGGCAGGTGGAGACCAAGTGCAGATCAAGGCCAAACAATATATAGTTATAATCTCTCTGGACGCTGTTTTGCAAATGAACTTTGGATATAAAATTTGTTATCTGAGCCATTCAAGACTACATTACAGAGGATTTTGTTGACATCTCGCAGACTGTCACAGCTTCTTCTCAGTCTTTCACTGAGAGAGGGTGAAAGAGCCGTTAAGAGTAACAAAAATGTCAAATTAGCAAGAAGCCATGTCATTGGTTGCATTTGAAGAAGGAAGTTTTATGTAAAACTCAAAAAGTGGCCTTGAGACCGAGCTCAAGACCGAGACTGATCTTGGGTAACTAACACTGGTATCAACCTATGATTTAGTGATGGAAATTTTGTTTTTTTTTAGTGAGCCAGATCATTTGACTCAGCTTACCAAGAAGAGCCGACTCTTTCAACTCCCCAACGGCTCTTCATTTTACCACTTATACCTTTAATAATTCAGCCAAATTTAGCACTGCTGACTTATGATTTGTATGTGTACACATATATCACTGAAATTATTAAATACATCCTTAGGACTTAAGTGTTCAAAAGTAAAAAATTACATTTTCTAATATCAATAAAGTGCTGTAGACAATTGTTTTCATTTCATTAGAGCACTGAACGGCTTGCGGTCAGGAGCCGGTTCTCATAGTTTACTTAAAAGAGCCGGCTCTTTGAACCCATCGTTCATAATCGACACATCACTACTATGATTACCTCACAGCAACAGTGCAAACTCTGAACTGGATTGGCATGTTGATGTGGACAGATCTAAGGATTAAATGTACTTTTAATATTGAATTAAAAAAACATTCCTAATATTCCATTATTTTATAGAATAAACTGAAGCAGCAAAGAGGTTTTCATAGTTACAATTTAAAGCACTTTGCACATAAACTTTAGTGAATTTTTCTGTCACCATTATTTTGCCATTATTTTAGTGTGGACATGGCTATCTTAAAGGTCATGGGTCAGTAATTCCTAAATACCATCAAATACTGACTGTTAAAGTCAGTGTAAAGAAAATTCTGAGATTTCAAAATACATTAAATATGTTGTAAAATAGTTGCTGAAAAGACTTTGAATGATATTTTTCTGAAATGTGGAGTTAGTTGTTCAAACAAATTTTTCACCAGTTTTCAGTCCAGAAAATGTACTACAAAGTTACCTGAGCAGAGCTCTCTTCACAACACTTACGAGTCACAGCAGCAGCTCAGAGTGACACGATTAAAGAAACCAGCATTACTAAATACATTATCTGTTCACAGAAATAAATCATCTTTTTTACATGTCTCCAACTCTGACCTTTCATACTTCATCAAATCACTCATCTTTTTGTTGAACTGATGATGTCAGAGAATTTCACACATGTTTCCTCACATACAGTCTTCCTCTTTGGAGAGGAATATACACTCACAGTTCCACTGTTGTCTTCTCTTCAGCCAATATTTACAGCTCAGCAGCACAAAGCACTTTCATTTGTTTTCCATTCCCTCACACACGTGATACATGCTGAGCTTTATGCAGATCAGGTGAATTGCAGCTGGGTCTTAATAAATACCCTGCTAAATAACAAAATTGCAGTGATGCAAAATGTTGTGCCTCTGGCAGCAGTTTTGGACAGGCTTAGTCAATCTCCCCATCTTGTTTTACACCATCAGCAAAGTCTAAACAGTACATGGAGCCAGTCTTTGTAAAACTGACTTCTGTCCTCTATTCTTATATTTGTCTTCATCAGCCTCCTCTCAGAGTTTCTCTGTTTTCTTCATAAGCAATTGTGCATTTCAGAAGTTGACATTTGGACTTAAACATAATCTAACACCTGGCCCAGCGTTAACCCTTTGTATATACCACACAGATACTGTCACGTTACAATAGCTACAGTGATCCATGCCTCTGGTGAGCTCGAGCTGCTGCAAGCAGGGAAAGTTTATCCCATCTTGTGTCCCTGGAACAGGTGCAGGATTTTGGCATCGATGGTTCAGCTTAGTACTTAACAGCCAAGAGAGGTCGGAAAAAAACATTTTTACTGCACACGCAAGGAAAAGGTCTGAGAAAGTCAGACGAATGGAGAATGTATATTTTGTGTGGGTTTTAGCCAGCCCATGTTTGCTCAGTGTTCTCATTTTTGTAGGTTTACATGAATAAATAGTAAATGAATTCATGTTTTTTTTCTTTGCATTAACGGTGGTGTCATCTCTTACTGTAGGTCAGAGCTCAATGACAACAACTCTTTCAACATGTCTAACAAGTTCATTTACTACTGTGCAACTGCTGTCATCAAGAACACATCATTAAAGTCAATTAACCAACAACATTTGACTCGAGCTTCTTTCAACACGTAACAAAGGATGCTTCTCTCATTTGCTCGTGTCACAAAGGCTGGAAGTCAAAATGAGCCAACTGCTTTGTCAACACACTAACCTCAGGCCATTTGGTTCGGGAACATTTGTCTGGCCTCAATCACGTCCAAACATATCTCTGCTGCCACTCCGTTTTACGAGCTGGGATTAAAAGTTGTTGGCTGGAGATTCCAGCGCCATCCACAGTGACCATTCCCCCACGGCTCCGCCTCTTAATGGCAACATGGGAACGTGAGGAAATCGGGAGAAGGCCACACACGGAGGACACGCAAGTCTCAGTGCCAAGATATGTAGTTCACATGTCAGTAACAAACATGTTGGGGGGTGAAACACTGTAAGGGATGAGTGATGAAATGAGCTCTATTAATGCCCAAATTGACTTTAAATGAATGGGCACTGAGAGGGATTAGAATCAGATGCTACCAAGTCACCAAGAGCCAGTTCACACCTGCAGTACACATAAGAGCACACATGTAAACACATTTAAACATGTGTGTAATAATCATGGCTCTGATGCAGATCAGATATGGATCCACAGTCTGATGCTGTATTTAAACAGGTGCAAATGGTGACAAATAAAACTGGAATGTGAATCTTTAAAGCAGAGGCTTAGATGGGATTAGAGCACGCATGGAAACAGAGCACTGAAAAAATGTATGCTGTGATTGTATTCCAATTATGAGGAGCAAAACAAGAATCTATAAGTTTATGTTCATTTCTATTCAATTACTTTGTTTTTTCTAATAAACCTAAGATTCGAGACCTCATGTCCAAAGTCTTCACTGGACCAGTGTGATAGAAAGACGAGCTCCAAACTGTTACATTCCACTGAGGCCATGCAGGTGCCCAGGACTGCTGAGTAAGTATGACCAATACACTACAGTGCCAAATACACATCAGACCTAATTACTGTGTGTGTGTGTGTGCGTGTGTGTGTGTCTATATGTATCTATATGTATGTATGTGTGTAGAGAGTTTACAAATATATGAGTCTAAATTTGTTTCCAGGTGTTCAGTCAATAGTGTACAGGCAGTCCGAGGACAGATTCCTCAGCTTGTCAATTTAGTCATGCTACACAACTGTAACTGTAATTTTAAGTGAACAATACCAGAACTGGTCCAAACAGACTGATGTCAGAGTCCAATGACAGAAAAGGGAAATCTACCGTACAAATTGTGGATAAACTGCCCCACACTGAAGTGCTACCTTATTCTACAGAGGATAAAGTCTTACCCATTGTGGCTGTGATGCTGTTTTGGTCCGTCCTCCACACGACTTCAAACCCCACTGGGAGCGTTTCAGAAGCGTTTAGCCCACCAGACTTGACCAGGCTGTTTACGTCCCTTATGGGACGCCGGTGGGGTTTAAAACATTAACAAGAATGGCAGAGTATCGATGCAACACAACGGAATGCAGCTATTCCTTGCCCGGTGGATTTGGGGGGGTTAAGGGTGGTCATCGTGGACTCTGGACATTGTGTATTTATTCCAATGTGCTGTCAGGTTTAAAGGTCCAGTGTGTGTGCATTTTGTAACCTTTTGTATCTCCAGATGCTGCAGGTCCTCTTCCATGAAGGCCACCATGTTGAACCACCATGTTTCTAATTAAACACTGGCTCTAGAAGAGGCCTTTCACGTTTCAAAGCCACTACAGGAAAGAGGGTGTGAGGCGAGTGGGTTGTAATCAGCAAGTACATCACTAGATGCCACAAAATACTATGCTTCTCTAAGAAAGAAAATCACTTCGAAGTCAGGTATAGTTGAGTTAAATATTAAAGCCCCCCTCCCAAAAATCATCATCATCTGCTGAAGGGACAAAGTTTGGAGTGTGAACTGTTGAGTGAAGACTCTTCTCATCTCATCTTTTTCTCATTTGAAATGAAGAATATTTAGATTAGATTTTTTTTGCTGCGAACTGCAGCAGTGATCACTTTGAAAGAAGTTATCAGCAATATATTTGGGCTTACACACTGAAAGTGAGCCCACAGACTAACTCACCAGTTGGGTCTTTTATGGATACAGGCTGGTACTAATGTTCCAACAAGACTGATGACCAGAACCATGTTCAGCATGTACTCATGACTCTATACAAGCCTTTAGATGAAAGCGCCCTCAGAGGGGTATCTGATATCAGCCCATGCATGGATTATAAGGGGATTGAGCAATAATTCTCTCACCAGCGCAAACGTTCAGCCTTAAATCACGAGCTGAGCTCCACAGGTGACATTTAGCTTTTTCCGCTTGCAGTCAGCACTGTTCACTGGAAATGCTCTGAATGGAGAGCACCTTCAACAGAGAGCGTGATAGAAGACTCATAAATACCCTGCTGGGATTATTCCTGCTGCACGCACACAGACGCATACACACACCCACACACACACACACAGATTCACACACACATTTACACACGTTATATTAAAGTGAACTAGAGGTGAACTCTGCTACTGTCTTACAAGAGATGTGTGTGTGTGTGTCTGTGTCCACAGGGCACTATTTTCTCCCTCATTAGGAGAATGGGAATCCCTCTCTGCCTCATCATCTGTGTGTGTGTGTGTGTGTGTGTGTGTGTGTGTGTGTGTGTGTGTGTGTGTGTGTGTGTGTGTATGTGTGTGTGTGTGGGGTGGGGGTGGGGTGGGGTGTCTGAGCAAGAATAAAAGTCTGTGTGAGTATAAAAGGGACAAAAAGGGACAGTGACTGAGTTAGAGAGTGAATGATGACAGAGACACTGACAGATGGACACCTTACGTATCAGTACGTCTTTTCTGGAGCATCAATGCTAACATTACTAGGCCTGATGTTAACAAACAAACAAAAAACACAATGTGATCACATTAGATCAGATACATGCTACCTGTCAACATGACCATTGTTTCAACTTCCTTGACAGCACATTAGCAAAGCAATAAAAACTGCCCCTGATGATTCTGTCCTTGCTATTAGTTAGTGTCAGATTGAAAGCAAAATGTGTCTTTGTCCTATTGAACAGTGTTAAATAGGAAAAAATATTGCAATTATGCATGTGCAGAATTGAACATGATAATATGTTTGAGGTATTTTATATCTTCATTGAACAGGAGATAACATGCAAACCTGGGGATGATCTCAAAACATTGTCAGATTATCAGATAAAATGAACTGAATAATTTGGAAAAATGGAAACAAGTTTCATCATTGTGTCATATTATGGACACACTTTAAAAAATGCTTCCTTTTTGTCTTTCAAATGTAATCTGGGCTAACTATACATACATACATATTTTTTCTGTCTGACCTGCCTCCATACCACAAGGCACAATATTAGACACATGTTTCTAGCTCTTATTTGGTACATTACATATTTAGAATAATGATTTGGATTTATACTTTGTAGGTTTTATTTCAGACAACAATTAATTTTGCTGTATCATTAAAATTAAACCTCACAGCAATCAGACGGAGGTAATGACAGGTGTACAAAGCACAGGACTTTGTCTCCAGGACCCATCCAGACGCCCGTCTGTGGTCAGTTTTAGACAACAAAAGTACTGTGCTATAAAAGCATCACTTTAAGAAACAACCTTGTTCTCGTTGATACTGTAGCATTCAGTCTGTCCTCAGTCAACAGACAGAGCTGCTGCTGTCTCGCAGATCAGCACATTGAGGGAGCTTCTTTAGGAATAAACATCTGTTGTTGCATGTTGATTATGTAGCTGGAATTTTTTTGATCAGTTTATTGGAATCAAATTAAGTAAAAGAAAAGCGTTTCATACCACTGTAACATGAGGTCAGTGGTTCATAGTTACTAGCAAGAATAAAAACATAAAAAAGATCCCAGGTCATATTGTAACCACTCAGCATTATTGTTACGTGAGTTTGGACAATCTGCTGTAGCTGAAGTGCTACCCCCTTTTTTTTTTTTTTTTTTTAAACTACATATTCAGACTAGCTTCTCTCCACTCTGTAAATAGATGAGTTAAAGAATACTCTCTGTGAGTCAGTCAGTGATTAAACAAGGGAGAGCAAAATGAAAGAACATGAGATGAAGAAGAGATGGAACCAAAATGGAGGAACAAAAGGTTAATAATGCTGATGAGGAGGAATTGGCAGGGAGGCCATTAAAAACAAAAGAGCAGGAGGGTGAAGCCAGAGGCTAGAGCCGTGCAGTGTGCAGGGCTGACGGCCTTAAATGGAGAGGCCTGACTTTACTGTACACCACACCACAAGTGTCATAGGCTGCTCCACATGATGCTTGTCTAGTTGCAGGGAAAACAATCACAGTACTCAGTCAAGCCATTAATAACTGTTTGTGAGTCAGTATGCATGTGTGTATGTGCATCACATGTGCCCATTTGTAAGAGTGTGTGTGCTCCAGGGTGTTAATTTCCAGCGATGGGATGAGTCCTTGGCATCCCGGCGTGATTCATATTAAAAGTCAATTGGCCTTAAAATTTGGCCAGACCCCCAAAGTCTGCAACGGCGAGACGTAGCTGTCAGCTAATGGCAGAGCAGCCCACAGTCATACTGGCTGAAATTGAATCTGACCACAGAAGCCAATGGGCCAGAGACAGAGTGCCACATCGAGTGACCATTACGCCGATGACATCCTATCTGCTAACTGGCCGTCCCCTCCATTTCTTCCTGTATAAGCTCACAGTGCTGCTACTGTGGTCAGTTGGCAGTGTGTCATGTGACACATTGAGATTTATGAAGAATAAAGCACTCAAAAGAACTCTTAAATCCATGTTTACTTCATTGTTGCAACAGTGTACTAATAGTATGCGCACAGGGTATGTGTTGTAACCTCTTGGCCTGTAACATTAGCGAGAGCTATCAGCGTCTACTTGCTCTTAATTTCTCGCCTGTGTGCCTGTGTGGTGAGGTATGTCAGCGCTGGCTGGGAAATAGAAAGAGATGAAGGCAGAGAGGCTATCACCCACCCGCTGCTCTTGTGATTTCACGAGAACCTCAACTATAATTACTGTGCACGCTATTTGCAGCAACACCAAACTTTACTACTTTGGAGCAAAGCATCTGTTTCCAGCTTGAAAACTTCTCCTACACATGGCTCACTTAAGTTAATATCACTGAATTTACACATCCATGAAATCTTGAACTCCTTATGTCATCAACAGAGATATAACATCAGAGGAGCTATTTCAATTTCAGTTTGAGTTCTGTTTAGTTTCTGCCAGCAGTGTTGTCAAGACCACCACAGAGGTTCGCCTCCAAGTCAAGATCAAGTCCAAATGAGAGCAGCAGGGTCAAGACTGACAAAAGAATCCTCTTCAAGACCACTTATCTATTTATAGTTTTGGTGATATTAGACAGACAGTAAGTTAAGGCTGTGGCTCGGAGGTAGAGCAGGTCGTCCACTAATCAGATGATGGCTGTTTGATCCCTGGCTCCTCCAGTCTGCATGTTGAAATGTCACTGGGCAAGATACTGAACCCCAAATTGCTGCGCCACTGGTGTGTGATAGTTAACTTCCAAAATCTGATGAGCAGTTGGAACCTTGCATGGCAGCTAATGTGTGTGTGAATGGGTGAACGAGATATGTCCTGTAAAAGCGTTTGAGTGTAGTGACTAGAAAGGAGATATATAAGTACAGTCCATTTTTCATCTTCTGTTTTAAAATGATCATGTTGCACTCTTATTTAAAAAGTCAGAAAAATGAAGTGCAACTTCACATTTTCATTTCAGTGAGTCTTTATTATAGAGTAACTAAACATCCACATCGAAGCACTGTCTGATGTGTGAGCAGCTGAAATAAGAATAAATGATGTAACAAATGAAAGGCAATTGTTCACACAGATGTCACTGTTCTGAAGGAGGAAGAAAACAAACGTATATTCCTGGACGTCAAAGACCAATATTTAGCTTAAGCAACATCCAAGTCTGAATACAAACACCAAAGAGACTGTAGAAAAACGTCTCGAGTCCAGACTCGAGTGATACAGTATTGGTTTCTTAATCGACAGAAAGAGCAGCTCTCTAACAAACATTCAGGCTAAACATTCTGCTGTGTGTGCCCCTAAAGACAAACTTGTAAACTTGCATAGTTTTGTAAGGATACACATGAATTTGCTTCTGCTCTGATTTATATCTCTAAAATGACTTCTCTAGCCTGACTTTCCCTCATAAAAATATACATATGTTCAGATGAACTTCAGGTAGATATTGAAGGCATAGAACCACCAATTATGATTAAAAAACTAGACAAAATATGAGCCCAACTAGGTATACATCAGGTCTCCTGAAACACTCAATTCATTCATTGTCAGTAAAGCTGGTCTGCTGGTTCTGTGACTCCATAGACATTCATCTTCTATGTGTGTGCCCCAAATGTAGTGGCTACAATACAGAACACAGAAAACACGTGGTCTTTCACCTGCGACTGCCAGCTTCATTGTGTGTTTATAAGTTTATAAGTGTAGGCTATATTGACTGGTACTGAATAATTAATTGGACTTACGACTACTATTGATCAAATCAACTACTCATTGATTTGATGAATTGATTTTAATGTGTAATGCAAACACACCAATGAGATTGTTGTGTTGCATCACATTGTGTCTTGGACAATGAGGTATTTATTTGAAGTATTTTTGAACAGTCTCCACCATTTCCTACACAGTTCTATGCTGTTTTTACCTGCTGGAGGGCTGTATTTTTTGGACCATGGACCAAAAATAGAGATGAGCCATGCGGGTGCATGTAGCAGATGTAGCTGATTATAATAGACACAATCTACTCTGGGCATTGCACGGCTGCTGTGTTGCATGCGACCATAAGATGAATGTTTATGGAGTGTCAAAGCAGAAAGGACAAAACTGGCATTGAATAGTCTCACTTATCTGGGCCAGTGGTGCAGGTTTTATCACAGGACCATGATGACATATTACTGATAATGAAATGAATTTTATCTAATGATGCCCAAAGCATCCATAAAACACATCTCCTACTGTGCTTTAGGTTGGTGTGCACTCTTTCCATCAAGAGGAAACAGAAGGCCACCAACCGGACGTTGTTGTTGGATGTTGATGTTTTTTGGTGCATTGGTCCCCGCACTCACTGTTGTACTGCTCAATCACCGTCTCTAGAGGAGAGAAGAGGGAGAGTTTTGATGAATGAGAAACTGGGTTAAAGACAGTCCAAAACTGAAATGGAACTGAATTTACAATTATCTACATTTCCTCCACCAAACAGATGATATATCCTAAAACATCACCTGACCTATTAAAATAGGACTGTTCAGTGCAGTGTCTTACTTTGAAAATAACTTTCTAGCCTTTTCCTGGATCTGTTTGCCTCTCCCTCTACGTGACTGGGTGAGAGCTCAGCCATAGTTTTTTTTCGTCCTCCGTTGACAAGGCCATCCTTGCCAAGACTGGCCCTCAATTTCACATGATCACTTGTCTCACTAATGGTCTTGTAATCGCAGACATCATTGGAGCTGTCTGGCAGACCATCCTGAGAAACACAAAAAAAGACAGATATGTGCATTTCTGTGTGTGTACATCTTCTAAATTAACCCCTAAATGTATTTTCTGCTTGTTGCGTGCAGAATATTAATATTAAATTACTGTATGTATTTTAACAGAAGATAGATGCTGGTCAGTCCCAGATTCACTTTTGTCTGGCAGCTCTTCTTAGCTTTCTCCAACAAGGTCCTGTTGGGTCTCACTGCCTCTGTTGTTATATTCATGGACGTTGTTGAGCCCAATTGTGGTGGCTACAAAGGATGGCAACTGATAGCCTCTAGAATTGGATGGATAAGTTTTCATTTGAATATATATACATATATATATATACATTCTCTAGATGAGTTCAAGTTTAACATGAGATATATCATCTTAAATTTAAGTTTAATGAACATCAGTTATGACTGTTGTCTGTTGGATCCAAAAGTCTGGAGAAGCATGACATTATAGATCCACAAACCCCTGTAGGGAGGATGGATGAGTCAGCAAGGTCAGCAAAGTAGGGAGATTATTGCTGATCTCTAACTCACATTCAAAATTGGTTCCTTTAACCATGACTTGTTATTCTCTAAGCTTAATCAAGTAGTTCATGATGACAAAGGTTTGCCTCCTTTTTATCTCCTTACACATGCAGATTTTTTTCCCTAAAACATATCTTACCCATACCAAAAGCAAATTAGGAAGCGGTCATTATGAATAATATATTGTTATATTGTTGTCCTGCCAATAAGGGGGCATATTTTTGATTTTGATATTTCTAAACATGTTGGGTGATAAGATTAATGATATCAAATACTACAATAGACAATAGTGTTGTTCCATCCATTCATCTGGTTTCTTACAGAAATGAGAGATTTCAGATTTAATTCCACAGTGGAGTATGGACAGTTTTGGACAGTTGGTTAAAGAGGCCGCCTGCAGCCAAAGTGTTTCTGGTGCAATGCCCAGTAACATCTAACTGCTGGGACTAACTTGAAAAGTAGTTTTACAAAAATCTATAGTGCACAACTGGCGGTTGCTTGTAAATGCCCTGGTAAACATAGGAGTAGTCTGTATGTCTTAATGTTTTCTGTTCTCCAACCAGAGACAACAATCCCCTTCATCTCCATCCGCGTACATCCGTGACTCTTCTCTCTCTGTTCTGTCACTGTTGGCGTTCCACCCCTCCTTCTCCTTGCTTTCACTGGATCCATCTTGGTGGCAGATGTACGAGGCCCGGGGCAGCTCCTCTCACTACATGAGGCAGAGAGCCTTTGTTAACGTTTCATTCTTCTCTCCCCCATGACAGCAATGAGCTGCCATGGCAGTGAAACCCTCTGGACTGTGAAAAACTAGCTTTGTCCCCACTTTACCCTCCATTTTCTCCAAGCAGCAGCACAGTTAAAGGTAGAGCTGAAATCTGAATGTAGCTTTACAGCTCTTATCGTGTTGGGATTGATCATTTTTTATTTTGTGTGTTTCTAGAAAGATCATATTTTATTTGAATTACTCACATTTTAACAAACTTTTCCTATTCAAAAGATAAACTGCTTCCTATTTCATAAGTGTGATTACTTATTTAAGATCAACTTTTATGCTAAGGTTGCTAACACAACACAACTAAGGTGTCTGTCTATACATCATCCTCGCAATGTTACATGCTAGCATGTGGCTAATGCCAACACCATCAATCACCCTGACGCTATGCTAGCACATGGATAATGTATTTATCATTAATCTCATCCGTGCTGTCTTTCCACATCATTTCAAGGCTTCGCTGTGATTCCTACCACTAATTTGATGGTAATGAACCCATCGATGCACAGTGCTTGATGAATACATTGATAAATCACCTTCTGGTGGGTTTTGGACAGGCCACATCTGATCCTATTAGATAATCTCTAGCCCTCATTCTGTTAAATATGCATGTAGAAGCTGTGTAAAAACTGGCTGATGATTTAGATATGATGATAAAGTACTTAGGACTGCCATTTGTCAGCACATCTTATGTCTTGTGAGTCCACCAAGTTATAACTGCATTCAATACAACTTCTCCTGTTTTCTTTAACATTATAGAGTGAATCTTGTTTTAGTGAATCGCAACATAACTCTTATTTTACATGTATATATAAGCAAATCAAGATTTACTCTTATTCTCTACTGTGGAATATAAACCATGTAAAAAACTTTTTTTAGCAGGGCTGCTATTTTGCAGTATGCTGAATGCTGCCAACAGTTGTAGCTATATCTCAACCAGCCTGACTATTAGCCATGCTATCTTGTTTTAGTTCCTCCATTCAGCGTCACAATTTGTTAACCCTAAATTCTACCTGACATGTCCAGGATGTGTTCTGTTTGAGAATGTGTCAAGCAGCACAGAGCAAGTTGAGCTGGACAGAAGTCAAAAACCGGCAGAGAATTTTGTTAGTTTTCAAAATAAAGCATCCTGTGCAGATATCTCAGCAAGTTAACAAAGTCTGGCAGGTAAAATGGTCCACTTCTGAAAAGCTGCTGGTGGAATATGAAGTCGGGAGGAGAACAGATCAAAACAGCGTTGCAGCAGTTATAGTTAATTATTGTATCACTGAGAGATTTAATCGTCAAAAGTTAATATTTTCTGTAAGTGAACTTACAACAACCTCTCAGTTATAGTACATTAGTTTCATCCACGCTTGTTGCCATTTTTACAAGTTTCCAGAGATAGTGATGTAAGTGATTATAGTGATGTTGGACCGTGATACATTGTTTCGTCTAGGCCAGGGGTGTTCAACCGGGGGTCTGTGCAGAGGTGGCCCCTCTGCAGAGGTAATGCAGGGGGGTCGCCAATTATTGTCCGAATAATTGACAAATTTCACCAAAATAATGGAGACTGTGAGAATGCAGATAATTGAGAAACTACAAACAGTGGAGGCATTTGCACTCCAATTGGATGAATCAGTGGACATGTCCAAAGGCGCACAGCTCTTGGCATTTAATAACGAACAATAATTATGCAACTTTTTTATCAATCACAAACACATATAGACTAATGACCCAGTATATAAATAGGTTAATAAGGTGAAACAAAAGTTGAATAAAGTAAATTAAAATGACATATTTTAAAACATTAATTACATCTGGGGGTCCCTGTTCTGTTTGTCTCTTGTCCAAGGGGTCCTGGGCTGAAAAAGGTTGAAGACTCCTGGTCTAGGCTAATTGCCATTATCACTGTTATGCTTGGTTTGGACAGTAAACTGCCTGTAGATGTGAATGTGAATGGTTGTCTGTTTCTATGCGCCCTGTGATGAACTGGTGATTTCTCCAGAGTGTACCTCCTCTAGCCCAAAGTCAGCTGGGATAAGTGTAGAGTCAAAGCAGGATCACTCAAAGGCATGTGTGGAAAAAAAGGTTTGTTTTAACAATCACATTTTGACAGTTATCCCTATGTGATTGCAGCATGATTCCCACAAAAGCACAGCACATCAAAGGCGATTAACATCATATTCATCCAATCACAACAGGTGGTCAATATCGGAGGATGAGTGTGTGGGGATATGGGCTGACCCTTTCTTTATGGTCAGTATTTCCTCTCATAAGTGCTGCTCCCTGGATACCATGTAAAATGGAAGAGTGGAGGCTCTTCAAGTCCACATTTTCCATCATTCTATCATTTAATATGTTTATGAGCTTGTTTTAGTATATCAAGCTGAAAATTGTAAATGATGGAATGACCTAAAATATAGTGATGAGAGAGAAGTACGCATTCTGTCTTCGAAAGTTACATAGCTGCTAAAATGTCATCAAAATCATGATAGCTGTGGTTCTTAATCTTTCTTTGAGTACTAAACCTCTTGTAATCAGCCTCAAGGACCCTTCCCCAAGGGAAACTGGCACCTTCAGCCACTTGTACGTCATCTAACTTGTATGTGGCTTTGCATGTGTGGTGCTGATGCTATATGCATGCTAACAGATACAGCTACTAATATATAATCCTTAAGACAATAGTTATTAGTGATATTAGTGATTTTACTTCTGGTGTCAACAAGTTCAACACTGAAGCAAACTTTGAGCAGCCATTTTGTCAGAAGTCCAGCAGAAGAGCAGCTGGTTTATTTATTTTTTGACAGCCCAGCCACAGAAACTCGGGTTGCTTTAATAAAGAAGTCAGTCAATAATAATTACAACCTCCATATGATTTCATGCTGCACACACAGCCAGTAGTTTTCCACACAGCAGGACACAGTAAAAGGAGCTGGTTATGTTGCTGAGGAGTTGGAGGTGCACAGCCTTCTGCACAGTCATCTATAGCTCTTCATCTAGCTGTTTAGTGGCTGTTTGTCGCTCTTCCATCATTCACTACAAAGATTTAAACGATCTACTAATGAAATATGATGACAAATAATGTTGTTTCAGGCATTTCTGATGAAGGATTGTGGTCAGCATTAACCATGGTGCATATGCATTGTGTTCCCTGTGACAAATTCACAGTAAAAGCTACCGCGTGTTTTGCCAGTTGATGTGTTGTGATGTATCACAGACTGTATAAAACATAGAGGTAATATCCATGATGTTACCAACAGGTTTCTGAAGAGCCATTGTGTAGCTCAGTGTGGCAGTCCTGCCTCCGCCGGTTCCCCACTACTCCAAAATGGGCAGATATGGAGTGTGGGTGGAGCTGAGGCGGACTGAATGAAGTCTAGTTGCTCAGTAAAGCTACCTGCGAGTTCTATTAAAATTCATCAGTACAGTTGTCATGAAATTTTTTTGTAGGCATGTTTATTTCTGCTGTGAAGTTGGACTTTTTAGTGGAGAATGGAGAATGGAGCTGTAATAACAATATGAACCACCATATTTGAGACACTGCTCAACATGCTATTTCGTTGCATTCCTCTGCAGCAGTGTGTCCATGTGTGTTTTGCAGCCCGTGGCTCTGCATCAACCATCAGGTCCATCCAACTCTTAACAACTCCCATCTGAACCTGTAGCAGCCCTCCAACGCTGTGTACTGACTTTTAGTCACATCAGGATACAAAGTAGTGTGTGTGTGTACTCACGTGAGGGTCTGTGCACTGTCACCCAACCTCCCACCAACCATCTCCTCATTAACCCCATCCCGCTCTCCTCCACCCTTGACTGCTGCTCCCATATGGACGACAATCCTCTCTCTACTGGTAGTACTGGGGGCTGCTCTCTGTTCATTACAACAGCCTCCAGCCTGAGGCGGTACACTGGCCTTCAGTATCTACCGCAGCACGCAAGGCTTCCATACATGGCTTCAAACAGATACAATAATGTTTGAATTTGTTTCGGCCTCATCTGCCATTTTTCAAATTATGGAAACATCCACATAAGTTTTGCCAATATTCCTCTCTGAAACAATGATTTACTGCACTACCATGAGATGAACAAGAATGTCAGCAGCAACAGGGGCCTGGCGTCATGAAGCAACTTCAGCCCAGTCTGGCTCTCTTTGGGTTACTTGGCCTTGCTGAGTCAGATATTGGATGAGTGTCACAAACTGGTTATCTACTGGCTCATTTAACTCAGCATGTCCATGTGACACAGTTACAATCCAGTCACGTCCAAATCAACAGATATGGAGTGGACATGAAGAGGCGATATCCTTAAGGAAAAAGTAAGTTTCACAATTATGACCTTTTTATTGATTGGAACTTTCACCATGTTCAGAAGTCTGCAGTCAGTATGGGAAATGTATTTAAATCTATTTATTGTCCATGGGGACATTTGTTACTCTGCGTCTCAACAGACTATTACTCATTAAAACAAAGACAGACTAAAAGTGTCCATTTCATATTTATGTGATTCATTCCATTCTGAATTTGAATTTAGACATCTACATAAGGTTTCAAACAATCAGCTTTCTGATTATATATATAAATGGCTAAAGGTGGTTCAGATGCTTATTTCTAGATGTCTTGCAAAAGTAGAGTTTGCTGTAGATGTCCAAAAGATCATTACAGGGGTCTAATATAGACATTATATGAAAGTTTATTTCATTTTGTCTTGATAGCATAGGTGAAGGCCAGACCTCTGTAGCTCACTTCTTATCTCTGCTTGAGGATGGAGGCTCCAGGCTACACCAGCTTGTACAGCTGCCCTTTGTGCCCCTTCCCTCATCCAATGAGAAGTGTTGACTGAGGCAGTGATCAGTGTCATTTGCTATTAGTGCTATAGGCGTATGATAGCTCCAGTTTTCAATTTTGAGATGTTGGATGTGGAAAGGCAGATGATTTGGGAGGCAGCGTGTGTAATGCTGCTAAGTTTTATTTATTTGAAGATGATTAACTTCAATGAGTACAGCAGGATAGGCTGAATTATCCTTTCGTAAAGCTGCACTAGGAGGTGAGGAACAACAGACGGCGCTCTGGAGTTGGATCTTTGCTGGGAATATTTATGGATAGAAGTGCAGATGTGGTGATGAGCATTACTTATAAAAAAGACTTTCTCCTTTCAAACATCTTTCAACTTCAAACTTCTTCTAAATACTAGTTATGAAACTCCAGCTAAATTATACATCTAAAGCGTAAAAATTAAGGAAATGTTGCTTCAACTCATTCTCATCATGGTTGTGGGGGTCTGACATTGGGCGAAAAGTGGGGTACACCCTGGACAAGTCACCAGTTCATCACAACAACCAGTCATGCTCACATCCACACCTATGGGCAATTCAGTCACCAATTTGGAGGGATGCTTGGGAACCAGAGGGTGGTCGGTTCAAGTTCAGTATGGACCTCAGTATCGAGTGTGAACTGTTAGCTGGAGATGTGCCAGTTCACTTCCTGGGCACTGCTGAGCAATACACAGAACCCCTAACTGCTCCTATGCTGTTATGTGGATGCCCATCACTCCACATCTTCATATATGCCTTTGTCTGTGTGGTGATTTCTGGCTGATATATGTAAAACTTTGCCACTGAAGGATTAAATCCAGAGACATCTAGGTTCATTACAATGCAACCAAGGAGAACCTGCACAGACACTGAGGAGAACATGCAACCCTCTTACTGTGTCAGTGCTAACTGTTGCACTACCACACTGCCAAAATAAAATGCTACACAGCTAATAATAATTTATTAAGCTGCAAGTGTAGCATCTGTTTTTAACTGTGAGTGGACAAATGGTATGTTGAATCTCAGGCATGATTTTAATGGTAGACAAAGTGATTCTACTGGTATTTATTACTTGTCATATTATTGCAGAAATGACTCAAGTCATTTGGTCTCAAGCAAGTATGAAGTCATTTTTTTCTTGGCAAGTCATGTTAGGTCAGGTCAAGTCCATTCAGGCTTTAGCTAAGGCAAGTCAAGTCAGAAGTCTTTGATGAGCAGGTCTTTCACTCAGTAGGTGCCTTTTTCCTTCACATGTGAAGTTTTGACTCTTGGCACAGACATGATGATGATCTGTATTGATCCATGTAGACCATCATGCCGTTCCCAGTGTGTACTTGTACACCAGGTAATATTACACAGAAACTTGTATGTCAACATTTTTAATATTTTATATTTAAACTGAAAATGAAGACAGACAAGTAATTAAAGCCATAATCAGTTCAAGTCACAAGTTTTCAACTTCAATTTTCTGTCATGTCAAGTTTCAGGATCAGATCAGTGACTTGAGACGACTTGTGTCCACATCTCTGCTTTACTGTAAAGTCAGTTTTGTCTTCCACGTCCTTTAGAAATGAAGGTGTCTTTTTCCAGTGAACTGATTGGTCAGCAGTAGTGATCCTGTGAAGCTGTATACCATCTGTTACCTAGGCGATGTACCCTGTTTAAAAGTGAATCAGCTTGATACCAGAAACCTGAGTTAAAGATAACTGGATAACAGACATATCTCTTAGAATTTATTTTAGAAGTATTTTAATAAAACTCAGAAAACAAAGCCAATACAAAATAGCAACATCCATCCATCCATTATCTGTAACCGCTTATCCTTATCAGGGTCACGGTGGGGCTGGAGCCTATCCCAGCTACAATAGCAACATATTCAACATTTAAAACAGATCTTCTAGATCGTCTATAGAGTGTACAACCTATTTCATCATTTTCCAATATCAGTAAAGTTACACCTTGTAAATGTAATGCAATTGAAATGAAACAGTATGAAAATATAACACTGATGAACTGTCATAGTGACAGGGATGTTACCAGACCACTGTCTGTGATTGAGAAGATGAGGCTGCTAGAAGCAGCAGAGTGTAAAGTACACACACACAAGTTCCAGCAAACCTGTCAGATTTATGCCCCAGCCCACTGCAGTTATTACAGCCACAGCTTATTGGGAAACTGCTACATTATGAGAAGTGTCTAACAAATCGCTTATGCTCCTGTAATTGGATTACAGCGGCAGCTCGCTCCCACCACTGGGACCTGGCAGGTTGCAGGCACACCTCCACAAACATACAGTAAGATAGATTTTAGCCAATGTTTGTATTAGGTATATTTATACATATACATTTACTATTCTTATGTTGTCAAACTTTTTGGTATGAGAAACCCACATATTCAGTGCCATTAATTACTTTTCACAACATTTGTTTCAGTAAATTGTCATTTTCTTCTTCTTTTCTTGACACATGATGTAAATAGCACTCCCATGGCTTCATTAATTGCTTAAATATACATTGTTGTCCATGTTTGTTGCTGTTTGACTCCATGTTCATTTGATGCCTTTTGTAATGTCTTTCTGAACAGACTCACCTGCAGGTGCACTTCACCTACACACACAATGTGAATTTGATTTATACACAGTAGTCAAAAGTTTGGACACTCTCTCATTGTTTTTTACACTACATATTTCATTCACACACACACATTCATACAGTGATACTCATCAGCATCTGCTCATCAGTTTTAAGAGCTAACCATTTATACACATTCACACAATGTTGGCATAGCCATCAGCTATTTGGGGTTCAGTACCTTTCTCAAGGACACTTCCACATGGAGACTGGAAGAACCACCAATCATCTGATTAGTTCACAACCTGACCCCTGAGCCACAGCTGTGCATGCTTCACTGTGGGAACCATACATGTAGACACCATCCATTCATGTTCTCTGCATCTAGACTAGACAGGACTAAAGACAAGAGATAAAAGATGAACATGTCCTATTGTCCTAAAATAGCCATTCTATCAAACAAACAAATATCGAGACATATGCTCAAAACATATTTTGCTCTTGCTACCACCAGCCCTACCCCTCTATTCTTGGACAAAATATAAAAATGCAAGCACTTTCAATGATCCATTTCTGTTTATGTCTACTATTAAAAACTTTCAAAGCCACTTTCAAGGACCCTGAATGAACCATGATGTGCTGTATTTTATTGATAGGACAACCTACAACACACAGACCTACAAAAACAAAATCCAGGTTGTTATAAATTGGATGCTTCTATTAACCAGCACTGGGAGAGTTCACCAAATTCTCTCTGTGTGTGTGTGAGAGAGAGAGACAGACAGAGATTGTACACTGGGGGGTAGAATCAGTGTCTATAGCCCCCTTAATAGATCAGTCCCAGGCAGCCGTCCTCTGTCAGCCTCTACACTCAGTTTCTATGCAAATGCAGCAGTTTATTGTCCGGAACGTGTGATTCTTTTGTCTGGACCAGCTTTGACTGATCACAGCTTGACAGTTTCAATGTGTGTGTGCACTCTCTCTCTCTCTGTGTGTGTGTGTGTGCAGATTATATCATTAATGGTGGGAGGATCCAACATTTGACCAGCCTTGTTCCTGATGAGCAGCTGAGTCTGTCAACACACACACACACACACACACACACACACACACACACACACACACACACACTCCAAGCCACTTCATTCATCATCCTGATGTTAATTGGTACAGGCTTAAATAAACCTCTATTACCACCTCTTAACACACATGACCTTATGTGCACTCGGTGTGTCTGTGAATACTACAGCAGGGAGTATGGCCACATCCCTGGAGCATACTCTCTGTCAGATGTTTTCATATGATCTGACTGAATGGAGTGTGTGTGTGTGTGTGTGTGTGTGTGTGTGTGTGTGTGTGTGTGTGTGTGTGTGTGTGTGTGTGTGTGTGTGTGTGTGTTGGTCAGAGTTAGGTGAATGGGCTGGCAGAAACCCACGGCACACACATCATAATCGCCATAACCACTGTATTTTATGAGTGCACAAGCATGTGCTGTTACTAATAATACACTTCTCTCTTTGTAGTTTGGCTTGTTTATGTTGACATAGAATGATCTTTGATTAATTGTCAATAAACTTTATTCTCAGATGAATTTTGATCGATTTCTACAATGATTCTACAATAAAAAAACAAAAAAACAAAAAAAAAAAACAACAACAACAATGTGATAAAGATGAACGTCAGCCTCATTCTATCATATTAGTGGTACTCGGTTGCTGCTGTGTCTTGGGTGACCACTACCAATAAAAACTACATAATGTAAATAGTGAAAGTAAATCCACTGAATGACTAATGATAAATACTAAAGCAGAGGTGGAAAAGGTCCACCTGTTCTTTACTGTAGTAGAAGTACAAATATTTCTGCAAAAAGGGTGAAAGTAGGAGAAAGTAGAAATTAAAAAGAAAAAGTTCATTGAAATGTTCTGCAAGTATAAAATTATAAAAGTAGTCCATCTGTCTGTGCAAAGCTAACCAAAACACTGAATAAGCTACAGTCTCACTCTTTTGTCATGTTAAAATCAATAATACCCAACAAACCAATTAAATAAAAGTAACAAGTCTGTTTTGAAAATAATTATGCATAAAAAAGTCTTAAAATTATTATTATTATTATTTGCCTGTCATGAATAGTCTGGTGTTTTTTGAACATTGTGTATGTTTTATATTGTTCTGTGAATGTATCTTTCTATGAACTCAACCTGGCCTCCAATCTGTTACTAACAGGGTTTAGTATCTTGCAGCAAGATGTGTGGATTTGTGTGGACTAAATATCACCAGACTATTCACACAGGTTTGGGACGTGGATGGTATCATTGTCATGATTCAAAGGTCGGGCACGTTTGGATATACATTTGGAACAACACCACACAATGTGTAATTCTTTATCTATGAATGAATATTAGATTTAAAACACACAGAAAAAATGTTTTATTTACATTTAGTCATTTAGCTGATGCTTTTATCAAGAGCGACTTACAGAGAAGGGAACAATCAAGGTACAGTGCGATAAGAAAGTGTTAATGCAGCAGTAAGTGCTGTGACAATTATTAAAGGGATAGATTTATCAAGTCCAGTTTTTGGTGGTGTTGGAGAGGAGGTCCTCTCTGAAGAGCTGGAGGTCTACAGGAGGTTTTTAAAGGTAGAGAGGGACGCCCTGATCTGGTAGGAACTGGTAGGACGTCCCACCAACAGGGAACAACAGGAGCGAAGAGAGCTGGTTGAAAAGTTGTGTTCTTTTTTTATGCTTTATGTTTTAGTTTGATGTGTTTTTGTTTGTGATCCTGATGAGTAGAAGAGTGGATTATTTCATTAAGCAACAATTACATCAAACCATTAGCAGAAAATTTTAAATGCCCACCAGAAACCTTGTTCTGTTGACACACACTTTTACTAAAGCCTATGATAAAAGTGCCACTCTGAATCTGGCCTGTGTAAAATAATCTCAGAGATTTACAGGATAGACTTAGTGGTGTTACACAATGCTGTATCTTTTCATCATGATTTCATGATCATCACAATCATGATCATGATTTTTAAGTTTTTCAGATTAAGAAAACGTACACCACACTACAGTACAAACAGCTAGTGGTTAGCTGGTGAACATAGTGGCATATAACAGCTAAAGAGCCCTCAGGGACTGGTAGAGACCATAAACAGAACCAATCAGTGCCCTTTGTGTGCTGGATATATACACAGGAAAGTGTTTGCTAACACACTGGTGAAAACTCCATAAAGCTGTTACACTGTATGTCAAATGCGTGTGTTCGATGGGCAGCTTGTTGTGTTCTGCCCCCACATGGCAAAAAAAAAAAATGATTCACGCAGCTTTAATGACCCGCAGAAACACTCTTTACAGTTTGACAAGACACACTCACAGTAAGGTACCGACAGCATCAGGGTTATGAAGTGTTTCCAGACACCTGTTTTTATGCACAGTAAGAACACTATACAATATTCAACAACAGCCTTGCATGTTTATTGGAGAATCCACCAACTGTTTGTCTCCTTTTTAAAAAGTAGTGGACGGAAACACACATTCATTCAATGTCTTTTGTCAATTTTCAGGAAATTCAGTTAAAAAGTGTGAGTGTGTAAAACTTGACTGTATACTTTCAGGCTAATAGTTGTTAATCAATCCACTCATGGACCACATGTTAGTAGCAACAGTCAACACTAGACAACTGCTGTTGCTGTTTATTTAATAAAGTTTGAGTTTAATTTAATGAAAGACAATACATGAAGAACATTTGTGAATGCTGCTCTACAGTACATCTTGGTTCAATTATGAGATGAAATATAAAAGCACCAGTAGAGCCTGGTCCTGGCCTGGTCTGACATATCATTTCATTTTGGTTATCTGATAAAAGAAATGACTTGTTATATTTTTATGATATTGTCGTGGTGGAATAAAAGGGCAGGTCAGAGTTTGTTTGAATCTATGACATTATAAAATGTGCTGTATACCAGAACTCTGCAGGGTAATTTATTATTGGTAATATTGATGGGTTTTACTCTTTAGAATCATAATGTGTGTGTGTGTGTGTTGTGTATGTGTGTGTGTATGAACTGTGTGCTCACATTTGATCTCTGTGCTCTAATGTAATCAGTGTTTCCATTTTAGAAAGTGGCCTTCTCTGAGGCCCTGGGGGCTACACACACACACACACACACACACACACACACACACACACACACATTTGACTTTACTCTTGTACTTGTGAGGACCCTCATTGACATTCCTTGGCCCCTAACCGAACCTTAATCGTCACAACTAAATGCCTAATCCCAACTCTAAACCTAATCTAACCATGATTCTAACAAAGTCTGAACCTTTAGAACAGTCTTTAAAAGCAGTGAGGACCAGCCACATGTCCCCATTATAACAGTGTGTGTGGGATACACACTCAATCACACACAACACATTTAACAACTTAGAGTGTATTAAGGCCTGCAGGCCTTCCCCTCCTGCCTGTGTGACATTTACAGCCCGGATAGAAACACAGAGAATGAACTGACGCCTCTGAGCTGTCAATCAAATAGTGAAAACAGAAAAAACAGCTCAAGGTTGAAGCCTTTTATTTTGATAAGGCGCTCAGTTCACCTGATGTCCTGTAGTTAGAAGTGTGTTTGTAAGTGTGTGTGTTCAGATCAGATCACACTCCATTTGTTCTTCTCACTCTGTAGAGTTAAAACTCAACTTTTAATAAACTTTAGTTTATTCAGATAGGGCAGAAGTTTTTTAATTATTTTAAGCAACTCCTTAAGTAACTCCTGTATCAGAGTTTACCTAGATCTGTCTGTAACAGAGGGCCTGTGTGCCTCATTGTATCAGTCTAACTACTGGGCATGTCTCTCTTACTGCAAGTATTTCAGCAAGTTGACCAAGCCCCGAGCTTTGAGGCTGACTAAAAGCATGTGTCAGCATTCATCAAGTCTCCTGTTCAGTGTGAGTGAAGATGTGAAGCATCTACAAATAGATGAATGCTCTTTCCCTCTCCTTCTCCATACTGCACGAATAATGAGATGCTATATCACTGCACTGAGAGGCCTGGGAGCCTCCTGATTAAAACACACACACACACATGCTCACACACACACACAGGCTGTCTCCCAGCATAACTAATGGGAACGTTTCATGGTGGTGACAGCAAGCGGCGTGTGTGTCTGTCTGAGCATTATGGCTGTTACGATAATAATGAGAACAAATGAGAGCCATCCATTTCCTTCCTGGCAGCTGACCCCTCCCCCTAACGACCGCCTGGCGACCCGCTGGGAGAGCGTCAGCCAATGGATGAGCGGCGCTGAGGGCGGAGGATGGGGAATGTTTAGGGAAGGGTGATGGCTTACTACTACTGCCATAACTACTACCATCATTACCACTACTACTACACCTACCATCATTACCACTACTACTACACCTACCATCATTACTACTACTACTACACCTACTATCATTACCAATACTACTACACCTACTATCATTACCACTACTACTACACCTACCATCATTACTACTACTACTACACCTACCATCATTACCACTACTACTACACCTACTATCATTACCAATACTACTACACCTACCATCATTACTACTACTACTACAACTACAACTACCATCATTACTACTACTACAACTACCATCATTGCTACTTCTACTACACCCACCGTCATTACTACTACACCTACCATCATTACTACTACTACTACTACTACAACTACCATCATTACTACTACTACTACACCTGCCATAATTACTACTACTAGTACTACGAGCACTACACCTACCATCATTAAAAAATGCTGCAAAGTGAGAAAACACAACTAAATCCATGAACTGTGAAAACAGGTTCAAATAGAAAAGAGCTGAAAGTAGGACAGGTACTGGAACCTGTTTTCAGGGGACACTAAAGAGTGATGAACACGGCTGGGACACTTGTTTCTCACTTTGCAGCATTATTTCTAAATGCTGTGCATGTGCTGTCAAATTGGTGATGATGTTTTGATCTGCTGCAGCTGCAGTGTGCTGTATTCTCAGGGCCAGCATACCCACAGGTCTTCAGTCAGGCCAGTTGTCTTTATTAAGCTCTTCTATTTCACAGAGGTCACCCAGCTGCTTTGTCACACAGGTCAATAACATGACCACCAGGGGGCCTCCCTGATTCAATCTTAGCACACTTACAGTTGTCATACAGTGTGTTTGTGTGTCTGTGTGTGTGCATGTGTGTGTGTGTGTGTGCGTGTGTGTCTGCTATTTCTGGATGTTCATTTGTTGGATCTCGTCCACTCTGTTGCGATGCAGCTGGAAGCCGGGAGTGACCCAGCGACCACACAAACATTGATCACCACACCAGCTGAATGAGCCAGCTTCAAGCTACACTTAGGACACATCACCTACACACACACACACACACACACACAGAGGGAAAGCAGCATCATCAGTCATGGGAAGATGATCTTAACTAACATTCATACTTGTGTGGAACTAATCAGGTCTGGTTGGTGTTTTGTTCTTAGGGTTATTGTGTGTTAGCTGTCCATCCATCACTCCAAGTAAAGCTTGTTCCATCCACTGCACTGGCTCAATGAAGTAAGACATACACTGGACAACAACACATTTCATATCATTACTCATGATAACTACACATTCGGTATGTTTAGTAACACCAGCAATGACTGTGTGACACTGAGCCACTATTTAAACTGAAAACATTTATTATTATTATTATTATTATTATTATTATTATTGTTAGTTATTTTAGCTTATGCTTCTCTTGATAATTGCACGTTGCACTAAATTTATGTCTGGAAAAGATCATTCATCAGATCATCATTGTAATCAGACACACAGAGATCAGTCGAATATATATCTTATATATGAATAACATCTTGAACGTCTTAATAGAAATCAGGACAGAAATAAGTACTCCTCATAGTAGGAAAAGTTTAACTAAGCACATAAATGAGGGCTCAGTTCCATTTAAGATTTGTCTTAAAGCTTATCGTAAGCCAGCATGCACACCAAAATATGATCATTTATATGATTAGTTATAATGTTTGACAAGACAAGATGTCTGCTGTGTTGAAAACAGTCAAAATATAAACCATATATCTTGACATGTTAATGCGGAAATGTTATATTTATGGCTTTAATGATGTGAATGAACACATCCTTCTCACCTCTAAGTCCCAGCCTGATGGTGACCCATCCAGAACAAATCTGTAATGTTACATGGTCAACAGTCAACCAGTAACCTGCCTGCAGCTTGTAATATTATTCATTAAGGTTAACATCTTTCTGAGTTTAATTTTATTGAGTGGATTGTGGCAGCGGGATATTATAGTCATGGCAACAAGTTTGTGTGAATGTGTATGAATAGTTAGATCCCAAAAACTGATGGCACCTTGCATGGCAGCCAATGCCATCAGTGTATGAATGTGTGTGTGAATGGGTGAATGAGATATGTAGTGTAAAAGCACTAAGAGTGTCAATTCCTCTGAGGATAAGTCTCAAGTCACTGTGTGTACGGCTTAAGTGTGACTTCTGTCCAAGTCCGATTCAGGTACCCATCATGATAAAGTAACAACACATACATCTGCAGTGCTGTGTTTCATCTCTTCAAAAACAACTGGAAGAAAAGACTAAGGCTGGCTGGACCAGATGCTCAGCTGGGTAAAATAAATGTGTGACCCACCAACAATACATTTATACATTCTCCTCAGCAGCTAAGATCTGACATTACAATGGTAGCTCACAACTGTGTTAGATAATATTAACCACAAAGAAATGTTTAACTGTGACATCGGGAGTGTCCAGCTGTAGTCATGAAAACTGCAGTCTACAAACTTGTAGACAAAAAACATTTTATCATTACTTTTATTTAAATAAAGCCTCACACATAACCAACCTGACATACAGTGTTGATGCATTGATCTACGTCAATGTAGATCCCTCTGCAGTTTCTCAGTATGGCTGATCCACACAGCTACATTCATGTATAAAAAATATAAAAAATTATATGGAAAGCTGTAGGAGGCTCACCTTGACATACATACATGCATACAAGTTCACGACCCTTAGAGCCACAACAGCAAACACATTTAGGGAAATACACCAGGTTGAAATCTACATTTTTTTCTGCCTGTCATTCAATTCAATGTGATCAGTGCTTGATGTGTGTATAGGTGTTTCTCATTTTTGTCATTTTTGTGGTTGCTTATCACTGTAATCTCTTCTTCATTTTCCAGAGGTCACCTGTCAATCAAAGTGTGGGTGTTGGTACAGTAAGCTGTCATCACAATCAGTTGTTAACACTCCTGTGCCACAGTAGTTTTCAAACATTATCAGCAGGACAGACATTCTTTCTGCAAGTGGGTATGATGGGCGGCCACAGTTTGCTTGAGTTAACTTAATGAAAGCCGCGCAACTTTCAATTAAGTCTGTCTACTACTAATGATTCACCTAGAGCTCAACTCATGGGAAGGAGGGACAATTGGAATGAATGAAGGACAAGTAAGGTTGCACACACAGTCACGTAAACCCAGGATGTGGTACACTGGAAGTGTTATCAGATATCAGCTACCTTTAGTTGATGCACACATGATTTTTGATTGAATAAAAAATAAAGAATTAATCAACATCCCCACAGGCAATCAGACCGTTAGACAACAGTTAATGTAAAACATAAAAAACATAATTCAGACTATAACTGCAAACATAAAACAATGTGCACATTGCACCTTTTATCTCTGCTGCTATTTGATTTCATTCAGTATTGACCTCTCTACTGTATATACCTTCTATAGTCATAATGTATATATCCATATGTAGCATACAGTTCATACATATCGAAGTCGGCACACTCTCTCTGTTGTGTCTTGTCATTTGTCACCTGCTGTATACTGTCCCACTTCAAAGAAAACCTGACCTAACCCTTTAACTATTGCCTAACCACATGTATGACTGGTGGTGTCCTGGACTTCTGTTCTTTCAGTTCCTAACAGGAACCCCAACAAAATCTGTGTGGTTTAAGAAAGAAGCACATCACAGAAAGGCAGCAGGCAGCAACTGCATTTCCAAAAAATGTAATAGATGAACATTAGGATGTTTATTTAAGATATTAGGAAATGTTTCTGGTTTTTCCTGTAGATCTCACAGCATTCTGTTCACTGAGATGAACCCACATGTCACATGATAAAATAAGAATCTAATCCAATAGCCCGACAGTGCTCGTATCTGCTCGTGACATACAATATTGCAGGTCTCAGGACAGACTTTATAGAATTTCCAAATTTGGAGCTCTGTAATAATTGAGAATAGTGTGATGAATTAGGCTGATAGGGAGAATGTTCCAAAGGGCAGGATTTTCTCAACAAAACAACCTTTCATGCGCCAGCAGTGGGGGTAAAGTCATAGGATTTAGAAATGTGGAATGTTGTGCAGGTGATTGTTACCCAGTGATCGGTCGCAGTGAACACGGCCTTTCTTCTGTTAACTAACTGAATCAT
Organism: Protonibea diacanthus; assembly: GCA_028641955.1. Lineage (NCBI taxonomy): Eukaryota > Metazoa > Chordata > Actinopteri > Sciaenidae > Protonibea > Protonibea diacanthus. The sequence continues at coordinate 23,055,297 of CM053989.1, forward strand.
TAGCACATGATCACTGTGTTTGATTGTGGAAGTATTGGAATTCTATGTTTAGTTAAAAGACCATAACTGTGGTTTTGAATGTTTTATCTTGAGTTGAAATCAGTTTTTTCCCATTCATTTGTGTATTACATAAACCTCTTACTTCCTCCTGTTCTCCACTTCTCTAATCCCATTTCCTTTCCCCCCTCATTTCCTTTCCCAGGGCCCCATTTCCTTCTTATTTTTTTTTGTCTCTCCCATCTAGTCATCCTCACCTTACTTCTCTCTGTTGTTTCTTTATCTGCTCTCTCCCACTCCCCTCAGTTGCTCCCTCTTTTTACCCCCCCCCCCCCCCCCCTCCCCCCTCCATCTCTCCTCTTCTCCTCTTCTCTCCACATTGCTTATTCTCTCCTCTCTTCCAATTCTTATTTCCTCTTGTCTCTTCCTCTCCTCTCCTCTCCTCTCCTCTCCTCTCCTCTCCTCTCCTCTCCTCTCCTCTGTCTGTTTCTTTGTAAATTCACTTAGAGTTAATTGCTTCCAGCAGACTTTTCTCTCAGTCCGTCACGCTGCTCTCCGTCATGTGATGACACTGTGTGTGCTTGTTATCGGGGGCCTCTGGCTGCTACTCAGTGGAGGAGAGGCCCGGCCTGCTGCACATGAACTGCCTCGACCACTTTAACCTGGATCCTGTGACCACGCCTGCTACTACAGCCATGCGATCTTCTGCAGTTTAGAGAGAAACCCTGCTTCTGTTTGCTGTTTGGGACTGGGTGACAGAGATCTTAAATGGCTGAGGAAGTATTAATTCCATCGTCTGGGAAAATCACATCGGTAAGTTCAGACTGGCTGCATCAATGGGTTTAGATCCAGAGCTGGGACTGTTAGCTGACTGATGCTCTATTATTTTAGTCCCAGCAGCTATTTACCAACTTTTAAAAGTGTAGCCTGGTGCTAGGGATGAAATAGAACAGTAGCTGCATTATTGAGATTTTATGAGATATTTGAAGTGCCACCAAATTCTAAAATTTTTAATAAGAGGAAGCATTATTTAATGTTTTTTTAAAAGTTATGTAAATATTGACAGAATAGACTGCAGCCTGAGAAACTAACCTCAGTGAAGTCACCATAGGAATCACCGCTTGATTAAGGCTTGATTTAATTCAGACCGTAGTAGTCATTCAGTCAATTTTGTCAGCACTGACACAATTCATATTTCAATAATATGATCATGTTAAATAACCAAAACAATGACTCATTCATAATCAAAGATGGACTGGTTCATTTGTGGATCAGTGTTGAGGGGTGGATTGAGTAGTTGAGATCAGGCTGCTTGACATCATTCTTGAGTGCTGAGCATGTCAGTGTTACAAGTGTCTACAGAAACATCATCCAGAGTATACATAATAATAACTTTTTCTATGAATTTAAGACCACAGGCAAGATAATATTTTTACTTATTTTTTTACTCTGTGTGTCATTCAGGCACTGATCATCCTCCTGTTGATAACCTATTTTATTTTTCCTCTCCAGATAAATGTCATCATTCATGTTGTTGATTATGTGGCAAATAATCTTGTCAAATTAAACTAAAACTGTGCAGACTGTAAACTAATCCATGTGAATGTTGTACAGCACTTTGTCATGAACGATGTGACAGAAAGTAGCATGGCAAAGATCCTCATGGATACTACTTTTAAGCAGGCATATTGGATAAGATGACGACTCAAGATGGCAACTGCCAGTTTGAATAAGTAAAGACTGTAGGTCCAAGTAGCAGACTGATTGAATAAGTAGTTTAACAATGTCAGTATGACAGGAAGGAGGTCAAAATGAGTTTCATTCATTGACTGACATCAGAGATTATATATTATTTTTGTTTGTTAGATTTTCAGACACAGACGTAGAGCCTGTTGTGTCTTGATGTAACATTCCCAAACAATGTTTGACAAGCAGTGATTTTGACTGTTCAGTTCTTGTTTCAGCCGTTCTAGTGGCATTTCTTTAGAAACTTTTGGCCGGGGTGGTCCACGATAAAATATCTGAATCAGCCAACTATCAGATGGATTGGAATGGAATTTTGTTCAGATGCTCATGGTTCCCAGATGATTACCTACTGACCTACTGGTACTATATTCATGGCCCCCAGAGGATGTTTTGTAAAAACGTGTTTCCCTTCAAAACTAATTTTGTGTTTATTACTAATTTGATAATGTTAGCATGCTACAGTAGCACGATAAATTAAATTGTTTAATTGAAAGCACCACTGAACATAAAGTGTAACTAAACTCCCAAACCATTTTTTTCAGATGTAAACCAGTGGATATAGGTATGTCGTATGTTGTTGGTTCAGGCCCAAATTCTGACAGTTCAGTACAAAGTATCTGAATTACACATTGTGCTATAAATATGCATAGCTACCTCCCTCCACATATTGAAACTTGAATTTAGGTTTTGGCTGATTTTGAAGGCAGGTGACATGTTGTGGCAGCTTTTGTGAGTCTGCTGGACCTATGGCAGTCACTGAAACACATTCATGATATGTTTTGTTTGCTCTGACTGCGATCCTCTGTTCCAAGTAGTTTTTGTACCAAACCACAGTGATGGCATTTGTAACCCATCATGACAAACAACAAGGTCCATTGTCCGAGCAAATCCCTTAACCACATTTAATGGACATTTAATGGAAACATTTTTCAATTCCCATATTCTAGAATATGTGTGCATCGTAATTAAAGAGTGGTTAAGTTTAGGCAACCAAAATGAGGTAGAGCAGGTGTAATCACAGGGTGATGACCTGCCCCAGATCCTCCCGTCCACATGTCCAAGTGTCCTTGAGCAAGACACTGAACTCCAAATTGCTCCCAATGGTCAGACCAGCACCTTGCATGATAGCCCACTACCATTTGTGTGTCTATGTGTGTGTGTGAATGGATAAAGAAGAAGTAAACTGTGAAGCGCTTTATGCTGCTAAAGCACTTGATCACTGTGGTTACATCTCCAAAGAGAAGTGAATATTAAATAGAATGTTTGTGTGTAATAGAGAAACTCTCTAAAAGTTCCCATGTAAGCAACGCAAGTACCTGCCACCCATGAAAATATTTCTTTTTAGTCACTTTGGCTTCATGTCATATGCCTCTTGGTTATATATTTTAATTTTTGGGCCTTTTTAGCGATTCTTCTCTTATTTTTCCCAATGTAGTGTTTTCCCTCACAGTTCATACCTTGACATTTTAAAGTTTAGCTGGGTAGTTCTTTCATTACCAGATACTGGTCACACTGTGGGGAAAAGGTTTCTGTTTTGGCAGCCAGCCATGCCCTTTGGTTTGGTTGCAGTGAGGAATGTGAACAATGCCAACAAGACATTTTGGACAAGCAAATTAAGAGCCTCATTTCAAATGAAGACCTCCACTGTTTAAGAGGAACTGCCATTTCTCTCAAAAGGTGTCTATAAACAAACATGACTGACACTGAAAAGTAGGACTGAGAATTACTGTCAGAGAAATCCAAGGTTCATGGTGTCATTGTGTGCTCCAAAAAAACACAATCTGCTTGTTCCATCAGAAAACCCCTTCCTGATGTTGGAATCTTGGAGACTGTGTTTGATTGATTTGGTACAAAAAAAAGTTTTAGTCTCTATAGCCAATTTCCCCGCTCATGACAACTGTACTGAGGTACTGAGATGCTGATTATTATATAACTGTAATAACTATTCTTGGATTGGTGGTAGAGATGGCAGAGGCAGGAGCCACCACACCAAGATTAACAAGAGAAATTTGTGGGTCATGGAGCCATGTTTTAGAATCTATGATGTGGAGAAAGTGAAAGTAGGCAACTGTTTTTTTGTCACTTTTTTATGTGAACTAAAGTGCGTGCCATTATCTCCATTTCATACGTCTTTCCACCCTGCTGGTGAAGAGAGAAACATTTTTGCCCTTGTACAAACTTGTTTCAAGCACAACCCAGTTTGATAGCCCTCATACACCACTTGGATTAAACAATATAATCAATCAATGATTACTAGTTGCTAGTCATACAGCCATGAATGAGCTAATAATTGTGAAGCTTATCACTAAAAACTGATGTCAATCAGCCAATCAGCCAATGCAAACATGACTTTAGACTTCAACGCCGCCTGTTGGGAAACATATCTCTTAAATATTGCTTCACTGTCAGTAATTGCAAACAAATAAATCAATCAATAAATGAATGATAAAATGTAGCTTGTTTTCAACTTCACCCATTTATGGAGCTGGATATAAGCAATCAAATGTATTACAAGTAAGCAGATGTATTACTACTGAAATGATTGGTTATAACAAATCATCACTGTTTCAAAGACATTTTCACTATCACTGTGTTGTGAGGACTTTTATGGTACAGTACATGGTGAAATACATATAAATCCCAATTCACTTCACTATCTGAAAAGCTATTATATTTATTTAAGAGGATAAAATGTATGTTGTTTTGGAGAAACATTAGCACTTACAGTCTTTACCGTGGTCTCATTTGTTTTATTACAACAAGGGATCACATCCCATTCAGTTTTCTGAACTTCCTAACATACCTCCTTCTCCCTCCGTCTGCAGCAGCTGACTGGCTCTTTGTTGGCGGTGGCATTCCTTACCTCCTTCGGGAGCTCCATGCTTTATGGTTACAATCTGGCTGTGGTCAACTCTCCTGCTGTGGTAAGACACATACACACACTAGGGATTATCAGCTGGGAAAAGTGGGCATCTGTCCAGGGACATTAGACCCCCAAGGGCCCCCAAAGTTCCAGATTCCTTGTGTCAAGTGACTTTCAGTAATTTTATTAATTACATTTGTAAAGGAATTTGAACCACTGATATAAGATAGTAACTAAGGCAGCTCATTCTGTTAGCCTGTGATGTAGAGAAGCCCGTGCACACCTGGTTCATACTCTAAATAAAGTGTTTGATCAAATTACCACAATATGGGCAGCACAGCACAGTTCCATTATTATCCTCTTCTAGTGATGATCATCCACTTTAGCCTCTATCATCTATATACAAACACTTTCACTGTTGCAGTGACATGAAAAACACTGTGCACAGTGTGAATACAAGTCTTCGAGTTGCAGCACCATGGCTGATGCCAATGGTCAATCTAAGACTTGTCCTTGGCGCTGTTTCAAGCAGGGATCTCACCGCATTCTGGATCACCTCGTGCCTTGACGGCTGAGATGGAGAAAGTGAGCAGCTTAAGTTTCCCAGCTGCAATGGTTCTACTGAAACACGTGAACCTCCTCCACTCCTTGGGCATACAGGACATCATCATTAGAGTTACATCCAGATAACTACTATTTCTGATTGTGAACTGCATGACATACCAGACTTTATTAGAAGGAATGCAGCTCCTATCCTAGTCAGTGAGGATGAGTGTACAGAGGAGGCTACACATAGAGAGAAAGAACTGAAATATTCACCAAGTTTTAATACAGATACTGAGAGTATATTTATATATTAAATATATATATGTTTTTAAAATATAGAGATATCCTATTTCCTGTCCAGTGTGAAAGGACATGAGAATAGAATTACAGGCAAAGTCTTGAAATCCCATAGGGACTCACTGCTGTCATGACTTCTCTAACTACTTTGAATATAATTAAAAAAAAAAAAAAAAACATAGAGATATATTTTAAATATTAACTGTGTTCGGTTGTTTAGAAAAAAAATATTTTCTACATACATAAACATGCTTATTACATATAGAGTGAACCACATGACATACTATTCTGAGGCTGGATCTTCACTTCAGACTTTCATTGTGGTTATAAATGTTAATGTCTTAGCTCTGGAACATAATCTGGAGTTTCAGGTTTTGGCTCTCCATAATGTTCGAGCAATGATAAGACATATTTTGACAAATCATTTTCTTCTTTTGGAGACAGAAATCCAATATATATTTTAGTTCTGTATCTCTCTTCTCTCTTTGCTCCTACTATTGCTGAAAGGCTGATGTCACTACAATCCTACAAAAAATTCAAGAGTTGTTGAGTTTGCAGCTAAAATATGCCTGATGATGCTTTACTGTAGAGCCCCTCCTGAGATCTGAGTCTTTTGCATTTGTCTGCTGGTCTTCCTCCCGCAGTTGGGGAAATTGATGCTGGTCCAACAACTCGTGCCATCACATGGTAAACTGATTAATGGGCTGAGGTAGAAAGACTTGGAGATTTGATTAGACCGGGAGCTGAAAATGTCAGAGAGTAAAAAAGAGAGGGAAAAAAAAGAATGTGTCGCTGTCTCGTGACTGAGATATCTCGGCCACATGACACACTGACTGACTCTAACAGGTGGGATAAACCAGATGTTCTTTATTGTTATATTGTTATTTATTGGTCCAGTACAGCATCTGATATACAGTATAACTGTTCAAAGGGAATTTCACCTCTGGAAGGATGGCCTTTCCATGAAACTCTGCCGTCTATGTAGTAGAAAAACTCAGAATTTTATGAAATTGGTGCTACATGATCAGAAAAACTATTTCAATTTTAATTATATTTTTATATATAGCACCCAAAATTTGTTTGCGAACAGAGAAAAAGACCTGTGGTATTCCCTTTTACTGAAAAGGTCAACAACCTATAACAACCAGAATGCTCTGCAGTGTTTCCCCTGGAATTTTTTCAGCAGCAGTGCTGCTGTGTCCATGAGAATGCGACGTCGACCTGTATTCATGTGAGAACAGTTTCAAATTAAATGACCGTTATAGACATAATTATTATAGACAGGATAACACATTTGTAATTTGTCTCAATTTACAGCTTTTAACATTTCTCTGTAGAAAATTTTTTTAAAAATAAATCACAGCACAGAAACTTACTCACAGCTTTTATTTATTTACAAGTCAGAAGACTTAATGACACAGCCTGCATCCAGCCTGTAAGCATGTGATTTTTATGGGCTTTTTGTATAAAGCTACAGAGCTCTTCTGTAGTGGGGTGGCCATTGATGCTCTCCCTGTAGTCTGTTCTCAGGTCAGTCTTATAGAAATACAACAAATACCTGTGGAAATCATGAGGGTGAAGCAAGAAATTAATTAATAATGAATTTTATTAAAATGACCCTATTCAGTGTGGAGAAGTCTCTAGATCCTGCTCCTCGCACCTCTCCTTGCATCTTTCCCTGCTCCTTTCCTCACTCCTCTCTCTGCTCCTCTCTTCTCTTGATATTCTTGATATTAATGATCTTGTGAAATTTGCACCGCTGCTGACCGAATACAGGGGAAACACTGCTCTGATCTGCAAAGGACCAATAAATGCTCTGGATGGTGTGCATCAGGTTGGGCAGTAAAGTGGTAAAGTGCCCTAGATGTAACATTACTTTTCACTGTCTTTATCAGAAAGAATGAGTAACTTAGTAAATATCACATTATCTGATGTTTAGCTTCTCCGAGCTAAACTTTAACTTCTTCTAACTGCTGTCTTTGAATCAAATGAAAGATGGCTGCAAGCTAAATGGATAAAAAAAAAAGAAAGCAAGAGAAGGAATTAAAATCTACATCTTTATGAATTATCTTTTATTCATACATCATGTATTTTTCAGTGTTTAAGACAATTCCATAACATCTTCTTCTGACCTTTCCTACATCCTATTTCTACTACCCCTTCACTCCCCAGTACATAAAGGACTTCTACAACAAGACAGTAGTGAGTCGAAATGGAACAGGACTCAGTGGGGAGACCCTGACCCTCATGTACTCTCTCACTGTGTCTGTTTTCGCTATCGGAGGTCTGCTGGGCTCCCTCATCGTGGGCATGCTGGTCACTCGCTTCGGCAGGTGAGAAATTTGTTTTCACGGGTTATTCAGGAGAGGATTCAAGGTTCTAGAACAGTTCTACAGCAGTTTTTATGTTACTTTCCTGTAACTGTGAACCATTTTCCCCAAACTTTAACCAAATCAATAAAAACAGACATGCAGCCACACGCCAACTGTGTTTTAATACTGCACTGGGATCTGCATAGCTGGACACATTCACACCTCCAATTGGCATGTACTGTACAGTCTACAGTTTCAGTTTTAGTCATCAAACCTACCTAAACCATAACGGAATAAGCCAGTGCCCGGAATTTAAACAGTAACTTTTAGGTGGGTGTCCTCAGTGCAGTATTGTGTAGGGAAATTATGTAGAACCTAAAGTATAGATCTACATTTCACCTAAATGCTGTGCTGTCTCAACGTTCAGGTTTGGTACCACGTATTCAGCAGCACCAAAACTGCTTGCTACATTGTAACTTCACAGTACCCTTACAATAAGTCCTAAATACATCCAACATCGTTCTTGAAGTATCTGAATCAGTTTTTTCTCTGTATTTGTTGTTCATGAGGCCTCTTCTGACTTATTTTGTGGAACAAATACAGTTTGACATCAAGCAGGGACTATTTCTCCTCAGCAGCCCTCTGAGCTGTATTTGGAAGTTGGCTGTGCTCTGTCCTGACACCTTACCCGATAACCCCCCCCCCAGACCATCCAACCATGAGAGTGGATAGTGGCCAGTTGGCAATGCGAGCCTGAGAGACACTCAGCAGCATCTGGTGCTGCCACCAACATGAACACCTGAACACACACACCAGTAACACACAGTCACACCAAAGAACATACAATACTCCAAATTATGAGAATTACACTGATAAACATGGTGCAGTATGCAGTGTGTAATATGCAGAAGTCAGATAGATGGCATAGCACATGAGTAAAAATAAGGCACATAAGAGACAGAAACACACACACATCACACACACACACTTATATTGGCACAAAAGGCACTGGATCAGGGCTTTCTATCAATCATGCCTCTGTCCTCTGTATTCAGAGCTGCTGATCCCCCCCCCCCCACCACCACCACCTTCCCCTGGTGCTCTGTCGTCCTTCAGAATGCACCAGCATCGTCTCATCCCCTCTGCCCTTCAGAAGTGTGCAAGTCCTCAAAGTGCAGAGGAAAGTTCTTTTATATTGAGTGCAGATCAGCTGGAAGCTCCATTCATCTCCACCATTTCACAGAATTTTAGTGGACATTTAAATGCAAATGAAAAGCGAGCAATTTATAATCCCATTTACAGGCTGATCAGTTTCCTCACATAGCAGTGTTTTATGGTTAATCACAGCTTATGACCAACCTTGTGAGCTGTGTTAACGTTTTATGGTTGATCAGGACTTATACAGGCACACATGTCTATCATTATGACTGTGTGTATATCAGGGGAGGGGGTTACTGCTATCGACCATGTACTGCTGTTGTCCTTACAGTTTCATAAACCTCTGGATCATATGATTTAATGTATATTCCTAATGTCTGCTGCTTGTGTGTGTGTGTCTTTCAGAAAAGGCACAGTGATAAACACAACAGTGCTGGTGTTTATTGCTGGCTCACTCATGGGCTTTAGCAGGATTTGTAATTCGCCTGAGATGGTTATCATCGGCCGCTTCATCACAGGAATCCACTCAGGTACACACACACATGTTTATACCCACACCTCTCCATCCAGTGCACAGTGAGTGAGATGTATGCAGACACTCTGTTCCAGTTCAGTGGAGGCTGACTCCTGTTTAAATAAATAAATGATTCCTCAGTTTGCTGTAAGAACTTGACTGGCCTGCACAGAGACCTGACCTCAACCTCATCCAACACCTTTGGGATGAACTAGAACTCCGACAGTGAACCAGACCTGATCACTAAACATCAGTGTTAGACTTCACTGACTGAATGGGAGCAGACTTGTACTTCTGTCTGTGTGTGTTATGTCATATGATGGACACTACTGCACTACTGATAAGGGTTGTAGTAATGGTAAGTTACTACCAGCCAAGAGAGCTGAGAGAACAAAGAGAAGCAGAGCAGTAGAAAGAGCCACATAGTGCCAGTGACAACAAGTACTTATAAAACATCATTTCATCATTTTGTTGTCAATTAATCTGTTTTATTGTGATGATTAATCAGATCTAAAAAAATGATAATAGTGAATGATGCCTTCCAGAATTTCCCAGTTCTGTAATGTCATGTCTTTCATCACCTAAACATCATTCATAAACAAGCAGCAAATCCTAAATTTTATTTTTTTATTACACTTTTGCAAAATTAATAATGATCAGAATTCAATGATAAATTAAGTAATTCATCCTTTGATGATCAAATTTTAGTGAGCTGGTAGGGTTTGTGCCATTGTTATGCTCTTCTGACATTTTACAAGTTATCCAAGACAATTTCAATCTTCTTTTTTCATCTCAGAGTGCTCAAGAATTTGGTGCCTTGATTTAAGATTTTTTTTATACCAGTTTCAGTTCTGGACTGCAACCAACAAACACATATTAATATAAAGTTCAAGGAATCTGCGTCTGCATACTTTTGTCCTCATAGTGTCTCATTATGGGCTGTTCGCTCAGATGCTCTTACATATTTTTTGACATAATAGTTGAGTTATCCTGTCTTTATAGAACATTTCATCAAAATACATCAGTGTACTGCTACATGGATTCTCTCTGGGTTTTTTTCACTGCAGGCATCTCTTTAAGCGTCGTACCAATGTACCTGGGTGAGATAGCGCCGAAGAACCTGCGAGGTTTCCTGGGTCTCGTGCCGAGTATCTTTATTGGCACTGGAGTCTTCACTGCCCAAATCCTCGGCCTACATGAGCTTCTAGGAAAGGTAGTAAACACTGCTCTCTAAGAACACCCATTGTGTGCAGGGGATTACAGTTAAACGTCATGTGACCGTGTGGTTTATGGTGTGGAGCAAAAGCTTGGCTCTGAATTAACTTACAAGCTCTTCACTTCTACATCGTATATCAAACTCAATCTCAAAACTCTATTGCAATATGTGCATTTTATACATCAAAATTTTGTCATATAAATGCCAAGTGACTGAAGAACAATTCTGAGCTTTCCCCAGACACAAGTTTCCCTAACATTAGTGTGTTTAGTGTTACACTGCCTGACAAAACATATCTTGGTGAGATATGTTATAGTGAGTTTGACCAGGGGTGTCCTGAAGTGAACACCATTTATTAGAATTTATTCAGATTAAGTGCTTTCATGGTCATCTAGAGCTGCAATGATTAGAGAAATTAGCTACTCATATGTGATTTTTTTCAGTTTTCTTGAGTTCTCTATGTAACGTCACCTTGGGCTTTGGGAAACAACAATCAATACCATTTTTACCACTTTCTGACATTTTATGGCCCAAACTTCTAATCAATAATGTTGTCCTATGGACAACCACTGTAGTGTAAAATGAATATGTTATCAACCAAAAAACACAATACATGACATGTTGTAACCATTACAGGAGGAGCACTGGCCCCTCTTTCTTTCGGTGGTGGTGGTACCCACCTTTATCCAGTTGATGCTGTTGCCATGGTTCCCAGAGAGCCCCAGGTACCTGCTGATTGAAAAGCACAATGTCCACGCCACCATCACAGGTCAGTGTTGCTGCACATCAACAAAGGGGAGCTTTATACCATTTTGGCAGTTTGACAGTAATATGTTTTGAGACGTATTACTATTAATGCATGTACATAAACAACATTATGGAATCAAGAATGAATCTTTGTGGCACACCACAAATTAAAGGTGCTCATGACTGGTGGTCAGACTTTCTGACTTACTGATACTTAAACAGGGCATACCATTTTCAGGGGAGAACTTCCAGACACACACTGGATGTGCTGTTGTATCTTTCTATGATGTGCTACAACCATACTGCTTCCTGTCCCATCTCTCAGCCCTGAAGTGGTACAGAGCCAAGTGTAACATCCAGGCTGAGATTGAAGAGATGCAGGAGGAGCAGCGTTCCCTATCGTCAGTGGCGACGGTGTCAGTGTGGAACTTGCTGCTGGATGACACAGTCCGTTGGCAGGTCCTCAGTGTTGTGGTCATCAACATCGGCATGCAGCTGTCTGGCATCGATGCTGTAAGGACTCTTTTTAATTATGAAAGAAAGAAAAATGTCATGTGTGGAGGATTAGCATGTCATGGGAGTCATGAGTCAATCAACGTTTCAGTTCCAAGGTCCCTGAGGCTGAAATGCATTGAGACAAATAGAATGAAATGAATGAATGAAATATTGTTAAATAATAATAACACTTATCTGTATCAATCCAGTTTTGGCCACTTGCAGAGTTGGAACAAGCTAAGAAAAACATGGCTCCTGTTAGCAGACAGTTGTGTGTTTACATATCCAGCATTCACAAAGCAACATTAGCATTCATTTAGATGTGTGTGTCCAATATTCACTCTCTGGTTTGGTATCTACAAACTCCTGAGGAAACTAGCTGGCTCTGTAGATATGAAATTCTCCATATGCTTACCATAGCTGCTGTTTGTCTGGTGTTTGGTGTAGCTTTCGCACTGAAAACAGCTTCTGGTTTGCAGATGTAGTTTGTGCACCAGAAAAAAAAAAAACAATGAGACTAAAAAACTCTGTAGATCTGAGAGGAAATGCAGGGTTGGGCATAATTACCTACATAATTAGTTTGTCACAACAACCAATTTTTTTTCACATTACTCACATCATTTGATGCATAAAAATGTTTCACTAAACAGTGTCACCTCACTGTATGATTAGCAGGTCATTTAATTACAGCAGGCCAAACAGATGCCAGAAAAGTGACAGCGTGTTTTGAGAACTACGTGACCAACAGTGTGACTCGCTTATTAACAATAGACCTACTACCCTACTGCCCTGCTCACTCAGCTCCACTGCTCAAAACACATATATGCCAGAGGAGGAACAGAGTCGTTCTTTTGCAACTCACAAGTCTTTATAAAATCTCAAGACATCAAACATCCTGTCTGATATTGTAGGGAAAAACAAAATGGTGGAAATAACACTTTTTATTTCTCTAAAAAAGATTATTTACATGTACATGTACCATAGAGAGTGGACAAAAGAAGAACAATAATAATGTAAACATATGGCCCATTCCTCTTATAGATCATAAGGCTATATACATTAAGATAAATAAATCCTCCTTCGTCACAGGTGTGATTTCATATTTTTGGTCCAAAGCTAGACGAGAAAAACAAGACGGAATTAATTGGGAACTTTAAAAGTTTGAGGTTGGTAATTTTTTAAGAGGTTTTTGTGGCGTAAAGGCAAAATCCAGGAGCTCTGAAGCGGAAAAGTAGTGACAATAATCACCAGTTTCTGTCATAAACACCCAGACACATTACTAGAAGAAGAGAAATTGCAACTGGCTAACTTGCAGGCTAAACTAGATGAATTATACAGTCAAGAAGCAAAATGTGCGTTTATCAAGTCTAGAACAAAGTGGCATCATTTCTTTAATTTAGCTGAAATAAGACTAACTCAACAACAGGAAATCAAAGAGTGTGCCCACATCTTTACAGAGACCGCAGACTGCATTTCCATACCAACACAACACGACACTACAGTAAAATCAGGGGAAGTGAACTCAGTGTTCTCAACTCAGTGTTTACATCAATGACTCTTGGTGACTAAATGTGGTTAAAGTGGATGGACAATGTACTCCATTTCCTAAAGTTGAGTTTTAACATTAAGATGTTAATGTTAAATATTTAATGTAATGTCAACCATATTATCTGTTAGTGTTGTTGTTGCTGCTGTTTATATTTATCCATAAGTTGTGGAAATTCAAAAAAAAGATGCACAGGAACTGCATCAGCAGTCACATGAGAAAACAAAGAATCCAGACCTTCGCAGGCTACAACAGCCTCAGCCCATCATGTGTGAGGACACGTTGCCTAATGAGCCTAGTACATTTTCTGCTCGCTTTGATCTCCTGAACAAAAACACTGGCTGTCAAGTTGACTCCACTGCTTGAAGACAGTCCACAGTCAGTATCCAGAGCAGAATCCTGCTGTGAATATGAGTAAAGCTGCTGGGCCTGAGAATATCCCAGGCTGTCTTAAAAACATGTCAACATGTCAATAACTGGGCACTCGGGGCTTCAGTACCACAAGATGAACTGTCTTCACAAACAGACCACACAGTTCGGACTGCTGGTCACACTTCCTACACTATTGTGCTCAACACCGGAATCCCGCAGGGCTGAGTGCTCAGCTCCTTTCTGTTCACACCATACCACACATGATCCACAACGTAGAAATCCATAGGGGATCAGTGATATCTGTGAGGTGAGGTTCCTTCAAAGAACACTAAAAGGACAACACTGACCCCAGCCACAGCCTGTACATCCTGCTGCCATCTGGCCAATCTCAGGAACCCATCAGCTGTTGTCTGACAACGATTTAGCCTCTGGGGGAAACAGCCAATGTTTCTGGCTTCAGGTGTACCCAGCGGATATCCAAGCCAAGATTTCCTTTGCAGTCCAATTAGCAACTCTCCAATTGTTGCAACCGAAGCCATGATCAGTGATCAACAATACTCACCTACAGATTCTGCATTCATAAGCAGATATCTGCTTATAGAGATTACCGTCTGTCAAGTGATCTAGAAGTGTCTTCTACCGTATCACCAGACTACAGCCGTGAGACTACTCAGTTCATCATCCCCAGTCCATAAATATCAGTTGTTTTTCCGTATATTTTCTGTGTAGCAAGAAGGGACAACAGCATTCAATTTGTACAACCCTGTGTTGTTGAATGATAAATAAATTAATCTTGAACGCTGATACCATGGCCTGGCATTATATCCCAGTTGTTTAAAGTACTGTTATTGGCCATGGGGGATTTCGAGTATGAGCAGGTGTTTGCTTCAGAATGGTATTCAACAAACGTTCTGTCTCTTTGTGCTTGCTTACCATCAGCTGTTGGCTGCCAAATGGTGTCTGGTAAATGGAGTCTTTAGGCTACAGTGGTGAGCAGCACAAACTGGCACAAACTCCTGATGAAACAGCATCAGATGGTTTTAGTCTGTTCTGACTCTTTTCACTTACACTTTATCCCCCTCACCAAGACTCCCCTTCATATCCACCACAACTGTTCCCCCGTTTCTGCAGCTCCCTCATCTGATTGATCTATCTTATTAGACAAAGACACTGAGATGAAAATGTACCTAAATGATCCCTCATTGTTTTATACGCCTCGCGTGGTCTCATGAATAAAGCCAAAAGCTGATGTCATCATTTTTCTGCCGATACGATTAGCCAAATTCTCCTTCTGAATATTGCCCTGGAGATTCATTAATTATTCAAATGATTACCGGGGCGCCCGGGCCAGAAAGTGCACACTGTAAGCACTGGAGCTGAACTCATTAGCACACCCTTCTCTAGGCTGTATTTTTAGCTGCTAATTAGCTCTACCTAAACAAAGTGGAACAATGCTGAAACATGCACATACTGACAGCAGCACTGGATGAGGATGAAGAGGATGATGGTCATATTACTGCTGGTGATGATGATGATGATGATGATGATGATGATGATACTACAACAGGAAGGATAATATATGACAGTATAATGAAATTAATTTAAAATTAATCAATGGATAAATTTAATCAAAAGTCACAATGTTAGTAATGATGGTAATATTAATGACTAAGGTGACAAAGATATTGGTGATAGTGGTGATTGGATCAGTAGGTAGAGTGGGTCGTCCACTAATCAGAAGATCGGCGGTTCGATCCCCTCCGGTCTGCATGTCGACGTGTCCTTGGGCAAGATACTGAACCCCAAATTGCTCCAAATTGCTCCTGAAGGCTGCGCCATCAGTGTGTGTGAATGTGTATGAATGGTTAGCTCCTCAAACTGATGAGCAGTTGGCACCTTGCATGGCAGCCAATGCCATCAGTGTATGTGATATGTAGTGAAAAATAGCTTGGAGTGGTCTGAAAACTAGAATGGCGCTATATAAGTACAGTCCATTTACCATTTACTGTAAGTGCACTCATTGTCAGCTGGGACTGGCTCCAGGCCCCAACAACAAGGATGATAAGGATAAGTTGTTATGTAAAATGGATGGATTGGTGACAGAGATGACAGAGCTTATGATGTGGTGATATAGTTCATTGCTGTGCAATAACAACAACATTGATGCTGATAATGAGTGTAATAATGAGGAAGATGATGAAGATGGCAGTGACTGAGGCAGTTATATTTGACGATGATGCTGACGATCATCCCTGACGTTGATAATGATGATGATTATGGCGAGGACGATATTAACAGTGATGACACTGATGAAGGTGATGATGACAAACAATAATTGTGATTATGTTGTTGATGTTCTTGAGCACACTGATGTGATGATGATGATGATGATGATTGTGACTGTGATGTGGCAGATGCTTGAGGTGACAGTTAGTCTTAAGTGCAGGTGACAGTTGGCAACATTTGGCACACGTCCTGATGCACCACAGGATTGTGTGCGCATGTGTGTGTGTGTGTGTGTGTGTGTGTGTGTCTGTGTGTGTGTGTGTGTTAATACCAGTGTGTGTTAGTGTACTTCTCTACCTGGTCCTCTAACCATCACCGTCTGCTGCCTCCAGTTATTACACCTCCTGTCCTGCTCCCCCTAAAGCCTCAAATTGAATTGAGTGTGAGCAAATGTCTGCTGTCTCTCTGTGGCAATGTTGGGCCACCTGTGCAGCCCGCAAGTCCTAAATGTCTGCCTGCTCATTTAGATTTTTACACCACTGTTTTCCCTACTCGAGGCATATGTCACATTACAGGGAGAAATGTTTTACCTTTGCTTCGGAGCCAAACTGCTCACAGGTGACTTGTTACTAGCTTAGCTAGCTGTGGGTAATTGCAGCTGTGTGACATGGTTTTGTTCAATTCCACACAGAATAATCTGGGCAGTGTGCTATTTTAGCCAATGTAATATGGCAAAAGACAAGCAAGACGTTGTGATGACTTCATTGGACTCATCAGTGACATGCAGTGCAGTGTGAATTACAATTTGAAGTGCAAATGCATATTTCATATACCTGTTTCTTGTTGTTGTACAAAATCTACAGCTGGGTGATGATGCTGAAAATTTTATCACCATAACACTTGCAAACAAAAAAAACTTTTATTCCAATTACAGCATGTGTAACAGCCAGAATGAATAAAGAGTGATTCTTAATCCACAACAGTTCTTTACATTCTTTACAGTTACCTGAAGGAAGCAGGCGTCAGTCCTATCTGCAGTCTCTAACAGGACTAATGACAGACAGAATTATGCACAGCAGATCAACTGGTTACATTTTGTGCTACCAGTAATTACCAGACTATAAAATAACCACAGAAACCATTGTGCTGATGTGCACATTGAATATGATGGTGATATTATATATATTCTGCATACTTTCTAATACAGATGCATTGAAAACTGTGACATGCCCACATGTGCAGAGACATCATGTGCATCATCTGCTCCTGGCTGTATGAGCTGATGTATTCTTATTTAAACTTCTAAGGCTGACATCGTAACATGCAAAGAGAAACGTTTTCCTGTCAAACTGAACTGAATTCTGAAGACAGAGAAAATGAATTTTTACCTCACAGATCTTCTCATACTTATTTTTCCACAACAGATCTGGTTCTACACCAATGACATCTTTAGGAATGCAGACATCCCAGCACCAGAGATCCCGTACACCACAGCAGGAACAGGAATTATAGAGATCATCGCTGGACTCATTGGGGTAAACTTGACAAACACTCTCTCACTCTCTGAACTTAGAGTCCAACTTTCCAACTATTCTTTAAACTGTTAGTAACTGTGGTAAAACTGTGCTTTTGAAATAACAAATAAGATATGACATGATATTCAGGCTTTATGCTAAGCTAAGCTAACCACTGCAGCTCTGTACTACACACAGATGAACAGATTTATTCAGTTCACTGCCATTTTATTTATAATGTGCCAAATCATAACATAGGTTATCTGATGACTCTTTCTATATAGCACATGTCTAGACTGTAATCTTTATAATATTATTTACAGAGACTTGGGAACCTCGTTCAGAACCTGGCTCTTAGGTTTAGAGAACAGTATTAGTATAATAGTAATAATAATAATATTACTTGATATCAATCTTCTAATCTCACTCTCAGAAAGAAAGCAAATGAGTTTGTGTTCCCAAACAGTCTCTGACATGAGCCCTGTGTCTCCTTCTGTAGTGTTTCACCATAGAGAAGCTGGGCAGGAGGCCTCTCATGATCGGGGGATTTGGTATGATGGGCGTCTGCAGTGCTGGAATCACATTAGCGCTAATATTACAGGTGTGTGTGTGTGTGTGTGTGTGTGTGTGTGTGTGTGTGGTGCATGCTTCATGTGTGACTTTATCACACTTAAAATGTTTTTTTTTCTCCACTTCAAAAGGCCTATTTGGATTTATGATGACAGCACGACTGTCCAAACTTTCACTGATGCTACCAGCTCTACTGTACACAGTACACATACTCATTAATGTCCTGAAAACACAGAACTTTCTCTGAACTACTAATATTTTGTCTTCACTTCCTAGAAAACAATAGGAAGTGGAAAGACAAATGAACACATCTCAGATTTTCAGCAGGGGAATAAGTGTGCACAAACAGCTGCGTCAGTTGGCAGAACGCACTGTATTCCTGTTCTGCCCTTTGGAACAGTGAATTTCATGTAGAGCCCTGTAGCAGCAATGGAAGCATCATGGAAAACGAAGGAGTCAAGTCTCGCATTCAAGGAAATGACTAAATATGGTCATGTTGTCCTGTCTCTTCTTCCTGCAGGCTCACTTGTCGTTCATGCGCTACATCAGTGTCTGCTGTGTGGTCGGCATCATCGCTGGCTTCTGTATCGGTCCAGGCAAGTTAATCTGTACTCTACATTAAAGGTCTTTCCCGGTGTGATGATGAAGACCTCATTCAAGCTGTGCAGTACACAACTGATGGTAGAACTACCTGTACTGTTACACACTGTTAATATCTTTAACTGACCTGGTTTAACACTTAATGAACCTTAAAATAGAAGAGAAGCACAGAACACACCATCAGCTAGTTTCAAGTCCCTATACCTATACTCATACAAATGCAGATAATTTCCATGATCTGTTGATTATCTTTTCAAGAACTGCAGGATTTTAAAATCACTTTCAGTGTGACCCCAGGTGGTAACCGGTACTTCACTTGGTTTGTCTGCAGAGGTTCAAGTTGCTTTGTGTTATTTAATAGCTCCCTCTAGAGGTCATACCTGAATACTCTTCTGGAGGGGTCTCTGATAATTCATTATGTATTTTAACTGAAACTACTGAGCTCTATATTTATACAAAATCTGTCAAGTCTGTTTACTGAAGGCACGTTGTTCTATGTTTTAGCTAACTGTTCTCATCCAGTGATAAATATGTCTATTTATTTTTCTCTGTGCAATTATGCATGCTATGACAAACCCATGTTCTATGCCCGCCTGTAAGAGAGACAAATAATGCAGTTTTAATGAAAGACTATAATAATAAAATATTAGTATGCATTCTTTTGATATATGACTCTCCCATCCACATGCTGGCCTGGCTCTCACCACATTCTCTTTATCTCTAATTAGCCTTTTGTAATCCTCATTCCTGTGAAAGATGATAAATGAACGTTAATAATCAAATCATGATCGTAAATAGTATTTTCACTACAAAAAAAATAAAAAATCTTGCATGCTTGCCCTAACATATCTTGTTAGGAGACTCATCTGCTTTTTTAAAGACTTCAAAAAATTCACTGCTTCATTCTAAAGAATGAAAAGTTTTACCTTCATGTGGCTCAGGTCCAAGAACTGGAGTGACTTAAGATAATATTTCATTCAAGAGTCCATAGTTTTAATTCATTTATGAGTACAGTTAGTGAATTCTATGTAATGTGACACCAGCAGTTACCACACTCAAAAAAAAAAAGGTTCTTACAAGGTTCTTTAAAAGACCTTCTGGTTTTACATGGAAAAACTAATGATTATTTTTTCAGTTAATCAAAAACACAATTTTCCAGATCCCAAGTTAACATCCTGAAGAAAAGTCCAGAACTCAGATCTCTAAAGCCATTTTTTATATTTTACCTTTTTTGCTTAAAAAGATTGCTGATTTTAAGGTCCATTTATGAAAATAGTTGTTGATTTATTCAGTCATTCATGCTCTAAAGGGGAAGTCCAGCAGTTTTACACATCAAGCAGTTTACTCATCATATGCATGTATATTCATGTGAAAACAGATCACCTCCTCAGGTTTGGTGTCAGTTTAATTGTCACATAAGCTGAAAGCCTACTTTACATGTGGGATGGGTTGAGTTTGAACAATGTCACATTGCATAGTGACAGATGTAGAATCAAGATACAAGAAAGTCAAAGTCAGGATTTCTCAGCCTCGACAGATTCTAACAGTTCTTGTGTAATCTGTTTCTCACCTAATGGAAGTGAAAGACTAAATCACTGTCATGCCCCTTTTAATGAACTTTCATATCTTTTGTTTTGGTCCTCTACAGCGGGGGTTCCCTTCCTGATCACAGCGGAGCTCTTTAAACAGTCCCACCGCCCAGCGGCCTACATCGTAGGAGGATCACTCAACTGGCTGTCCAACTTCACTGTGGGCTTCGTCTTCCCCTTCTTACAGGTAAAAACTATGCTGCCCTGTCCTGCGGCAACTTGTCTCTGTCCATAAATACTGGCACACTACACTGGGGATTCTCAGGATTAAAGGAGGAAATGATTACACAAACAGCCAGTTTAAAATCTCTTTCATACATCTCATTTGTTTAATTTATCTGACAGTAAGACAGTCTCATACTTGTTACATCTAGGGTCTGTTAATTTTGCAGTCACAAACCTGCACAAAGGCTAAAGAATATACTGCTCACAACACTTACAGTGTAAATGGCCAAAACAAGAGAACGTTAAAAAATGTCCACCTCAGTTCCATTTTCTCCAAGACCACACAGCCCCTTTGTACTGCAGGAAATGTCTTCCTCCAAGCCACATTCTCACAAGGTTTTTGTGTTTACCCTTTTCATTTTTTTGTGAGAGAGCAGCATGACATGCAGATCCAGTCAGGGATATACAGTGATGCCCCACTGTATCTCTTATATTGGTCGTCTTGGTTGACACAAGGTTAAAAATAAAAATAATAATAATGTTTTTACGGTAAAAAACTGGCAGCCATGGTTGCCAGTTTTTACCATAATAAATCCGGTATAACTTTCTCTAATATTACAGATGTTAGTACTGTTGATTTCACATTTAAGTTGGTGTTTTATTCTATATTTTAAAATCTGTCTGTCTGTAGATTTTACAGTGAAAAACTGTCAAAACATGACAGTAAAAGACCGTATAATATGCCATGAAACATTTTTATTTTATTTTATTTATTTGGCATTTTAAGGTAAATATAGCAGTATTTTATATTAGAGACTGTTATTTGTACAGTAAAACACCATAATACTTAATGACACATGTTACGGTCTTTTACTGTCATGGTTTGGCAGTTTTTCACCGTAAAATCTACAGACATTTTTTACAGTGTACAGATGCAGTAGTGAGTGGTGGTCATTTATTTGTCTGTATCATCATGGTGTGGCGTCACATCTGTTTGACCAATCCTGATCAGCATGTTTAGAAGAGAACAGTGGAAGCACAAGTAGAACCTGTGACATGTTTATCTTGTGTGATGCTAGTCAGAAGATTATCAAAGGCCATTTGAAATGAGTATCTAGATCAGTATCAGATCAAATGGAGCATGCCCAGTTACAATGTGAAAATGCTGCATTCACATTATGTGCGAAAGATGGGAATTATGTTCCCAACTTGCTTGTCACATGAGGGTTAAAAATACAAACAAATCCATTGATAATATCACACTATACCAAAAAAAAGACCTGGGGAAGGTTCCCTTTATTTGTATTATGATTATGACTGAGTCATAACTTGGATGTTGATTGTTTCTAACCTTGTGTTGCATCATTTCTGCTCTCTGTAAACTTATGACATACCTCTTTGAACTGACACTTCATAGATGACTTGTTTCATGACCTTTCACAGTCTGATGTGCATTCGAGAGGACAAACATGGTGTTTCTCAGACACTCAGTCTCTAACCTTTCTATCCTCTTCTCTAAATCCTTCCAATGATGCTCCATCCATCTGCCACGTCCAACCATCAGAAGTCAGCGGGGTCTTACTGCTACTTGGTGTTTGCCACCATTTGTGTGTCTGTGGCCGTATATGTCCACATTGTGATCCCAGAGACCAAAAACAAGACCTTCATGGAGATCAGCCGAATGTTCTCTAAGAAGGAAGCTGTCTTAGAGACCCAGGGCCTGATCCACGACCAGCTGAAGTTGAAGAAGATGAATGGTTACGGTGGTGTTGAACATACTTCTCTGGAGTTTGACAGCTCTTCCTCTGTACCTTAACTGACCTCCAGGTTCTCACAGGGACTATGAAACCATTCATCGCTTCCTCTGCTCCATTCCACTGTTTTAATGTGTACATATTAACCAAACACACCTCACCTGGACTCACTTGGATCACACTCAGGTTCAAATCTGCTGAGTACAGTTCTGGTATTTGAACGTATTAATTTAATGTTTCAGTCTGTTTGAGCCATTTAAGGAAAATTTGGGTGTCAGTTATGCCACTTTAATTAAAAAAATGTTATAATAGCCACCACATAGCTGTATCTATTGTTTGAATGGCAGAAGTGCTTCAATTGTATACATGAGTATCCCACATCAGTGTGAAAATGCACAAACCAATAAACGATTCATATATATCAGGGTACAGACTCGACAAACTTATCAGAGATTGTGGACATTGTCACAGCAGCTTGTGGGAAATAATTTGGGTGTGTGCAGTATGTGTGACTGAAATTAACCTTTTGAAATACATTTTTTTTAATCTTTTATATATTACAATAAAAGAAATGATCTATGAAGTGACAGTATTTATGCATGTTTTGACTGTGTCATCTTTTTATCGTAGTTATATTACTTGTTAATATGAGAGTGTGTCAGAGTTCTCTGTATGATCTGTGGTGTGCAGTAAAGTGTGCTAAAATGTGTTTTGTACAAACAGCAGGAATCCAGTTTGTTTTACATGAAGATTGTAATACCGTGTTTTGTGTTCTGTGTTTTAAAGACAACAAATGTTGTTCATCCCTCCAGCAGCAGTCTAAATCAGTGTCATAACCAGCTCTGATTAACACTGAACAGCAATGAGGAAACTCTAAGCTGCACAGCTGCAGAGCCTCCATTCTGAAATACATTTGACAAACAAAATATTTACTTCACAGTTTGGTGTGGAAGCCCTCAGTGTTTTCTACAGGCAGCTAACCTGAGGTTTTATCTTATGCACACAGTTTGTGCGGCATGTATGCATGTGTGGGCTTATGTTGTATGTGTGAGAACACACACACACACACACACACACACACACACACACACACACACACACCACACACACACGCACACTGTCCCTAACAAACTTGACTCACTTCTGACCCTTAGTGGTCAAAACAGGAAGTATCTTATTCGTCCAGTCTAACTGAGACACTCTTACAGCATACCATACCACACCATACAGTATTACAGTTTAACAAACAAACAGGGGCAGAGAGGAGTGAATAGAGTTATTGTACTGACTTCTACAAGCATGTAGGTTTACTCTACAGGATCTTGGTAATATGACAATCTTAACTGTGACTGGATGTGAACAATAATATTCTGACAGACTCCAGCATGTCATAAACTTCTTTCATGTCTCTTGGATTATTGGCAGTACTAAAACCAGCCTGTAACACTTTCTTGGCCTCTGACCACTCAAGGCACTTTTACACTACATACCTCATTCAACCATTAACACACACTGATGATGATGCAGCATATTGGGGGTTTAGTGTCTTGCTGAAGGACACTTTGACATACAGACTGGAGGAGCCCCATCACCCACTCTTACCTCCTGGAGTCACAGTCAAGAAGAGCAACTGCTTACACGCCTATCAGTAAGGTGGAGAACACAGACTACAGTCTCTTCACAATGTACTGCAACTGCTCAATTTCACTCTAAATTTAACCCAGTAATCCATAAAACTGTTGGACCTTCAACTGCAAGTCAAACAGTCAGTTAGACAATTGACTGACTGAGCAATTCTCATTGACTGAATAGGTGCCATCCTTTGGGTCCAGTATCCAGTTCTACTACTACATCCATGGTGAAAGGCCACTTTACAGGCTCAGCCTCACCTCGGCAACTGTCACAGTTGATACAAACTGATAGTTTTAAACAGATATCAACAGATATATTTAACCTCACACCATATCATTACAGTTTCACAGTCACTCTCAGGTTAAACTGCATCATGCTTTGACAGCTACACAGAGTATTTAAGGACAGCCGCTCCCACAACAACCGTGTGTTTCCTCTCTCTGCTGTGGGACACGCCTCTACTACCTGGTTGCATGTGAACAGCCCCTTCAGTGCTCGGTGATGTTTCCTCTATATGATTTGTCTAATGAAGTTAGAATGTGTGCATAATTTAGAAATAGTATATTTTATCAATCATGTTGCCTCCTCTCTCTCTCTCTCTCTCTCTCTCTCTCTCTCTCTCTCTCTCTCTCTCTTTTCTCACACACACACGCACACACACACACACACACACGCTGCCATCACACACACACATTATCACACACACACACACATGTCACCTCACACACACAGGAATTGTAATTAATGGCAGTGCCTCTGTCCTCATTAAGCAGCCCCAGATCTTATTAGAGTGTGTTCTCTCTGGTCATACAAGCCTGTGGGTGTGTGTGGGTGTGTGTGTGCGTGTCAGTGTCCCTTTGCCAAGTGGCTGTCACTGGTACTGATGGCATACAGCAGGGAGGCACAGACAGCGACAAATGTCTGTTATCATGGAACAAGGCTTGGTGACAGATAGAGTGGCGCCAATGTCACTGAGTAATAAACTAGATGGATGGACTCCACAGCTGCTGTAATTAAACCAGAGCAAGAACGGAGTGGGGAAAGACAGGTGACAGTAGTGTGGAAAAGGATGCATATAGCACAGAAAAAGACTCTCATTCAATTCATCCTGGTTTCAAAGTTTGAAACTTTAAATGGGAATTAACAGGAATTTATGGAATATATGGGAATAAACAGGGAATTTACAAAATTGAAGGTTTGACCCTTAACAGGGGGGCTCAGGGGGATGAGTAATATTTAACTCAACATTCATGTTTTTGTTGTTCAATGAAAGAAGTGATTGTTGAATAATTAAAATTTGAGCAAAGTATTCACAAATAAATCTGTTGAAATGTTTTACTTGTATTATTTTGCATGATGCCTGCTTATGACATTTTATATATATATATATATATATATATATATATATATATATATATATATATATATATGTGTGTGTGTGTGTGTGTGTGTGTGTGTGTGTGTGTGTGCTTCTGGATATGATATACTTGTTTTAATTACTCCCAATTTCCAGTTGACCCCATAAATTCTTACAAGTCCCATAGGAAAGTTTTCCATTTAAGAATATTTCTAAAATCTCAACTTATCTTCCTGTGAAAGTTTCTGAAATTTATCGAAATTTCAAACCCTTTGCAACTTATTCAAATCATATATTATCAAATGATAATATCTAAGAGAGGAAATGAAGAGACAGTTTGCGTGACTGTAGTGTTAGTGTGTGGTGATTCGTGAGTGTGGATTAAGTCATTTAGCCACGCATGCAGGTGCTCTGGTCATGCAGCACTCACTGTCAGACTGTTTGCAGCAGAATTCTCAAGCAGACATACTGAGTGAGTGAGGAGAAGAGTAGCCAGAGCCAGAAGTTGCCCCAGACACCCAGCTTGGCCCTCCCGAGCTTGCCTGTTAAAAGGAGTTTTTCTTCACCACCGTCACCAAGTGCTTGCTCTTGGTGGGAACTGATGAGAGAACTTATGTTGTGATCTGGCACTATATAAATAAAATTGAGTTGAAATAGTAACAATCCAACATCAGATAAAGCTGTGCGTAAGCATCTCTAGTTGCATCTCTAGCATTTGAAACTTCAAATCTCAGTACTTGCATGTATCAGTACTAATACTGCATGCTTTCTAAAACATCTGGTCAGGTGTTTAATGGTGTGGGAACAACAAGCATTGATCAGATATTAGGTAGGTTGGGTGGGCAGCAGGATGAAAGATTCACATTATTTTTCATGATCATAAAGGAAACATTTTCGCAGCAATAACTAGAATCTCTCTACTTCTTTGTGTTGTCTAGTCCCTGATGTGAGCCCAGCTTAAAAAAAGCCTCAACAGTGTATATAACATGGCAACATCAACATGGCAAATGGTAAATGGACAGTCTTCCGAATTACACTAAAGTGCTTTTTACACTACATATCTCATTCACCCATTCATATTAATAGACATTAACACACTGATGGCATTGCTGCCATGCAAGGTGCCAACTGCTCATCAGTTTGAGGAGCTAACCATCCATACACATTCACACACTGATGGCACAGCCTTCTTGAGCCCATGATCTTCACCTTCATGTGTTTAAATGCAAACTCACTGCTTGTTTCGTTGTCAGACAACTGTAGTGTCTTCATAAACACTATAGCCAGCTGGAACAATAATGCTGCTTCAATGAGATGTCAATCAAGTCATTTTATGATTGTAAGGTTACTCTGACAAAATAAGTAACATATGTCCACATTTACAACGAGTGATGGCAGAAGCTTCAGTTTGTCTGAGTTTTTACTAAAAAGCAAGGTTGGTCCGACATTGTTTTTAAAGATCTGTTTTTTGATGTCAAAATGTTGTGCAGAGTTGACAGAGGTCTAATAGGGATAGAAAATGTGCATTTTTTTTCAGATTGAGATGTCTTCGATATAGTCTGAATGGTGACCTGCTCACTCTAAGTATCACTCTGCTGCTCGTCTTAGCCATGTCCTCCAGAACTGGCTGGTTCCTTGTCCACCACTGATCCACTTCCAGTTCTTCTAACCAAAAAGTCCCTGTATAACCAGCCCCTTGCCAGTTCAGAGACCTGCTCTACCACCACACTCCGTCCTGCAGCCTCCACTTCTCTGATGCCACTGATGCCTGATGCCTCTGGATGCCACTCTAGATGCCTCATTCAGGATTAAAAATCATTTTCATTTTGTTGTTTTTTGGAGTATTTGAGTGTCACAAAGCACTCTGTATAAGTATTAGTATTATCAATGTAGAACTGTACTGAATGCTGGACTAATATGGAGGCTGGTGGCAGCTAGCATACATCACATTTTCTTTTACCAGAGCACAGACTGCACTTGTATTTTTGAATCAAAGGAGAGAGTCTCTTCTGTTTTCTAGATTTCCACCTTCACTTAATAACATAGTTTGGTTTCCACCCCCACTCTTTATGTGTCACTTTTTCTCTGCCTCCATCTCTCCTCCCCTCCTCCTGTCTCACAGAGCTTTTGATGGTGGTGTAAATGCTCTGGCAGATAGATGGTGAATATGGCACGTCACTGCTACAGGCTGTAAGTGTTGAGGTGTCTTACGACTGGGCCAGCTTCATTGTTTATGCTTTAGTTCCTGTCGCCACACAAGCAGTTCTATGGCCATGCATAATGCTTTTAGCCTTCACATAAATACACCAACGCACAGACTGGTGGTTCACTGAGAGGGAGCTCATCTTTATTCAGGGAAGCTGCAGTTAACTCATAGTTTAACTACTACATCATTTTATGCCCAAAATGGTTTTCAATGTTAAGGAATTTAGAATCAGTTTCATTAAATAAGTGAATATTTGAATGCATCTGTCACATAAAATAAATCTAAGAATAATTAACAAGGGAAAAGAAGAAAGTTAGTTAGTTATCTAAAAAGTATAACTTTTTCAGATCTTTGTTAGTCATGTGAAATTAGTTTTACCTGGTTAGCCTCTGTCAATGAATCAATTAGTTTCCACTGAGGAAAGTGAAAGAACATTTGATCACCTCTAACTCTGTGGGGATGTTCATTTTAAATGTTGGCTGAATGCACAGCAGAGCGCTGTCATTAAAACAACATTGTGGTCTAGCACCGACCTGTAATCAGGTGAATGGGTGTTCTGTCATTTGTACGCCTGTTCTCACACTATGTAATCAGCGTAACGCTTTACAGCACTAAGTCACACACCACCAACTATTTGACTGATTTTTGTGAAACTGATCATATTTTATGGAGAAAATGTTTTCTGGTTTTCCCTCTGATGTCTCCTGCCGTTCGCCGTCTACCACCCGATTTACAGAGTTTCCTTGATGGACAGTGAAGTAAACTGCTGCCAACCGTAGCTGCTGTTAGCTCATGTTAGCTCAGTTTGTTGGTGAGTGTTTGTACCACAGGAGTTTTGGACCACCAAGAAGAGGAGGTTTTGGCCCAGGACACAGGGGAGTGCCAGGTGAAATAGAGCTGCCAGAATTAGAGCTGCTGGATGAGCCTAACCTAATCTAACTGGGCTCGGGCAGCTTCTATGGACATAGCTAATGACAAAGAAACCAAACGGGATGTTAACAGAGTAGCTAAAGAAAGAAAAGGAGAGAGTAACTGAGCAAGAATCTACGGGACAAGAATAAATTCCTCTCTCTTCCTAAAAACTAACCATTTGGATCAATCCCCAAGGTACACACAAGCAACTGTAAGCCACAATGGCATGATCCTTAATTGTATTGCATTGCTGTGCACTTTGTACTGTGTTCGTTTTCTTCCACAACTTTCAACCTACCCCACTTCCAGACTTCCACCCTGCTGGTCAGAGATCCTACCATTATCATGTCATCATATCAGAGGACTGGCTGGATATCCCAATATATACTGGGTCTTCCAGAGCTGTGTGGAGGGTGGGGTAGGGTAGGGGGTGGGGTGGTGTCCTGGAGCCTGTTTTAATGTTAATCACCACTGCCTTGCCCCCAGGGCTGCAGACATGACCATAGATCCTTGAATGCTAACATGGAGGGCCAATAAGCATCTGAGCTGTTTCAGAGCTGAGCTGGAGCCAAGGACTGCTCCACTGCTCATGTTTATTCTCCCACACACAAAGGCAGTCACATGTTGATTGCAGCCTTTCATTGCTCAATGTGTATGTGTTAGGGCGTTTTTCCACCTGTTGGCTTTGATGTGGATGAGCAGTGTGAGTTGTGTAAGTGGGAAATGTGAAGCTATTGTCAGGTCAAAGGTTAATGATTAACCAAGTAATAGTGTCCTAACTATACTGATGTGCATGTAGTGCAGCACAGTAATTTAAAACAGCAGTGAAAGTCATTTCATGAATAATCATTAAAAAAATGTAATTTAATTTTTTTTTTAATTTTAGAAACTTTGTTAATCATATTGAATGTGAAATTACTTCTCTGCATTTAACCCATCCAGGCTGGCACCTGTTGGAACACACACATGCACATTTAACAAGTTTTATTCCACAACAGCCATAGGACATTACATGAGGATGATTGAACTGAATCTGCACAGCACCATTTGCATTGTGCATTCATTTGTCATTCACCACGTTTCACACAGAATATGAGATGGTTTGAAGATCCAGATGGACCAAAAACAAGGCACAGACAGAGTATGTAATGAAGCAAAAAATAAAATCCTATACAAATATTTATGAGCATCAACCTATGATACATCCCAAATCTGTTCAATTTCAATAAAGCTCCTGACATCTATTTGCAATATACTGTAGAGATATATATGCAATTCTGTACGTACATATAGTGATGTGATGATACTGGGAACAGTGACGTTTTTTAAGTTGATCTTTCCTTGGACTGCACTTAACAAAACTGCCACAGAGTGACAGTAGTGGTGCATTCAAAGTGACTAACTAACGCAGTTGTAATGTTACAGGACTGAACAAACAGCAGGTGGAAGAAAGACACATGTGGTAATAATAGGTTACTCCTTAAAGTTCACTCTGACTGTGAGTCTGTCCAGACTGTCCTGGCCCTGTGTAGCCTCTCTGATCACAACATTGCTCTGCTGGTTCACAACAACATCACCCCAGCCCTCCTCCATTCACTGTCCTTTCACTGGCAAACATGACACAGACATGTTATGACTCTGTTCATTTACGACTCTCCAAAACCCCAAAACCACAAAATCAACAATACACGGCTCAATACGCAAGGTGGCCCTCAGTGTTCGTGACTTGATGGGCTCAAGCCCCTCTGTTGTGCAGAGGCAGTTTACCTTGAAAACTTATTTGAAGTCATTGTACCCCGCAGCCGGGTCATTGTGTACTGGGCCTCATCTCGATACAAGTAGCAACAGTTCGCAACTACCTGTAATAGTGGATCCCCAACAGCACTCCAAAAAGAGAGAGTGTCTGCCCTTACGACAACAATACAACAGTTTCTCAGTTGTGGCCCCTGTGTTTGGTCCCTGGGATCCCACAGTGGGTCTATTGGGCCCTATGAAGGCTCTTTATGGTTACTAATACACGAAACACAACAATAGAAGCTACTATGATTGGCTGAGCTGTGACTTGAGCCAGGGTGTAAAAATACAATCAGCTCTTTGGGTTTTGGAAAGTCTAACAGCAATTTGATGGGGTGGCACCAGGTTACATTACCAGAAGTACAGCTGGATGATCTGTTGAATTGTCCAGAATGGACTAAGTTCTAACTGGGCTTTTAGTTAGATGGGTAGTGATGGGTGGTTGGGTGCTCGAGTAAAGGGGACCACATGTGTGTTTCTAATGTCACACTTGAATGAAACACTTTACACACAAGACACATTTAAAATCAGCTACGCTCAGGGCTCAAAAGATCCAGGACCACTGTGATGTTTGAGCTCCTTCTTACATTGTCTGTGAAACTGAAACCTCTGTTCCAATACTGAGAAAACCTCTTTCAAAATTACAATGTCAGTTTTAACCACACACATTACCAAAAGTCCAGCCTTGAATATAACAAGATCTACAGTGTGTGTGTGTGGTCCATTTGTCTAATAGGAATAATAGATAAAACGGACATTGTTTCTCAAAAGTCCTAGAGAAGAGAGCATTAGAGAAAGCATGGGTGAATATTGGGCATTAGGAAGAAAAAGCTACAAATGACATATAACACATGAACTGCAAAAGTGAATTCAAGTGGGAATTGCATACAATCATTTCTTTATACAACTACAAGGATTCAAATTATAGAGAATTCTCTGTTGCAGACATTCCTTTATCTTCAGAAACATGTTTCCTTTTTTCAGAAAGACGACAGATGAAGCCCCTAGAACAGGAATTTAATTACATTGCCAGTAAACAGCAAAGCCAGAGAGGAAGTGATGTCAGGAATCCACCTCTATACTCTCCAGGCAGAGATAGGCATCAATTTTCTCCACTGACAGCTGACTCAGTAAACTAGAATGTTACAGCCACAGAGCGCTGTACTGTGAGCCAGGATGCAGGTCATACTGTAATTGAACGCCACTAACTGAAATAAATGCAGTCCAACTGTTGGAAGTGGATGCACCAAATCAATTTTCTGCATTACTTCATGGCAGCTTAACTGCAGAGACTCATCGAACATCAAACAATCATTAGAGCACATCACACATCACAGTTCCGCTTACAGGAGTCAGATGAACTCCATACAGCTTGCACATTAATTGGATGTTTGACAGTGACATTTTGGTCTGTAGGGAGAGCTGCAGCCAGGTGATAACGCCTGGTTTGACTGTGTTTGGCCACAGGAGCTGTGGTCAGAGGTGTTTTCCATCCTGCTGGGTGTGGAACTCGGGTCCACGAGAGAGCCCAGCACACAACTGACCATCTGTAACCTGTGATTTGGAGAAGGCTGGCATTCTTGGACCTGGCCCGGAAGACACAGCTCTGATATGCGAGGTTGACCTAGGTCAACTTTTAACCCTGGAGTCTGTCTCAGACCTTTGCTGAACACTTTTGTTGCCTCTGTATGAGGTCCCATCCAAAATGTAGCTCTGTGAAATGTGTGTAACGTCGTAGGGAAAAGCAAACGTTAGCCGAGCTTCAGAAGACAGCTTAGAGGGATACAGTGGAAAGGACATCAGATCTGGGCCCTAGCTTTGGACACCTTTCCAGTATCACGTTGGTATAGTATTATAAAGTATAGCTAAGTGACAAAAACACACAAACTAAAAATATAACAGAAGCATTTTTTTCCCCAAACTGATTTATGCCCTCAACATTCTAATCCATGAACAGGAAGACCTCAGTGGGATCATCCAGCAAACTGTTGAGTCAGTATGTGTCTGCAAGACGCCTTGTGTATTCACAACTGATAATGTAGTTCTGGGTTAGTCTCTGAGCAGACATGATATTTCATCAATACACACAAATGCTTCTTCAGGATCAATCGTGAACATGTTTGGTGTCACCTAAAATACTCGAGCAGATTGGGTAATATATATGTCTCAATAGATAGTAGAGCTCAGTGTGGGGCCTAAAGGAGCAAGGTAATTTTATAAAATAAAATAAAATTGCAAACCGCCCACGCTAATGCAGCATAAGCTATGGTGACAGAAGAAGAAAGAAAGGAAGGAGCTTGGAAAGTTTTTCTTCTACATGTTGCATTTGGTGGCAGTTTGTTAACAAGTCAGATACAATCAGTATCTCCTTGATTGGCTGAATCAGCTATATGACCGTTCATATGGGATTTTATTGAGCTTTAACTGCCAGCAATGATAGCTGTGCAGCCATTTTACCATCAGTTTGTCCCTTCACTGTTTTGAGAGATGTCGAGCTGATAGAAAGTAGACACATTTCCAACACAGAATTACAATCAGAAGCTACGCTTCTTTTTTTTTTTTTTTCTCATCAAAGCCAAAATTGAAGTGCTTTTTAGTGCCACTTTTAGCCTACTGAGCCTCAAGGACTATAAGAGCCAAATAACTTTAATTTCTTACACTGCATGTTACAGGTAGCTAATTTGTAGGCTAGAATTGTGTTAGGTGTCAGATTCAGCATGTTTAGCTTGAAGAAATCTGTGTAATCTGTAACTGAGGTGAAAGGACACACAGATGCACTTTTTAAAACATGTTTCATTAGTCATTAAATGACAGCATGAGAGCATTCACACGGCAGTTTTCTCTGTCAGATTATTCAGTAAGAACTGTATGGATTCACTCCCATTTGCATGACTTATGTCTCTCTACATAACAACCACAAGAACTTCAATTTAATAAGACATCACATTGTCCATCTTCCACTGACAAAGAATATGTCCCTTTCCTTTCTAGTCCACATTCTTTTTTCCTGATCCAGCTCCATGTGTCCCAACCAGTGTTTTTCACCCTTGAGAAGCGAAGACATCTCATCGCAATTTGTCCAAATCACAGCACACAGCCCTCGCTAATGTGCGACACCACAGCTATGAAGATTGCAGGCCAACAGTGGCTAGCAGGGGCCACAATAATAACTGTGGGAGCTGGCATGGATAGGAAGAGAATCCAGAGCAGGAGAGTATGAATGATAAGATAGAGAGAAAAATATTGTGTGATATGTTATATTCTTTTTAAGGTTTCTGTTGTTATAATATTTTCAAATCCAACACAGTCTGTGATGTGTTTCTATTTACTCCCTGGATTATTATAAAGATTATTCCGAAAACTAAGTGGTGTGATTATTTGGTGTAAAATTTGAGTTATATGTGTAAATTCTAGGAGATTGTCCTTCTGATCCTTTGCCTTTAATTTATTGATTTTACATTAATTTTAATTTAGCATGGTCTTGTGAGGCTTAAGGGAAGTAATAGCCCAGTAAAGTTCACTCACCAGCTTCTAACTATAGTTGAGAAGTTCTTGAGCAGGAAATCCTCATCCCACATTACAATAATGTTCAGAGTCAGTGGTCATGGTGTAGGCCTTCAACACATCCTTGTGTTCATATACAGTCCATACTCATAGTCAAAGTCAATGCTACGTCTTTATTGGTCTAATATGAAAATTCTGATTGATACTTTTAAAGAGAAATACTAATAAATTACTTAAAAATAAAGTGTTTAATCTTCTATATATATATATATATATATATATATATATATATATATATATATATATATATATATATATATATATATAAATATATAGAAGTAGACTTTGGAGGAGAAGGAGGAAGACGATGTGCAATGCAAGGAAAGAGATGAGGGACAGAGCAGAGAGGAGGAGATGGAGGGATGGAGTCAACCTGGACAGAAGAAGGAAAGTTCACATTGCTTGGGCAGGGCTCCACAGACTGGAGACAAATAGCACTGAGGGACTGTACCTCAACACAAACAGATGACCACACACACACACACAGTGCAGTGCTTCCGACTCCACACAAACAAGTCAACATCAGCTATTTCAGCTATGTTTGCTATGCTCTGTCTCGCTCCTCCCTTTCACTCTCATTTGTGCACACACACACATACACACTACACACACTGCTATTCCACTCTCTCTCTGACATTCACACTCTTACACTCATTCACAATCCAAGCATCTAAGCACACACATGGAGCCATGCTTCCTCCTGTGCAGCGTTGTTGTTTCCTATAACTCAACATCTGCTTACAGGACTTCTTATGGACCTTCAGCCACATGTCATGGCTTTGCTCAGCATGAACTCACAGACATGTGTTCGGTTGTCAACATGTCACAGTTGTCGTAAATGGCTTGTTTCAGCCTGATGAGTGTCTCCTGCTCATGAGGAGATGTGTGTCTGTGAGATTTGATTGACAACCTGCTGCTTTCATTCACAAAAAACAGAAGAGTGAAAAGAAATCACAAACAAAGCTAGCAGTGACAGAAAATAGAAGGAACGATTTCACATGAAGGCAACACGGTCACTAATGTGAGAGGTGGTCACGTCACAGTCACAGAAATATTAGATGGAAAAATACCATAGTTTACACTAGGTGACGGTACACTGATGGATGCAACATGTGATTATACTGGATAGCAACTTGCACAAAGCCCCTGAAGCAGCTGAGTTTGTACAGTTCTGTGTCATCCTGTGTAGAGAGAGGTCTATTTGTACTGAGCTCCATTCTATTTCTGTCAGAGTGCTTCATTAAACAACTGAGATCCAAATGTAATAAACAGATGTCAGTATTAAAAATTGATTTATGTTCATTATCTTATGATCATTTTCCAAAACTCATTTTTCTCACAAAACAACATGCGAGCAGCAGCAGCTGAAGTGTGTGTTAGCAGTGATGCAGTGACTCCTCTCATTAGCATACAGCTTCAGCGATAGATGGATTGTTCTTCTGTTGGTCTCATCCTACAGGTGATTGATCTGTTAACAACTATTTCCCTTACAGACCTTTGATTGAGTGCTGCTTGTCTTTGCCTGAAAGGACCTGTGTGTGTGTGTGTGTGTGTGTGTGTGTGTGTGTGTGTGTGTGTGTGTGTGTGTGTGTGTGTGTGTGCTGCTGGAGGCCGGCCCAGAGCAGCCTCAGCTGGGTGTCTTTCAGCTTTCTATTTATGAGCTCTTCTTTACATATTCATTCTGCTACTGTTAAACAAAGCCCACAGGTTGCCTTTCTCCCTCTGTGACTATAGTGCAGAGTGTGTGTGTGCGTGTGTGTGTGTGTGTGTGTTGATGACAGAGAAGAATGAGAGAAAAGAGGGAAGGAGAAACAGGAAACCATATTGCTGTATCTTTTTAACTTTCCTTCCATCATACCACCATATCATCAGGGTGTGATCGTGACGTTTGGACTTGATGTGATGATATTTAACCACATCCTTTAGTATCACTTATTGTTACTTCCTCATGATGTATTATTGGCAGTGTGGAAGAGCCTCATAATTTATTTGCAAAGTCTTTTGTCACCCATGTTTCCTCCTCAGACAGAGAAAATGTTTTTGTGATATTCCAACTTCTCCAAACCAGACACACACAGATAAATGTCCTGTGACACCGCTGACCGAACAGCAGGTGACGGCGGATGTATTTGGCCTACGAGCTTGACCAAAGCACTGTAAGCACGTCATTTTGGTCACTTCCATTTTTAGCTTCC
Organism: Protonibea diacanthus; assembly: GCA_028641955.1. Taxonomy (NCBI): domain Eukaryota; kingdom Metazoa; phylum Chordata; class Actinopteri; family Sciaenidae; genus Protonibea; species Protonibea diacanthus. The sequence continues at coordinate 23,091,184 of CM053989.1, forward strand.
TGCATGTCCGCCTTTAATTACACTGCTATGACACGCCGCATCGAGTGACAACATCAGACCTTCACAGGAAGTCCTCTATGTACTGGCTGTTTTAGGGCTTTTAGCTGCATCTCATGGTCTTCGTCAGCTCACTAGGATTTTAATATCAGCTCTGATACGGCTAGTATGATAAATCAAAGTATGAAACTGGAGAATCTTTGTTGGGATTATCAGTTACTGTAAAATAATATATCATGGACCAATCAGTGTTGTTGATTAATTCCCTCATTAGTCATTCTTCATGCTCGGTATCTCAGGAGTCTCTCATCAGATTTGATAAGTGAACTAGACATTTGTTATTGCACGCCGTCCCATCATGTTCTACATTTTGTTTCTACCCATTTTACTATCATCCTGCTCTGAATCGTCTTTATTATATGCATCATTCTCCATTCGGGTTGTTTCGTTCCTTTCAGACCCAAACTCAGAGAGAGAGAGCTGACAGATGTGTAGATAACAGGGGCCCTTGTTGCCGCAGTGAGGGGATTTGATTGGCAGCTGGGGGGGTTGATTGATAAGGACCCCCCTGCTGTTCCAGTGACAGCTCCTGTCAGAGAGCCAGCTCGTCTCACATCACATGTATCAACTGGTACAGCCCGCTCCCACCCCCAACACACACACTGAGAGAACAGCCAAAACATTTAGCTTACCGACCCCTGAGCAAGCCTTTTACCTCTGCTTCAGTCTGTCCCACAGCTTTGTGAACAGGGGATGACACCAACAACATGAACCCATGAACATCAGTATTGTATGTAGTAATGTTTCACTTTATCATCCACACAAAAAATGTGTGTACACTGGATGTCCCCTCCATTATTACTTTTATGACTGTGAAGATGGATTTTAAGTATTTATATAACAGCCCTTTTTATTAAAGGCACAAATGTTTGCATTGAGTTAACTCCAATGACAGTATAAATCACATGTGCATGACGTCACCCACAGGTTTCCAAAACATCACTTTGAAGCTCAAAACATGAAGCCCTGGCTGCTGCCTTGTTAGCAGTCTTGCCTCTTCTGGCTCCCGGCTAATCTAAAATTCGTCAAAGACGTGGATCATCGGCAGACCTGAGGCAAGTCACACTAACTCTAACAAGCCATTAATTGTGCATAACTTTATCATTTGAACAGGTGAGTTGTATATAAATTCACCCTCAGTACAGTTGTCATGGACGGCGAAATTCACTACAGAGACCAAAACTGTTTTTTGTACCAGGCTGTAAACATGTTTATTTCTGCTATGAAGTTGGACATTTGAACATGGGGACTTATGGAGACTGACTCACTTCTGGAGCCAGCCTCAAGTGGACGTTTGAGGAATTATAGTTTTTAGCACTTACGTATTGACTTCATTACCCAGCCACAGAGGTTACTGCTTGGTAACACTCTAAACTGGTAGAATTCTTGCCTGCTGCTGTAGTTCTCTGAGAACTCAAAAGAACATTCTACTTAATGACCAAACAATTCTTCAATCTCAAAAACAGAAAGAAATTTACAATCACAAGCTGTTTTCATTTAAAAAAAAAAAAAACCTCTTTAATATAAAATACATGGCATTTGTAGCTTTTTAAACCAAGTTTGAAAAAACATATAGCACTAAAACTGTTAATAGATTTCCTTTATAAGAACAAACAACAGTACAGCTACATGAGGGGAAAAAATCCTATATAAAGTCAGTGGTTAAGTCACTGCAACCCGGTCAGTTCTCCCTGCTCAGTCATCAGTGAACTGTCCTGTTGGCCTGCTGCTGATGGCTTGTTTGAGCATATTTTCCATGTTTTGATACACAGGAATGAGTTTAAAATGATGAGCACTCCCAGGTGCTAGGGGGTCATTGTCTTCAAAACATGTATCAAGTAGTCCAAAGACAGCATTTAGGTCATGGGACACTAAACCTGTCCACTAAAATATAATATTTCTGCATTTAAATGAGATGAAATGTTTGCTCCAGCTTAGTCATATTAGAGGTTGGTGATTCCAACTGGTCCAGCACATCAGGCTCTGAGCTCAGACTGGCCAGGTGTCAGACTGAGCTCCTTGTTGCTTGTTGCTTCTGGGAGCTATTTCAGTCTGCTGATAAGCACAAACACATGCAAAGGGTCCTACAATATATTCTGGGAAGGTGAACAGAGTTCACTGTCCAAATTAGAACAAAGAGGCTGGGTGAAGACAAACGCAGTCCCACTTACTCATTTTAAATTAGATTCCAAATCTTCTTGTTGACCCGGTGTGATTATCATGATCAGTTTCATCTTAGCTAAACAGCTGAGACGTGTGGACACTGTGCCGCTGGAGCTGATCGTGGGTGTTCAAGACAATGCTTGAATGTACGTACCAAATTACACAGAAATCTCTCCAAAAGTGAGTGTTGCGATACCTCACAGGATAAGTTCAGACTTTTAACTGTTGGCAGTGCTAGAAAGAAGGAAAAGTCAGAGGAAGTCAATAGGATTCAACTTCTCATCACCAGGAATAACTGAGCAAGATTTCATGGCCATCATTCAGTACAAACATGCCTTTTCCTCCAATACTGTCTAGTTTCCACATTTCATGTTGCTTAGCCAGATATATACTCATGAAGTCATCCATGAGTCACTCAACACTGATAATGTCACTATGATGACAGGGGAGCTCCAAAGGTCTACGGAACTGATCATAATTCAACCAAACCATCTATAGTTTAAGATCGTTTGTCCCTTGACAACACAAAGGCTGTATGTAGACCAACATTAGCATTGCACCTCCTTTCCACCTACCTTAACCATCGTACTGTAACTGCCATAAACTTACACAAATCATCTGTGTGTGAAAGCACAGAGAGCTTGGAGTTTAAGCATGAAAGAGATCACACCTTCAAAACATGAAATATATACATATATGTAAATATATAGACAGGTATGGACTTTCATTGGGTTTGAGCTCTCCCACACTGAAAAAAGAGAGAAAGATGAGAAGGTGTGTGTGGAGGAGTGAATTTGCTGTCAGTCCTTGGAGCTGAACAGCGAGGGTCTCCGCTCTGCGGGTCCTCTGGGTTATCAGCCTTTCTCAGATATGAGCGACCTTCTCTGTCGCCACCCAGGGGTGACAGGCTCATCGACAGGGTGGAGCGGAGATAATGCACCCGATTGACAGCCTTGTCTTCCCCCGCTAAACTGTATCCCTCCTTCCCCATGCGAACCTCTCACACCCCTCAGGCATCCCACTCCCACCACGGAGCATTCACGGCTCCAGTGCTGCCTAAATACGGACCAGTGACCAAATAGGGCATCTAAGATGAGAGGAAAATGATAATTATCATCATCATCCTTCATCCCTTGGTCATTTTTATTCATATAGTTCTCATAAAATAGGCACAGAGGAAATATTAAATTGAGAGAAACATTTATTTAAATGTTTTCAATAAAATGTTCAAATACAATTCAAATTTTTAAATAACATTAAAGTAAAATTATGTATGTTTTGAAAGAATACACATCCATATACAAGATAATAACACCAACCCAAAGTTTAATTCATTAGTAAGCTGTTCTCGGTCTGGTATGACCAGTAGCTCACAGAGGCTGACGTTACCTACAGTCGAACCTATGCGACACAATGCCGTGTCTCATTTTTGCTGAATGCATGTTTGGTACTGACTGTGCTCTAATTTGATTGGTGCAAGTTCTCTGTGATTGGGTGCTTTGGATATACCAAACAACAGTTTGGTATATCAGTTCATTTCCAACAGCAGCGTTGAGCACATGACGTTGTTGTTTGTTTGTTAAACAGAAAAATACAACCACGTTTCTCTCTCTTACTGAACTCAGATCAGCCTAATTTCCTTTTTAACTTGTCATATAAAAAAGACGTCATTCAAAGAAGAGAGACAAAATAAAACTCACCAAAGCCTCTTGGTTTGTCTTTCCACTGTTCAACAATCAGCAGTCCTCAATTCATCCAGTTTAATGTGACATAAATTGATGGTTCTGTCAAAGCAGTCTGGTCTGGTAGCTTTGAAGTGTAGATAACCGTTTTGGTTCCCATCAGGACATAAAGGGCTGTCTGTATAGAAGTGCAGCGGTGAAAATATTCTAAATATAGCATGCACTTAAAGTGATACTGATGTTTAGAAGGGTAAAATATGTTTTTCTTTTCCTCATTGATATCATATCTGCATTGTGACTATTTCAAACCACATTTCCAGAGGACTTAAGGAGAGGTCATGTCTGGTATGGAAACCCTAGCTAAATAGGCTAACTAGCTTCTTCAGCATTTAAATACAAGCATAATAACATGATGGTCCCTCACAAATGATGTTAACTGAACAGACATCTTAAATCACTAATGGTTGACAGCTAATGCTGTACACTTGTTGAGAAAGGGATAAAGCATCTTACCCCAATTCTTTGTAGTATATATACAGCATGATGTTCTTCACTAAGTATGGCACCACAGTAACTGTCCACGATGCTGTGGGAAACAACCCTTCAGACGCTGTTTTCACAAGTATGTGCAAAAATGGTTTTATCCTCTTGTGAAGAACGGAAAAATGTGCTGTAACAATAGCTGTAATGTTGTGTCATTACAGTTTATGTTTCCTGACACAAAAGTGAGAAGTTTTAGATCATGAAAGGACAAATTTAGCTGCATGTGCATATGCCATATGACACGTAACAGCAATAATTCAAAATAAATGTTATCTTAAGTTCCACTGCATGCAACTCCTCCAGGGACAGTCAGGGCTGTGAAGTCCTCATAAAGCCCTCTGGCTGCAGATGTTCAAAACCCATTGTGTCACAATGGGTCACTTGTCACCTCTACACTCCACTCCTTTCAGACGCACACTCTCTCAGTAAACTTGCAGTCTCTCCGTCATCAGTAGACAGTCCGTCAGCATGCTGTACGTCTGCAGGTTCACCTGGAGTACCACACTGAAGCTGGCTGCTTAAGCCCCATCCAGGCTGTCACAAGCCCTGCTCCCTGCAGCCCCAGTCCTGCAGGTACTGTGCAGTGTCGTGCTCCAGCCCTAACCCCCAGAGCAGCGTATGGTAAAGCCATCAGGGCCAGCGTCCCTTTGAAGAGGGGGACCGACAGAAACACAACAGCTCTGAACACGATGCCGTGTCTCCCTTTTCCACCAGCCCGTTTTTTTCTTTTTTTCTTTTTTCCTCTTCGAAAAATTCCAGCAAGACCCCGTATTACTCTCTGCTTTTTCAATTTATTTCCCCTCTCGCTCTCTGCCTGGTCTCTCCCACCCTCTCAGTCTCTTGATCCATTTAACCCTAACCTGCCTCTGTGTTCTGCTCTCACTTTCTGTCTCACTGCATTTCTACATAAGCACTAATAAGTCAGCTGTTTTATGATCAGTGTAAACACCAAAAGGCGTAGGAGTCACATTTTTCACTTTCTCACGTGGGCTACAAAATCATCATACAAACCTCATCACTACGTGGAACTCTTCACATTTGGCCAGTTTGTCTTGTTCCAACAGATGTACTGGAGCAGAAGCGGAAGTGGCCCATAGTCACTGCTTTGTTCCAAAATAACTGCTTTCAACACGTTAAAGGTAATGATTTTTATTGAAGAATTTTGCATTTGTTCATTACAAAATAAAACTTTCCAAACATTCATGCTTGTGATTCTTTAAAATGATAAATTACAAATAATGAACCAGCATGGATGATTTGTTTGCTTCATTTTAAGGATTTTAAGGAGCACTAAAATCATTCAGTACTTCACAAGAAATCCCAGATTAATCATCTTGGGACCATTTGTATCTGTGTGTAGTGTGTGTGCGCGCGGGTGTGTGGTGCGTCTGTCAGAGATGTCACACATGCTGCTCCACTCAGCATCGGGCCCATTTGGTGGTCGTCCTCTCAGGAATGTGAAGACTGCAGTCACCTGATGTTCTCCTGTGTGCTCACTAATGTCATTGTCATGACATGCTGCCATATTAGGTTACACTTACATACAGGCAGCAAGCTGCAGGCCCGGACAAATAAAACCTAAACTATCTGGAACAGAGCACAGCAAATGTGGAAATGTAATGTCATGCTATCACGTAGTGAATCCACAATGCGTGACATATGGCTTCTATGAAGAAGAATGCATCTCAGAATAGCCTTTTATGGGAGCAAGAGAAATAATTATTAAGAATAATTACAAGCTGATCAATGCATTGATTAATGCACTGAACTTACCTACTGACACCCACAACCAGTGTTGATGTGTTGTATGTTCGATGTTAGTACATACAGCAGAGTTCACTTGTTAAATAGGATGAACTTTCCCAGCATCAACGTGTGTCAGCTCTACAGAAAAGCAGTTTTATCATATTCCCTCCCCTTAAGTCATGTTCGGTGTGTTACATGCATTAAATGGCATGAGGCTGTGTATCACTTTGGTCAATGACTGGTTCATTGGTTAGTTATTTAAAGTTTGTGTCGTTCAAAGGTGAGGTTGTTTCCAGTAGTCAGTGCATTACTTCCAGTATTCGGTGGATGGCACGCCCCCAGTTTGGAGAAGCAGACAGGAGCTAAGCTAAGCAATGGACTGATGGACTGTTGTCAACATGGGCACAAACAAAACCTATTTTTGCCACCAAAATCAAAAACAAACAAGATCAAAACCAGTCTAATAATTTCACATAGAATATTTTCACCACTTTATCTTGCTGTCAGATAACCGTTTCCAAAGAAGCATTTATATCAACTGACGCTCTTTTCAAAGCCACCAGACTTCATTGACAAAAACTGAGAACACTGCAGCATTTATCTCACAGAACACACTTCCTCAATCAGTTTGTTGTAACCTGTTTGTTTGGAATTGAACTAATGCAATGCAACTCCAAGGTGTTCTGCAAGGTAAGACTGAGGTATACAACCACACTTCTGATGTGCAAGACGGTGTTTGCATGAATACACAGAGGATATCTGCAGGTAGTGGACCCCTGATGGTTACCGCTGAACCCCCCTCCCTCCCTCCATCCTCCTCCTCACTGATTAGATGTCGTCAGCATGTGTCCAAGTCCACAATGCATCTGTCAGTGATGTCACATGCACACACAGGTGTTATGATGCTCGATGGCCAATAGGTGCGCTCTCTCCTGGACACACTCTAATCTGATTTCATACACAGAGGACGGGCAGTGAAGTGTTGAGCTGTAGTCCAGCTCACAAAGACTCACTGAGTCAATTTGACTACAGAGGTGTGTGTTCATCAGAGACAACACATCACAATACACTACACACACACACACATTTGCGCAGAGCTATGGTGGGAAAATCTAGGACCAGTTGGGTTTCAAATCAGTCAGATAGACCCTACCTCAGACACACACACACACACACACTCACCTCACACCATGAGTCCATCAGTGTGAACCGAGCACCTTCCGCCGTAAACCCACGCTGCTCTACTCGCCAACTGTGGGAACAGTTTCCCACGCTGGTTTAGACTCGTCTACCTCGCCACTGTGCCCACGCCTGCACAAGTGTGTGTTTGAGTGTGTTTTTTAGTTCTATGTTTGAGTGTGTCTGTGTGCTTTAATTGAATATATGTGAGCAGCAGATGCAAAAGTTGATTATTTCTTATTTGTGTGTACACATTGTGTTTTTGTGCAATTATGTGCGACTGTGTATGTTTATGTTTTTGAGTGTCTTTGAATATGCATGTTCATTCATTCCCATGAACGTGTACTCTGTGTGTGTGCGTGTGTGTGTGTGTGTGAGAGAGAGAGAGAGAGAGAGACATTCAAGTAAGTGTGTGACCATGTATGCATGTGTGCATGTGCCCATAGTCTGGTCGCTGCAGCGTTCTCAGACGTCCACTCAGCTCAGCTAATTCTCAGCAGCGGCAGGTTGCCAGGTATTTTTACTGCCTCACCTCTGTGCATATGTGTGTTTGTAACTGTGTGTGTGTGTGTCTGGAGGATGTAAAAAGCAGCCCAGCAACGTCCAGAGGACTAAAGTGAAGGCAGAGAACATGGCAGCCTGAAGCAGATCCAGAGGCAGTACTAAGTGGGAGGGGCGCACGGATAAAACATGGCAAAAATCAAGTTAAGAGTGTGTTCTTTTGACTGGACCATAGCAAAGTGGGTTAGGGCGCTGTACTGCGACCAGTATCACCAAAGCCTTGCAGTGAGACGGACAGTATAATAAAAGAATAAAGAATAAAAGAACAAAATGACTGATATCATTTGACAAACTGTAAATAAAATATAACAAGGTGAGACACCCCTCTGCTCTGAACACTAAAACACTAATCAAAGACATTTGTGTAAGTTCACTAGGTCATTAGTCCAGTCCCCACACTATTATACATACACATTTTTAAATATAAAACATGATTTATACTATAGCTTGGCTGAAAACATGTCAGTTATTATTTATGGAGAGATGCGCATCTGAATTGCCCGGATATGCTCAGATAATCTGCATTTAAACTCAATCCATTGTCATTGTAAATCGAGGATTGTAACTAAACCTTGAGGGAGAGACAAGATGATCATTGTCTTGGTTTAAAATGATGTGAGGAGTGTCATCATGCCCACACATTGTCTTGACCGGTCCACACAGAGGAGGCTGCTGCTGCTGATGGAAAGAGTTTCATTTCTTGCACAGGCTCATAAACGTGTTTACACATGACAAAGAGAGCACAGCCCACAGACAGACCATGTGATGTCCCATGCACAGAGGCTCAGTCCTAGCCACAGCGGCCCAGGGTTTGAAGCCAACCTGTGGCCATTTGATGCATGTTATTCCCCGAGTCTCCCCTCCCAGTTTCCCACAGTCTTATACAATAAAGGCTCAAAAATCCCCCAAAACATCTTGAAAAAGCAGCACACAAGAAGAAGCACACAAACCTCACTGACATCAAACTTGGAGAGAACTAAGGAGTTTAGCTGACTGCTGTGGCCACAGTTCACTCTAATTGTGTTTAGATAGTGTCTGGGCTTTTTTTAAAGCTGTATTTGATAGAGATAGCTGAAGAGTGACAGGTGGGGATGACATGCAGCAAAGGACCACAGGTTGGAATAGAAGCCCGAGCTGACACGGCAAGGACTGAGCCTTTGTATATGAGGCGCACACTCAACCAGGTGAGCTAACAGCACTCCTGTTTACTTCTTTTTGTTTTGTTTTTCATGACCAGAAGGATGATTCCATTTCATCCTCTTATCAAAGATGCATACACTTTGACATAATGGAGAGATATTGAGGTAGTGAGCATAAATATTTCTTAAGTTTCTTTTCTTTCTTATTTCACCTTTGATAAGCTGCACTGTCCTGATGCCACGGTGAGTGGACTGTGAGGAAGGAAATGGAGGGTTGTAGGGTTGAAGTGTAGTTGGAGTTATGTGTACCTCTGAGCGTCTGCAAACAGTTTCTGTGTGCTTATGTCCTGGGATTCAGATGTTACTGCAGTGCGTTTGCTAATCTTCCATCTCATCACAGTATAGTCAGATCAAAAAATAATCAAAACATATTATCAAACTCTTCCATCTGGGTAAAATGAGACCCTCACCCAGAGTAAATAGGCAGCTCCACCCACACACTTCCTTTGCAATGGCTACACTCCCACCACCTACTGCTGACACTGTGAATCACCAAAAGAGAGAGAGGGTGATATGCATCTCCTTCCTGGCCTCCTCATTGGAAAAACAATTCTCCATTACCCGAAATATCTATTCTCCAAAAGTTCTTCCAGCTACGTGACCTGTTGCACTAATATCTTTCTCTGCCATTCTGTGCCAGGAACATGAGCTAACATTAGTGGTCTTTAGATGGAAATAAGAAATTGATTTATAGACCAAATCATTTACAATGCCACTGAAAATTAAACAAGAACCTGCAACCAAACTGTAATGTGATTACAGTAATGTAACTTTTGCGTGGTTATCAGTCAGGATCGGGATGAATGCAGACAGTCAGCCATCTAAATCTTTCTTTAGATACGCGCTATAATAAGAGAGATTATTACAATCATTTCATTTGACATTTATCTCTTTCACTCATCTCAAGATAACCCCACAAAGTGAACAGTGCTGTAAGGAACAAAGTGAATCCAGCTTCAACCTGAATCAGTCTCCACAACTAACAGGCTGAGGAGCTCGATCTTAAAGCTCCATGGTTTGTACCATTAAAAATAACTTTTTTTTATAAATCATGCTGATGCTACACTAACTTGTAATCAAGGGTGTGATCACCTGTGGGAATTATGTAACGCTTTACAGCACGAAGTCACACACCACCAACTATTTGACTGATTTTGGTGAAACTGGATCATATTTTATGGAGAAAATGTTTTCTGGTTTTCCCTCTGATGTCCTCCGGCTGCTCCGCCTCAACTCTCTGTGATTTACAGAGTTTCCTGATGGACAGTGAAGTAAACTGCTGCCAACTGTAGCTGCTGTTAGCTAATGTAAGCCGGCTGCCTACACTGTGAGCTCAGAGCTCTGGGGGGAGTGTAAATGTTTGTACCACAGGCATTTTGGACCACCACAGGGGAAAGCAGACAAGTACCGTTGTTGAGCTGGGCAAATGAGCAATGTAACTGGGCTCAGCTGGACTATTGAGTAATACTTGTGTTGTTGAAACTGGAGCGCTAAATTACAAAAATACTGACCTTGTCAGTCTACCCTGTTATGGTCTGTTGAACAGGTAACCTGTACATACATTTGTGTGTTGTTGTGTGTGTCTGTGAAGCAGAAACATGGACTGCACACACTGAGGTCATCAGCTCAAGTCATGAAACACATGTGAGGCTGTCTGTAACTGACCTCTGCAACATGACCTGGTGCTACCAGGTCAGAGTCACAGTCCAGCTCTGGCTCTGTTAAAACTCTGTGTGTGGTGTTGTGTGGTGTGTGTGTGTCAAAGGACAGTTTTCATTTGAGGCCAGCGTACAGGTCTGGGTGTGTAATTGCAATACCGTGTGTGTCAGAGAGTCACTGTGCTGGTACCCAAATCAGTTGTTTATTAGCTTCTTAGTTTCCCTCTGTACCATCATCCCATCACACTGATCAAAGAATGAGCACAAATTAGACGCCCAGAAAGGCACAGTGGATCTATTCATCTACTGCCTGTCCTCACAAGGCTGAAGGATTTTTTGGGTGAACTAAACCCTGACGTACTGTGGACGGTTAAAACAATTCAAAATCGATGCAGCAGAACCAGAGATATCACGCTCGCACATTCTTCTTCCCTCTCAAAACCTGGCACCTACATTACCCAAAATGCAACTAGACCATAAACAATTCAGCATGAGATTCCAGTGTGTTATGCTAGTTGTGGCTAATGAAGCCTGCAGCCTGTAGCCTTGACAAGAGACAAGGATTTTCCTGAATCACAATGTACAGACTCATACAAAATGAATCCTTATCATGCATCAATTATGACCCACTTGAAGTGTGTGGAGGCGTCTGCAGCCCTCTACCTGTATTTCCTTATTTTGCTGTTTGTAGCACCAGCCAATAAAACACATTGTAAAAACGTAACAACCACATGGCAGAAGCACTCATTCAAGAGAAGCCATTGAGCCAAACAATAAATCCAGCTCATTCTGGTTTGGAGGAGCTGGATTTATAATAATCGTTGGGTGTGTGATCTTTGGCTCCATGATGAAGACTTAGTGCAATCACAGGTGTCCTGTGTGCAGGTAATTGTTGTATCCAGAGCAATTTGATTCAGTTAAACAAACAACACCCTGCATCTTTCCTACCGCAGATCAGAAGCAGAAGCAGCTGAATCTCTGCAGAATCATCTCCTGTAGATAGGGCTTAAGTGTTGACAGTGTTCAATAGATGCAGGTCTGCAGAGGCAAACATGGAAACATAGATCGCTGCTGAAGTCTCTGCTGGGTTTAAGTGGTCATATGGAATGGATATTACTAGCACATGCTTGGTCATATTGACCATATTTGGTGAAACCCAGCAGGGCAATCAAAGACACCCTGGGTTTGAGGCTGGAAATGTCTGGAAGTTCACAGATGCCAGCCTCTCTCTCTCTCTCTCTCTCTCTCTCTCTCTCTCTCTCTCTTCATCCAGATGTATCAATAGTTGATGGCACATCCACCTACTGACCGACCCTGAGAAAGACTGCTGGAGACTCCTGACTCAGCTCTGACAGAGATTACAGAGACTTGAAACACCTGTGGCTGAGAGAGGATTGTTTGGAAAGTAATTATGTATTAATTAATTATCCATGGGACTTATGGTCTAGGTCTCTCAGTTGTATTAACTGTATGGGCCTAAAGAGAAGCATTCAATGAATGGATAATACAAAAGTTGGTAGAAAAATGCAAAGAAGATTTCACCAGTAGTCAACTGGAGCCACCTTCTTTATTTCAAAGTGAGCTGCAAACACCACCGTGTTCTCCTCGTTTCTGTCCAAAGGACAGATTTTTTAAGCAGGCTATAATAACAGACAGTCAGTGCTGCGGAGACATTAAATCAACATTGTTCTTTATTCAAATGTATTGTGAATACACATCATACAGACATGTACTGTAGCCATCCAATTAACTAGTTGCAGGGAGGGAGCGGTTAATCTGACTGACTGAACACTGGCAGATCCATATGTTCAGACATATCCATCACTGAGATAAAACAGCACCATTGTAACCTAATTATACAGATGAAGTCTGTGTTGGTGCTGGATGTAAGAGGTGGGTGAGAATCATGAGAAAGTTTCAGTGTAACAGAGCAGAGAGCATCCCCGTAACCGTAGTAACTAAAACCCTGAGGTGTTGTCCACACGTGTGTCTAGAAAAGCATTTATCACATTTCATCATCACCTGCTTCTGTCTGTATGATGTATCCAGCGTGTTATACGGGCATCAAGATGAACAGATCAAATGTAAAAACAGTGTGCCATGCATGTCACTATGTGTTGCAATGAAAGGATGGAGTTACATTGCCAGCCATGCTGATCCTGCTTAGCTCGGGTGATAACCAAAAGACAGGAGGAATGATCAACGTCATACAGCTGAACTGATTCACAATTCTCATACTTCCATACTTGAACTTGCTATTTTGAGTCCATAAATGTCATCATACTGCCAGCCTGGATGGCGAGTGTTGAACGCTGGACACATCTCGCCCTCAGCGGTCACAAGACAACTGACACTGTGAGTGTGGTGGCTGTGGGAGCTGATGGAGCTTAAGTGGTTGTTGTGAATACAGCAATATGTTAATGTAAGTTATTCATTGATATTTAGGCAGTTCACCCAGTTTGCAAGTGCTAAAATGCTGCGATGATAATTTCTGTTGGAGTGCAAGTGTACAATGACCGTGCTCGAATTGAGACACTACCCACTACCCTGCTGAAGTTATCACACTACACCAGGAAGTACATAGTGTACACAGACTACTACTGTGTACACTATGGGGCATCCACTAATCAGAAGATCGGTGCTTCGATCCCCGGTTCGATCCCCTCCAGTCTGCATGTCGAAGTGTCCTTGGGCAAGATACTGAACCCCAAACTGAAACCCCAGGACACGTAGCCTCTTTGACTTCAGACAAGGTCACACGACAAGTCGTACAAGCTAAATGCTTTGAGACCTTTAAACTACAGCCCACCTCAGCTCAGAGAGGTGAAGGCGAAACAGAGAGAAATGATGATGGAGGGAGGACGGAGAGCAGAGGGAGGAGGGGAGGTGGCAGATGGTGGCATGTTGGAATGCAGGGCAGGAATGATCGAGGGAGAGAGAGGTGTAACCAAGGTAGTCAATTCAAGAATGGGACATTAGAGAGGGAGAAACGATGTGTAACTTCAATGTGAACAAATGGAATGATGTTCTACTGAAGAAATAGTTCCAAAGAGAACAGTTTTCAGTGACAGTGATTCTCTATGAGAGCCTCTCACCTCTGCTGTACCATTGTGGAGGCACATGTAATGTTTAGGTTTGTTTTCTTTATTTAGAGCAGCCAGCAGTTTCAATTCATTTCACTTCAGTGTTTTGCCATCAGTCAGTCCAGCATTGCCGCTGCAGCTGTCACAGTTGTCATAAGAAAAGGATTCACAATATTGATATTATTAGAATAGCTATAGACATTCATATTTAACTTTTGTCTCGTGTTTTGTCTCTTTTCTGAGAGAGACTCTGTAACCAGAACTGTACAAAAGAGCATAAAAAGAGCATTTACACTGAGTGTGAAGCACAAAGAGATGGAAACAGAAAGAATTTATGAGGTGCTGGATTATTTAAATTATATTATTATTTGAGTATTATTCTTATTATTGAGTATTTCATTTTTTCAATATCACACTTATCGTCATGTATGATGCACCTCTGCAAACAGTAATGATGTTTACAGTCATAGATGACCTGTCTGAAACCAGTTTAAGTTGCAGAAGTGATTTTGAGTGAATGAATAGAAACCACCAATGTAAAGCTGAAAATATTAGATAACATAAACCATAACTAGATGATAATAACTAAAAAAAAAACTAAAAAAAAAAAAAACATGCAAACATTCATTTGAGAGCTTCACTTCAATTTGAAGTTTTAGCATCCTGCGATCTTCAAATGCTTTTTCTTCCTATCAAGAAAAAAAATCTGAATAAATAAAAATACTGACTGTTTCTTTTAGAATGAATATTATTTAATTTGAGTCTTCTGTGTAAAATATGTCTTTAATAACCTTACACTGGTGGAGCTCTGCACATGAGTGGAGGGACAGTGAAGAGAGAGAGGGAGTGGAGCAGCGGAGGGGGAAGGGTGTTTGCCCCCTGCAGGGCTGCTGATGGATGCAGGGCTCCTGGGGTTAAGGGGAGGGCAGCCAGGCCCTGAGCCAGGGTACGGAGTGGCAGCTACCTGCCGCTCATCACACACACACACACACACACACACACACACACACAGACACAATGACACATACTCCAATAGCTTTCATTACAGTTTTTTAAACACACTCGTACACACATCATCACGCACACACTGACTCACTTCATGTCTCACATGATTTACTACATGCTTAACTTGTAATTACACACACACACACACACACACACACACACACACACACACACACACACACACACACACTGATGCTAATGGATGGGAGGGAAGGAAAGAGAAAAAACAAACCATGTGACAACATGAAGCCTGTCGTGGAGCAGATAACAGATGAAGTGATTCAGAGCTCCACACTGTCTTTAATACTGTCACATTACACCTAATCATCTCCACTGGAGCGCCCACTGCTGGCCCGACAGCGCATGACAGACTGACAGTGAACCCATCCTCTGTGATGCAGAGGATGTGGGTTAGAAGGTGAGGCTGTGGCGCATCAAAACTCATAGGAGCATTATTTATTTATAACTCTGCAGCCTTCCCTTCACTCTGCATAACCTCTTTAATAAAATAAAGGAGCCATCTTTTGTTTGGCTGCCGCACCTTCCAGCTCCTTGATTAGTGGTCTTAACTCTGTGTGTATGACTCCACACAAAACCGGCTGATGTTCTCAATGGTTCTCCAGCCTCTCCAGCTAATTAACTAACACCTTCAGTGATGTTTATTAATCAAACTGCTGCGGAGTTTCTGTGTTTCTCATGTGGCCGATACTGGGCAGACTAATGAATGGTCAAATCAATCAAAAAAAAAAAAAAAGTCTAACTGATAATGGGCGCGTTCACGGGCCATTCTGCAATAAAAGGGCATAGTTTGTGGGTAATTAATGTGGCGCATCTCTTATGTCAAAAACTAAATGGGCCTCTTTAATGTGTGAATGTCTGCCTCATCCTCATCTGCAGCAGCTCTGAGTAAGGCCTGTTTGAGAGAAGAAGAAGAAGAAGAAGAAGAAGAAGAAGAAGAAGAAGAAGAAGGGAGGGGCTGTTTTCAAAACACTAATCGCCTGTAATCCTTTTAATGTCTCACACTTTGCTCTGTCAATACACAAATCTCAGGCAGCTCCAGCTTCCCCAAAACTGGAAGAGCAGAGTTTGAACGGACAGGAGAAAGAAGGGGAGGGATGAGCAGGAGGTTCATATCAAGCAGCTGATGCTCTCATCATGAAGAGAGGTGATTATTTTGTATTTTGCTCGTTTATTTGTTGGTTTCACAGTCTTGTGGTGGCAGAGCGCGCAGGGCAGTCCAGGCTCCTCCTCGCCTCTTTCTCCCCCCTACCAAACAGTGTGGACCGCTCCTCAGGTAAAGAGATGTTTTAAATCAAGGGGGGTGGGAGGGAGGGAGGGTGGAGAGTGGGGCTGGGGCTGTCCGCTTTTGTTCTGCAGAAAAAGGGGGCTTGTTCTTAGCAGATCAGCCTGCCATTTTTAACCGGGGGTGTGTGAGCGCCGAGCGAGTGGCTTTGACACGGGAGTGGTGTGTGTGTGATGGGAACAGAGAGAGGAGAGAAGGAGCGTCCTGTCTGCAGTCGTGCAACAACCGAGCGGAGCGGCAGCAGCATCGAGTCACTGTGAGAGCACTGAGGAGCCCGAGCCTCACGCGCACACACTCACCTGAAGGAGTACCGCAGGGATTACAAAGCAGGAGGAACAGCCTGACAGCACGGCTCAACTGAACAATAAAATAACAGAAGAAGAAAATCCCGCAGCGCCCTTTTCCAAAACTTAACGCACAGCTTCGCTCCTGCAAGTGCACTTAGACTCTGCGCAGCCTTCTGACAGACACACACACAGCCTGTGTTTGGATGAGAAACTCTCAGTAATCACACATATTCAGACGTCTGAGTGGAGCGGAGCTCGTCTCTGATGGATTTCATAGAGAATGTGTCCGCCGTGCGCGCGTGAGCCTCCCTGTCAGCACCTCTGACCTGTCTGTGTGGATTTCAGCTCAAAATCTTTGGACCTGATAGTTTGACTGAGATCATCTTTGGACTCTGCAGCTCTGATCAGAATCAAAGTGCAAATCAAAGAGGAGCTTTTCACCTCCATCCATCATGCGACCCATCCCATCCAGACTCAGCTATCTGTGAGTTCCGTCACTTCACTCTTCACGCACTGTTAATGCTCCTTCACGCAGCTCCGAAGCGACCTAACGCATGTTCTCCTTCTTCTTCTTCACAGGTTTCTACACTTATTTGCATTCTGCTACTATGCTCAGGTATGTCACCTTTCTATTCTCATCATATACATTTTTTTGTTTTATTATTAGAATTGTATTTTATTTTTTATGTTGGGGCGTTAAAATCAGGATTAGCTTCCAAATATGAAATCTCTTAAACATATGGCAGTCGGCGCGTGTGATGCACGGCGCAGTAACAGGAGGAAAGGTGAGGGATCATCATAACATTATGTGATACAACAATATCGGATGGCTCCCACGGCGCGGCGGGCAGCGGGGCGCGCGGCCTGCTGGCAGGTTGCTGATGAACATACCGGCCCTGGCACAGGACGCGCGGGCACAGACGGGGCATCGGGGCAGAGGGAAATGCTTGCGAGTCTTGTGAAAAATGTCGTGGGGTACCAAGTAACCAGGGCCAATGTTTCCATCAGCAGCAGTCATTCCATCACAGCGGAGCGCGGCGGATAGGGAGATCGAAGTGAAGGGGGAATAAAAATAAAAAAGTTTCTGTTAGTTCACGCGGTGCAGAGGGAGATGAACGTTTAAACTCGTCCGGAAAGTGTTTTTTTCTGTGCGCGCTCTGTGGCGCACATTCTCCTGTACGCACAACCTGTAATCACACCGCGCGTCTTTTTTGGAAGCTGTTAATTTAATTTGGCAGCAGCTCTCCTGGAACTTGTTACACTTGTCTTTGGGAAAAAAACAACAACAGGCTGTTGTTGCGTTAGGATCTGTTTCCCCTCTGTGTTTAAATCGTTTCCTGCAGTAACCAGAAGACACGCAGCTGGCTCCACGCTCAGCCCGGCACTTCTGTACTTAAAAGAAAAAAAAGACAAAACAAATAAAAACAAATTCTATCAAATGTAGACAAATGTACACGTACTGATGACTGTGGTGACATCTAATTTCTGACAGGTAACCAATCAGTCCCCGCCTAATTTCACGCAGCATGTAAGCGAGCAGAGCAAAGTGACGGACCGCGTGAGCCGCAGGTTGATCCGGATCTACCAGCTGTACAGCCGGACCAGCGGCAAACATGTGCAGGTCCTGCCCAACAAGAAGATCAACGCCATGGCCGACGATGGAGATGTGCACGGTAAGAGAAGCAAAGACACGAACTCTGTTTGACACCGAGACACTGAGAGAGAGTCTTAAAATGAAAGAACATCAGTGTGATTTATTTTGCAAGTCGAGTTCATCATTTGTTTACTTAAAATTTCGTACAAATTAATTCTTATAAATCATTTGGATTTATTTCACTCGTTTTCTTTTTACACCACTTTACTTTGTGCACTTCACGGTCCGGTCAGAGAATGGAAATCCCGGGTGTCCCGGTTTGTTCAATTTCGCAAAGCATTTATTTAAAAATAAAAAAATAAAAAAACGATCCAGTTTTATCACGTTGGGACAAAAAAAATGTGACACATATTTTACTATTTTGAATAATTTAAAAATTATTATTATCATTCTATCTTTATTATAATTCAGCTAACAACAAATATTTTTACATCTAAAATTCCAAATTATTCCCGGATTTTTTTCTAACATGGCTCAAAGCCAAATTTCTAATGTGTTGAAAGTGGTGAAACACACCTTCACAGGCCAAGCTTCAGAGAGCAGAATCTCAGAGTGAAAGACATATTTTATATATCATTTTAATCTCGTTTAAAGAAAATCAAGTACAACAAGAGAATTTTTTAATGCAAATCAGCATATTTGCAGAATTTGTCCCACTCATTCATTCATTCAGAGATTTTCTGTCTTATGTCAAAATGGTAAAAATCTTTCCAGACAAACGTGCCTCATCCCTCCCCTCCCTCCCTCTCAGCAGCATTTTCCTGAAGCCTTTATGCCTTAATCAAACCACTGCACTGGTGTAGGTGGTCGATCTTTGTGATCCCAGTCTTGTACTGCTGGAGGGGAAGAGGCTCAGAGCTCTCAGAAACTGTCCGGTGGATTGTAGATGGTGCTGGAGGTGATCCTCCAGAGATCCCGCAGGTCTGGAAGAGCCATTAGAAGTCATCTTACTTCTACCTCCCGAACATTTCCTGCATAGTGCCTTCTCCCCCCAACCCTCCCTCCACCACCCCCACGTTCAACCCTTCTCCATCCAGCCTCAGAACACACTCGTGGAGCTTTGCAGCCAGCCGGGCCTGCAGTTTTTTTTTCTCATATTTACACTAAATTGAGTTCCATGAAGAACACACTCAAATTCCTTCTGATTAGGGTATATCTGCTGCTGTCTGTACGGGGAGCAGGAAGTGTGTGTCTGTGTGTGTGGCCTTAAAGAGAGAGTGTGAGCTACTCGGGTCACCTGAAGTCATTTTGTATGAAATGTATGAAAGTTTGTGTGTGTGTGTGTGTGTGTGTGTGTGTGTCACGTCTGACTATTCAGCTGGGCTGTAACTGCTGCTTCTGACCACAGCTACAACTCTCAGATGTGTCGTGGTTAGTCAGTGGGTGGGTGGAAAAGGCCCTGACCATCCTCAGTGACCCCAGTAACGCTGTGTGCGACGCCATGGAACAGGTTTTATGAGTCAACGTGGATTCAAAAGGAATTTATTAAAGGCTGTCTGCTGTTGGTTTTCACTCTTCTGGATCGATATTCACAAGAATGTGAAAACACTGCAGCACAAACACATCATCTGACCTGGAAATGTATTCTATCTGTCATTCTGCGAATGTGAAATAATAATGACATTGTTGAAAAGCAATGTAAAAAATGCACAAAGCTCCGTAAAGTCATGCTCTGCGAGCTGTCTATATTTCCTGTTTCTTTCAGTACTTCTCAGGATATAGAGATAAATGTGGAGCTTTATGTGTGAGGTCAACGCAGATTTATTTGAAAAGGAATTCTTGATGGGCCTGCCAGGATCGCCTCTTTAGCTTTCAAAGAATCAGGAGACACGTGGTTTTATCATTTTGCAAGAATTTCAGCTTGCATAAATCCCCAGGAATGGTCCCACAGGTTTTGGTGCATGTGTGTGTGTGTGTGTGTGTGTGTGTGTGTGTGTGGAGAGAGAGTGCTTGGAAACACACTCGAGCATTTCTGCGTGTGTTGTCGATGCTTTTATGTGCACTGCACTTATGTGCACTGTTAAGTCATTCATTCAGGACAGCCAGCAAAAAGGCACATTTTAAAAATCACATGAACCTTTGCGACCACGTTGTGTCCTTCTCTCAGCTAACAGAAATATTTATTTTGTTTGATTTCTTTAGCTAAACTCATCGTGGAGACGGACACGTTTGGGAGCCGTGTGCGCATCAAGGGAGCTGAGACGGGCTTCTACATCTGCATGAACAAGAGGGGCAAGCTCATCGGCAAGGTGAGGAAAAAACTGACTTCAGCCAGCACAAGCAGAGGCAAAAGGTGGCAACCTCTTTGTAGCTGAGGTGAGAGTTAGGTTGGAGGAATGGATGAATACATTATTCCTCACTTAAAATATAGTTCCAGTAGTTAGTTATCGGCTTTATGACATTTCCATAAATAAGGTTGTTAATATTCTAGATTTTCTTAAATTCAACAAATCCTTTTAAAGGTCCAGTGTGTCAGATTTAGGGGGCTCTATCTACAGAATATAATATTCATAACTCTGTTTTCATTAGTGTTTAACCACCTGAAAATAATAAGTGTTATGTTTTTACGACCTTAGAATGAGACGTTTATATTTATAGCGTCCGCCATGTTTCTACAGTAGCCCAGAATGGACAAACTAAACCCTAGCTCTAGATAAACTCCCCTAGTTTCTCCTTCACACTAGGAATAAGAGGGAGATGCTGTTAAATCCTACACACTGCTCCTTAAAAAGATTTTAAATAAAACACACAGTGAGTGCAGCCAAACCCTGACAGAGTATTAGTATTAGTCCACCACTGAAAATAGTTCCCAACAAATGCACCTCTTCCTCATGTTTGACGAACATCTTTGTGAGCTGTTTTTAAAAGCTTTCATCTTCAACGGGAAATTGCACAGACAGAGCAGAGAAGTCAGAACATATCGAGAGCTGGACTGACACATTCTTGGTTTTGGGTCTTTTATGGAGTTTGTTGACACTAAAATTTACTGGCGGCTTTGGCTTTCTTTAGATGATAGCAGCAAGCTAGTGTGTTGTATTTTTTAGCACGCTCCACTAGCTTAACCTTCAGGGTGTGTGTGTGTGTTTTTCATGCTAGATAATGTAAGGTGTTTTCCTTCCTGCTTATATGATCAGTACAAGTGTTAGAGGTTAATGCACAGTGATGATCGTTAGCCTGATTGGTATCTCAGCTTTACTGCACTTCTGCACTTCTATGACAGAAGGCTCCAGGTCAGGCTTTAGTTATGCTGCTGTTGCTGTTATATGAGTGTGTAGGTGTGTGTTTCCATCTCAGTGCCCCTCTCTTACTGCGACGGCTAATAAACAGAGTTGCCAGCCTCTCTGCAGAACCCCCACACAACCTCCCCTCCACCCACCCAGCACCCTGCCTCGAACACCATCTGCCCCTAGCTACCGGCCCAGTCACAGCCTGCCCCAGCCCCAGTGTGTGTGTCTGTGTGTGTGTGTGTGTGTGTGTGTGTGTGTGTGTGTGTGTGTGTGTGTGTTGAAGAGGGAAAGAATGAACTGAGTGTGTGTCTTTTGGGTGTATGCGTGTGCACATGGGTGTATCATGACTATTTTTAAACACACTATTTTGTCCAAAAAGGTGGGAGCTTGTTACAGTAGGCCAGCACTGTGTGTCCAAGTCCAGTTAATACTGTCAGCTGACCTTACTGTACGTTCTATCACTGATGGAAACCGTAGAATCGCTTTCACTTGTTATCACCAACTGGAGGTCACACTCCACCAGCCTCTTATTTACCGTCTCATCCCTGAGCGATCAGGCCGCTGACTGTTGTCTAAGTCAGTGATGATCGAGTGCCTGATCGAACAGGGCCTTCAAGTGAACCCAACAGAGGAGTGGTGACATATTTAAGGATCTATTGATTGTTATTCGATTCGAGCAGACCTGGTTAGTTAAATTTAGCCACAAATGCAACAGGAGATCAAACCAGGAGTGAAAGTGACACTTGGGGGGCTGATTAAGGCTTTATGGCTGGAGGATCTGTCCTGCAGCTACTGACACCACAAGGGCTGCTGGATGTTTTCTGAAGGGGGAGAAGAGTAATCGCTTACTGTCATCCCCCTCTCTCTGATCTGTAATGACTGTAGCATATGCTGCATGTATGAGGGGAGGGCTGTGTGTGTGTGAGTGTGTGCGCATGCAGGGGGCAGGCTGCACAGGGAAACCTTTATACATCTGATATTTCCCATCTGTAAATCTTCATCGTGGAGTCCTCTCTGAACGTTCCCACTAACTGTTTTTCTTTGTGTGTCTTTGCAGAAAAATGGACAAGGCCGTGACTGTATCTTCACTGAGATTGTTCTGGAGAACAACTACACGGCGCTGAGGAATGCCCGCTACGAGAGCTGGTACATGGCCTTCACCCGCCGTGGGCGGCCACGAAAAGGCTCACGGACGCGCCAGCACCAGCGCGAAGTCCATTTCATGAAGAGGCTGCCGAAGGGGCAGCAGCCCGCCCACTCGAGCAACCACCGTCCTTTCGACTTTATCCACTACCCTTTCAATCAAAGGACTAAACGTACGAGATACTCGTCAGAGCGCTGAGGAGGGGGAGGAAGATAGAAAAGACAGAGGGAAAGAGGAGAAACTGACAGACTGACTGAATTACCAGCAGCCAAAACAGTCCTCTCTCCAGAAAAAAAACCTCTAGAGACATTTTTATACTGAGCATTACTATATCTTAATGTGTAGTTTGATTTCTATTTTTCTCAAAGTAAAAAAAAAAAATAGACAAAAAAATATGAGAAATCTATTTTTGTACTCCAGACTTAGTATTGATCTGTGTAAAAAAAACAAAACAAAAAGAAAAGTTTGTTTTTAGATGCACATAACTCATTGTCTGACTTATCGGGGACTTCTTAGTAGAGTGTTGTTTTTGTTTTTCTTTCATTTTGACCAGTGGAGTCTTTTTTTTTTTTTGGACTCTCGCCTGCTGCTCAAGGAGACTTGAAGGGCCCTGATTGACCGCACTGCCAGGGAACGCTGCGTTCAGAGACACAAACTGTCACACACTGCGTTGGAGAGCGCAGTAAACGTTGCATAAGCGTGTGGTGGTAACACTGCGGCGGTTCAGCTTTTATTTGCTCGATGCTGCGTCCTGTCTGGGATCATTCTGTATCTTTTCTCACACAGTTCAAGCAAACGGAGCTTTAATAACTCTGATGGAACAATGTGGCAGCTACATTTGATAATCACAGGTTTCCTGTTCTGACTGTAATGTTGATTTGTACAAAATGCATTGAAGTGTGTAAGGAACCCCCTCGACACGCCTACTACCCCCTCACCCTCTTGTGTTCTTGTTGCCCCCTGAATGTCTGTTTTTATACATATATAAATATATTTTTATTTGAGGATGTGTAAAATAATTTTAAGGATGGAATATTTATTTAAAATGTGTAATAAATGTACATTAAATACTGATATTAAACTCTTGTTTGGTACATGCTTGCTTTGGAGCGATCTGTGAAAAAACCTGAATATTAGTCTGATAGCAGCTGTGCCACAAGACAGAGTACATAAAAAAAAAAAAAAAAAAAATTGTGTGCAAATAACGACTTATTTCATGCTCTCAGATTAATTAATTATGTGCAGTCACAGTATTAAATAATACTGTTCACATGTTAAAATGTATTTATGGGCTATAATGGGTTACACAACATTTCTGGAATAAGTTGTCCCACCACTCTCATCTAAATGAGCTGCTTGGATTTAAACCATGTTGAATACTGTGCTCTGTTCTTTTGTGTGCACAGATGATGAAGGCATCAATCACCAAATATCTGTACACATCTGTGAACACTATAAAAATGCAGACAGATTTATTCATTTGTGTGCACCAAGCTTGCTGATCCAGTTGTTTTGTGGTTTGTGGCTAAAACCTAAAAAGGAAATTCACAGTCACTGTAAAGTTATCGGAAAATATATATTTCTAATTACTATACCATTTCTTGAAAAACGTGTATCTACACAGCACCTACATGCAGCTGCAGCTATAGCAGTTGCTTTAGTAAGTTGCCAGTTGCGAGTGTTGAGCATAGTTTTTGGTCTCTGTACAGGCATGATGGCATCAAACCTGTCAGGCAGTTGCATCCACTTGCCCTTGGACAAGAAATAGTGTGTAAAGGTGGGGTCAGTCATACTGGAGAAAGGTTCGGACCAAACAACAAAACACAACAGGTGGCGTTCATGGGAATGACACTCAAAAATCTGTGTTTTGTTCCTACGGTACGACTGAGCCCACCTTTACACCACAAACTGTTGATTTGACATTTCTTTTTTGTACAAATGAGACACAACATGATAAGTGGTGCTCTTTTGAAGCGTCATTGGGTGGATATTTATATTTTGGACAGAGCCAGGCTGGCTCCTCCTGCTTCCAGTCTTTGCCTTAAGCAATGCTAACTACATCCTAACTCCAGCTCTGTCCTTAAACAGATAGTATGTTTATTTGAAGTGGGGTTGTATGAGGTTCCGCGATCAGTGAGCCATTCCCATTGTCAAGAAGCAGCCCTCTCCCTTGGCGCTACATTGTCTCAAGCGAAGAACTCTACATCTAAACCCAACTGAGCATATTACAGCCTCTGATAGTAAGGCAGAAATATAGCGTTCACTTGAACAGATATTGATTTTTTAGGTTGGCTTTTTTCATGTGGCTACAGTATCTTTTTCTACAAAGCAGTAGTTTACTTTACTTCTGAGCACTGTCTACTGTAGGTATACACTGAAGTACCTCATACATCTCCAAAAGAACGCAAACTATCATCTCACTCTTGTAGACAGAAAACAAACATCCCAAAATGTTGAATAGCTCTGAATGGTGCACTGAAAACTGACTCAAGCAACTTTATTTTACGTCTTACGTCATTGACATGTGAATTGGAGGAGTCATTATCTGTTAAGATCTGTAAAAATGAATGTTGTGGTTATAGTGTCTAGAAGGCACTAGAGGGCATGCAGTATACTGTACGTAGAATGTATTGACTCCACCATCATTGCTTATCTACCGTATGGCCCATAATCTACAGGTTAATGACGGACACACACCATCACACCATCGTGTTTGATTAGAAATAAATGTAGATGATTAGAAGTAGGTGCAACGTTCATACAATATGTAATTTTTTGGAATTAAAGAGCACACATAACGCATCAGGGAATTAATTTTTTGTTTTTTTTTGTGGCAACAGGGAAATGCATTGACTATAATTTGAATTACAAAATTAAGTGCTGTGTTACTCTTTACAACAAAAGAGTAATCTGAGTACACAGGATACGATTAACCCCCTTATATTTGCAAGTACAGATATATACTACCTCAAGTTAATATCATTTTTACTAAATGTGAAGTCATGATATCTGTCTACAAGCCACTAGCAGGTCATCCAAAATGCTAATTACGTTAGCCTCGACTGTTAGTATGTAGGCAACCCCTGCAAATCTGACACCAATGCAATCTACACCACAGTTCATTTATTTTGTGTTTACATAATGTCAGTTTGTTTGTTAGTTAGCTGTATGTGGTCAGCTATCCATCACTGTCTTCCTGTCTCCAGAAGCTACAGTAGAAGACAGGAGTACTAGCGGTACATGCTGGTAATTAGAGATCTTCACAGATCCGAAACATTTGTCCTGTTTGGCGTGTATCTGAACCGGAAGAAGTAAAAAAAAAACAACTTGGACAGACCAACAACAACTGGACCAAAGCTGGGAACAGAAGCCAAACAGACCCAAGACCAGAAAGTGCGGTTTGCTGAAGCACTTCCTGCGATTAGATTGCAGACCAGCACTTGCTCATCTGCTTGTTCGCCTGGAAAACCTTTAATTTAAGGTTGGCTGCAGCAGATTACAACATGTGTTCTCTCTTCCCTCCAGTCGTTGTTGTTCAGGTTTTAAGAACATTTTTAAAAAACAGCCCTGTTGTTCTGGATCAGTGTGCAAGATCTTGGTGGACTTAATCCCCTTATTAACACAATTAACACAATGAAATGATCAGTGAAAGACATTTAATCTAACTTAAACTCATCCAAACAAGATAACCAGGACATGAAACCCTGTTCTCTGTGGACACCAGCTACCTCAAGCACCTCCCTATAACTAATGTCTAATTCAGGGAAACTCTTGGTGGCCTCCATGCCAAATCAATCAGTAATTTGTTGCATTTTGTCAGCTTCTTCACATCAAAATTCTGCCCAGATCCAGGACTCTCAACAGTTCAAATCTGAATGCGATCCGTTTTATTTCACCTGTCATCTGTTATTTGCTTTATTGACAGAATCTTTTTGAGTTTTGTCTCATTTTCTGTAGGACATTTGTTGAGAGGTGAACATGTGCTTCTTTTCTCATGTTGGTATTAACCTTCTACAAGCACTTCTTAACTGAACAGAAAGGAAACGCTGTGGCCTTTGGTTTCTCCCCACATGAAACCTGACCAGGGAAAGCTAACAGGGAGGGTATTCTTAGTGTGATCCCAACTGGGATAACAAGGTCATTTGAAGTCATGAAGATCCCTCCCTCCTCCTTCCTTTTTAGCAGATAGCAGCATGTCAGTGTCAGAGCGCTTTGCTGTTGTGGGGATGATACCGCTGTGTTTGTTTTTGGGCTTTAGCTTCCTTCAGGTTCTGTAACTCTCAGTATCTCCTGTTATTCTTTCATCTCCCACCTTTTAACACCCCACCCTTTAATCTGATTGGACAATCCCAGCAGGTCATATTGGCCTCTTATTGATCCAGAGAGCATCATCCATCTCTGATATGATGATATGATGCATTTGGATTGATTTTGTGACTGATCAAACAACATTATTCTACTTTAACCTGACGTGAAGGGCCTGTGCCGTTTAACCATGTACTGTATGTTTGATTTGTGTATGAGTCGGTCAGTTTCTCTGGGTTAGTTGTGTGTGTTTATTTGCCAGCAGGAAAGCAAATAGTCGCAGCACTGCTGATTGAAAGTTGGCCATAAATTTCCTTCAAGAGGACATTTGTTGCAAACAGGAGTTCTAAGTAGCCTGGGACTGGCAACTTATGATATCAGTTGCATTAACATATTCCCACAATTAATTAAAAACTATCAGCTCAGTTTAAGTCACTTTAGCTCAGTGTAGAAGTTTTCAAACTGAGAACGGTTTGTATTGAAGGGAACTGAATTCAGTGCAACTACAATGAAGGTTTACGGATTTTAAGAATTTAAGAATAATAATGTAATTATACATTGTTTGTCTGTTTGCGTGTGTTCAGAAATTATTACAGGAAGCCCTTGATCAATTAGTATATCAGTAAATCAAGTAATGTCAGCAGCCAACCTTACTGCCAGACATTAACATTAATAAATATTATTTTTAAAAAAAGCTTGAACATTAATTGGATCCAGGACAACTCGAACAGAAACTAGAACACTTCTGATGCCAAAATCTTGGTCCCTTGCCTACAGATTCTGCGTTCATGTGCACATATCACATACACACATGAATATTTATGATTAGTTAGACAACTTTATGGTGTGTGACAGGACACCTCTCTGATCTCTGTCATTTCTGCTTCACTAAATAGAAGACTGCAGCTTTTTCTACCATCAGATTAACAGCCTACGATCCTCCTCCGGCGTTTTTAGGTGTAGTTATATTTCCATTGTGCAAAACTGGAAGTTCTTTATGTAAATGTTAAGGGGTCATTGGTGCAACATCCGACAAATATGTTTTGACCCTGTGGTGTGGAGAGAGTGACTGAGCTGAGTTTTTAAAAACTTGTTCTTAAAACTTACCGAGAACCTCTTATCTTTGTACATTCATGAAGTGGAGTCATACACTTTGTGAATGTGGATTTTTCTTTATTTGTAGACTTTACATAGGTCTTGTCTGAACACACCAACAGTTGTGGGATGTGAATAATGCAGAAGTGAAACAACACAAGCTTACAATCAAGCAGGGTGAGTTTAAAACCAGGTATGGCAGTCCGAACAGGCAAACAAATCAGTTAGGGAGCACGTAGAAAATCTACAGTCCAAAAACGTTTCACGGTTCATGAAAACGAGGCAAAACCCCCAAACAAACCATGAGCAACTCCTGAGACAAAGAAAGACAAAGACAGACACAGGTGAACACTGATAAAGAACAGGTGAAACTAATCAGGGCTATGAAGTGAAGTTACAGGCACGAGGAGAAAGAATATTACAAATTAAAACAGGAAACACAAAACATGAAACCCCAAACAAGGAAAAATTCTCATTTAACAAAGAACTCTTCAATAACACAGACAGATGGAACATGTACACTACATAGAGCTGAGAGCTCATTGTCAATTCATCTTATGAATACTTTCTTGATAAATGAATTCATTGGTTGGTCTGAAAAAAAAGGCTGAAGATGGAGCATGTATTTATACATATATTTATATCGAGATAGGCTTACTCTAACCCACAGTTTCAACAATATAACAAAGAACACATGACAGGTATTTATAACTTGGGGAATTTAAGTTTTATTATTTGTTAGAGATTCTTTCTGGTCGCTTGTTCTTAATCACACTCTTTAATGTAAAAATTAGAAGTTTATAAGAACCATGACTGTCTCATCACTGTTCTGTCTTCCAATAGATGAAATGATTTTCAGATCATAAAGATCTTTAGCTCACATGTTAACCTTATCTTAGTTCCTTAAACTGACCTTTGGAGTGATGAAAACATTTTGTATCCCTGCTGAGAAGATGTGGCAGAAAAATGGACGACTTCCTTCACTAGTTGATCCTGACCTATGAGAGGCTGTCTAACCCAAAGCACTGAACTAATGGTCTTGACAACACTTGACATTAATCTGCTTAACTCCTTCCACATTGGATTAACAGAGGGATCTTTCCTTTGGATCTTCCCATGTAAGCTCGCAGACACCAGATCAATCCATTGAGGCCAGTGCTTTATGATAACTTAATGAAGTAAGCTGATGCTAATAGAAAAATACTGATGAAATGCAGTTTGATATTTTTAAAGAGAGGATGTGGTTTTACAGGTGACTCCATTGGTTTATGGTTTTGCTTCTTATCCAGGACTTGCGGACCCTCTGGAAGGTCAGTAGACTTTGTGTAAATTGATTAAATTAGGGCCCTAGACTGCCTTCTACACTACAGCCCCCACCCATCTAGTGCCTGGAAAGTCAGACTGAACCTCAGAGAAGAACTGGCTTGTGGGAAAAATCACACCTTTTGTGTCGCCAATGCTGCCATGCAAATGCAGAGCAATTCCAGTGCAGAAAAACGGGGGTAACGCTTTCATCCATTTTATTGAGCCTCGACCATCATCCTTAACCCCGGATAAACAAACAGAGATACCTTCTTCATTTGCTTAGGGAGCAATTTAAACCGTGCCTTGACCCCCCCTGTGGAGGCCGTAGAATAGCAGGGGTGACCGGAGAACACGACCCTGCCTCCCTAAGCAGCTTCGAATGCCACAAGCCGACACAGAAGTTGCCCCCATCAAAAAGCACTTACAACCTCCAGCCACTTGTATATGTTGCTGAAACATTCATTTTCCCAGGGAGCAAACAGCCCTTGTTGACCCTTGGGCTGACTTCTACGAGCTGTAACTCTGGGAGAGTCATTTAGTAATGTGAACTTCTCTAAGGACATTTGTCAAGAATATAATTTGCTTGTTCATCAGGTATGGAGATCCGTCCAAATTTTAAGCATTTTCAACTTAATGTTTCCTCTTAAATAATGATAAATGACTAGGCATGCTCAAACTCAGTCATGAGTTGAGATATTATTTTCTTTAATTAAACAAATCTATAAACATGTAACAAGTGCATCAGAAAATAGGAGTGAATGTGACATTTATATTTAATGAAGAGTCCAAACTGGTGTCAGGGCAGGTACAGATAAATAATTCACTTCAGAGGGACTGTTTGGAGAACTATGGAAGCAGAGAGAGGCTGTGATCATTTTAATTTAAAAGAAACTGAACATGTAAATGTTAAATTGGATCACTACTGGATACTTAACATTGAAATTTGAATATCAGTATCAGAATATATCAATTTATTTTCACATTTTACGTTTCACACAGCAGACAGAACTGTCTGATCTGATAGACAGAGGACTGGTCACTGCCATATCTAACTCGGATGCATGTCACTTTGAATTTTGGTGAATATCATCAATCCAATCTGAGTGACTTGATTTTTGTTTCAATTTTTCCCAAATATGATCAACTTGTGAGAGTAATTGTGGACCTAAAAATGAATATCAAATAAATATAGGGGAATTTCCTTTTTATTGTTTGTTCTATTGTTCAACTTTTTATTCTTTTTGTTCTTTCTGAACCTCTATCATGTGTTTCACTGTTTGGTTGTTTGTTCTGCCTTTGATTCACACCCTCTCAAATAAAAACTAAATCAAAAATTCTCAAATACTTGATTTTTTTTTTTTAATCTCATGTATACTGACAGTCAGTTCAAAGGTTTTCTCATGCATCAGCATGATCATATAGTCTCACCATTAGCAGTTAACATTTTTTGATATTTCTCTTCTTGCAGTGAAGAAAAGGCTTGGAAAGAACAATTAGAGCATTCTGAGAGAGCTAAACTTACAAGCTTTTCTTAGGGGGATGTAATTCCACTGGGGGATTTAGGACTCCTGGAAATCCTCGTACACTCCTGAATAATTCAGAAACATTTCGGCCTGTACTCCCTAAGTATTGACCATCCATATCCAGCCCTTTAGTGTTTTAAAGGGACAGTTGTAGGGAATCATGCAATGACTTGTCATATATGGTTCCTCTAACTTTATGAACTACAATTACTTGATTTCAATATAAACAATTTGAAACATTTTACAGACAGTAGAACTGCAAAATGAAAAGAACAAATCCAGTGTACAAATCATTTATTATTGGGTCTGTCTTGTCTGTTATAACAGAAGAACTTAACACTGTTTTCCTTCAGAAATTAGACAGAACTCTGATTAGTGACTACCAGCACTGATTTTATACTGTACTGTACAGCTAAACTGAGCTGACTGTCTGAGGATGTTCAGATGGATTGAGTACAGACGCAGTAAGGTGGATGGATTCTCTATCAAAAATGACAGGCAGCCCATTAAATCCAAGCCCCATTCAGCAGTATTAACAAAAGCCACCAGTCCAACCAGGCTGGATAATTGAAACGCAAACAACTGATCAAAGTGAAGTTCCAGCTCGACAGTTTCATTGTTTATGTACGGGCCTTATGCGAGACCTGTTGACTTTTCCAATTGGAGCTGTAAACTTTTGTTTGTCCATGCATTTCCAAGACTGATTGTCAGTCTGATCTGAACAATTACCAGCTAAATGTGTTTGCCAGCTCAGGCAGAGCCCCCCTCCCTCTTTGCTGCCCTAAAAAGATCAAAAGGAAAGAATCCCCACACCACCCCACCCCATCCCCTCGCTTCATAGCCCCCTTGAAACACCCCCACCTCAACCACCAAACATCCCCTCTACTCCCCTTATCCCTCCTCCCAACCTCTTCATTTCCTTTTAGCCATGACAGTTCAGCTGGAAAGCCAACCATAAATGATTTTTTTCGACGGCCCGGTGTTTGGGACATGGCCTTGCAGAGAAGCACAGCTTTCAACAAGCAGACATGTCTTTTAAAAAGAAAGAAAAAAAGAAAGAAAAACGATCTGCATATTTCAATTATGTGCGGTTGTGCTTAGCTGATCAAAGAGCTGCAGGGATGCCCCTCGTAACTGAAGACTTGAGGACCCTCATGATGTGAATGAGCACAAATTGATGCTACTGATGCTAAACGGTTAAGTGCCTCACAAAATGTTATAAGGTCAATCAACTTTTGGTAGTCATTTGACCGTGACACAACCTTGGCAGTTTTAGCAGCTAAACAGGCCACAGGGCTGGGCTGGTTTACACTTTCATTCTATTGCAATCTGTTATATTATTGAAACCTCTTACATATGCTTATATTGATGAAATATGTATGCTCTGGGAGGCTGCATACATATTCCTCCTTTTTTTTAAAAAAAAAAAAAAAAAAAAAACTGGTAGCATGGCAGTGTACTTAGTAGCCATCATCTGTGGGGGAGAAGTGATGGTGTGAATCTAGATTGAGACATCATGATATCACCTGTTATAAATGAACATGATTACATGCACAGGTGTTTTTTGACCATTCCACAGCAACTGAGTGTATATTAAAAAAGAAAACAATAAAATTTACTAGTTTGACTGTACTGTTCTCAGCTATGGTATGAAACAGCAAGCTAAACTCATTCCTCCAAAAATACTT
Organism: Protonibea diacanthus; assembly: GCA_028641955.1. Taxonomy (NCBI): domain Eukaryota; kingdom Metazoa; phylum Chordata; class Actinopteri; family Sciaenidae; genus Protonibea; species Protonibea diacanthus. Next base: position 23,123,591 of record CM053989.1, read on the forward strand.
AATACTGGATTTTAATGAAGAAAAGGTAAACTGAAATAAACAAATAACAGACAAATATTCCAAACCATCAAAATGACAAATAACTCTAGCAACAGGTAAGTATTATGTGCTTACATTAAACTGATTTACAACATATTAATTCCTCAGATTCATAAACAAATAAAATATAAATAAATATACTTACCAGCAATCCCACAAGAATAGAAGATGGATGGATCGAGATAGAATCGAATGGAAAGTTACTAGAATCTAACAGAGTGTTACCAAAATAAAATCAAATTTCTTTTAACATCTCTTACTCTAGTCCATTACATCACACTGTCCACATATACTTTCACATACAGTGCCTCTGAATCTAAGATTAGAACCACCTCAGAGCCAGGTCTCAGGTAGGTCATAGCAGTCTTGTGGGAGATCATCTTCACGTCCATCTTCCTGACCAGTCCATCACTGCTTTGAAAAGCCTTTACAATTCTTCCCATTGACCATTCGTTTCTTCTGGCTTCTAGGACCACATCCTCTTCTTTGAGATTTGGCGAACAGGCGAAGTACCAATCTTCTGCATAAGAAGCATAGATGGGGTGCGTATCAGTGGTGCTTCAGGGTCTGAAGAGACTGGTATTAGCAGCCTGGAGCTAATTATGGCTGTAACCTCAGCCATCAACGTGCACAGGAGCTCATGGGTCATCTTTGACCTTCCAGCTTGGAGCAACATGGAGTTGAAGATACGGATATGCCGTTCCAATCATGCACTCCCAACCTCCTCCCATGTTGGATGCATGAGGGGGGTTAAAAACCCATGTGCACCTTTGGGTGAGAAGATAGTTCGCCACACTGTCTTCACTGTTATCTGCAGCAAGCTTCAAACATGTGCTAGCACCAACAAAGCTTATACCGCGATCGGGCCAAAGCTATTTCACAGGTCCCCTGATAGAGAAAGACCTGTGGGGGGAATTTATGCAACTTGAAGCACTCATCAACTCTATCGCTTCCATATGTGCAGCTCTTGTGGACATGCATGTGAAAAATACCATCCACCTCTTGCTATTGGCACTGCCACCATCTGTCACAACCTCCCAAAGTCCAAAGATGTCCAGCCCTACTTAGGTAAATGGAGGGTCTTGCTGTAGATGCTCTGGTGGTAGGTTCACCATCTGCTGCTGCTCCAGCTTGCCACACAGTTTCCTGCATATCTCACACTTGTAGATAAGATAAGATGCTAATGCCTCGCTTGGCTCCTACTATCCATAAGTCACTTGCACGCACAGTGCCTTTGGTGAAGCGTGTGTTCCTGAGACTTTGTTCAAGAAACCTGTGACCTCAGGAAGAAGCTCTGCATCTGAGTTTGGATCAACCAACTAAAAGCGGGTGTTGTCTGATGAACTCTCAGGTTCCAGCAAGAACTTTGGTCCAGTCAGCCAACTGGTGTTGTGCAGCAGGCTTGCAGGCACGGACCTTGAGACATGATCAGCTGGTTTGTTATTGGTTGGAACATATCTTCATTGACTTGGATGACTTGATTGCATGATTCTTTGTACACGATAATTAACATACATGTAGATTTGTTGTTTATGTATGCTAACTGTCAGTAAAGAACGTTATCTTGTCCAGTTTTTGGCCTATTTCCTCTCTGACTTGCTCAGTAATTTCTGTAGCTAACACTGCTGCACAGTGTTTTTGGCCCTTGTCTGTGAAAAGGAAGCATAGGTGTGAGGGATATTCAGCTCATTAAGCTCTTGTGGTGAGTCCTGCGCGTGAAGGGGTTCTGGGACTCAGGAATGCTAAAGGTGAATGTGTCCCACATCATATTCCAAGCTATTCCAAGACTGCACTGAACAGGTAAATCTTTAACAGCAAGATCCAGCGTTTTGATGCCCTTGGCTTGATTCTCTGTGGGGAAGGCATTAATGACCTCTGCCTTGATCTTGTGGAGTTTGATGTTGTATCAATCTAGCAAGTTCTGAGCTCTCTTCAAAACTCAACTGCCTTGGCCTCTGTAGGGAAAGGCCTCAGAGCACCATCCACATAGAAATCTATCTTGATGAAGTGACAAATATTGAGACAATGATTTTTTTGTTTGTTTTTTGTAAATATTGGCACTGCTTGCACCTGGTGAGGTGGGACAATAAATAAGAAACATACATTTTTCCAACTAAGCCTGAATTTTTTTTGGAACCATCGAGGACGTTAGAAATAGAACCCTTCAACACTGCCAAAGTCTTTTTCTCCCTCTTGTGCTGCTGTCCTTAATTCATAGGTTCCCACCATTGGTGCTGCACTGTTTCCAAACACATGAACTCTTGTGTCGTAATCCACCACATCATTTTCAAGGTTGTTGTGTGTGAACCACAAGAAGCGTAGAAAATCTCTGTGTTCTTCATGAACAAGAAAGCAGTAGAACATTTACTTAATGTCTGCAAAAGGTACCAGCTCTCCTTTCCTTCTTCTAGTGTTGGTGCAAGTTCAGCATGCTGGTTGTCCAGGGTTCCTTGCATGAAATCCACAAAATCCTCTTTCATGCTGGGTCTCCTCTGAAACGTATGTTGCAATGACATAAAATGTTGCTGAGCATGCTGCCTATAAATTGGAAGCAGTTTCTTTGGGTTGCAAGGGTGCACCCAGCAAGAAGGACAGGTCATCAATAGAAGGTGCAGGCTGTTTGCCCCTCCAAGATGGTTCTCTTGTTGCACTGGAGTAAATGACCTGATCAACAAGGCTGATCTGCTTGAAACCCTGACTGAAGTCTGCCTTAATATTGACAAGGTCAAAAGGACACATATAGCTAGGACAGCCATTTTCCATAAAGCATGTTTTAAATGTGTCCCCTCCCTTGAGGTGGCCTCCACTCAGACACATTTCACCAACAATGATCCACCCAAGGTCATGCTTCTGGGCAAACATAGCGTTGTGTGGTCTATTATTTTGCTTTCGGACCTTGTGGACCTGGAGAATGTCTTGTCCTAACAGGAACAAAATGTCTGCAGAAGTATCTAGAGCAGGTATTTCATCAGCTATAGTTCACATGTGGCTGTAGTGGTATGCTGCTTCTGGAGTAGGGATTTCTGCTTCTGTTCCGCTGTTGGGCACATGATTACACTGTATCAGAAGCACAGCACCGGAAACATATGCCTTTGTTTTGATATAATTTCTTCCTGTCAACAAGCAGCATTGCTTGGAAACTCAATTGGTTGTTTCCTTATATAGTTTAGGTTTGTCTACTTAAACTTGATTTTTGTAGCTCAAATTTTCCATCCTTTCCTTTTTGATAGCAGTCACCATGGAAACAGAGACATTGAAGCTCAGATCATTCTTTGCCTTGGTCTCTCTCCTTATGAACTGAGAGAAGACAGAGAATGGTGGGAAAGGTATGTTGTGGTCTTCCTTATACTTTGATCCAAATGTCATCCACCTTTCCTATAAGTAGAAAGGCAACTTCTCTACAATAGGACTGATTTCTCTTGCTGTATCCAGCTGTGTTAATCCATGCAGATAACCGTCTTCCTTTGTCGCTTCAAGCTTATATTAAACAGATATAAATTTACAACATGTTAATTCCCCAGATTCCCAAACAAATATATATATGTATATATATATATATATACTTATATATATACTAAGAATAGAAGGTGGACAGATGAGGATTGTTGCGTCTTCCGAAATAAAACCAAGGACTACTACTGCTGATCAGAAATTAGAATTTAAAGGAGAGTTACCAAAATAAAAGCTACAACTTCAAAATAAAAATTTGTCTTTAATCTTTCTTTCTTCTAAAATCTCTTACTTTAGTCTGTTACATCACACTGACATTAAATATAAAGTGTCTTTGTACTGTATTCAATCAAATTAAAACCAATTGGCAAATCACTGTATTTTGTTCTTATTTATATTTTAAACTGCATCACAACTTTTGATTTTGAAATGAGTTGTACATCCTCCTCATTACACTGATTATGGCTAATGGTAATGTTATTACATCTTCTATGCAGATGACACACAACTCTACATAACAATAAATAAATAAAATAAATGAATTCACCAAATCAATGAATGTGGAAGAATTGTCTACAGCTGAACAAATAAAAAAGAAAAGAAAAAAGTAATCATAGTATATGAATTGCCTCGGTTGAATGGTGTTATATAAATTAACTAAGTGAATGTTAAAAAAAAATGAACTTGCCTTGCCTTGACTTGCGCAGCGTCTGTAAAAATCACAATATGATCAGACCAAGCTAGTGTTATTGTGCACTAAAATCATTTATTGGTTTATCACACTGGAAAACATCATAATGAAATTTAGTGAAACAACTAATTGATACAGAAACTAAATCTAAATAGAGAGCTTTATAAATTTATAGGTCCCCCCAACAGCTTTTTCTGGAGCTTTCAGACTAATCTATTGCTAAGTTCACTCAGCCCTGGAAAAGGCTAACAAGGGATTTATTTATTTATTTGCTTTTACAACAAACAATCTTATTTCTGATTTGGGTGAAATGGCTCTTCTGCTTCTACTTTTTTCAGATGCATTATAGAATGATGATGCATTCAAATGATGACTGAATATCCTGCTGAGTGCTCAACTGAACTGTTTGTGGGTTAAAATTCTCCTAGAAGTAGTCTCTTTTCTACATTGAAGCAAAATAACATACTGGAAACTTACATATAAGCCATCGTTGCCCCTGATAATTCTAAAAATAAACCTATCTATGTCATGATATCTACCTCTGTATATTATTTAGGATATTTTTTGCTATTTTTCGATTTCCCCCTTTTGTCAGTCATGAACCTCTACTACCTCACTTTAATTTTACATTCCTGCAGTTTGGTTTGTAGTCAGTCAGCACACCTGTTAACCATTCTCGCAATACTAATTTTTGAATTCTTCCTAAGTTTCTTTCATAGCAAAAGTCCACTATGTGCCAGCGTAGATGCTGAGTTTGATCTAAAGTTCCTCTCCTCCAGAGATCAGCAAGTATTGTTTGATTATCATCATTGTCAGTATCATCAACAGTCTGTTGTATTACCATGGTGCTTCTAGTTTTCCACAATTTTAAACATACAGTTATCAGTTGGAATAGTTATTTATGTGTAGTGGGCATTTTTCATCCAGCAGTCCATACATGACAGAGTTGTAGTTCAGATTAAACATGATTCCACTGACTTTAGTCCAGACCTCTTGTGTGACAGTCACTGAGACCTGGTGCTGTGTTGAATTTTCATTACATTAAATCATTTCTTTGGTTGTTTCAATTTCATGAAGCTACAGCTACAACACCAGAAGTCTGCTAACAGATGTGTTAAGTCTTTCTTTTATGCTGGTGTTCTGTAATAAAATGTACGATTGTTATTACTACAGGGGCTTTGTCAGTACATTTTACATCGGTTCACAATTACAAATTACAAATATCCTTTACCAAGTTCTACTGCTCCTAAACCCTAGTGGTATTCTTTGTTTTTATGCACTGATTATTTATTTTGTTACTTCCCTGACTGTACCCCCACATTAAGTTGACACACTGTTTAGAGTTTGATTATCATTGTGTTGGCTGGAGGAAGAATGCTGGTTAGAAGGTTGAAGTTTCTGACAAAGACATCTCTTGTTTCGTAATGAGTATTTTTGTTATCCTGACACAGCCTGTTCCTGGTTCTGTCTGCCTGACACTTTCCTGCTTTGTTTGGCCTCACTGATTGATTATCTTTTGCTAGTTTCTGCCTTGAACTTCTTACCAGCTAAACAATGGATTGTTTTCAACTGCTGAGTGTTGAACTATTGAATCTGGTCAGAATGAACAGTTCCTTAAATCTATTGGTTAAGCAATTCACTTCACCAGCTCACATCCCAGGTCCACCCACCTCAGGGGGGCGCCATAGATCATAGGAGGTGCATTTTTTTATTGTAAGGTTGTCAAAATTAGATTTGCACATCATGTTGACTAAAATGAAATAGCATGTTCACTGCATAATAAAGAAGGGGCGGGGCTCTAAGAAAATGGTTGGGAGCTACTGTCATAGAGTGTTGAGCAGTTGAAAGCCACATGGATGTCTCCGATAGGTCACGTATCACCACACACGTCCGCATGGGAGTAGTTGTATCAGGTAACCATCTCGAACATTCCGTTTTTACCTGATAAGCATACAACTGCACAATTGATGCCTCATCTGTTGAGGTTCCAGACCTCTTTGAGGTACCCTACAACTGTGCAATCAACCTTGCTCTGGGGACATTGCCGGACTCACCTAAGACCAAAGCCATACATTCAGAAAAATATATTCAGACCCATTCCTTGTCTTCCAGGCTTCTTCTGCTGTGGGCCAGCTTTGACTTCAGACCTCAGTGGATTGACATCACTATTACCAATAACCATCACTGCTCCTGCTCATTATTTCTTCTTTCAAGCTCCTTCAGGAAGCCACTATTTTCTATTAAACTTGACCTCACAAATGTTTATCATGGTTATCCTGGAGACGGATGAGAAGAAGAATAGCATTTACATGTCCAGTATACATTACACGTATCTTGTTGTATCATTTGGCTAAACTAATGCACTGGCTGTCCAGATTCATATTTATCTATTTGGATGACATGAATCTCAGAACAGGAACAGGAACATGTGCAGCATGTGTCAGGTGTTGCATCGACAAACGTTTGTTAAGACTGGGGTTTGCTAATTTCTATAACAATTTGTCCATAACTACAGTTGCTGCCCAGCTACATTGCCTTTACCTCTTGTAGCTCCTCTTTCAGTGGTGCCAAACAGAGCAGGTTTTCCAGACTCTGAAGTGTCACTTTATCTCAGCTCCTGTCCTCCCAGATCGTAAATGGTGCTTTGCCATCAGGTTGACACATCTGAGGGAGTACAAGCCATGCTGTCCCAGCACTTGCCCTTTGACCAAAACTGCACCTGTGTCCTTTTAGGGTTAGGGTTAACCCTTCCTTCCAGTCTCCCTCTGTTCCCAGGTCTTCCAGTGGGGTCATTCTACCTGTCTGTCTTAATTAAATAGTAGTTCTGGAGATGTCAGGACTCTCTATTTTTAGGTTTTCCATTATATCTTTTATTTCTATTATATTTTATATATTTTTTATTGTCAACAAATCTCATATGAAGACCAAACCTAATATGTTAATCCATCTCTCATTATTATCCCTACCCTATGTCCTGTGGCCTATTGGTTTCTATTGAAGACATAAAGCTTTAGTTTAGTTTAAAGTAGTTTCATTTATATATAAAAAAAAAAGGATGATTAGTTTTAACAAACATGCTGTTTTCATGTTTTGACACACACAATACATTGTAGTAGAATTAGTTCATAGTTGGCTTGGTATTCTATAGTGTTGCTTTTCCTTTTCTTATCTGAATCAAGCGTCTAAGAATAGAGGGTGTCACATCATAACGCTATTACTCTCTCCTGCTCAAACACAGCTGTTTTAGTTATTACCTTGTTTTCCATCAGCAGACAAATGACAGTGATAAAAGGTACAGTGTTTTCTTTTCATTCAACCAAAACCATTGGTTGACTCCTGGTGGCTGGAATACATTACATTCAATACATACATTCAACAGAAAATAAGGGATGTGACCAGTGACAGTATAAAGAATGGACAACCTGAGTGATGTCACCTGTAGGTTTCCGAAGCACTGTTTTGAAGCAGAGAATATGTGATGCTGGTTTTGACTGTACTGTACCCTACCTGAGCATGTCATGCTAGCCAGATCTGTATAAATCACTTCTGAACTAAGCTTTTAATGAGCTATTCAAAAAAAAAAAAAAAATCAGTCCAGCTTTAAATTTTTATCAGGCCTTTTTTTTTCAGGTTTTGAACCTGTTGTGTTTTATATTTCTTTGTTCATAATTGTTTTACTATTTTTAAATTTTCGGGAGTTCTACTCTTGATTTCTCTGGTCTGGTCTCATTGCTTTTACTTTGTCATTCATGTAGAAACCTGGTAAATAAATAGTTGATATTACTGTCAGCTAATGTCAGCAACTCAATGTGTGTGTGTGTGTGTGTGTGTGTGTGTGTGTTTCTATATTTAAGTAGAATAGAAATAAGACTTGTTCACAACCTCTGTTCGACCCTGATACAGCACAAAACAATAAATTCATTTAATTCAATTAAGTTTCAGTCATTACATTCAATCCATTCAAACTTCAGTATAATACAACCTTTCTGTTGTTATATATTTTTTAAGTGTTAATCTCTGATTTAAATGGATTGACATCCATTTAAATCAGAGATTAGAGTTTTCAATAGACCTTTTTCTCAGGTCTCCTCTCATCTTGGTGTTACCAATGATACTAATTAAGGTTCTGTTCCATTCATGTAAAACAGAGTCAGGGTGCTGCTGTGGTGCATGTTGGTTCACTGGAAAAGTTCTGCTACAAATGGAATGGAACCTTAGTTAGTCTCATTGGAAACACCTGAGTTGACCATACTGTTTCACGTCGAAATGACTGCGGTGAAAAGGGTTTATTAAATCAACTTGTAATATTGAAATAACAATAATAATAATAATAATAATAATAATAATAATAATAATAATAAATGAACTCATTTATTTCACATACATTCCTATAAAAACACAAAGTACAGAATGCAGTTATATTATTATATAACTTTTATATTGTTTGCCATTTATTTAGCTTGTAGCTCTTTTTTATGTTATTTCGAAGCGACATGAAAACCAATCGCTGCTGAACCTAGCACCATACGTCATCACGTCCAGGTACGTAACGTCGTCATCTGACGTCAGTGTTCTCCTGGCATGGCTTCCTGTGTGTCCTGTCTTGCTCCTCTCTGAAACATGGAGGATTGTTTAACGTTGCTTTCATTAACACACATATTTACAAACGACTTTCGTGTGCGGGGCGACACAGGGCAGACACTCGGACACAGAGTGGACGAGGAGGGGACAGCGGTGCTGTCAGAGCGCTCATCATGTTGTTGTCCCAGCTGCCAGAGGACATTCTCTATCACATCCTGTCTTATTTGGACTACAAGTCTCTCGGTCGCCTCTCTCAAGTCTGTCAAACTATTTACCACTTCGTGAACCGGGATGCCGTGTGGAGGAAGATTGCTAAAGAGTTTCTAAACACTGGAATTACTCGGAATGGGACAGACAAGTAAGAAGAGTGGTATTTGTTTTTAGCTTAGCGTTAGCATTAACTCTGTTCACATAGACTGTGGTATATATACAAAGGTTATTTAACGAGGTTTGCTGACGCAGTTTGTTTTTACACCGTTCTCTTTAGCCACATGATGTCTTTGTGTTGTAAATGGCCAGTCCTGTGTACAGTCACGGTGTATTAGACGAGACCACCTACAGCAGCACAGTGTACACCTGTAACTCTGACTACAACTCTGTAATTACCTCCCTGAATTTTGTCTTCAGGCAGCAGAGCCACTCCAGTCTGAGGCAGTGGCCAGTTAATATGACTTATTTTAAGTTGATCAAGCATTATTTTATAGACCACATTGATCAAGTGATTATGACTAGGTAGTCTTTGCACCTTAAATGACATTTCATCTGCTTTGATGATCTGTCAGTTCTATTAGGCTGCTCAAATTCTCAAACCAGTATAGTCTGAGTTGAACTGAGGAGTTGATCTGATTAATCTTAGTTTAAAACTCTGGTTTATTATAACCTGGGTCTAATATTTATAGATGTGTCTTGATCATAGTGTATCAGGTATAACAAGGATTCCACAGAGTTAAATACAGAGATCTGAGAATGCAGTGACATTGCTAAGAGTAGTCAGAAGGGACCAGAAACACAAGAAGTAGTCGGTCAATCACACAGGTTGTGATCTCCGGGTTAGTCAAACAAGTTAAGTAAAGAGTGACATTTCCAGCAGGACCAGATGTGTCATCAGGGCATTTTATGCCTTCATTAGATAGCTAACAGTCAAAAGATGCTTGGAGACAAGAGGAGAGAGAGACATGCATCCAAGGACCCCGCCTGGATGGAGAGCTTGGATCGGCCAAAACTATGGAAGATCAAAGTTTCTATAAACTTGAATTATCACCTGTGTAGCGGAATCATTCCTCTAGTTTGTCTGCAGGTGTGTCTGACTCACACAGTCACTCTGGCATCCCAGTGTCCTCCCTCAGGCTCTGGCTCCTCCAGTGACTCAGGCCCACACTGCTCACTCTGGTTGCCTCTCAGATGCAGATGATAGTGTAATGGCAGTTGTTGACCCTGCAATGACCACAAGGGTGACAAAATGACTTGAGCTTTGAGTCTTTTGTATTCCACCACTACAACAATCTCACCTGATGCTCAGTGAATCTTAACTTGAACTTTCACTGTCATTGCAGATACCGTCACATCCCACTGAAAGAGAGAGTGAAGATAGCTCAAAACTGGTACGATGGGGTCTGCAGGAGGGCTGTTCCTCTAAAATGGAAAACAAAGTGAGTCCTTTGCCTTTTTCCTGTTTAAAGGCAATATGCAGTGTAAGACAATGAGAATGTAGAGTTCATTTAGTTTACATGATGTGAAAATGTATGTTGAGCTTTTACAATAGTCCTCTGAGGCCATTTCCCCTGCTTACAGTCTTTATGTAAAGCTAGGCTAAGCATGTCCTGACTCTAACTCCTTTCTTAACACACAAACATGAAATTGATATCCATCTTCTCTATCTCTAAAGAAAGCAACTAAGCATATTTCATATGTTAAACTATTTTTTAACAAACGTAATGTATTCTTCATCATGGTGACATTTCATTCATGATGACTTTATTCTCATCATTCTAAAATCACTTACATTTCTTTTAAATGACGTATCTGGTTTTCAGACTGTTGCCATGGTTGCAGCTGGACGGAAACGCACTGTTTCTGTCTCAGGCTTCTGATATTGGAGTATACCATCTGTCCCAAGACTCCGGGAGGGTCCAGCGTAAGCCATTTGAAATCTTCTCAGGCCACAAGGGTGATGTCTGTCACTTTGCACTGACGGATTCTCACCTGATCAGTGGTGGAAGGTTAGTTAATGCTCTATTTGTTCTTCTGTTTGTGCAACAATCAGAGTAACAGATGTTTGATGTGTGTTACTGAAAAGGGGAAGATAAGGGAGTCCTACAATTCCAACAACGTCCATAGGTATCATAGACTTGTAGGACAAATCAAACCAACCAATCATAGTTGATGTCATCCTTAGCTGTATCTCCGTAGGCACTGTTGCCCCAACATGTAGTTACATTTTTGCAGAGGCACGTGTCAACTATTAGCCTAAAATGTATCTCCAGCAGCTACATGCGTCCACTCTGTGAAACCATAAATTAACCTGTTTGAAGCATGCAGCCATTCAGCAAAGCAAGCAAGCAAGTTGAACCAGGCTCAAATGATGCAGCATGCAATGCAGCATTTCTGGTAAGACATGCTGGCCAGTCAATTAGATGTAAGTGCACATTCCTGGTCCATTACTTTGTAAGATGAATAAAGCATGGTCGGAGCCAAACCGGTCACCCTCCTACACAAGTATCTACTAGAAGAAAAAGCAGACCCTTTGGAAAAACTCAAACTCCATCTAGTGTATCCGTAGTCACAGCCCACCTTTAATTGGACCTTTCTTCAAACATGTTACGACCCAGCTCTCAAAGGAGAAAAGGAAGTAACAGAAAAGCAGGTGTTCTTGGTAAAACAAATGTATTTAATAAAATTCGGATTCATTTTAACAAAAGGAGTTAAGGTACGATAAAGGACAGCCTATACTATCTGTGTGAAAGCAAATGAGAACAAAAAACCTCACTATCTTACCTAATTCCTAATAACAAAGAACACATCAAACAGCATCCCTGAACTAGTGCATCTAAATGAAATATCTTGTGATTTAAACGTGTGTGTAAATCAGTGAAATTTAAACTAAGCCTAGTCTCAGAGTTAACAACAGTTAACATTCACAGTCTAGTTTCAGATATCAACAAGGCGTGCTCAGCACAACAATGACAACACAACCCTGACTGGCATGTGATTTAAATGGTTTAAATAATGGTGATGCAGGCAGTTGGAGACTGGGGATTGGTTGGCCGCTCCAATCTTGATCCTCTGGGCTTCCAAGAAAGGATGAAACAGGTGGCCACGCCTCGTTAGTTGGGGCCAATCAGGGGTCGCTGACCACACACCTGGATCTGCATAATAAAAAAATAAAAAAACACTACAAACCATATATATACCAGGGGCATGACAATAAAGGTGGCCATAACAAAACAACCAAAGTGGACAGGAACATGTTCTATAGAGTCTTCACCGAAACCATTAGAAAGGATTTACTCAGGGGTGCTCATTAGTACATAGCACGGTAATGTTAAAGGCAGCAATGACACATTGACAACAGTCCTAACAAGCTGTTTGTTGGGTAAGATGAGTGAGGACTGTCATTCTACAAGTGTCTTAATCAGTTTGATAAAAATGATCTCAAGATCTCTGTTGTGAACAGTGGCAACAAAAAATCTTAAATCAAGGTCCACTTACGAGCTTTTTATATGGATTTTAAGCTCAGCAACGGTGAGAACAGTAAAATGAATTTAGTTCGGTCATCCAGTTGGTTCATCATCTGTCATGTGACAACGGGAATGGCTTTTGATGATGAAGGCCGTGAAATTTGATTCAAGCCTGTGAATAGGCTTAGGTGGATATTGAGTCAGATTATTCTCACTGCACTTTTTTGTCCCAACCTACCTGTCACGGTATTCTAGCAAATGGAAATGCTTTCATGTGCTGGCCATACTCTAAATATCTTCCATCATAGCAAGTGTTTGAAAATAGTAACACAGCATACATTGATCTTTGCTGTGCATGGAATTGACAAGACAGAAGAGAAAGGCTTCAGCCTATACTGGAAGATGATAATCTATTTTTTTTTTTAAGATTAAGATATCAGGCTAATCATAAATATAACTTCCTTTTTGTTTGTGTCAGTGATGGCAAGATCCTGGTCCACAGCAGGAAGACTGACATGTTGATGGAGTTATCAGGTCATAACCAGGAAGTCAACTGCCTGGACTCTAAAGACGGGCTCATCGTCAGTGGATCCAAAGATCAAACAACCCGGGTCAGAACACCTCTTTAATTTGATTCATGTAATGCACAGTGTCATGATGTTTATAATTATAATTCAAGTTTCACTGATGTCTCACTGATGTCATGCTTACTGGTCACTTTTGTTTCTCTAGATTTGGACTTTGACCTCCACTTGCCCCAGAGACACAATTACCATGTATGACAGAGTCTGGTCCATTGCTATTAGTCCCACACTGAGGTAAGCATTTGCTCAGAATCACAGGAGCCACAAAGAGGTAGACTAATGTGGCTATGATTGGAAGTTAAATAGGTTTTCCCCAGGAAAAGCCTTATCGGGTTAAACAAACCTGTTTTATTCAAAGTCTATTTCCCCTTTGAATAATGTTTCTTGTAGAACTAACCTCTGTAATTAGGGCTAAGGCTTATTTTGGGTTTAAGGTAAGAGGAAATACAAATCGATGGACAAATAAACAAAAACACATCTGTTGAATTCTGACTGTACAGTTTGCTTCTACTTGTATAAACTGCATACAGTGTCATCGATTAGCTGCTGAGCTGAATCAGACAGATCCTAATGTATCTCATCTCAAACAACCTAGTAATTAGATGGTGGCGTAAACAGTAAGTCATAAGTCAGTCTCTGAATACTCAATAGAGACAAAGGACAATCTTCAAGCTTTCATTGTTAAAATTGTGAGAATGATTTCCAGGAGAGGGTCTTCAGGATGGCCCTTCATATTTGGGCAATCTTGCAGAAGTCGTGTACTTGTAACTATTGAGGAGAATGAGAGGAGAGCAGTAATGTAAGGTGCTTAGAATTGTTAGCAGCGGTACTTTCCAATCTTTGATCGTCTGGTATCATGAGACTAATAGTCTCACTCATTAAATACTGTATGCTTTGCAGTGAAATATAGTACAAGTGCTCTTTTCCTTTGATGGTTAATGTTAATATACATAATTAATATCCTCCACCATTAGCAGGCGTGTCTATTTTATGTAAGGCAGCCGGCTTTATTAGCCGTTCTGGCAGATAACTGACCCTTTACCAGATTGCAAAAACTTATATGTATATTTATGGCTTTCATATCACATAACTGTTACCTATATTTCAGTTTGGTATTTAAAATGTCTTTTTAATTGAGCACAACAAAACTTGAATGCATGGCAATATTTCTTCTCAATATAAGTAGTGTAGCAGAGTAAACTTGGACTTGCAAACACATTACATACTCTTCATGCAAGTGTGTGTGACATGGCACTGCATAACTACTGCTACTGCTATTCTACTCTTATACTGCTAGTTCACTTCTGTGATGACTGTCCTGGATTCCACGCTTCATTTAGCATTCAAGTATCCATTTGTTTGAGAATTATATTTTATACTTTGCTGGTTTAGTTTTCTGTTTCATTAATCAAGACAACCTGTGTAACTCTGAGCCTTAAAAGCAGACTTAAGTTAGAGTAATAGAGTACACATTTACAGGTTTCCACCACAGTGTCAATATAGCCTCTCCAATGAGCGAGAGCAGGACCAAATTCTGTGTGGTGGTGATTTAGAAGTGCCTTTGATTTCTCAGCCATGTTTACACCCAGACACTTAATAACACACAATCACTCACAGCATTGATGACAGATGCAGAGCACTGTAACAGTATCCTGACTTAATCACCTGCTGCTGCAGTAGAGAGGCAGGTGATTGTCCATCTGGCTACAGAGTGGAAACATCACAGATCCGGGGTTCCACCATCTCATAAAATAATTGCCTGCTCTCTATACAGCCTCAGGATTAATTAAAACAAAGGACAGTACTTTGTGCTAGCATCACAGGACACTGACTTTGTTTCCTTTTTAACTGCAGGGTTCTTCTGACTAAATAAAGTAAATGACATCTTAGGTGATCTCCCTAACTGGCAAAGTCATTTGCTCTTTTACTTCATACTGTTAAAGTGTTTTGAAATCTTCTCAGAAAACAGTTTGAAAGACAAAGGCAATGATTTGTTCAAAATGATTTGCGTCAGGGTGTCTATATCGTCTCCTGGCTCCCCCTGACATACTGTGTCAATTGTTAGACAGATACAGGCCTGAGATATAAGCATACACAAACAAACCACATCTATACCCAAGCTTTAATGTATGGAGAGATGATGTCATGTTGTCATGCACCCTGAACAGTTAGAGGTTCAGTGCCTTGCTTAAGGGCATCTCCGCAGTGCACAGGGTGTGAACTGGCATCTCGTCAGCTTCCACACTCCAGAT
This sequence comes from Protonibea diacanthus, assembly GCA_028641955.1. Taxonomy (NCBI): domain Eukaryota; kingdom Metazoa; phylum Chordata; class Actinopteri; family Sciaenidae; genus Protonibea; species Protonibea diacanthus. The sequence continues at coordinate 23,138,865 of CM053989.1, forward strand.
TAGTCCGTGCTTATTGACCCAGGGGTCATGCTAATCTGTATCACTGCTGCACATTGTCAACCGTCTGCTATGCATAACTCTGTCCTGTTTTGGACAGGTCTACATTACTATTCATGCACACTTGCATAAAATATCTTCAAGATGTTAGTAACCTGAATCCACAAAAGCCTTCTAACTATGTAATTTAGAGCCTTACATACTTAATAGTGTCTATCTGGAAAGTATAAGAACAGATGAATTTCTCTTTTATGGAACTTTTTGGAACTTAATTGATTTATTGTAAAACAGACATCATTCAAATAACAGAAACATAATCAAACTCACCAAGACGTCTTGGTTTGTCTTTCCCCTTTCCAGCGATCACCAGCCCTGGTCTATGTCTAATTCTATCCTTAAAACCCAACTGTAGTCCAGTCATAGCTTGGTCCTCAAGCCCTATAAATAAATAAGTGAGGAGCAGATCAGATTTCCTAATTTTCAGTCTAAAGCTGTGACTGTTCACACAAGGAAATAAGAAATCCGGTATATCAGTACACATGCATGGTGGCCTTGTCTGTCTGATCCAGGCCTCCAAGCGTCTCTCAGATCTGAGAGGAACAGGCAGATTATCCACATCATTAATTCTCCAATTTGCTGGCTGAAATAGCAAACCATGCTTCAGCCCGTCGCCCCCTCATAATGGAAACCTTCTTCTTACTTCTCACTGACCAACAGCCTGGTTAATTAAAACTCTCCTCGAAACCAGGTGTCAACTCACTGATAAACCTATTAAACACACTTCTGGGCCGCACACCAAGTAACTACCCCTCGAGCTGGGTCCTGAAAGGTAAATAGATATTTTTTTACCTCAGTTGTAACCCTAGCTAAAGGTCGCAAACAATATGAAAGAACAAACCATACAAAATCAAACAGTTGAGAGAAAGTAAATAGCCAGGGGTGACAATGCTGTCAACGGTAATTAAGTCTGAACTAAAACAGTAGAGGTAGACTTCCACCAGTGTGTCTGATGGTTATGTTCTATGATAGTCATTGTCCTCATGACATTATGATGCAGATAGAGTAATTACATATTTATTGTAGAATTGATTAATACACATATTATACTTCCTGTGAATGGTGTTGAAATGTTATGAGAAATTCATACAGTATCATTTTCAACACTGAGCTGCAAAGTGAATGTGCACAGTACAACACACACAGTTAGTTCAGACTGAAGTTACAGGACACATGTCATACAGCTACAGTTTGAAGTATGATGCTTGCACGATGATAAACAGTTTCAAGCTTTAGCATTATAAATCAAATCATGCAAAACCAGACCTTAAGTAGCATTATGCATGACTGTAGAATTATGCTGTCCCTATTACCAGTCACAATTTAGATAGTGGACACATGGCTACTACTGTACTGTTATTTTAGAGTTTGGTAACTAAAACTTTGATTAAGGTTAGGTGGAGAATGCAGGACACCCCAACATCCACTTTCACCTCATGTTTTGCATAACATTCCAGCTTCAATATGTTGATTGTCCTTAAGCTAATGACTTGTTCTCCATAAAATATGATCCAGTTTCACCAAAATCACTGACATAGTTGGTGGTCTGTAACTCAGTGACGTAAAGCATAATGCATTTCTCCTGACCTGGAGCCCAAAGCTGCATAGTGAAGGAACAGGCGTACAGGCCGCAGAGTGGGAATGACAGAGACACTCGATAAAGCTGTTAATCAGCTAAATAAAAAAGTTATTTCCTGATTGTTTCACAACGGTTACATTCAGCAGGTATAGACACACCCACAGCAACCCACCTCAGCTCCCCTCACCCCCCTACCACCGGACAACCCTGCTACGATCTGCTGCAATCCCTGATCCTGTCTGAATGCACGCTTAGTATCTGCATGGTTTGTTTGGTTTATCCTGTAAGATTCTATTGAGAGATTTAATGTCCACTCTCAATGTGACATTTTGGGGAGATGAATGAATAATGAATACATTATATTAAATATTCATTAATTAATTAATATTCATCTTATAATGGTAATTCTTACACTGCCACCTAAAACAATTGAACCCTGGTTTTCAGCAGCCTGAGTTGTTTCCAGTGATGAGGTTGATTTTCTTCCCAGATGTATGACTCAAGACAGGCATCGTAATTCACCCTCTTTAACAGTTACTGGCATTTGTTTGTGCCATGTGCCACTCACAGATTTTGTGAGATGCTTAAAGGTTAGTTCTGAGTGAATGAGGTGAATGGTGGCTGCCTTCACAGCATGCCTTCCACTGCAGAACAGAAGGGCAGAGAGAGAGCAGCTTGTGTTAGAAATGTATCTGTCCTTTGATCACTTAGAAAGATCTGATTTGTGTTTTTTTTTGCCTGATCTTTTTTTTTTATACTCTGGTCTATGTGATGTGTGGGTTGTGTTGTAGAGGATGGTTGGTTTGGTAATATGGAACAAACCAAAGCTTAGTTAGTTCCAAGTTAATTCCAGTCATTCAGTATTCCACTTCTCAAAGTTCGGGGACATGCAAAAAACGGAAAGTCGTGGCAGTAGACTCCTACATGTAACGGAACCCATTTCACTCCTCCAGCAAGTAGTCTGAGCCTTAGTAATGACCTAGCAACAGAGACAGTGTCTTCCCATCAAAGCCTTCTAGAGATTGTGACGTTTTCCAAAGTGAATAAATACAACACACAAAAACACAAAACGGCTTTGTTATTTGAGTCTTAGTGACTAAGATATCTGCTGAGGAAGATACTTTTTCCATGAACAGATATAGCTCCTTAGTATGTGAACTCGATATTTATTTTTAAGCTAATAGCTCTTTATTTGGACTCAGCGCACAGCTGATGGAGGATGTGATCCAGACATTTCCAATAACTCCACAGCGTTGTCAAGTCAAAAACAACATTTTCTCTGCGTCACTAAACTCTTTGCTTTCTAGCGTGCTGGACACAAATGAGGTACACACCCTGTGTACACGATGTACACTCCTGTATTAATGAAGTACACACCTGTATTAACAAGGTGCACACCTGTATTAACGAGGTGCACACCTGTATTAATGAGGTGCACACCTGTATTAACGAGGTGCACACCTGTATTAACAAGGTGCACACCTGTATTAACGAGATACACAGCTGTATATTATATAGAATATTTATTTAAGAAAAATGTGAATTCAGATCTATTACTTTATGAAAGTTGACTACCAGTGTATTTCTTCACATTCTAAATGTCTAGTTGACCAATCAGATTGCTTGGTCGGAACTACTTGTTGTATAATTCCCAGTGTCAAAATGCTTTTAAGAAAAGCGGCATTACATCCCTCCCTGGATCATCTCAGCTACTGTACCCTGAATGCTTCTTTTGTCTGAAAAGTGCATCCAGTGTATGCTGCAGACCTTGAATGAAGATGTTTACATACAGTATGTTGTCCAGAAGTTTGAGGGTGATTAATTTGTGAAGAACTGATAATCTATTGACTTAACACTGTCCACCCCACCTCTCCTCTGTTTCCATCCCTGTGTTTTTGTTGTTCCACTCTCAAGGTCTGTTAGTGAGGATTATTGTGGTTGCAGTGAAATGCCAAGGCTAGTGCAGGACGGCCGCCCCCATCTTCGTTCCCTGCCACCTCGGAAAAGATATTGATCCAATCAGTGACCATAGACCTTGACTTTTTTTCCCTCCGTTCAGATTGCTTTTTTCACTCATATTCCTTTTTCCACACCATATTGGCTGCTCACAGTCTCTGACGAGCTCATATTGGACAGGGTAAATTAAATATTACAAGTCACTACAGGAGGTTGCAGGGGTAAAATAGGGTCAGATCATTTTTTCTCAGTGTTTCTGTGTTTCTTTTGTTTTGACACTATTTGAGAAAATGTCTACTGAACATTGTTTTCAGTTGTTCCCTCTACCACAATATTGAGTTGATTCAAAAATTGCCATAATATTGAATTTCTAATTTTGATCTATAGTTTTTCCTTAGTCTATTATTACCATGCTACTAAAAATAAATATTTTTCAGTTTACCAAAATGGAAATAACTGAAATAATTAATTCCAGTGCTGGATACAAAGGAAAGGGTTAAACATGCTCTATATTGGTCAGTAAGTGTCTAAGAAAGAAATGTAAAAGAAATGTAAATTGACATAAATGTAGTTCTTATCAAACACTATATCAAACACTGCATAGACAGTGTCACTGTGGATCATCAAGCATCAGGAGGTCCATGACTGCTTACAAGAGAAAGATTGAGGACTACCTGAACAGCAACGACTCAAGGCAGGTGTCGCAGGGGGTCCAGCACATCACCAGCTACAAACCTGGAGGATATGAGGTGGTTGGTGACGCTTCATTGGCAGAGGAACTCAACCACTTCTTTGCCCGTTTCAAGGTGGAAACAGAGGAAACTGCATCCTGTCGACGAGCTCTCAGCAGCCACACCCTCACTGAGGAGTACGAGGTGAGGTGCACACTGAGGGCGGTCAAACCAAGGAAAGCTGCAGGGCTCAATGCAGTTCCGGGGCATGTGCTGAAGGACTGTTTTGAGCAGCTGGCTGGGGTCTTCACTAGGATCTTCAACCAGTCACTATCACAGTCCACCATCCCACCCTGCCTGAAGTCATCAATAGTTGTCCCACTTCCCAAAAAGAGCAACATCAGTAGCCTGAACGTCCAGTGGCACTCACCCCCATTGTGGCTAAATTTTTGAGAAACTGGTCAGGAAGCACATCACCACCCACCCATCTTTGATGGATGCCAGTTTGGGCCAACAGGTCTACAGAGGATTTACTTTACCATTCTCCCACGCAGACTGGTGACCAAACTGTTGGACTTGGGCCTACCTCACTGACTCTGCCTATGGATAGAGGACTTCCTATCCGATAGGCCCCAGACAATGAGAATAGGGCCCCACACCTCATCAACCCTCTGCCTCAGCACTGGCTGCCCACAGGGCTGTGTGCTGAGCCCCCTGCTCTACACTCTTTATACACATGACTACACCCCTGCTCACACCAGTAACAACATTCTAAAATTTGCAGATGACACCACCATGGTGGGGCTCATCTCTGGGGGGGACGAGTCCGCCTATTGGGGCAAGGTGGAGCGGCTGGCTGGGTGGTGTAGGGACAATAATCTGGTGCTCAATACGAACAAAACCAAGGAGCTGATCGTAGACTTCAGAAAAAAACAAAACAGATATTCAGTCATCAGTGGGGACTGTGTGGAGGGGGTCTCAGCCTTCAGGTTTCTGGGCGTGCACATACAGGGGGACCTCAGGTGGAGCACTAACACCACAGAGCTGGTAAAGAAAGCACAGCAGAGACTCTACTTCCTGAGGATCCTCAGGAAGAACCACCTCTCTGTGTCCTTCTACTGATGCTCCATAGAGCTCCTGACTTACTGCACCTATATATGGTTTGCCAGCTGCACAGTTGCAGAAAGAAAAGCGCTGCAGAGGGTCATCAACACCACCCAGAAAATCATTGCCCTCCCCCGAACTTAAATTTCGTTATGCATTGCATAATGACAATAAAGATATTCTATTCTATTCTATTCCCCATACTCCTACAACTCCCTAGTTCTTGATACATTAATTCATGATACATTGAATTCCTTTTCCTCTCTTTCTCCTCTCCCTGTCTCTCAGTCCCTCTCTGCTTTCTCCCTCATGCTGTATACCTGGTGTGTATGGGTGTAGGTAATAGGAAGTGGGGCAGGTGGTTAGCTAATAGTTGACTGAGGTGTTTCCTGCAGACCCTGCTCTCATTTAAACAAGACCCAACAGGCTGAAGTGTGGGCTGGGCGGCTGCAGATGTGTAGCAGCAGGTCAGCTCTCACATTGAGTCATGGCTGACAGGGTTTCTTGGACAAGGCTGTGCTTGTCCAGCTCATAGTTATCTTCTGTGGACACAAGGTTAAGGTCTGAATTGGGATACCTCTCATTAGCTTTTTCTTCCAGATCATTAGAGTTTCCATGTTGTTGTTGGCTGGTGTGACAGTGGAGGACATGAATTTTGCAAATACAGTTATGTGAAATAACAAAACGTCTAATGGTCCTTTATGCGCACACAGCAAGGACTGACTATGCTTTCATGAACATCAGTGTTCCAGTTTTGATACTTTGGATAGTTTGTCATTTGCAGGTTATGGCATATAATTGGAACACATAGAAACCTAGTTATTTATATCATTGTCTATATGATCATAATAGTATCCAGGTTTGTAATCATTTGTGTGCAAATTCATTTCTGAGTACCAGTTAGAGCTCAGTATCATTGTGAGTGAGAGCTTTGGACAGGAAGCACTGTAGCACTCCTGTTGAGCAGTTGGCACCTTGTATAGTAGCTTCTGCCATCACTGTATCAGTGTGTGTGTAAATGAGTGAGTGTGTAATCCTAACAGTAAATTGCAACTGGCCTACACCTGTCAGATATGTGCTATAAAGTATATCCATCTATTAAAAAAGTGTAAAATTGTACAATATTCTTGTAAAACGTACGTATTTTACAATCCATCATTTGAAGTTATTCATTAGATTATTCTAACATCATTTGGATTAACTGTTAACACTGTTTCCTTTAGGTAAATATTTATGAGGGTTAACTACCAAAGCGACTCCAAAAAAGTTGGGATGCTAAAGTTGGGTCCAGAGAAGTCGCAGACATGTTCCAGAGAAGACACAAACTATGTTTACTGACAAGTGTTCCTGAGCCCATGTAGTAATATCTTTTATACATTCATGTTGGTTTTCAGTGCAGTTGCCTGAGGGGTTAAAGGTCATGTATATTCAACGATGGTTTTTGTCCTTTACATGCAGAGATTTCTCTGGGGTCTCTGAATATTTTGAGTGGTGAACCTCACCATGTCTTGCTTGTGGATGCCCCTAAATCAGACGCTATCACCTCTTACCAATGAAGCTGTTGACCTGTGAAATGTTCCTACACCTAAAAGAATTCTTAGGCCAAAATGCAGGACTTATGCATTTCAATTGCATAGAAAATTTACATCCATTTGAATTACATAGTTTTAGTATAAATTAGCTAATAAACTTTATGCAACTTAACTCAATGTGCTTCTACTACACAATAATCGATGTTCGATATTAATAAAGCTAATTGGTTTGCACAAACCCAGCAGTGTAAACGAATGCAGTCATTTTGAGTTTATTGGTACTATTACATAAATCTTATTACTTGCTTCACGTTAAGTTTATTAGTTCATTTATATTAAACCATGTCATTCAAATGGATGGAAATTTTCTTTGCAATTGAAATAAGTGGCCTAAAACATGTTTTTTGAGCATTCTACAATTTTCCCAGTCTTTTGTCGCCCCAGTTCCAACTTTTTTGCAGTCTTTATTATGTAGTTCTTTGGAAACATGATAAACCATTGAGATAACGCCCCTCAGACTCTGCACAAAAATCATGTATACGCCTTTTCGTAGACTTGAACTTGTATTTCTAAAACGAGAGTATACTCATATATATATATATATATATATATATATATGCACACCTAAGATGTGACTTTATAGTAAAACATAGTTTAGCAATCCTGGACATGTTGGTGTGTGTGGAGTACAGCCAGAACTGAGACATACTGTTAATGGTACAGTGATAATAAATGTATAGTAGGAGGCAGGCAATTTCTGTGTTTTTTTGTTTTTGTTAGTTTAGATTTAATTAATCACTCATCAATATACTGGCATTTAATAATGATGATTGAGATGTTACCGTGACGATGGTCATGTGCTGACAGTTGTTCTGATGCTGTCGAGAACCTTGCCGGTGATAGTCGTTAAATTGCACTTTTTAATTTTTGGCGCTCTGCCATTCTTTTCATCGGCCTAAGGTCTAATGTGTGGTGGAAGAGGCACAAGTATCGATATGAAATCACATACTTTGAAGGTGTGTATAACATCCATTCATGCCTATTGATTGAATGGAAAGTTTCTGCCCCTTTGTAACCCTAGTTCATAGTATGCACATCTCAGTTCCAGAAGTGCTAACTATAAACCAAGTTTTGAATCTCTTCACAGATTCTAATGCTTTCATTTCATCTTTTACAATAACCAGTGATTTCTTATATTCTATGTAACTGTTGCTCAGTGGTTTCTTTATCTCTCTCTGCCTTCACTTGTCAGTCTGGTTGAACCATTATAATGCAATTTATTTATTTATTTTTTCAAAGCCTTCATAAAAAATAGCATCTATTTGTATAAAGGACATTCTACAACTTAAAAGCATAGAAGACCATTCAAAAACAGCAGTCTCCTGACTGACCTGAATCAAGTTTTTGAATCAAGTTTCATCATAAAAGGAAACATCGAAATCCTTCTCACAATAAGAAAGCATAGATTTTCCTGTTAATTTGGCTTTGATGGTCACTTTTGCCAAGTAGCACAGAGCCAGTAATGTCTGCACACTGCCCTGTGCCAATTTCCTACCAGACTAGGTGGGTATCCTGACTTGGAGCTGGGGTATGGTTTTACATAGGGGGTATGCTACACTGACCACTAGTGTAGAGAAGGGGGGCTGGCAGAAGCCAGTGAAGGGAGAAGCTACCCTGAAGAGAGGTGAGAACTGGGAGGGGGTTTGAATTGTTTTGTCTAGAATTCCTCAAGCACAACTACAAAGATGTTGCAGGGGCCAAAAGCGCTTTTGAAAGTTTCTAAAAGGAGAAATTTATTGTTGGATAAACCGTCCCCAATTCGCCACTTTCTCACCACCGCCGGGGGAGGACAACCTTTGACCTCCAGTATCAAAGTACAGGGTGACGCCACAGCAGCCACCCAGCCAGCCAGAGCCGTCCCTCTCTGACTGCACCCCCACCACCACCACCCAACCTCACACACTCCAATTTCACCCCCACTGCTCTGCCCCACTCAACCGCAAGAAAAAGCCTGAAATTCATGTCTTTCTCTTTGGTCTCTCCCGAGCCGTCCCTGTGGCTCAGGAGTCAAGAATTCAATTAGTTAAAAAAAGAGAAGAAAAGAGCGAGGCTGCAACAATGCAGCAATAAGGGGGCAGAATGTGCGTTCCCACACGCTAAATACAGGGCGCTTTCCCTGGGGCCCACAGAGCCAGAGGACCCACACCGCAGGAGGCGAGAATAATCACAGCTCCCTCTGAACCCCCTCATTACACACACACACTCACACACACCTTACTACATTCCTTACACACATACACACACACACAGATAGCTTCATGCAGACATGCATTACAGGCAGACATTCTCTTGAAGAGAGACACACCTTGCAGACGCCCCACACTTACTACACACATAAACACACACTGAGAGAAACTTCCAGCACACACACACACACACACACACACACACAACACATAAAGACCTCTCATTATATGCTGGCCTCATACAGGTGTTCTCAGGTCTCAGGTTTACAAGAGAAGAGTGTTTTCATGTATTCACTTTGCAAAACACACTCTGCTGTATGTTGAACATGGTACACACGTAGACAAACAACTGTCCGAGTCTGTTTCCAGATGTTCCAAACAACTAATACTGCAGAATACAATAAGATAAAATATACAGATAACATACTGAATTTTCAACATGTTAAACTTCCATAACTAAGTAAAGAAGAAGAACAGAGGGCAAATATAAGTGTTTCGTTAAAGTCTGCATTATAATGTTCTGTATTACTGCTTATTTTTACTCTAATCATTTTATTACAATTTTGTAGATCTGTAACAAACTTATCATTATCAACCAATCTTGATGACCAGTCTTTTTTCAGATTGATTTTTAGGTCTATAGGTAGGGTTGGGCATTATGGTTTAAATCAATATCACTAATATGGCAGAAACAGTTAATTGATTCATAATTCATTAATTCAGTCATTCAAGTGAAAATTGGCAACAATTTTGATAATTACGTGAGTATCAAGAAAAAATCTAAACATGTGTCTTGCTTTTTAAAATGTGATCTTTTGCTGTGGGCTCCCGTATCACTGTAAATTGAAAATCTTTTGCTTTTGACTCTTGTTCAGAAAAATACAAAACATCTGACAGATATCTGATAGATAAACTGAAAAAGAAAATATTTGAAAGAAAAATTAAAGCCCTGATCATGATAATATGTCACATTTTAAAATAATAATTAATAATTTGTATTTGTTTCATAATAAATGTATAAAACAAATGATAAAAGTATGAAAATTCATATATAAAACAGGAGAGGTTCAAGTAATGTGTTTCCACAATTTATCACATTTTACTTCATTTAATTTCACAGAGCCCAAAGTCATGTATTTGGCAGTCATAAAGCCAAAGATATTCATTTTACAATTCGTTCTCACAAAAGTGAAGCTGGAGTTGTTTTTATAAAATGCTTTAAATGATTTGTGAATTATCTAATTTGTTCTAAATTAATTTTTGGACAATTGTGTAATCATTTACTTGTTTCGGCACTTAAGTTGCTTGGTAAGGAACAAAGCAAAGCAGTGACTACAGGTTTAATCATATTTTCGGTATTGAGTTCCAAATCAAAGCAGCAGGTTTGATTGGTTACCTTTCCTACAGAACTTATTGACAGATGTCTGGCTTTCATTTAATATGTATATTTTGTTGAACCACGTTTTGCATTTTGAATTATAACAAGGATCCATTATAACAAAAATCACTGGAGTCAAAGTGTTAAAGTAGACATGTGTATTGATCCAGGCACCATGGAGCCCCAACAGCGTGGGAGTGTATGATGTGTACTGGCGGCAGTGTTATTCATACAGCACATTATCCTAATGAGCGTCACTCCCACCACATTTTGAGCAGGACAAAGCTCTGTGATCACTGAAGCTCTGCTTCTAGTGGTTCCCAATTTAAAACTTGTCAGTCGCGCTCCTCGCTGACCCTTACCATGCAAACACTTGTCACAGAGACCTCCTTTCACTGACTCGCACCAAAAATGTCACCAAATTATTGTGGATTGTGACTGATTTTTTCCAATCAAATCTTTCTAAAGGACCCATTCATTGAAAGAAGAAAGTCCAAAACGTGCTGTGTTCTGGTCTTCATGGGGATGTAGCTCAGTGCAGTGAAGTGTGTTACCTCCTGATGAAGGTCTTAGGTCATTTCAAGTATCCATCAATTAGTATACATTAATCCATCAATCAGTCAAAGCATCATATAGTTAAGGCCATAAGATTAACATTGTATTTATGTAGAGAACTATAAAGGAAAAACATATACAGCTAAAGTGAAGAGAGGGATCCTCCTGTGGTTTCTTTTCTTCTGTAAAAGTAGTTTTTGTGTTGTTGTTTTTTCTGGTGGTGGTGGGTGGGGGGTAAATAGAAAGAATAGAATAGAATAGAATAGAATAGAATAGAATAGAATAGAATAGAATAGAATAGAATAGAATAGAATAGAATAGAATAGAGAGATACATAAATCTTTAGAAGTATAATAGCTGTGGAAAGCCATTTTTAACATAAATGGTTCAATATCCGTGATTATATTTTGGTTTTCCACAATGCAATGCACATGCACCCCTTTTATTGTATATTAACCTGACAAAGCCACATTACAGATATCTGAATACATGTGTATATGTACCTGTTTAAACTGTAAATATATGACTTAGAATTTGTAGATAAGTGGATGTTTTAGTGTTGACATTATGACTATGAGTGAAGTCATATCAGAGTGATGGACTGTGGGTAGAAACTTTTCTTGTGTCTGGCTGTTCTGTCATACCATGCTCTGTAGCACCTACCAGAGGGGAGAAGTTGGAACAGTTTGTGGTCAGGGTGTGATGGATGTGCAGTGATGTTTCCTGACTCTGGACATGTATAAGTCCTGAACATTCATTGGGTCTGTTGTAACTGGATCAGCAGCTCCTGAGTCAGGTTGAATTTGTTGAGCTTGCACATCCCATGGTGGGCCCCAAAGTTTCCTTTGGTTTGTTTAAAACAGAGAGAGAGAGACAGCTGTGGTCAAGAGACAAAGACAGTGAATAAGAGTGAGCGCAGATAGCGGTTATGTTCATCACAACCAAACACACCCACCCTCTACCCCACCCACCCACACACACACACACACACACACGCACATACACTCACCACCCCACAAAAATAGCTTTAAATTACCAGTAGTTTATGGTGGCTAATGTTAGCTAGCTTTAGATACAGTAGCGTTTACAGTAGCATTATCCTGTCACGGTGGCTGCTGTTAACAAAAATGAGTCGTGCTTTGACAGATATCTGATATTTTCACACCACTCACAGATTTTTTTTTTAATCACGTTTTAGGCAATTATTATTGTTGTTATGAAGGTATGACCGAAGGTGATTCCAGAATCAGCTAACTAACATAGCGCATTGTTGTGTCTGCTGTGTGTGTCCAGTGTGGACGGTTGTGTTGGGTCCCAGTCTGTTCCAGCTGGATGAACAGAGCCAAGAGGCCGACTGAGGAATGTCCTGGTGACCCTACACACAGGAGACACAAACAGAAGCCAAAAGGACCACAGGGGGGTGGGGATGGGACAACAGGGTCTAGGCGTGTGTGTGTGTGTGTGTGTGTGTGTGTGTGTGTGTGTGTGTGTGTGTGTGCGTGTGTGTTTGTGTGTGTGTGTCCATGCATAACAGTGTGAATTTGTGAGAGAGAAAGTGCATGTTTATGTGCATGCATATGTTTGCCCATGCATATCAGTGTGTAAAAAAAAAAAAAAAAAAAAGGCTTAAAGGAGCAAGGGTGTGTGTGTGTGTGTGTTTGTGTGCATGTGTGTGCATGTGCGTGTGTGTGTGTGTGTGTGTATGTCAGCAGGGGTCAGCACTTGCACCCTTTGACCATTGTCCTCCTCTCTGACCAATATAAAAGCATCATAACCCTTTGAGCTCAGACATATTTAGAAAGCAGATAAAAGCACTTTTTACAAACTAGATACACGTCAGGCACAAAGCCCGGGGTCAAGCGCAACAAATTAACAACCCTCTTTCTGACGGGAGGTGGGGGTGGTGGGTGACTGGGCAAAGCTAAACCGCCCCTGGAGTCCAGAGCCAAATGCCTTCACATTCCCAGAGCAGGGATGTGGGCTGTTCTCTTGCATTCATGTGTAATTGGTCCTAGGGGCAGAGGCTGAGATAAATACTGACTTACTTTTTGTGTTTGTATTATGTCCTCTTAATAGAAGACTTGTTTGGAATTCCCTAATTCTAAGTCAAGTTGGCCATTATGAAAGGCAAGAATTCAAATCATTTGTCAATCAGGGTCACAAGTGCCGTCATAGCTAGGTCATACGCACGGAAATCCCAGCATTTTACATTTTGAGCTGTTTAGCTTCACATTTGGTAAATATATGGCATATACCTAAAATAAGATGTGAGGAGTACACATACAGGTATATGGGCTCAACCTGAAATTCATCATCAGAGAACAGCTAGAACCACGCTCACAGAAATATTTTCTTATTATTTGATTTTTATCATAATGACACAATTTGTTCATTATGAGTTGTCAATTAATTCATTGTCATTTATCATTAAGCAAACATTTGTTTCAGTTCTCCAATGTCGATGATTTGCTGCTTTTCTCTGTGTAAAACTTTTGGACTGTTGCTCATACAAAATTTTTGCGTGTGTGTGTGTGTGTATATATATTATGTATGTTGGTTTTATCTCTTAACCTAAGCCTAGCACACAACATACCTAAGTACAAGAAACAGGAAAGAAGAAAGGTTCCACTGCAATCTGCAATTGGAGCAGAGCAAAATGGGGCTGGACTTTTCGAATTTTAGATTCAGATAGAGGCCTAGTAATGTTGAATACTGTGTATCATTTCTGTACTGAAACATCACCCGACAAGTCAGAGTAATGTTAGTTGCAGCTTAAACTCCTGTAGACAATGTGGTGAGTGCGTCCTGAGCTGGGAACAGACAATGGTAACAGTGTGGACAGCAGCAGTGAGGTGGTGGTGGTGGTGGTCTTGGGAAAGTGTGGTTCTCCCTGTGCGGTCAGCGTGTTGATTTGGAGCTAACAATGTTGGTACTGTTGGACTCAACCCCCAGCAGGGGCTCTCACACTGTGTTTGTGTGTGTGTGTGTGTGTGTGTGTGTGTGTGTTACTACTGCCCATGTCTATGCTTCAGCCTGTATGAATGTGTGTTTGCGTGCATGTGTAGATGTGTTTCCTCATAACACTCATTTGTGCCTGTGTGTGTGTCTGTGTGTGCGCGCACGCACGTGCGTGTGTGTGTGGCTGTGTTCCCACTCGGGTAGTTTGTGTGACCCTGTCACACAGGCCCTTAGATAATACAACCAGCTGATGAGGTTACCCAAACGGCAGCAGAGGCCCAGTGTGCTGCTAATGATGAAAGGAGGAGTGAGAGGGGAAGCACAGACTGGGCAGAGGAGGCTGGCTCAGTTTGGTCAGAGATATGACTGTGTGTGCATATGTGTGTGTTTAGGGGGGACACTTACCCCACATTAGGCGAGAGAGGCTCTGACCTTAGCAGCTATAATATCAGTGCAAGCTCTGACCCTAGATCAGGTCTGGTTGGTGCTTCAGAAGGGGTGAGGGAGCTAGGGGAGACAAGGGTGGAGGCGTTCTTTCATTGTATGGCCGCTGTCCCCTGCCCTGCCTCTGCCAGCACCCTGGCCCAGTGAGGGGTGAGTAATGTGAGTAATGGAGAGTAATAGGGTCCAGATAGTGAGTGTGACCGTAACCCTATTGTATCCTGTGTCAGTGGGGTCAGAGGTCACCCACCATGCATACTGGTCCTGGCCCTGCCCGACCCATTTGGACCATAAATGAGTTTACCCAACACTAATTACTGGGGGCCTGCCAGTGGGCCGCGCTGCTTAATGGGCCTGACAGCTGCCTGTCAGGCTCATTAAGCCCCCCCATCCTATCCTGCTTTAACCCACCCCCCCACCCCAAACACATCCCACTCCTCACCCCGCGTGTTGATGTCAACAGCATCCCTCAGTTGGGTGCTGTCTGGACAACCTTTAGAAAACTGGTGTCCAGCTGGCTGAATTTGATCTGAATTCACCATTTATCAATATTATGCTCAGGAAATGTTAAGGTTGTGGTTCCTGCATTCATCTAGAAAATAACACATTTTCACAGGTAGGCGCCCCAGTGGCATGGAGGTTTAAAGTCTCTCTCTCTCTCCTCATTTTTCTCTCATTTCTATACTGTCCACTGTCTTCTAAAGGCATGAAATGTCAAAGAATACCTTCAAAAGACAACAACTTTCACTTTAAAATTTTATGTCAAAGGCCCAGTGTGTAGGATTTTGTGGTATCTACTGGTAAAGCTGCACATTGCAATCAACTGAATACCACTCGCCTCACTCTTCTAACCGTGAAGGAGAAACTATAATGGCTGTTTTCAAAAACAAGTTACCACGAGTTCCATTCATTAGCAGCTTCATTCTTTGATCTTTGATCATATCAGATGTACAAGATCATATAAGATGATTTCCATTTTTTTGAGTTAACTTTAAAAACTTCTTATCCATGTTTCTTGAAGGTTGACATTGAGTTTGAGATTGAAATTAAAACTCTTCAGATAAATCCCATCCATCCATCCATCCATCCATCCAGGCCATGAAAAGATCCCTTCCTAATAGTTCCACTGTAAAAGATGGGGAGCTAATGGTCCTCTTTCTGCGCAACGATTCAGAGATCAACCAAAGGCAGAGGAATAATTATAACAACCATTTGCTGTTATTAACTATTTAACATTCTGATTAGGTTGTGTCATGAACTTGGCAGTTTTCACACATGATGAGGACGACTGAGCAAAGAAAAGATCTCATGTGACGGCAGGACAGTAGTTGTCTTGTGGTTAAATGAAGGTACTGACTCACGTCACATTCTGACAGCATTCCTAACCTATGCTTCACCACAGCTGGAGCTAATAGCTTCCTTCCCTTCACTGTGGTTTGCAGCCGTGGAGTTAACCCTGGGGTCAACATAATGTGGTTTCTGGTTTGAATATACATACATACAGTCCCTGAAACAGTCTCTGCAATCTTACCCGTATACATTGACATCTGGTTTATCTGCAGACAGTAAATGACTGAATGACTGAAAACCTACTGGGAAATAAATCTGATTCTGATTCTGACACCTTATACCTAAAAATATCTTTGAATTAAAGTGTTTGTATCTGAGCGAGGTGTTTATTTTCATAGTGGAGAACCAAGAGATGTTTTGTTGGTTTTTGTTCAAACTCTCATTTCTCATTCTTCTTTGTATGTATTTTCATTTTTGTGTCACTTAGCTTCAGTATCCTTTGAGCATTTCACATGGCATGTCTAGTTTTAGACCAGTCCTTTAGACTTGCCAAAACATGGGGCTGATGTTTTATCCAACACGTTCTCACCTCCAGCTCACCAAAAACGGCTTCACCTAGGATGCTGTAGGTAACCCTCCTGCGTCAGTTTTGCACTTCCAGGTCTCCGCCGTCAAGTTAACAACAATTATTATTTAATGTCCAGTTAAGGCTTTTAAAATAAAGCTTAAACTGTCACAGTTTGGTTAGGTTTAGGCACAAATACTTATTGGGTTTAATGTAAGTAATGTTACATAGAGTCTTGGATGAAAGTATTGGCACCCTAGAATCTTAGTCAACTTCCACATAAATTCAAGCTGTCCTGAAGACTCAGGGTGTCAGCTCAAACCATACGCCGTCATCTGAATGAGATGAAGCGCTATGGCAGCTATGGAAACATACCTCAAAAAGCACCCAGAAATGAATCGAGACAAAGCACTGGAGAATTCTGAAGTGGCCAGCAATGAGTCTGGTTCTAAGTCCCATAGAACACCTATGGAGAGATCTCAGAATTGCTGCTGCAGGAAGGCATCCTTCAAATCTGAGAAACCTGGAGCAGTTTGCAAAAGAAGAGTGATCCAAAATTCCAGTTGAGAGGTGTAGGAAGCTTGTTGATGGTTATAGGAAGTGATTGTTTTCAGTTATTTTCTCCAAAGGGTGTACAACTAAATATTAAGTTGAGGGTCCAACAATTTTGTTTGACCCAATTTATGAGTTTTGTGTAAAATAATGTCAAATTTGACTTTTTTCTTTTGCTTTTTTGTGCTGTTCCAATGCACTTAAAGGAAATATACGTGTATACCAAAACATTTGTAATTACAACACTTTTCTGGGAGAAATGGTACATTTTCTGGAAAAATTCCAGGGGTGTCAATACTTTCGTCCATGACTGTACGCAAAGTAAGTAAAAGAAGTCAGTGTTGACTTTTGGTTTCATAGGACACAAACAGCAGTCTGTTTGTTTGGACCCTCCAGCCACCATAACCTTCTACATATGCGGACTTTCTCATTGTTTATAGGACCTCACTTGACTTCAACAGCACGTCAAAACCAATGTCAGTATAAAGAATGGACAGACCCTAAATGACGTCACCCATTGCACTGTTATGCACTGTTAAAGCCGCCACCATATTGTATGCACTGCTTCTTCCACCTCCTGGCCAATCTAAATACCAGCAAAGACGTGGATCATTGGCAGGACTGAGGCGGGCCAAATGACGCCTGGGTAAACAAGCCATCTGTAACGGCACCTACCTGTCAATCAAGCGGTCACGCTGTTAATTAGGCATAACTTAAAGCCTTAATATTATTTGAATGGGTGAGTTAAAAACAAAAAAGTTCTCCCCCTTCACAGTTGTCATGAACGGGGAAATTAACTATTGAGACCAAAACCATTGTGTGAACCAGGCTGTATGTTTATTTCTGCTGTGAAGTTGGGCATTTTAATACGGGCACTTATGGAACTTGACCCATTTCGGCCACTAGAGGAATTACAGTTTTTAGCTCTTCCGCACTGGCTTCATTTTCCAGCACCGCAGGTTGCTGCTTGATCAAAACACAATGCCAGATAAGTGCGTTTACAGCATTCCATGCTGGAAGATAAAACAAGTATGTTCACTGGCTTCAGAGGTGTCAGTGTATGAAATCTGCCCTCAGAGCTGCCCAACCACCAGCAGGAATTCAACAAGTGGAGGATAGTGTGAAGTGATATCAGGATATCAATCAAACAGCATTTCATGATTCCACAGAAATCCCATCTCTGTATCTCCATCTACAGCATTTTCATGCAGCCAGCAGCATTTTGTCTGTAACTGTCTCTCTCTGTGAAAGAGGCGGGTCTTCCCCACTGTCCGTCAACCCTGTAGGAGGGCACTAAGCCCTGAGACTCTGGTCCAGCCCAACAGAAGCCCCCCTGCCACCAACACCCCTGGTCACCACCCCACCCTCTACATAGCTTCTAACACCCGAACCCACCTCGTCAGCCCGCTCCCACAGCGCTCCTCCCCTCTCCTTTCACAGCTCCCCCACCTCTCCACATGCGTGGTATTCACTGTGCATGCCTAGGCTGCTAATTCCAACCTGCCACTCCAATCAAAGGATCACGACTGTTGTAGTTTTCTTCTCTTTTCTTCTGCTGGGAAACAATGTATGCTGGATGGAGGCAGGGACGAGGCTGTGTGTGCTGTGACAGCAAAGACAATCCTTATCTGATCATCATTAAATATTTATTTTGGCTTTGTTGTGATAAACAATTTCAGACAGAGCTACTGTACCTGTCTTTATGTTATTTTGTACAGTAGTTTATGAAACTCCATCCTGTTCCCAGAGTGGTAGATTAGTACCATCGAGTACCATCCTCATCACCATACTTTTTGTATAATGTTAATTATTGATAAATAGAGTCAATAAAGTAAATGCATGGCAAACTTAATAGACCTTATTAGATCAAAAATGTGTCAGGGGGTATTTAAAACAATTACTTGTAACATTAAGCATGAAATAATATTTAAGCTATATAAAGTTTCAAGCTTTTAGAGGTCAATAAATATTTATATTGTGTAATTTTAGATCCGCTATGGGTCCATTATCTCATTTTAAATTGAGTGTATTAAATATTTTGTTCAAATCAGACAAGGCAGCTTAAAGTGTCACTCTCCAAACTTAAAAAGTACAAATGAATCAGTAGTGACAGATATTGTGAGGCTGTTAACCAGTTGGTGATGGTTGAGTGATTGATGGTAAATGAGGTTGTTTAGTAGCCTAGTTGCTCAAACAAGCCATCTGTAACAGCACCCACCTCTCAATTAAAGCTGCTATGCTGTTAATCCTGCATAACTTTAAGTCTTAATACCATTTGAACAGGTGAGTTGTATATAAATTCACCCTCAGTACAGTTGTCATGAACGGGGAAATTAGCTATAGAGAGCAAAACTGTTTTTTGTACCAGGCTGTAAACATGTTTATTTCTGCTGTGAAGTTGGACATTTTAACATGGGGACTTATTGAGGTTTCAAATTGGAGGTTTCTGTATCCAGCCTCAAGTGGCTATTTGAGGAATTACAGTTTTTAACACTTCTGCATTGGCTTCATTTCCCAACCATGGAGGTTTTCGCTTGGTTGCAGTTGTGTCTATTTTTATAACCAAAGTATGAATATTTTATATCTGAACATTAGTGTGAATTTTAGTGCCAGCTATACTGACAACTATGATATAATTGTTAGCCAACACATGGACTGTCTGAATGATATCTTCTCAGTCGAATAATAAATAAGGTCCAGGTGATATTTGTTCTAATGTTGTTGCAACACTTCACTGCAGATCTTAGTTTTAGTTCTGCTGGTTTAAACTCTCTCTCTCTCTTTCTTTCTGTCTCCCTCTGTACAGCACCTTTGGAACAGGCACTGCATGCTGTGAGAACTTCTCCCCTCTTCGTATCTGGGATGTTGAACGGTAAGTCTGGACACTGCTCCAACGTGCTACTCATTCTCTCACACACTCATTGTATTTTAGATGTTTTGTCAACCTTCATGCTTTTGCAAGCATAGCAAGTGAACTTTATAAAATGCCCAAAGTTCTGTATAATGCAAACATGAGAAAGTTGAAACAGCATGCACTACAGTCCTGCTGAATGATACATAGTTGTATACATACACAACCAGTTAACATCCAGGTTTAGTAGGCTTTCTTTGAATTCATTCCCATCCCATCATTCCCATCATATTTTACTAATGTATCAACAGTTTGGTACCAGGTATTCAAACGTGCTCACCCTCTCCACCAGTGTGATGTTGATTCTTAGGTGTGTAGGTGTAGTTTCCTTGCTGCTTCCTCTTTTTTTCCAGATACTTTATTTTTAAATGAAGGACATTTACTTTCAGTTTGAGATTTTTTTTTATAGATGTACAAGTCTTATAGCTATATAGCTATTACATTGGCCCCATATACATTGAGACAGATGGGATGATTCCAAAGATTTAATGATTTAGAAGGCTTACAGACAGGTGCAGATAGGTACTGAAAAGGGGGGGGGGGGGGTAAGAAGGTACAGGTCCAGGTTAAAGTAACAGAAGCTCCAGATAAAAAAGTAATATTGCAACTGAGTCAAACTACCAGATTGGGGGGTGGCAAGTAAGTGGGCTGATGAGGAAATGAGATGAGGCCAGGAAACTTTGAGGGCGTGGAAAATGACGATGAGGTACCAGGAACATGGCTGAAGAGGAGAGACAGAGAGACAAACTGTGACAGTGTTTTTCTGTCTGTTCTTGAACCTGCTCCATTTGCCTTTCTTGACATATCTACTAGGTTTGAGCAATCTTATATTTAAAGGTGACGGGAGGGTGTTGTATGATGCACAAAGATCTGTAGAATATGACACAGCCAACAGGGCATCTTGCTGCATACTGTCAGCTGGTTGCGGCACTGACAGTCATCAATAAACAATGATGAATGAAGGGTGGTTTGAAGCAGTTAATATTTTAGTTTAAGTGTTCCAAACAATTCAGAATTTAAAATATCTTTGCAAGTATCATTATATTTACATTTCAGTCATAAAGTGATGGTTAATCTGTGATCTTGTGATGAAATTTTATTTTTGTTTGGGTCATTATGCTTGTCTACCTGAGTTGTTTTGCTCTGAGGTCACAGTGAAATGTGAAAAAAGTTTGAACCAATTAGAATCATGCAACTATGATTGTAGTTGAACTATCAGCAAGTTACTGCAAAATGTAGCTTAACACTGAACTCAGGTGAGGTTTAAAAAAAGGTTTAGTACAGACTTCAAGGGGAAGTCTGTTTTCTTGTAATATTTATTGTAAATTCGTAACTTTTTATTTCTGTTTGAGATTTATGTTCACAAAATAAAGTGCAACATATATATATACAAACACACAAATATTGGCTGCACGTCAAAAATGTCCCTGTCAAAATATAAACCAGCTTTTGCTCCCACTGTCTCATCTTGTAGACTTTTTTCTGTGTAAAGGTTTGAAAGGGGTTTGAAAACACCGTGGAACAAACTAGTCTAGAGCAAAGAACAGATGAAAATGAGGGGCCTCTGAAAATTCCTGCCTCTGAAAGGAGAGGCTTAAACCTGATACATCCCTGCCAAGGCTGCTGTAATTCCCAGCTTTACCTGGGCCAATTAAAACAGGCCGACACGACACAACACAGGGCTGGACACAAAAAGCTGCTTCCTGCTCCCAAATGGTCGGGAAATCTGAGGAGGGTAGAAGACGGGAGACACACAGGAAGAGTGAAGGAAGGGATGGGTGGGCAGGTTATTCTGGAGGGTGCAGGTGGTGAGACAAATGAACATGGTTACAAGGTGTAACAGACCTAGATAATACATGTGATTTCTTTTGCTCCCTGGCCAGAAGTGAAAAACTGTCAGCCCCTGACATGCTGTATTTATGATGGAACGAGATGTTCACAAAACCATCCACGAAATCACCCTCCACCACCAGTGAAATCTTTCAAAATGTTCCATGCTGTTATTCTTTAGATACATTGTAATTTACTCATACTCTACTTCACTACTTATAAAGTCATAATGTGCTACTGAGTAGGCCTACAGTTTGATTTGTATATTCATCTTTCATCTTTCATCTTTCATTCTGTATTTTTGTAGGCAATAAGCCTTTCATGTGATTTCAAACTGGCCAATGAAAACTATGAAATACAGACAGCTGCTGCAGCATGCACAGGTTTGGAGCAAGCAGCAACCTCCGTGTCTGTAAAATGAAGCCTATGCAAAAAAACTGCCAAAAACTGCAGTTCCTCAAACTGCCACTTGAGAATGACTCAAGAATAGGGTTGCAAAGGGCTGGAAAATTTCCAGAAACTTTCCATGGGAAGTTAAGCTGAGGGGATTTGGAAATATTTCATATTAGAAACTTTCCATGGCAGTTATGGGTATTTATTGGAATTAACTGGAAATTTGGGATAATTTAAACAAATTGTATCATATCAAAACATGAATCTAAACATTTTGTTTTGTCATGAGCAGACATGCAAAATAATACAATTTAAAAAAAAAAAAAAAAAAAAAAAACATTTCAACAGATTTATTTGTAAGTAGAACTTTATCAGATTTGACATATTTCACTTCTTTCATTAAACAAAATGAACAGTTCCCTGTTGAAGGCCTATCTTTAATTTTGTAAATTCCCTGTTAATTCCCATAAATTCCTGTTAACTCCCATGGAAAGTTTACAACTTTGAAAAGTCACAGAATTTTGCAATCCTACTCCAGATCATGCCATTCATATTACAATTTAAAACATATTTACAGCCCGGTAAAAAGAACTGTTTTAGCCTCTGTAGCTAATTTCACCATTAACGACGACTGTATTGAGTCAGTTTTTTTTTTTTTTTTTTTTTTTTTTACTCACCCATTTAAGTTAAAGTTTTGCATAATTAACAGCATGGCCACATTGATTGACAGTTGGGTTCCATTACAGATAGTTTGTTAGAGCACCCAGGTGTCAGACCTTAGGTCTGCAGATGATCCACGTCTTTGCCAGAAGTGGAAGAGGCAGGATAGTCAACATGGCGGTGCCACATACTTTGAGGTTCAGAATCAGCTCTTCAGACACCTACTGGTGATGTCATGCATGCGCTGCGGCTGCCCATTTATACTCTTGGTTTAGAGGGGTCATCATCACACTGACAAGTACAGCGTCATTGGTTTAGAAAATGCTAGCACATCCAAAATGGCCTCAGTTTGAACCATTTGTATTATGTATCAGAAAAATGATGATGTCATGAAGTATCATGAAATGATATTTTTCTTTTGATTAAACAGCAGTCAAAAAGTCATGCTGTGAGTTTTTGAGAAGAATACAAAGTGTGTCATACCTGGTCTTTGGGCCAACTAAAGGAATTTCTACCTTTTTAAAAAGTTGTTGCTTGTTCAGATTTGAATGGCAGATAGACAGCTTCACTGGGGTCTGAGGGTGAAATGGCTTTGTTGCTATCATCCAGGCACCTTGAGAGTGTCTCACACAATCACCTGTTGTGATTTTATATCTGATAAAGAGCTGAGGAGCATACCAGCCTGTGTGTGGGTGTGGATTCAGATGGGTGCAGGGCGGGGGTGATCAGGGTACATTGTTCATGTTTTCTGTTATCACAGACATTGAAGCTTACCGCTTGAATCTGCACTGCATCCAAGTAAGATAAAAGTAATCAGAACAGACCACGTCTGTCCAGCAGATAGGCAATTATCTGAATAGATTTCTCAATATGCTAATATCTTTTCATTTGAAATGAATATCCCACGTTATTATCTCAGTTGTGTGGAATGGTAACTTGTATGCACTTGTAAACAGACCAGCTCACCCACAGTTCCCGTAATTCTTTCAGAGAGAGATACCTCCTCCTCCCATGACACACCACCATCAGCCCCTACACAACAGGAGCCACCAGCATCAGCCTCAAACCCCGTGCATTAGCGTAACTACATGTTCCTTTGATTCGAGATCCACCTGAGCCAAAACATTCTAAACAAGATACTGTTACACCTGCAGCGCCAAACAACGAGCAGCTAAACAGCTGCTGCCACAGCCAGATCACAGAAAAGAGATCGCAAGCTTCCAGGAAGGATTCCAGCACTCACTTCCTGTCTGTGTGGAAAATAGTGGCGGCACAGTGAGAAATGTTTACAGGTCGTATGACAGACAGACTGACTGACAGACAGACAGACAGTTGTCACTGTGTTTGTCATAAGTCTTCACTTTAAACAAATCAGTTATTTTTAACATGCAGTTGGTTTGCCGTTCAGACAGCAAGAAGTTGAATTTGAACAAACCATGAATTGTTTTTACACAGACTGAGATTTGAAAGAGGGCATTATTAACTTGAATACCCCTCTCCTCACCATCGTTGAAACTAATATTACATTTCTGTCATGTTCTGTGAATGGAGCCCTCTAAATCTGACACACTGGACCCAATTTCTTAAAGTAAACAGAACTTTAGACAAAAACCATCAACTTCACCAACTATAAGACCAGATTTAGTCAGGCTTTATCTTTTCTTCAAACAGCTGAGGCTCTTTTCAAGTAGAAATACATATGATTATGTTTACCATAATGTAATGTTAGTTATGTTTAAAAGGCTGAAAGATAGATGCCGAGCTGGGCTGACTGCTGTTGGACTAGTAGGTAATATTAAGTTGTTGACTTGTTAGTTTTTGATCAGAAGTAATATAATCAGAACAAATACTCGAGTACAGCTGTCCATATTTACCACAGTGGGATTACACTCTGACACTGGAGGTAATAAATCACAACAAATACCAATTTTATACTTAATGTTGCTATGCAGATGATGAACACAAGCCTGGATTATTTTTTTAAGAATTTAGATCACAAACACAGTATTGGCCAGAAAAACAAATTGTACCTTTGTGCCTTAATTTCTGGTGGTTGGCACCAATAGGCTAACTGCTGGTTGTAAAACTTGTATGGTAACACTTAGAAAGAAGAGGGGGTCATAAAGCTCAGGCTCCCATTGAGCTCTTTTGCCTTTGATTTTAATTTCATTTAGCACTTTTTCTTTTTCCTTCCATTGCAATTAATTCTGTGTCTTCTTTCCATCTGGACTGTACAAAGAGCTCTTATGATCAGCCATATAGAGTGGGGATCCCACACAAGTGGCACCATTGGAGCAGCACCCAAACTTTTCACAGTGTCTTCACTCATGGCTAAACACAGAGGGCAAAAAAAAAGCATCAAAGAGAACGGACCCTGACCATCACTCCCAACTCCCAAGATTCCCCTCTGTTCCTTTAGAAAGGGAGCCCTCCTTTTTTTACAATCAAATGGCCAGGCCAGGATTCCCGACATTCCTCAAACTGAAAAGAGTGGGGTGAAATGTCTGCGTCGGGGTGGACGCTCTGTTATACAAATTGCAGCCGTATTGTCTTTGCAGTGCACACGTGTATGTGACATTTTGAAGGTGGTCATTGTTGATGGGTCCCAGCAGCCAGCGCCCCTCCTCTCCACCGTCTCTCACATTCCTCCTGCTGCAGCGAGCTCAGAGGTGCAGGCTAAATTGGGAGGACATGCAGCAGGTTGTGTGGCTCCCCTCTGTTTGTTTTAGCTTTAGTAAAAACCTCAGCAGGGCTTCTTTTCTCTACCTGTCTGACGGCCTTTGACAAGAGGGCCTGTTTCTCAGTGCGTCCCCAGGCTCCTGTTTAGTGCCCAGACTTAACTTTACAAGAGCCTCCAACCACTTGTGTCACAAAAACACACACTGCTTTTCTTTAACTGTCCCCACACTAAAGGATAATTCCCTTAGCTTCTTCTACTTTTTTTCTTCAACATTGTCAATTCATTAATGATTCCTTTCACAATTTGTGTGTGTGTGTGTGGCCCCTAAAGCCAACCTGACTCCTGCAGGGAGACCAGACAGGCTGAAATCAGGACTTAGACCCTGTATGTCACACAGCCAGCAGCCCCTTCATAACAATCACTAAGTCTGTGCCCCCCAGGGCCACCAGTCTACCCATCTCACAAAGTAGCTGCCACACTGCAGCTCCAACTGCTTTGTTCTCAATCAGCAATCTCTCAAACAAACGATGATTTCCATTTGAATCGTTGTCATTTTAATGGCGACTTTTGCACCAGGCTTAAAGGATCCTTCTCTTTAGGGTCAGTGTTAGGGTCACAGCCTGGATTCTGTTTCTAGTCATTTCTGTTATGATTTCATTGTCTGGGCTTTAATTCTGAAAAACATTGAATCTATGTTGTTTTCATCAGGGTGCTCTGATCTGTCTGACCTAATGATTCTAATAATTTGTGTACCTAATATTTATTTTGTCAATTTATCATACATTGTAAGTCACATTACTAGCACTCACTTAAGGAAATGAACTCTGGAAATGACAACCAAGTCTGACAGGTCAAGAAACCCAGGCTGTCACTACCAGCTGAGCCACCAGATGCCCCCTATTCATTTATTTATTTATTAGTATTTTGTTATTGTGAGCCGCTGTAGTGAAGTGAAACAAACCAATAGTTTAACATCTGAGCCACTTCATTTAGAGGTCAAACTGGAAATGTTTGCTCCTAAAATAATAATAATAATCCCTCAGTGCACAGGAACAATGTGTGCACACAACTACATTAAGTACAGCACAGAGATCCTGCAGCTGGTCCACAACACTCCCACCCGTCCACTATTCAACCTCCCAGAGTTTTCCCACACCACTCCTCTTCTCTGTTGCAGCTCCCTGTTGCAGCTCACATTCACTGTAAGACTCCAGTGCTGGCCTACAAGCGTAACTGTCAGTTTGGGTGTGGACAGCAGAGACATGTCCCTCCTAATGTAAAGGAAACTGAATTGTCCCAAATGACTCTCCATGTCATTTTAATTTGGTAGACTTAACCTGTCAGGTAGTTTGGACTGAGTGTAACGTGAAAAGCTTAAACTTAACTAACTAAACTGTAGGCTCCAATTCTTTATTTTATTCTAAACATTAAGGTTGGGGAAGGAAGTCATTTTGCTGTCATTGGGTAAAACTTCCATAATAACTTTATTAGCATATTTAAATTCAAGTTGCTCTGAGAGAAAGTTTTGCATCTCCTCAAGCCTTTACTGTCAGGCTTTAGAAGTGTAGCCCATGATGAGAGGCTTTGGCCAATCACAGGTCGCTTCGCTTCAGTGGAGGCGTTCATAGTGGTTGTTGTATCTTTAACCTGTCTCCGCTCACTTTACTGAGACACTGTTTAATGTATTTATCTTTCAAAATGCATGAAACAAAACTCTTCTACTACTACTTTTTTACTTCTAACATGATCCACATGCAGTATGTCATCACAATATTTCCACTGATTTGGGGGTTGATGACTTAAACAGCCACTGTGTGATTTTTACGGCTCACAGCCTGTGATGGTGTGTTCTCCTGAGTCACTAACCCTTTGAGGCCGGACCGTGTGCAACGGTTATGACTCAGCCAGTCAGCTATGTTTTAGAGGCTGCCATGTGACGCTTTCCAGTCAGGCATGCTCGAGGCCAAACTCAGGTATTCAACATTACGGACCCAGACAAGCAATAGAAAGGATGGTCAGATCAGAACATTGTGCCGCTGCTCACTAACAGATACAGTCATTTTGAAAGATTATATGCTTATGCCTCCATCCTGTAATCACACGCAGCCCATAAAAGCCAGTGACCTACCAATTTGAGAATCCCTGCTGTTTTACACTGTGCACCAGCTCATCGCATGGTGCTATTAGTGGCTTTAAGATCCATGCACAGATGTCAGGTCCATTTTATGGAAACCTAGTTTTTATTTTCCTCTCACATTTGGGTTTGTTTTTGCCCTTTTTTCAGAGCAGCATACGATTATAATCATCTATTTTGAAGGATTTCAGAGGGTAGGGTTATGAATTGATGATCTCTTTTTAGTTGGAGTGGTGGTGCTGTGATGGAGACATCATTATTTAGTTATGAATGAACAGGCTCGTATCCCTTTGACTTGAATGAGTTTCTTTTTGTGTGGCATGCGCTAAGCTCCTTGGTTTTAGTGGTAAGGGGAAAACGAGGGGTCACTACCCCACACAGACACAAACTCAGCCTCATCACAGACTCCCCATTGGCTCGGGCTTAGTCATGAGACCCTGGCAATGAGAAAGCTCTCACCCAATAAGGCAACCTGTGGGGAAAGCCCTGGTCCAATAAGAAGGCCCCCTGGGGTAAGGCTTGGGGATTACCAGCCCGAGCCTGTGGATTGAGCTCCAGGGCGAGGGAGGGGGGCACGAGTTGAAGCACAGGGCTACTCGGTCGCCAAGGCCAGTGGCCTCCTTTAAATGGTTGCTACGGGGCAGGTATCAAATGTGCGAGAGTCGCACACAGTCACGGTCATGGAGGGTATTAAATGGCAACAAAGAGACAGTTATTCTGCAATAATCCGCCCTGCTGAGTGCAAGTTATTCTCCAATAATCAAGAGGCAAGGAGCAAGCGGGACAGCTCTGTGATCACAAGAGCATGGTGCTGCATGGAGCTTGACACACACACACACACACACACACACACCGGTCACACCACGTCTACCCAGACACACAAACTTTATTTATCACTTGAAGATACACACAATTTATGTGTGTCCCTGGGCCCACATTCACTAGTCCAGGCTCAGTGACACACAGACAACACTCTGTCAGTCAATTGAAGTTGTGCAATAAAGAGCAACATAATAACAATAACAATATTAAGGAAGAATACACAGGAAGAAACATGTACTGACATACACATATATACCAACAATTTGACAACACAGTATATATACCATGAGACTATATATATCAGTTTGATAAAGTTTCTTGATTTGGTCATTTATTTAATTTACTGGATTAGACAGAACCAGATAGTCATTTTATTATTATTTTATTTTGTTATTACTAAACAGTTTTATTTTATTGTGCTTGCATTGAAACAACACAAAAAAGCAGAGGAAAAAAAAGCCAAATGTAAGATATTTTACACAAAGATTCACAAAATTGTTGGCACCGTCAGCTTAATACTTGGTAGCACACCCTTTGAGAAAAATAATTGAAATGAACTCAGTCGCTTCCTGTAACCATCAGTGAGTTTCTTGGATCACTCTTCCAAATTTGATGGGTTCCTTCTCCCAAACAGTGTTCTGGACTCACTTTGTCTTAAACCATTTTCGGGTGCTTTTTGAGGTCTTCTTTGGGTCATTGTGCTGCTGTTAGACCCATAACTTCTAGATACTTTCTGACACTGAGCCCTACTTTGCAACCCAGAATTCTTTGGTAGTCTTCAGATTTCATAATACTATGCACACAGTCAGTATGTATTGTATACATGTATGTAGGGACCGTGTTCTTCTCTTTGAAGGCCTTTTTTGTGTGTGTGTGTGTGTGTGTGTGTGTGTGTGTGTGTGTGTGTGTGTGTGTGTGTGTGTGTTGTTCCACTGTAAACAAAGACAATAACACCTTAATAAAACATTTTTTGGGAGAAGAAGTGCATTATGTGACAGAAATACAGGGGTGCCAGTATTTTTGACCATGACTGTAATTAACTATAATTCCAACGTGATGGATGATTTGCTCTGTTCTGCACAGTTCTACATGAATGTTTGTCAAAGTTTTGAATTCTCCTTGGTAGATCAGTTCCAGTCAAGTAATAACATCATCTAGGCTTATACTTCACACACAGGGTGTTACTGGGAGTTCAATGGTCACAACCTACTGTAGGTTTTAATTTACAACAACACTAGAAGGTTGTCTAGATTGAAGGATGACTAGATGGAAGTCAGAGTGTCTGGTTTGGGGACCTTAGAATCTGGTTCTCTGCTGTTTGCAGATGATGTGGTTCTGTTGCCTTCAGACGATGACCTTCAGTACACATTGGTGTGGTTTGCAGCTGTGTGTGAAGCAGTCAGGATAGGACTTTTTCAAGTCTCTGCTGTAAAATTGCAAATTGCTTTCTGCAGATTGGAAATAAATCACTCAGATAAATCATCATTAACCTGCCCCCAATGGTGATTGACAAGCAACTGTTTTTTTTTCATACTTACAGCAGAAACAGCCAATGTATCAATGAACATATAATTTCATTGCATTTATTTTTTTAAATTCCCTACATTTCAAATGTGCCAAATGTTCATATAAGCACATGTGTTTTTCGGACATGTCACATGTGAATGATCATGTTCTAAACCCAAATTTCACATGTTCATTTCTCCTCTCTTCTCATCCTCCTCCATCCCTCTCTCCTCCACCAGATCGGAGTGTGTGTGCAGTCTGGGCTCACAGTTTCGTCGTGGGGCTGGTGTGTTGGACATGGTGTTTGAGTCTCCATTCCAGCTGTTAACCTGCGGCTATGACACCTACATTCGAATGTGGGACCTTCGACTCAGCCCACGGTATGCCACAATCTCTCTTTTGTCAACTTGACCAGTTAGTAATCATCTTGAGACCATAAAAACACATTACATTCTGTAAGTATGCTGCAATCATTTTAACCAATAGTCCTAATAGATTTCTGCTACAGTGTATATCACTGTACAGTGTACACTGACATATGTCTGATGTTTAAAATGATTCAAAATCTCGCTCCCTCTCCTCTTAGAGGATGCCTGGACAGTTCCAGCAGTGGTAGTGCCAGTAGGACTGCTGGAGTCAGTCTGCTTTCTCAGTTAAAGGAATGGGAAAGTGAAATCTCCACAAACATTATAGACTCAGGAAGCTTTACAGTGTTTGAAACCAGCCTCAAACTCAAACGTTAACACAACAGTGTCAGCACCAGTGATCTCTTGTATTTATCTGATTCTATTTATTATCTAACACTGATGGTTTGTACTGTAACCTGTAAAATACTGTAAGATCGTTGTTGAAGGCAGACTCAAGGTTGTGATATATAGGCTGTATATTTACATAAGAACTGAGGAAAGATCAACTCAACAACATTAGTTCTGGCTGTGCATGACTCTGTCTTCCTGACTTTATGCTCTCCTTATGTTCTCCTTACACCTGGAGCAGACCATCCTCACTGTACAGTGGATCAAATATCTCTATAATATCAAGAGACACAATATTTATAAAGAACATGAATGTGTCATCAAATTCATCATTCTCCACCATTGACAAAATATGAGCAAAACATACATTCATTTACCAACACTTCCTCCCTTTAATATGACATCCCCCTCAACAGAATTAATACTATGCATAATAAGCTCCACATTGTGGGGCGGCCCCCTCCCACACAATGGATTCCCACAACAATAAGATACCACAGACAAAAGAAAATGTAGGAGCTCCATAGTGTGCCAAATATAACGAAATGTGTGAAGAAAATAACAACAGTAACTGAAATAACATTTGATCATCATTACTGTGTTAACCTTAACTTTGAAGTCTCAAAGAAATATCACACTGAACCCAAACAGACTCAAAATAGTTATGATGTGCATCTGCATCATCAGGTGGAATTTATTCCCGGATGACATAAAGATAATGACACTAAACAAAGAAGGTGTACAAATAAAATAACAAGAAACTGAGCAGGTATATGTAAGTGACAGATGATGGAGGTGACTCCACTTGACTGTCACAAATAAACAAATGAAATAAAAATGAATAAATAATTTTGGCTGATTCCAGTATTTTAGATTCAATATGTCAGATTTGACCAATGTTAGGTCAACAAAATGAATGAACTAAGTAGAAAAGTGTTTCCTGTTTCTGAATTGTTCTGGTTTCTATTTCTCTTTAAATTTGTCTTGTTGTCACAATGATGGTGAGATGTTGTCTGTTAGTTGAAGAATAAGCACTGAAATCAGTTGAACTGTCATGTAACAGTGAGAGATACAATGACTGAAATGTCAGTTATTTCTGAAATCCTGTCACAATACAGTGAACCTTGAACTTATCATTGAAATTATTTCATAAAAACCTCCCTGGTTCCCATCCTGAGGTTTTCTTCAGGAATAACTATCAGGCCATGGTGCAGCCTACTGCTTTATTTCCATCAGTGGGAGCACATGGAGCGAACCTGCAGCCCACTGCAGTGTCCATAATAATGCAGCAGCCCTCACTTCAGTATCTGCCAGCAGGGTCCCTAACATGGTTGGAAAGGGCAGCATTTCTTTGAGGTTAGAGGAGGTTCAGTGTTGGAGGGGGTTCAGGCTGGAGGGGGTTCAGGCTGTATTTCTGGGGGATCAGTCAAGTAAGACAAATCAGATCTGATTGTCAGATGGCTCTGGGGATTTTGAAAGGGGTTGGGTTGAGGTGAAGGTTGGCAGAGGGGGGTCCCTATTTAGATATCAATAATTCATGTGGTCAAATCTCACTGGCCCTCAAAAGGCTCCCTGGGTCATCCAGGAGGTTCAGGTTGTCTGGAAGTTCGCCACCAAAGAGAAATGCAAAATAAAAATATATATTTATTTTCTCACAGTATATCTCATATGACCTAACTGTATATGAAAAAAACATGACGAACAAAACAAAACTGGAAAACAGACATTACTGGATGGGTTCTGCATTTTGGGTCGTAGGGATTCCCACTCCACGGTCACACTGCTGCGACTGGCCCACTGCCACCACATACCGTACTTTTAGGCTAATTAGGTTATTAGTTGATTATTCTATTTACATGCTCCCAATCACTCTGATTATATTTGAGAAAGAAAGAAAGAAAGAGAGAGAGTGTGTATAAGAGACAGGAGAGAGAGAGAGAGAGAGAGAGAGAGAGAGAGAGAGAGAGAGAGAGAGAGACCTCCAGACATCTCTGCTGCCCTATTGTCTGCCCCCGGTGTCTCTCCATCACTTATTGATGAGGCTGCACTAATGGAGGATCGATGTCTATTGGCAGAAAATACTTATCCCCAAAAATACTTCCCCTCTCCTAACCACAATCACCACCACCCAGATCTGCTGCTCACTCAGCCACACACACACACACACACACACACACACACACACACACACACACATTCAGCTCCTTGTTAAGTACAGTATAGGGTTCTTCTGTAAACAAGAGATGGAGTTTCAGTGTTGTCCCCAAACCTCCACAACATGTACACAGATGTAATCTGAGCTGTATTGTTGCATTTCAGATTGTTTGAAACTTATTTTCAGTGATTTCTCTAAGCATAAACTTTTCCAGTCATCTCATCAGAAAGAGTTTTAGAATTTGCACTTTTTTCCCCTAACAACCCGGACTCAGACAGATGCAGCCCTTTGTGATGGGCTGGAATTATGACACAACATGTTTGGAAGTTGTTATCACAACCCCAGTGGTTTGATTCCAGCCAGGTACCTTTGTGGCAGGTCATAAAAGGCCAAAAACAAGTGCAATAATTCCTTCACATCTCATCTCATCTCTTTCAAGTTAACTCTGACATAATGTTTCTTTGATACTTTGTATTTCATGATACATTGTAAGTAGAACCATTGAAGAATCAGGCTTTACATGGTGCTTCAGCAAAAAACAAACAAAAAAATCCTGTTCACCTGAACTCATGCGTAAACTCCCATGTTTACCAACAGGAAGTGTGTGATGGAGTGGGAGGAGCCTCATGACAGCGCTCTGTACTGCATCCAAACAGACGGAAATCACATGATAGCCAGCGGTTCTTCACACTATGGTGTTGTGCGACTCTGGGACAAACGGCAGGCTGAATGCCTGCAGGTGTGTTTATCTTCAGTATGACGTCCATGACATCACCTCACATACTTTCACAACAAGCCAATCCAGATGTGAGAGAATAAACGCAATGCTGCTGTTAAACACTTTCATGTCGTGTGTTTTTTTTTTTTTTGTGCAGTTCTTCCAGCTGACTTCAGACTCTGTGAGCAGTCCAGTGTACTGCCTGAGATTCAGCAGCTCTCACCTGTACGCAGCCCTGGCCACCGCCCTGCACTCACTGGACTTCAGCAAGAACCCCATCTACATCAGATGATACACACACACACACACACACACAATGTTCATATCTATCAGTTCAATAAAGCTGTCTATTTTCACAATAAATGTTTTCACATTTTTAAAGGAATTGCTTTTTTGTGAATGAATGAATTCTGTGCACTGCTTTTGATTTTTGAAGAATACTTCTATGTCAACCTGTGTGTTTAAAGCAGTACTGGTAGTAAAGATGAGGGACTGGTAAGAAACAGAATTGTCTATATTGTGATTCAAGCTCCAAACACTGTATTTATACGTACCTTAAAGAAGAGTAAAGAAAAACTTTATAGAGGAATGTAAAACAATATTTTAACTAAAAACAGGGGAAAGGAAGGAGAGTCTTCACTAATGCAGTTAATTTAAATAATTAAGAAATGTTTCCAGAATAAGGCCAGGGACTAATCTGCTGCATATACTATAAACACAAATTTAAAATAACAATAACAATACCAGCGGCTCAGGTTAGCTCAGTAGGTAGAGTGGGGGCATGGGTTAGGTTAGGGTTGAAAAAAAAAAAAACTATAACAATACCAGGATCCTTTTCACCTGTGACCTGTCCAAACAAACCATCAGTGTCCATTTCCTCCATTTGCTGTTTGAAAGAAAATAAAATAAGTTCTTTTTACACCAGAAGTGATGCTGCGGTTTGAAGTGAACTTCCTGGAGCGGCAACCTCCATCGCTGGGAAATAAAGCCAGTGCAGAAGTGCTAAATTCCTTGAGCATCCACTTGAGACTGGCTGCAGAACTTTTCAACCTCCATAACTGTACTGAGGGTGAATCTTTATAGAACTCACGTGTTCAAATGATATTAAGGCTTGGAGTCATTCAGAATTAACAGCATGGCTGCTTTGATTGACAGGTGGGTGTCATTAAAGATGGCTTGTTTGAGCACCCAGGCGTCATTCAGCCTGCCTCACTGATGATCCACGTCTTGTTTTTAAGATTTGCTGAGAGGTTGAAGAGGCAGAGAACATGATAGGAATAATAAAAATCCCTTATGGTTCAGTAAAACATATCCTGGAGTTTAGTTACATGCTCAAGATAAATGAGCATCAACATGGAAGTTAACCACCAATTCATTTATTAGCATTAGAAAGGTTAGGTTCCATTTGGATCATTACATACACATGTTAATGTGATTTTGAATAGCATTCACTTTCATCTGGGACGATGATAACTGTGGACAGAAAGAAACTGTAACACCTGTGAAGATCAACCAAAACACTGAGCCCGACAGAACTCATTGGTTGGACATGAGAAGCATGCTGGAGCCTGCCAGTAAAGAGCTAATCCATTAGCTTGAGGCACTGTGAGCTCAAATACTCAACACATAAAAATCATGTGCACAGACTGTCTGTTGAGCCAGTGAATAAGCCCCGGTGTGGAAAACACAGGGCCTTTTCCTCCCCTACACTTTGGAGTGGCTGCCTGGACCCAGTCAAATCCTTTGAGGGGATTAAGGCACATTAGCCTCTTGACAAACCCATCTCATCACTGTGGAAACACACTGTTTGGGTTTACATACATTTGACCCTTACACCTGAGATCACACACCAGAGGGGATTGGAGTGTTTGACCCCCCAAATCCACTTTGTACAATGTGAGGATCTGTTTGATGGACAGAGATCAAATCTACATGATCACACATCAGGATCATCAAACCACACATACAGTGCACCTGGTGTTTCACACACAGGAACAGAGTGTGTGTGTGTGTGTGTGTGTGTCACTCTGCAGTCCATCTCATCTTAAATCGTCTCAGTTTTGTTTAAGTCAGGTGATTGTCTAGGCCAGCTCGTCTGATGCAGCACACAGCCCTCACAGAGCTTGGAGGGTGTGTTTTGATGATGGTCCCACTAACTGCAAACCAGATGTGATGGCATGTCGCTGCAGAGTGCTGTGGTGTCACCAGCAAAGCACCCACACACCATCACACCTCCTCCTCCATGCTTCATGTGGAACCACACATGCAGACACCATCCGTTTACCCTCTTTGCATCACAAAGACGTTCAAACCAAAGATTTCAAATTTACAGATTTCCACTGGTCTAATTCATTGTGTTTTTTTGGCTCTTGTTGTTGGTCTCCCTCGGTCGTGGTTTTTGCAGCTATTGACCATGAAGGTTTGATTCCCACAGTCTGCTCTGAACAGTTGATGGTGATGTGTTTGCTACTAAAGCATTTATCTGGGCTCTAATCTGAGCTTACATCAAGTGTTGATTTCTGAGGCTGGTAATTGTAATGAACTTCTCCTCTGAAGCAGAGCTAACTCTTGGTCTTTCTTTCCTGGAGCGGTCCTCATGAGAGCCAGTTACTACATATCGTTTTTTTAAAAGATTTGTTTGTTAAAGATCTTTTTGGGGGGGGTGTCATTTAACTCAGTTGGTAGAGCAGCTGCCCCATGTGTGAAGGCTCAGTCCTTGCTGTGGAAGCCCAGGGTTCAAATCCAACCTGTGGCTCTTTCCCACATGTCATTCCCCATCTCTCTCTCCACACATTCCTGTCACTCTTCAGCTGTCTCTGTCAAATAAAGCTCAAAAAGGACAAAAAATATCTTTGAAAAAAAAGAGAGATTTGGGGGGCTTTGTGAATCTTTTTTTATACAATAGCAGCTGAAGAGTGACAGGAAGGTGGGGAAGGAGAGAGGGAGAATGACATGCAGCAAATGGGCACCGGTCACATTTGAACCCTGGGCCACTGTGGCAAGGACTGAGCCTCTGTGCATGGGGCACTCTCTCCCTACTTATCTAACCAACACCCATTTGATTTTTTTTTTTTTTTTTTTTGACAGCACTTCAAGACACATTCAAAGTTCCATCAGCAGCTGTGACT
Source organism: Protonibea diacanthus (assembly GCA_028641955.1). Lineage (NCBI taxonomy): Eukaryota > Metazoa > Chordata > Actinopteri > Sciaenidae > Protonibea > Protonibea diacanthus. Next base: position 23,175,438 of record CM053989.1, read on the forward strand.
CAGGAGGTAGAGCGGGTAGTTCACCATGTGTGTCATTGGGCCAGATACTGAACCCCAAATTGCTCCTGAAGGCTGTGCCATCAGTGTGTGAATGTGTTACCATTCCTGAAATCTTCCTGACTGACCGGCCTGACCTTCATGAAGCTGACTGAGAGAATGTTTGCAAAGCTGTCATCAGAGCAATTCATCTTTTGCTTTGTTTACACTTATTTTGTTACCCACATCATTCCATATGTGTCATTTTATAGTATGATGTCTTCAGTGTTAATGCAGTTACACAAACTACAATATAATAAGGCACACAGCCTGTGTGTTTGTGCTTGTGTGTCGCTCCAGCCACACGTGTCCCAGGGTGTCCACTGTGGGCCTGGCCAGTGACCCTCCCTGCTGGCCATTAATGGCATATATTAGATCATATGCCATCCATTAGTTAATATTCCAGAGCCACTTAAGCGGAGTGGCCTGGGTGCGTACACACATTGCACACCCATGCAGGAGATGTGACCCCCGGGGACTCCTGACAGTTGAATTAATCATAGAGGCTGGGGAAGGGGGCAGTATCCACAGCAACACACAACACACACACACACACCAGGTTTTCTGGGTTTAGGATTTTGTTGAATACAATCAGTAGTTATTTATTTAACTAGAACTTGTTGGTAATTTGGTTTCTATGGACATATGTTTGGTAGAACTGCAGTTGGAGGTGGATGGCAGTAACTGGCTGATAATAGATGTTTGGATCTAGTATCAGCCAGTGGACAACCGGGCCTGGTGGTGAGCGATGTGTGTTCTTGTCTGTACATGTCTTTCCTCTTCTGTAGTGTCACTCAGGGTTACTGCAGGAGGGAAAAAAGCCTCCTGCTTTACACTCTCATCCCTGATACCCATGTCTTGGGTGACATCATCCATTTCAGAAGGTGCTACATCATGAGGCACAAAGCTGCTGTCGAGCACTGTCCCTGTGAAAAATGCCAAACTGTTCATCCGGACACTTGAAGCTAGTTTTTTTTTTTTTACAGACAGATGTGGCTGCAGCTGCTCGGCCTCTCTTCTGTTTTCCAAGCGCCGTGCTGATTTTTTATGTTCACTGGAACACTGTCAAGCACACTACCTAAACCTTAGTTGAGAAACATACATTTTTATACTGCATTTTTTTACAAGCATAAATAAAAGTTACTATGGGTATTTTTTATTAATTGACTTGACTATATGACTTTCGTCATATGTATATGAAAAAAACCTTACTTAAACCTTCCATTACATCCATCACCAACTTTACATATACTGTACATATGACAACTACAGCGTGGTTAAGGTTAGGTACAGCTAAAAGGCACGTGTTAACTGCAGAGCTGTGATGATCCATCCACCAGTTACAGTACTTCTTGCATTGACATTGAATGCTAGCACTACAACATAACAACAACATAAACTGAGGTGCAAAAATGTCCAACATGAACATGATCACCTTTACTAAAATATATAAAACAGCACATCCTCAAAAGATTAGAGGAAGAAAAAGAAGGGGTAGACATGGGACTCTTATCTATTCCACCATACTTGAAAAGAGCAGCCTGGCTTGTTGTTTGCATACAAGACTAAAACAGGTTATAACACCATGTTTCATGTCTATTCATACCCAACAAGTCCTCTAAATTAGAGCACAAAAAAACATTGTTGGTCCATGTCGTCCAGTGTTTTCTGATCTGACATGTCTATCAGCAGGGCAACATCGTCTGTCTGTGCCTTCCAAAGCTGTTACACATAAATCAGTTTTATGACGAGACAGCGCTATGGTTACAGTTTGGTGAGGTTTAGACACAAACACAGTAGGTTTGAGGAAAGATCGTGGTTTGGGTTAAAATAAGTACTTTGTTAAGTTTTAGGGGATCTTCGTCATCATGGTTACAATAATAGGGACTGACTGTTGGAAGGAGAAAGCATTTTGTTGCACCCTCCACCCACATTGACCTCCTTCCTGTGTGGACTTGTATAACTTCTGAGTTTGTCTTTTGCTTCTGCCATGATTACATCTGTTTTAGGACTGTTTAAATGAATATTGGTGTCATTCTTCTTGGAGGATAGTCCGTCACAACCCCTAGTTACAAACACAAATAACTGTGTCTTTAAAATGTAGATGGATACTTAACTAACGACCCCCAAATTAAAAAATGTTATTGATTTTATATTAAACTGTGACATAACTAGAGGACTGGAATTATTTGTACAAAGTTAAAGCTCAGAAGGACACATTGAGATGTACAGATTGTTACGAATGAATGCTTTCAAAAGCTTCCAGTTTGTCACTCACGGAGCCAGCAGTCCCAGCAGTGATTAGGCTGAGCTAAATGTGCAGCTGCTGTATGCTGACATAAACAGTAAATAAACGGTAAATGGACTGGGCTTATATATCTCCTTTCTAGTCTTCTGACCACTCAAAACGCTTGACACTATATATCTCATACACCCATTCACACACATTCACACACTGATGGCGATGAGATCAACACATTTTATGCCCCTTTTGATCTCTTTGGTCAGCTATCGAGTCTTCTCCACTGGAAGACCAGCCACTGTCCACATCAGATTAAGAAGAATCCTGATTACAGTGTATGGTTGACTGTGATAGTGTTGTAAAAGCACTTTGAGTGGTTGGTAGAGCAGAAAAATACAAATACAAGTCCATTTACAGAGCAGCTTCTTTCCTCAAGCTGTGAGACATACCCTACCATAAATTACGGTTTATTTTGGTTTTAGGGTGTAGCATAAAGGAATTGCAGCTTGCATTGTGTTGTACATCCCTGTGATGTAGAATGAACAAAACTGAACCTTGAACCTTGACAAGATTTAGTTCCAGGTGATAATGATGTTAGTGCATGTAAATCAGTCAAAGTCAAATGGTTATTAGTGGGTCTTTAATTGGATGTGGTTATCCTAGTGTAGCATTAAACTGGAAGCAGGTGGAAACAGCTACACCTGCACTCAACACTCCAGCTCCATACATAATGTACATGTTTTTCTGTCCAGCTAAAATAATAATAATAATTTGAAGGATTCAGGAGGGTTACCCTCAGGGACTTCCGGCAGCTCCCCACACTTTGGTCACCACTTGGTTAACCCTCACCTCTGGGGGTGAGCCTTCAGTGGGAATCTTCACAGTATCAGTTTAGAGGGCTGCTGCAGCTACAGCCTAAACAAACAGAGTAACCACTTCAGGCACCTGCCACACATGGAAATCCACTATCCTGTGACTCATTCCCCTTTCACACCCCCGCACTTAACAAGACCATCACTGTAACATGAGGAGATGCAAAGGATCGACCGCTGTTTTGTTTGGCCAAGTTCACTGGAGCTGAATGGAGCGGACTGCTCCTCTTTTCACTGGATGTGAGGCTTGTTTCCTTCAGCTCTGAGGCCTGGCTCCTGTAGCTGCAGCAGCAGAGACAGAGGATTGGATATCAGAAGCACCTCACTGCTTGAGGTTTGTGTGGTTTCTGCTTGGACAGATGACTATGTTCAAAGTGTTGGTGCACTGAGCAGTCTGTCTTCTCTGACCTGAGCCCCTTCACTTTTGCAACATATCTGCACCAATGGGGCCATCTGGTGTTTATAAGGTGAAGTTCACATTTAGGTCACAGCTTTTGAAAGGAATAGACATGAATTCACTCAGTACCATTGAGATTACATCAGAGTCTTTATCTTTGCATGGGTTGTATACATTCTTACTGATCACCTATAAAGCACATCTGGGTCCAAGCTATATAGCAGACATGTTGACCTCTTATGAGCCATTCTGCAGCCTTATATGTTCAGGTGGAGGCCATTCTAACTGTTCCAAAGTCGGGACTTAAATCTAAAGGTGCGTTAAATCACTTCTTGAGACCTTTAATACTTAACTAGACTTGCTTTTATGTTTTTAAAAATGTATTTATTCAGTAAACTTTATTCATTTATAACGATAACACAGTCAGGGAAGACAATGAAAGATATAATATAATACAACATATGTTTTCAGACCTTTATTTTCTCTTCTCTTTGCTTGACTTCAGTGTCTGTCTGTCTGTCTGTCTGTCTGTCTGTCAGTGCTTTTATGTTAAAGCACTTTGTAAACTCTGTTTAAAAAATATGTTTTAACACTTTTTGCCGTTTAGATCATTGAATACCAATCTAGAATAATGCTGTGAGAAAACTCCTAAAAGAAGGCCCATATAAACACAAATATGTGTTTGTGAAATGTGAAATGATTTAACACTCTGTGAGTTTGTGTCATGTAAGTTTCACTCTCATATGTTTGCCTGAATATTTGAATATTTCACTCTCTATTACATTTGTCCTTTTTTAAAATGCACATGTTCCAATGTGAAATAGATGTTTTCATATGTGATCCTGACATTCTGACATGAAAGAGCACCAACATGAGTATTAGACCACCACCAAATTGTCACCAACAAATGCTTCCTGTTTCCTGTTTGGGTAACATTTAGTAAAAACTGCAGTGATCAGCTCATTCAGGACATTTCTGAGCCCTGTTTAGAAATGAAACTGAAAAAAATGAAACAACTTATCTGTAGTTTTTTTTATTATTATTTTAACAGTCAAATGACTGTGTGTAATGTAAAAAGGGTCGCTACATATGTCATGTCTGTCCCATGCAAAACTTTATCCATGCAACCAGTGCCACAATTAAAAAAAAAACTGCAGGCAGGGCTGTGTGTCCCTGCACCCTCTGTCCCATCAAGAATACTCATTAAAGCATCCCTAGAAAATATGAATTGAAATCAGCACTATGTATGTCACCCCCAGCCCATACCCCCCAGATACAAATTTCCCAGCCTCCCATACCAAACCCTCCCAGCTCTACTCCCTCATCTGTCAGTCATTCCTGGGTCCCTGGTGCTTAGAGGACCACAGGCCTGTCAGACCTCCAGCAGCCCCTCAAAGAAATATCCTTCCTCCCGTCACAACCCACCCGTCCCTCCCTTACCTCACCCCCATCCCTCTTGGGCCCGCCAAACAAAAATAAAGTCACATTGAAGAGAGAGTGGCCGGGGCTCCTGCTTTGCAGATCAGTCAGTGGATACCTGATTGTCACTCACGGGTTGGGCCCTTAATCCTATTGTTTCTCTGACAGGATTACTCTCTGTGGTCCCTCTCTCCCTGTGGCTGCGTGCGGGAGAAAGGCCAGATTAAGGGGATTAGCGTGTATCCTCCTGACTTGTCAAACTGGGATGTAAGGAACCATTGACTTTCTTGGGGACCCTGAATGAGGAGAGGCATAGAGGTGCCTAAAGAAGAGGTCATGAAAGGCAGCGAACAAGCCAAAATTCCTGAAAGGACAATGTGATTTGTTTGCTTTTGTTCCCTCAAACTGGGCTGAAAGGTTCAAAGGGCCAGCACTGAGGAGAGGAGAACCGAGAGAGGTGGAGGGAAAGAGGAAGAGAGAGGAACTTACCTTGACACCAGGATCATCATACAGCATTTACTGTCCTTTTTTTCTGCAGATGTTACAAAGAAGATTTAAGTCTTTTTTGTAACATCTGCAGAAAAAAAGGAGAATATAAACTGAAATGAACGTGGCTCCATCCTGTAGAGGGACCCTGGGTTATAATAATGTTTATTTTCTTTAAGTTCATCATGTGTTTACACAGAGCATACTCCTAAAATAAAAGTGTTAATCAAGATACTACAAACTAATTACACATTACATATAAGGACAGAAAAGGCACAGTGAATGAGAGGAATGGGGGAGGTTTAGAGGAGCCCACAGCTCATTTTTGCACTAAAGCTCCCCAGGAAGTAAAATCTTTTAAATTAGAAAGATTTAGGAAAAAATACCAGGGGATAACTTCTTTTAACTTCTCTTCCTCCAGGGTCGTGGCAGTGTGAATTGAGGCTTGAGGCAGCTGAAACAGATGTGCTCAGGATTCCTCCATACACCATGGTGCACTTACAGGCAAGTAAGAGGGTCCACCACCTGAGGACTAGTAAGGCACGTCCAGCTGTGTGTTCCTCTCCTCTGTCACACACACAGAAAATAACCAAGAAAAAAAAAACACTTTTTTCGTACCACTCATACGACTTTCTACTTATACTTTACTACATTTATCTAGCAGCTGTAGCTATTTTACAAATTCATATTTTTACACACAAAACATGTGAAGAGTTCATAAAATATGATGTTTTGTTGTAAATTAAAGGTCCAGTGTGTAGTATTTAGTGGCATAGCAGCCATCCCAAGCTAGTAAGAGAAGTGGGCGTGGAAACATGAAAGGCCCTATCTAGAGCTAGTGTTTGGTTTGTCTGTTCTGGGCTACTGTAGAAACATGGCAATAAAACATGGCTGACTCTGTGGAAGAGGACCCGCTCCCTCTATAGATTTAAAAGGCTTAGTTTAAAGTCACAAAAACAAAACGACTCTTATGTTCAGGTGTGGCTACACAAATAAAAACACACTTGACTGACACTGACTATTATATTCCACATTTGACCAATATATTCCCCTAAATCATACACACAGGACCTTTAAACTACCCTACAATTTATTTAAAAAAAAAAAAACAGTACAACTGAAACTATTAGTCATCATTTACTGTAGTTCATTCACAAAATTTTAAAGCAACAGTGTGTAACTTTTCTACTATGTCCAATGAATAACATTCATCATTCATCTGTCCTCACACTGTAAGAGAGATACTTTATTAATCCCTCAACAGGGAAATTCTTTTTTTATTATTATTATTTTCAGTTATTATTTTACATGCATTTTAACCCTGAACACACATACAAGGGCTCACAGACATGCACACATACAAGGGCTCATAGACATGCTATATGGAGAGAGATGGTGGAGTGATGGGCAGCCCCCCTGAGGAGCACCCTGCAAGCAGTTGGGGGGTTCGGTGCCTTGCTCAAGGGCACCTCGGCAGTGCCCAGGAGGTGAACTGGCACCTCTCCAGCTACCAGTCCTCCTTCCATATTTTGGTCCATGCTGGACTTGAACCAGCTACCCTCTCTCTCTCTCTCAGTCTCTATGGACTGAGCTAGCCCCCCAAAAATGCTCCAACATGTAGCATTTACTGCACTGAACTCAAGTCAGAGCTTTTGTTTGGGTAACTTTGGGCTCCGAGTATGATCACATGTGAGAAGAATCTAATGCATTTTAGCACTAAGTCACACACCACCAACTATTTGACTGATTTTGGTGAAACTGGATCATATTTTATGGAGAAAATGTTTTCTGGTTTTCCCTCTGATGTCCTCCGGCTGCTCCGCCTCAACTCTCTGTGATTTACAGAGTTTCCTGATGGACAGTGAAGTAAACTGCTGCCAACTGTAGCTGCTGTTAGCTAATGTTAGCATGGTTTATTAGCTGGGCTATCCAGACTGTGAGCTCAGACCAGGGGAGTGTTAGTGTTTGTACCACAGGTGTTTTGGACCTCCAGGAAGAGGAAGTTTTCAGGCCTGAGGCAGTGAGTGGAGTGGAGCCAGTGTCATGCCAGAACCAGAGCTGGGCAAGCAGACATAATTTGATTCATTTGAATGTATTTGTAATAATGTTGAGGTTTAGACTATTTGTTGAACAAAACAAACATTGTGAAGGTGTTCATTTGATCGAATTGTGATGGCATTTCTCGACATTCTAAATAATTTTATAAAACCAAACAACCAATTAATGGAGAAAATAATCAGCAGATGAATCCATAATGAAAATAATCATAAGTTGCAGTTCTTAACAAAATAGTTCCAAATGAGCTCCTCAACCACTTCCAACAGTAAAACCTGTTTTTACTTTAATGCATGAGTCCCAATCATCTAATGAGATCAGACAGTAGAACAGTGATAGGGGGCATTTTAATACTTTAACTACACGTTACTGATTAGACATACTGTTACTGAAGTAACATTTGCAGGACTTTTTACAGGGTGGTATTACACTCAAAAAAAAATGTTGACTTTAATTAAATGTATTTAGTCAACAGATTCCATGTAATTGATAAGTTATTTCAACTCAATAATGTTATGTTGGGGGTTCAATTACATAACATTGAGTTGAAATAACTTAATACAAAATAAATTAAAGTCAATGAGTGTAGTGTTTTTGCTAATGCTTTATTTTCCCTGTCACTCAGGTTACTGCTTTAGTTAAAAGTTTTGAGCTTTATTTTTTCATGTGCAGGTTAACACAGGGTTAACAATACAATAAAATGTGTTGGACAAGAGGAACCGTCAGCTCAGCATTAACATTACTAACTGAGTAAGAATTGCCCATAAAGGATAAAAATAAGCTAATAAGTTAATAAGTGAGTAAAAAACAATACAATAAAATGTTAGGCAAAAATAATAAAATACAATACAAAATATCAAATATAATGTGAAAAATATGTATAAATGTTCTATACACTGTACAAGTGACTTTACACAGAAGAAATACTCCCCATGACAAGCCCACTGGTTAATGGAAAACTAAATAAACTAAAACGTGATTATGATTATGATTATTTTGTTGCTGTTGTTGTCGAAATGATATCGTTCATGTGCACTCTCTCCACTGCATTCCTCTGAAATGATCACCACCTCTGAGGTCCAACTGACGGTGACAGCTCATACATAACGCCAACGTCAACGCAGCACCATTTTTGACTGACAACAGAAAGAGCCAATCGCTGTTCGAGAAACGACACATTCATGAGTGGACCAATAGCAGAGGGTTAGGAGTGATCTGTGGGAACAATTGTTGAAGTTGAGCTCGACTTGTTTTGTTTTGGTGAGCCGCCGAGGCCTCGGGACGTTTAGTTAACAATGCGACAGTTAATGAACAGTTCAGCAGTGAAGAAATAATAGTGTCTAACATTTTTGACAATGGGGTCACTAAAGATATATATTGGACAAGAAAATTCAGCGACGGCGGCCACAGTCGCAGAGGTAACGTGAACGTTAACAGCAGGTTACGACAACGTTCTTTAACAGTTTGCCAGCTAACGATAGTCAGCTAACTACATTTACTCAGCTAGCCTGTTAGCCAGCCTGTACGCGTTGGCCCGGTTCGGACCTGTTTAAAAGTTTTTGTCACTCGTCGGCTGTTGACTACGAGCGTGCTGGTTGATTGTTGGTTTTTAAAAGCTCTCTTCCTGGTAACGTTAGGCCAGTTTCCGTGTTCGCCGCAACAGTCACAAACACGGGTACTAAAGTTAGCACGGCTGTTACAATAGCAGGTTAGACCAGGCTAACTTAGGTAACGTTAGCCTGGATGGGCAACAGCACCAACTGACACCGTGGAGGAGCTGTTATCCTCACGTAGTTCAAGCTAGGGCTGTCATACTCTTTGATGTAGTGTGTGTCTATAACTGTGTTTGACAGATGTTGTAGAAATATGATGAAGATTTAAACTCAGATACATCATGGCACCTTTCACACACAAAGGGCAGCACTGAATAAACGTGTTCAACTCGTTACTTGCACCTTTTCATTGCTGTGATAGCTAATTGTAGTGTTGTTGCTGCTAGTAATAGTCAGATTGTGTGTTATTTCTACACTGGTTATATAAAGCAGACCTTCCTAATCAGGTCATTGAATATGGTAAAATCAGTATTAGCTTTATCAATGTGGTGAGTCCATTCATTGCCTATGATTGCATTATCCATGCTGTCAGATAGAAGTAGGTCTGTAAGCACTATCTACAAATCTGAAAACCCGTTGGAATCTGATCATTCCAGCTTGTAAACCAGAATTAGTCTTTGCCTGCAGAGTGTGAGTGCAACTACTGTTCACTTCATATGACACCCACAGTAGTGTCTGCCTGTGATCCAGTGAGGTCAGAGTGATGCAGCAGTGTTTACTCGGGCTACATGATATCTGATTCCAGGCTGAGGCTCTGCTCGGTCAGGTCCACACCACAAGTTTGTTTTCTTCAGTGAGAGAGGCAGCAAAGACAGACAGAGCCAAGAAGATCCTCATCAACATTTAACCCGTTTAATGGAACTGGTGTACACATCACAGGTTTTTATGCTCTGATCATCTTACAGTGGAGTTTAAAACTCAACTTATAATTGTGCTCAAAAGCACATTACAAAGTAAGAACGTAATGAGTGTAAGGTAATCTTTAGAATCAACAATAATATGGGTATTATGCTTAAATAAGGTGTTCAGTAGGAGGTTTACAAAAAGCTTCAGCTGACTGGTTTCTAATGTGCATGTGATGCATGAAAGTGTTGGGGTTATTAGTATGTTTTTTAAATGTCACTGTGTCAGAATGCTGTATGTGCTGGTGTGTGTGACAGTGTGGCGTGTTTGTGTATTTACAGGCCAAGCTGCTGTGCCAGGGAGTAAACAACCAGAGCTACATCTGCGAGTCGGGTCACTGCTGTGGAGAGACACAGTGCTGCAGCTACTATTATGAACTGTGGTGTGAGTTCCCCACTTCTTCCTTCCACATTCTGAGTCGGGATGCACCGATCCGCCTCTTTCGCCTCCGATACCACTACTGATATGTGAGGTTTAGTATTGGCCAATACAGATCCGATACTGATACAGAAAAAAGGCAAGGAATTATGGTAACAAACGTTATGTCTCATTGTGTGGAAAAGACTGGGATCATTCTTTTGTGCAAGGCAACATCAGACTTGAAACATTTCTTTCCTATTTTTGAAAAACAAACTTATTTATTTAATAACTGTGCACCAGTACAACAATCTTAAAAAACAATAGCTTCACAAGTTTGATAGACACTCAAAATAAACAGTTTTTAAAAATCAGTTTTCTGTAATGGTTTAGTTTAGTGCAAAAATGATTTTAACATCCAGCACGAAAGTGGAAATTTCACCTCTTTCCTTCATCTCCTTTAAAGTTAGCTGCTTCATACCAGTTACTCAGTAATTCAGTTCAGTGAACTCCACGTGCTCTCTGGCGTGAAATTTCTGTAGGTGCTTGATTAAGTTGGTTAAGTTTTACCACCAGCCCTCAGAACATTTACTGTGCAGGTATTGCAGGTAGCCGTCGAGTTTGTTGGCTGAGGTAGTGTGAAAAAGCTCCAGATAGCCAATCCTTTCACTCGCTCCATTTTGAAAACAATGTGGGCTTCTGCATGACGTGCTTCTTGCGTATGACGTCACTCACAGCACACAGCATAGAATTAGACTGAATAGATCAGCTGATATGGATCATCCCATTGTCACCAATACCCGATCTAGAATTTTCTTCAGTATTGCGACTGATACCAATTCTAGTATCGGATCGGTGCATCCCTAATTCTGAGTGTCTTCATGCCGCTTATTAAACGACACGACACACAAAACTATAAGCACATGGATTTGTCTGTAATAATGCTGCACTAGCTCATCTAAAATAAGGAAGTCTGGAATGCAAAACAGGGAGGGAGCTGAATAGGAGCTGATGTTTGATAAAGTCAGGAATTGGACCAGTCAGGCAAGTGGAGCCGGGCCCTGTGTCGTTTCTGTCACTCAGTCTGTACTTGTGTACTGTTTGTGATGCTGCTTGGCTGTCTTCCATGTTAGAGAGGAATCCATGTGCAGTTTGAAAAAAGAACTCACAGCCTTTAAGGGTGATCTGTGCACAGCATGTCCTGGTTTCTGATACAAAGAACAGGAAAGGCAACCAGTGACAGTGCAGCTGAACCCGAGGCCCTTAAACCAGTGAAGAAGAATTAAAGGTCAGGTGTGTCACATTTAGGTGGTTCTATTTACAGAATATAATAACTCTATCCATAACTCTGTTTTCATTCATGTTTAGGGTTTAAATCGTTAAGAGAATGAGACTTTTACCTCTACAGACACTGCATGTCCGCTGTGTTGAACCACCATGTTTCCACGGTGGCCCGGAATAGACAAACTAAACTCTGGATAGGCCACCACAGTTTCTCTTTGATGCTAGAAAGGAGAAGATGAGGCAAGGGCGCTGCAATCAGCAACTACACCACTAGATGCCAGTAAATCCCACACACTGCTTTAATAATCATTAAAAAGGGCATACAATATTCATACACACCATTCAACCCCAGCTCACGAGAGAATGAGCACAGCGTTGGTTGAGTGAGCTCTAGAGTGAACAAAGCTTCATCACCATCAGTGTCCTCTTCAGGCTCTTCTCCTCAGTCATTATGTCCATAGAGGCTGCTGAGCCCTGTTGCATTGTGCTCTGAGCTCACAGTCCAGCTAACAGCAGCTAACAAACTGAGCTAGCATGAGCTAACAGCAGCTACAATTGGCAGCAGTTTACTTCACTGTCCATCAGGAAACTCTGTAAATCACAGAGAGTTGAGGCGGAGCAGCCGGAGGACATCAGAGGGAAAACCAGAAAACATTTTTCTCCATAAAATATGATCCAGTTTCACCAAAATCAGTCAAATAGTTGGTGGTGTGTGACTTAGTGCTATAACGCATTAGATACTTCTCATAGGTCATCATACTCTGAGCCCAAAGTTACCCAAACAAAAGCTCTGACTTGAGTTCAGTGCAGTAAATTTTACATGTTGGAGCATTTTTGGGGGGCTAGCTCAGTCCATAGAGACTGAGAGAGAGAGAGAGCGTAGCTGGTTCAAGTCCAGCATGGACCAAAATATGGAAGGAGGACTGGTAGCTGGAGAGGTGCCCGTTCACCTCCTGGGCACTGCTGAGGTGCCCTTGAGCAAGGCACTGAACCCCCCAACTACTCGCAGGGCGCTCCCCTGATCCAGTTTTACCAAAATCAGTCAAATAGTTGGTGGTGTGTGACTTAGTGCTGTAAAGCGTTACGTACTTACGTACTCCCGACCCGGAGCCCAAAGTTACATAGTGTGAGAACAGACGTACAAATGACAGAGACACCATTCACCTGATCACAGGTCAGTGTAGATCAACAGGAGTTAAAATCTGTTTATGAGAGAAAGGTTACACAGTGTTGTGATGCATTTGAGAAGATTGGACTCAGCAGACTAAGTTACCAAAATGTATCATCTAGTCTGATACTGATTACTGAAGCTCAGGTCTTGACAAACTTTGTGCAATGTAACATTTGTCTGGGCATGTATTAAGTGTGTGTTGGTATGTGGGCTCCCTGCAGGGTTCTGGTTGGTGTGGACTCTGATCATTATCCTGACATGCTGCTGTGTATGCCAGCACTGGCGCTCCAAGCAGCGCTTCCAGCAGCAGCGCCGGCAGAACGAGATCAACCTCATCGCCTACAGAGAGGCCCACAACAACTCTCAGCTCCCTCTCTATCTCAGTAAGTAGCTGCTGCCTCTACACATTCCACACATAGTCAGGCTCTATCTCAGACATGTCAGCAGCCACACATCATGCATGTTTGTAAAAAGAATGCTCAATCAGAGACTTTTAGCTTTCTGAGTTGTGACTTGTAAAGTTGAGCTATCATCCACTGAACTGCTGAGAGGAAGTTGAATTTGCAGCCTTGAGATTGAGGATTGACCAACATTGATTGCTCTGATGTCCAACACATTTTAAATCTGCATTAAGTGCCCACTGATTGATCAGTTTGCTTGTTTAATCAGCTGCAGTAGGACATTTTAAAAAACATCATTACACACACACACACACACACACACACACACCAGTCAACTCAGGAAATATCTGTGCTGCTGTTTTAGTTCATGTTAGTAAAAAAAAAAAAAAAAAAAATCATAATTAAGCCCTAACTGAATTACTCCATGGATCCCTCCAGTCAAACTGACCCTGACAGCAGGTCATTAGCCAGACCACAGGACTTGAATGAAATATTGTGATTATACAACAATTACTAACTTGAATAAAATATAGAATCTAAAAAGTCATGTTTCGGGCTAATTTGCTCTCAAAATAAAAGTAAAACACATTTTTGCATGCTCTTTCTGTTCTAATCTCAGTTTCCATGGAGACACATAGGATCTGACTGATACCTGGAAAACACACAGCAGTAGAGTCACAGCAGTAGACTCCCATATGTAATGGAACCCAGTTTACTACTCCAGCAAGTAGTCTGAGCCTTAGCGACAACCCGCAACGGAGACGATGTCTAGTCCCAGACAACTACAGTCAAAGCTGCTGTCAGAGTTTCCCAAACTGAATAAATACCACACATAAAACTTCTTCACTATCGTTAGTGACTAAAATATCTGCTGAAAAATATATCTTTATCCATGAACAGATTTAGCTCCTAAGTCTGTGAATTTCACATTTATTTTGAAGATAATAGCACTGTATTTGGACTCGCACAGCTGATGTAGGACTGGGTGAAACACAAACTACACAGCACTGTAAAGTCCAAAAGTCAATATTGAACAAGATTGATGTAATCATTTCTAAAACTCCCAACTCCCCATGTTTTTATCTAATGAAGTGTTCCTCTTCAGTTCACATTAGTCCACCTTTAGTCTTCAAAAACATTTTCTCTGCATCATTGAACTGTGTCATCTCTGACGGGCTGCACACAAACGAGGTACACACACCTGTATTAACGAGGTACACACACCTGTATTAACGAGGCGCACACACCTGTATTAACGAGGTACACACACCTGTATTAACGAGGTACACACACCTGTATTAACGAGGTACACACACCTGTATTAACGAGGTACACACACCTGTATTTACAAGGCGGTCTAACAGCTCCATAAAATCCTGAAATTGAGATGTATTACTTTATTCACATTGAGGATTTCTTCATATTTCTTTACATGTTAAATATTTTCAGGACAGACATGGTTGATATTTGCTGTGTTATTCTTCAGGATTCTTGCCTGCCTACTTGCTACCAGCCTATGAAGAGGTAGTCGACCGCCCAGCTACACCTCCTCCTCCCTACACCCCTCTTCAGTCAGCACCTCCACCTACAGACCCACCTGAGGAATCTCCTTGCCCCCACTCGGTTATCTCCGTCCCTTGTGATGCTGAAGTAGCACTCCCCACTCCACCAGAGGTCACACAGAGCCACCTTCACAGCGCTTACAACCCCAACAAGGACTTGACGCCGGGCAGGTACCGACGTTTCACAGGAGATTCTGGAATCGAGGTGTGCGACAGCCAGGAATTATGGGATCAGCACGGCTTTTTAGAACGAGAGGAAGAGACAGAGGAAGATGGGACAGGGCAAAGGGAGGACTCATGTGATCACAGCAGCCATATGAATGATGCAGTTGTTGGTGAAAACCCAGATGGACTCACAGATGTGGATACAGAGCCACAGCCTCTCAGCTAATCCATAATAATCTCTTTTCATATCTCAGAGCTCTGCAGCAGTCACTGATGCAACATTATATCTTCTGGTGCTCAGGGGTTTGGTCTGTTTCTACATGTGTAAGTTTGACTTAACACCTGTGTGTCTGTGCGTGTGTGTGAGAGTGTGTGTGAGCATGACAGGCCTGAAGACAAATGAAAGGTATGACTGTATTTTAATAATTTCCAAAGCTGCTTTGTGCAGCTTGTGTTCAATATTTTTAGCCGAGCTCCACTCCTCGTTTTCGTTTACCCGCACGGTTCTTTACTCAAACTTTACAGTACTCCATGTAGCTGAAGGGGCTGACACTCTGTTCTCCTGATTGTTGCTTCATTTCATTTGTGACCTGCCTTCAGTCAGCCAGCGTGCAAACAAAAGTCCACCAGCTACCATCCAGTCTGTACAATAAGGCAGATCACAGTTTGACTTAACACGGTTGCAAATGAATCTGCATGTCTTCCTTAATTCATATCCATATATAATATCAAACTATGGTGGCAGTAAATGTGCCTGCATTTCTAGCCAACATCGACTACATGCAGAAGGTTATGAAAAAGACTCCAGTCATGCTGAAGCTTTGTTTATAAAGTTGATGATTTCAATCAGCAGCATGTTTGTACATGTTCCAGATCTGCTTTCTTTAGGAAATAATCAGCTTCGTGCTCCCTGCTGATGATCATTAAATTTCAGTCAGCTGTCACACTGGTGTCATCTGACATGATTTCTGATGCCATGGTGCCATAATGTGTAGCCTTATGTAGCCTTTGAGTAGAGAGTATTTAGGTGAACTTAATCAAAGCTCTGCTGTCTCTTTTACTTCAAGTATCTCTTCAGCGTGCTCAACGATAGACTCATCATTC
Source organism: Protonibea diacanthus (assembly GCA_028641955.1). Taxonomy (NCBI): domain Eukaryota; kingdom Metazoa; phylum Chordata; class Actinopteri; family Sciaenidae; genus Protonibea; species Protonibea diacanthus. The sequence continues at coordinate 23,191,505 of CM053989.1, forward strand.
TTTCATTCATTCATGTCAGATAATGCACACCTCAGATCTGGTTAAATACTGTGCAAACTGTTACCAAGACATTTAAATTAGAACATCTGAAAAAATGATCATGAGTGTGTTTTATTCTGAAAGCACACTGTTAGTGTGTGTATACAAAGGGAATGACTGACTCTGGTGTCAGTCGAGCACTTTTCCACATATGCAGAACTGAACAGTGATCAGCACTCGGTGCTACACTCTGTATATATGCTCTTAAATACCTGCTGAATAAAATTATATTTTTCTGTCACATTTTGTAAAATAAAAGACTTTTTTTATGTAGCATGTTTTATTCCAGCTGACATGTTGAGCCTCACAGATAACATTCTAAGTTTGTACTGTATACTGTGTATATATAAACTTCTTATAAATCACACAACAAAACAAAACCAATCATTTTCCTGACGAAGACCTTACAGGTTGAAAAGTTCCCTAATAAAAAAGTTATGAGCTTTGGAATTTCTGTGTGGACAGCATCTGCTTTTTCTTTGCACATAGGAGACATCTATACACACTCCAACACACAAAATGGGATAAATATGACACAAGTATAAAAAATAAAATAAAAAGGAACAACAAGAATGAAAGCTAATGAGCAGCAGCTGTTCTGTGTATCAGTGCGGAGGTGGATGTTACTCACTGCTGGGACACAGAATCAAATCAAAATGAAAAGGCTGTTGTCAGCACTCCCCTGACTGAAAATAGAGTTGTGGTTGTGAGAGGTAAGACGGGAACATAAATTACATAAACTAGATCAGATGAAAATAAGAATGAGATCATTGAATGAATAATGATCCGTGTACATTACTGGGAGCCATTCTTACTGTGTCTTCTCTTATCAATGTACAGATTTTGAAACTTCACCTGTGATGGCGTACAAGAAATACTGTGTGTCACAGACAGGCAGGCAGACAGAAAGAGAGACAGGTGGGCAGGCAGGCAGGCCATGAAATACAGAGATTAGTCACAGGACACAAATCAACAGGAGAAAAAGTATACTGAGCTCTGCAACAGTAGGTATAGCAGAAGAAGCTTACATATGTAAGGGATAATGATCGACAAGGTGTCCATTATCAGAATTTAACGGACAATGAGCCTCCGCTCCAACAATGCAGTGTTACAGCTTGTGAAAAACTGTAGATTTTGATTGCAAAACATGAAAAATATAAATTAATAATCAGATTTTTTTTCTTTGACAAGTGACCATCATATGATGCCATTGTGTTGTGTAACTTGTCGTTGTGTACTTTGTTGCTGTGTCATTGCATTTTGCACTAGCTGATAATTATCTGTCAAAAATAATCTTGTCCAGCTCTATAACTCTTTAGATTTAGCACAGTAACAAAGCACTGGATTTATAAGTGAGTCTTGGAGTTGCAGGGCAGAGTGCGGACAGTTGACACACTTTTTACATTTCTCTCTGGACTGGACCAACCAAATTTGTAGATATTAAACTTACATCTCTCTGCTAATTCCCTCTATCATTTAACAATGATTAATGTTGTTCAGAATATTTTTTTTTATTTATATAATTTACATGTATACATTTATTTAAAGATGTTGCAACTGACCCCTAAAGCAGGGGGCAACATGTTAAAATACATAAATTTCAAATTTGGATTTGGGTAAGGTGTCCTTCTTTGACTTGTTTATGTTGAATAATACTGTCGTGTGGTCTCTTTGGATATGGCTGCTTAGCTTAGCTGGGCTGAACGGGTGAGGTCAACCAATATATTAATTTAGTGATTCACAAGTATTAAGACAGCATCAGCCAATAATCATCAGGATGTGCTTCGTTCACCAATTCACAAGGAGTTAAGTCAACGAAAAACATCACATCCATGTCCCAGCACATTCAGGTATCCCTGGAAACCAAAAAGCAGACAAACTGACAAAAGAAGCATCCGAAACTCAGAATTAATGTTTTAATGTTTTGAATTTCAAAATCTATGGAAAGTGTAGTGTGGAGGAAAACAACATCAGGATAACACAACAAAATACCTCTGCAGTCAAAAAGGTAAGACTAAGTAACAGAGAACAAGTCATGTTCTTTGAATCTCATGATAAGCAGACTGACAGTCAGACACAACATCCAGCAGAACAGCTTTCATTTGGGAAATAAACATTAGCAGTTCACTGAGATCAGTGTCATGTAACAGAGACAGTGAAGTATATTCTGGTGACATGCAGAACATGCGCAGAGGAGAACCAGTGACGATCACACAGTTATAAAAACAGAGTGCATGAGAGCGTGGAGGAGAAAATGGCTGTTTGGTATTTTAGTATGAGAGATAATAAAAAATGGAATAATTCCACGACTTAACAGACTGTAAAGAAGACTGTGTCCAGAGGGGGGCAGTAGTGTCACTTTAAGGATTCCAACTTCCTCAAAGAAGAAGAAGCGGCAGCAGCAGCAGCAGCAGCAGCAGCAGACGACGTCGTACAGGGTGAGTGTTGTTGTTGTTGTTGTCTTTGTCTGTAGTTTATCAGACAGTTATTAAACATGTGTTAACTCAGACTGGCAGCAGACCACAGACCACACGGCTCCACAACGCGCCGTTCAAACGTTCATAAAGTTCTGCTAACTTTAGTCAGCGGGTCAGTGAACTGCGGCTGGCCGAAGGAAACGTCTGTCTGCCGGCTCAGTGAGCTGATGAGAGGCGGCGGAGGGAGCTGTGGCTATTGTTAGCATCTGAAATTACACTACCTCTGCAGGACACCGAGCTAACTTTAGCCTAGCCTCGATGCTGCTGCTGCTGGTACTGTTGTTTACGAGAAATATTCGCGTCCTGCCAAGTGTTTGTGTGTGTGTGTGTGTGTGTGTGTGTGTGTGTGTGTGTGTGTGTGTGTGTGTGTGTGTCTGTCTGTCTGTCTGTCTGTCTGTCTGTCTGTCTGTCTGTCTGTGACATCGGCTTTGAGTCTCTAGTAATTCAATTCAAAATTCAGTAAAACAGTTGAAGTGATTGATTCAATCAGTCATCAATCACTTTATGCCCCTCCCACCTCGTGACAGAGGTTTGATAAGCAGAATTGACCAATAAGGAGACAAGGAACCTCAGCTGCGACCCACACTGGACCCACACCACCTTTAGACCAAAATATACATCCACCCATTATGACTGCTTATTAGGGTTACAGTGTTGCTGGAGCCTATCCCAGCTGACTTTGGGCAAGCAGCATGCTACACCCTGGACAAGTCGCCACGTCATAGAGACAAACATGCTCACTCACATACACACGTACAGACAATTTAGAGTCACCAGTGAACCTGCAGGTCTTTGCATGCAGGTCAACTCAGTGGGAGGAAGCCGGAGTAGAACGGAGAGGAACACGCAAACAGCCGGCCGAGGTTCAAACCAGGAACCTTCTCGCTGTGTGGGTGACAGTGCTAACCATTGCACCACCTTGCCGCCCTAGACCAAAATATATAATGTGTACATGAAGTGATTGTTTATACTCAAAGGTTATGGATATGAAATTCACGGTGACTTGAGCACAGCATCTCGGACTGCAACAAATGGGAGCCACAGCCAACCAGACTCGTGACAAAAGCATTCATTTTACCTCATTTTGACCTCAACAGAAACAGCGTGAGACTCACCAAAAGGATCCAGGAATCACCAAACTGTCAGCTCAGATTTGATGAAAAAGACAAACAACTGAAATCAGAAAGTCATGCTTTCCATGTGTTGGTTGGTGTCAGTGTGTGTGGTTCTGGTTGTGACAGGCAACTCTTCTCTTCCCAGAAACGGTTTTAATGTTTAAAGATGACGACATCATGGAGTGACCGTCTGCAGAACTATGCTGACTTACCAGCCAACATGGACGGCGTGGCCATGAAGAAGTATCGACGTGAAGCTCACCACAGGTACGTGTTTGTCAGACTGCAGCAGGTAGCACTGTTCAAGTGTTAAACATGAAGCAGCCCTGATCCTGACATGAATGAACTGAATTTAACCAGCTCCATCATCAGTGAAGAAAAGAGTTTGGATGCTTTTTGTAATAACAGTAATAATAATGTCCTTTGGGCGGGCGAGCGGGCTTGACACTCTCATTGCAGTCAGCTGTGTGCTTCTGCACTGCAAGAGGAAATAGAAGCGGAAGTCAGTGTGAGACTGAAACTGATAGAGCTGTTAACTCTGTCCTGAGACTTTAAAGTCATCACAATTGATTTCTGTGTTACCTCATAAAAACATGTTACTGATATAACACTGCTACATACTGATGACTCACCAGTTCTGGTTTGGTCCAGTGTCTCATGGGAAAAGTATCTGTAGCCTCTTGAGCCTGCGAGTAGGCTGGACAAATTTCAAAACACGCCAGAACCAAAAGCTGACATCAAATCTGTGGTCAAACTTAACATCTTGTTGACTTCTTCTTTTATGAAGTAGTTCCTAATTTAAGTCAAAATTTGCCAGTTTACGATTACAGTTTTTAAAAAAAAAAAATAAACATGCAAACAATAACACTAATAACACTAAAAGAACAAATACAACATCCCCAACCCAGTACCAGACAGAGAACATACATATTACACATTGTACATCCAGAACACCATAAAAGAAAAAGAGCAAGAGAAATAAAATTACACAGAATAGTTACATTGCAATGCTGTCAGTATCCATGTCTTCAACAAAGGTCAAAAAAGGTTGCCAAATTCTGTAAAATTTCTTAGTTCCCCTGACAGTATATCTAATCTTTTCTTATTTAAGATGGCACATGACTTCCCTGATCCAATGACTAGACATCGGTGGAATAGGATCTTTCCATCTAAAAAATATTAATCTCCTGGCCAGGAAAGTGCAGAAGGTCATCATGCTGATTTCACACCATCTATAAAAGGGGTATCCTCCAGGGACCACCCCAAACAGTGCAATAAGAGGAGACTGTCTTACTGCTCTTCCTAATATCTCCGTAAAGGTCTCAAATATAGATTGCCAAAATGTGTACAGCTTCGGGCATGTCCAAAACATGTGCAACAGAGTAGCTGGAGCCTGTCTGCATCGATCACATGTGGGATCTATGTTGGAATTGATCTTAGAAAGTCTATAAAGCTTTGGACCAGTGCAGACAGTGAACAACAAAATACCGTGGAGCTCAATCACCACTTTAAAGAGCAGAGCGTGTCAGTTTGTTCCTCATACAGTGTTAATAAACTATGATGAAAGCTGCTCTTTGTCAACCCTTTCCTCTGACGAAAGCCAGAGGATGACAAGCTACAAATACATCTTTGATATTAAATACTGATAAATGTATGTTTTGTTTCCGTTGACCAGACTGGACTTCAATGTTAGAGAGCACTGAGAGCATTCTCTTATAGCAGCAGGAAGATCAGGGCTAAATGATCAGCTGTTTTAAATGTGTTCTTTATTGTTGAATAGTAGAAAAACAAGAAATCCAGCGTGTTTGTGAAAGACACAAACACGCTGACTAAAATGTGTTGACTTTGTATCGACTAAAACTAAAAACGCTGAGTGAGAACAGAGCAGGAACATTCAATTCACCTCCATTAGTCACATACCGTCCAGACAAGCCCTGGTCCCATGATATGACTGAAACATGCTTTGAAATGTCCTCTGTGTCTGTGTTGTGTGTATGTGTGAGGCCTTCATGTGACAGAGGCAGCCGGTGATGGAGGCAGGTCTTATGACTGGTGTTGTTGGGATCCTGAGTTTCAGTAGAATGTCGATTACTCCCTGACAAAATGAGTTCAGTGGTAATACGTCATGTATTCTCGTTTACAAAGCTTTCCAAGGGATCTGGCTCAAAACCATCCTGCAATGAGGTATGCCATCCTTTTGTTGTTGAAACAAACTGCGACTACTGACTAAATGACTTTTTGATGTCCGTGATGTGAATTGATCCTCCATCCAACTCTCATGGAACTCCATCCATACTGACACTGACTGTGAGGCGGGGTTCTCCCTGTGGAGGCGGCAGATTTCTTAGCGTGAGCTCCTTCTGTTGCATTTCACCCGTTCCCGCATCTTTCCTTTTAATCCTCATCACACACCATCTGAATAGAGACTCGAGGCCAGTGTGCAGTCTAAGCAGAGTCCAGATTATAGGATGTATAATCTGCATTTTTGCATGTGAGAGGAGCAGGAAGGTGTCGCTCAGCAAACATTTGTGTACATTTGGTGAGCTGCTCCCACAGTGCTGTTGATGAGTCACCATCTGAACATGTGTGAAACTGATGATTGAAAAAGAGATTAGAACACACACATGAAGCGGTCAGGAGGTCAGGGCTGGATTTGTAACCTCCATATGTTTTAAAAACTGGACTGTCGCACAAAAAACTCAAACTCAATTGATTTATAGATCAATCAACAGAAAAAAAATCTATTTTAATAAGCGACCATTCATTTCAGACATTTATCAAACAACAACTCCAAACACTCTTTGATTCCAGCTGTTCTCTGTTCTGTCAGTCTCTGTGTTGTCTTCTGATTACTTAATAAAAAATCATGGAAACAGTGTGTAGTTGTTGTAGATACTCTGATCTGGAATCAAATGCTTGGTCGTGCGTGTTGTTTGATGATATACTCCATCTGTAGTTTATTATGTCCTCGACAGCTAAAGCTAATGTTCATCTACTTCAGCAGCCCTGTGATGAAGCTTATAATGTCGAGTGGAGATGGCTTCATTCTGTCCAACCATATTGTTTAATCCTAATCTAACACAGGGGTGTCAGACATACAGCCTGTTTTCACACTGGTATTACTGATTTGTGCAGTGGAGAAAGAAAGAAAATGAATATACTCTTGTCTTTGTAGTAAGAAATGTAACGTGATGACATGTCAGAAAAAGAAAAAACTGTACGTGAACTTCAGAATGTTCTCGTCACTTCACATTAAAAGATCAGTGTTGTTATTCATGGGTTATTATGTAATAGATTTTGATCCAGGCCACTTGAGATCAGATTGGGCTGGATGTGGCCCATGCAATGACAGTATAAAGCAGACCTGGGCAGTCTGTTCCACAAAGGGCCGGTGTGGCTGCAGGTTTCTGTTCCAACCAACCAAGAGCACACAGTTTGGCCAATCAACTCTCTGAAGACTGAGATCAGTTGATTAAATGAGTCAAGTCTGGTGTGCTGCTGCTTGGTTGGAAAGAAAACCTGCAGCCACACCGGCCCTTTGGAACAGTTTGCCCAGGTCTGGTATAAAGAATGGCAAGCGCACCAGTGACGTCACCCATAGGTTTCCAAAGCGCCATTTTAAAGCACAAAATCTGTGGCACTGCCTCTTCTGCTTCCTGGCTAATTGAAAAATCAAAAATGTGGATCATCAGCAGACCTGAGGTCTGGGTGCTCTAACAAGACAACTGTAACAGCACCCACCTGTCAATCAAAGTGTCCACACTCTTAATTCTGCATAACTTTAAGCTTTAATATCATTTGAACAGGTGAGTTGTATATAAATTCACCCTCAGTACAGTTATCATGAACGGGGAAATTAGCTATAGAGACCAAAACTGTTTTTTGTACCAGGCTGTAAACATGTTTATTTCTGCTGTGAAGTTGGACATTTGAACATGGGGACTTATGGAGACTGAGTCACTTCTGGAGCCAGCCTCAAGTGGACAAGAAGAGGTTTTTGGCACTTCTGCATTCAGAGGTTGCTGCTTTGGCCCACGACACCCCTGCTCTGCTCTGACCTATTTATGTCATTGCAGGGCTGTTGTATTAGAATGCATTAGTTTAAGCTAGCTGTACTTAATAAACTAATAAAATGCCAGGGTATGAGGAAGATTGTGGTGCTCTTCTAAATGTGGTGGTAACATGACATCCACAGATCAGAGATGATGGTGTTCTTGTCTGAGCGTAGCACAAATAATTTAAGGTTGAGTTTAGATATCGAACATCCTTTTGTGTAATGATATCAGTTCTAACTTTCTGACAGGCCTGAGAGGATTTCTTTCAGATGCACTGATCACTGTAAATAACCAGTAGGACTGCATGTATGTTGGTGTTGTGCTTGTTAAGTTTCATGTATGGTAACCTGCCATGCATCCAAACCTGACCTCCAGAAGTGTTTGTGAGTCACTGCTGCTCTCTTCTTTTCTCCTGTAGCTCTGAACATTTCCAGAAAATGTTCCACCTGTCTGATTGGTCTGTGTGAATCAGACTTTTGAGAAGTGCGTCATTTTATTTGAACTTTATTTGAAGTGTCTGCATTGCTTTGACCACACATTGTTCTCCCCCCTCCTCTCCCCAGAGTGTTTGTCAACCGAAGCTTGGCCATGGAGAAGATCAAGTGTTTTGGGTTTGATATGGATTACACTCTGGCAGGTAAGTGCAGTTTGAGTCTCGACAAACACACAAAGGTCAAACTGCAGAGGCTGCAGCCTGCTCCATCTGGATGTACACTGTGGGTGTGCTGCCTCTGGTCTGCTGGGAGAATCAAAGCCACCTTTCAGTCCTTCAACCCTTTCTGGAAATTCTTCATTAAAGCAGATTCTTTCAGTTATTTTCTCTAACTGTGTTTCTGGTTCTGGGCAAATGCCGATGTTATTTCTTTGTCTGTTTGTGTCAGGAAGACTAAAGACATCTACAAAGATAATCATTTCTGCCTTGTTGCAGATTAGTAGATTTCTCTCCTCACGCCAGACGTGAGACACAGACAGAGCTGAGCAGCCTCACTGCCTGTGCTGCTGCTGCTGCTGCTGCTGCTGCTGCTGCTGCATGGTGCTCATTCTGTAGGTGTCCAGTGCTTGAAAACATTGGGAACTGACACTGGAGACCATCATCTTATTTGCTGACAGGCTGATGCCAGTCAACAAGCTGAACACTGATGCAACGTACAAATGATGATGTAAACATAATTCATTTCAGAACCACTAAAGTAAAAGGAGCTTACACTGATAAAATATAAACCAAGTATAGTCAAATCTAATGTCAACATGAACTCACACGAACTTCATGTGAGAGAGCAAATGAGACCAGACTTCAGAATGTCCTTCATTCAATAACTGTTATTTATGATTCAACAGAGGCTATTTCATTTATTGACTCTCTCTTCAGGCAGAGAATAATCCTTGCAGCACCAAAGCACCACAGTTGAATTTCGGGTGCAGGACTGGAGTGTAAAATTTTCAGGTTCTTGTAGGGACAGTTCTCTGCCTGGTTACTCACTGTAACCTAAGCTGCTACTGCTGCTGCTGTGGGGATATTCCTGTCCTGTTCCACACGCCACCATAGGAGGAGGAGGAGGAGGAGGAGGAGGAGGGGGCTGGGGTGTGTACAGAGCAGCATGGAGTTTTTAACAGACGATGCCAACATTCATCAGCTGCACATCAAACTTGTGTTTGACACACAAGAGTTAGCTGCATTTATGAGCTCACTAATGATTCGAGAAGTCATTTTTCCAATCTCAGTGCACACATAACTGTGTGGTGCAGGTGATCTCATGTCAGTCTGTATAGTGTTGCTGTTGAATCAGTGTTTTTGCCTTCATCTTGATTGTCTGTCTGTCTGTCTGTTTGTCAAGTGTATAAATCTCCTGAATACGAGTCGCTGGGCTTCGACTTGACAGTGGAGCGCCTCGTGTCCATTGGATATCCACAGGAGCTGCTCAACTTTGTCTACGACCCGACCTTCCCCACCAGGCTGGTTCACAAAGCTCTGCTTTGTTTTTCAATCTCAGTTTGAATACACGTGTTGGTTGAAATCGCACTGTGGTCTCTCCTCTCTGTCTCTGATTGGCTCTCTCCTTTCTTCTCAGAGGTCTGGTGTTTGACACAATGTATGGCAACCTGCTCAAGGTAGACACCTATGGGAACATCCTGGTGTGTGTGCACGGATTCAACTTCTTAAGGGGGTGAGGTTCACTACTCCCACTGAGCTGTCGTCATAGTCCACCATGTCTCTAAAAAAAACTAATTCTAGGGCTGTACATGTCTTTTAAGTGTTTCTGTTCTCTAAACAAACATGGGACGTGACGACAACAAGGGCTGCTGCTCACTTCGTTTAACTTAAGTTTTATTAAATTATCTTTTTTATTTTATTATCTTTTTTTTATGAATTCTTCATTTATTTCCAGAATGTCTACATTTTGGCAGACATTTTACAATTCAGTAAGAATGAGGATATTCTTTTGTGCCAGTCTATCCAGCAGCTGTTCTGTTATTTTACTGAATAAGCGAAGCTCTTCATCTGCTGGTGGTGTGACAGGGAAAGTCAGTGGACTGACAGACAGACCACAGTAACCTATAGTGAAGCTCAAAAGCAGAGCTGTTGTTATTTCTATGTTACTCTTTAATGGTTTTACTGGTCTGGTCCACTTGAGATCACACTGTTTGGGCTGTATGTATGACACCGCTGCTGTCAAAAACTGAACACTGCCTAATCAGGCAGCGTCATTAAAACGTATTAAATCTTCTTCACACACACACACACACACACACACACCATCTACAGCCAGTGAAAATCAAGAACATTTGATAAAGCAAATCTGAAACATATTAAATGACTATTTGATCCCTGCTGATGCTGTTCATGTGTTAGTGTGTCATGTTCTGAAGGCACATATGTGTAACAAACGGGTAGCTGACACTCACAATCACTGCAGAGGGAGCTATAGAAATACAGTGTACAAAGTAGATGTATGTACGCAGACATGTGACTGTCCTGTATGTATCTGTACTCACTCTGCACAGGCCTGACATCAGAGAGATGTACCCCAACAAATTTATTCAGCGTGGAGACACAGACCGCTTTTACATCCTCAACACACTCTTCAACCTGCCTGGTAAGAAAACGAAACAAAAGGCTAGAAAACATGATTTCAACATCAATCTAACGTTTCCGAGTATTTAAAGTGAGTCAGCAGCCACTCATTTGTTTTGCATCGAATCTATAAAATATAAACTTTCAAAAAAAGTTAGTTAACAGAGCTCAGATTAATTTGTGTCACCATCAGAAGTAGTAGCAGAGCCATCATGAATCTCAGTGAAGCTTGCTATCTTGTCAGTCCTCCACTGTTTCACAGCTAATATCAAAATTAACAAAGAGGTGGAGCTGAATGAAGTTTGGGTGCTCAAACAAACCATCTGTGATGGTTACCTGTCAGTCAGAGCTGTCACACCATTAATTCTGCATAACTTTAAGTCTTACTATCATCTGAACAGGTGGGTTCTATAAAAATCTGCCTCAGTGCAGTTGTCATGAACGGGGAAATCATTTTGAGTTGAATACAAATTTAAGATATTGTAAATGGACAGCCATCACTAATGTTTGATGCAGAGCAGGGGTGTCGTGTCGTAATGTCGTTACATCATGAACTTTTAGTTTGACTTTAAAACTACTTAATAAAGCAGACAAGAATAAACTGATGTGTTGCACAGTTTATTAAAAAGAACTGAATGTTGCTGATGTTCATGTGTCTCTTCTTCCACAGAAACGTACCTCTTTGCCTGCCTGGTTGATTTCTTCAGTAACTGCTCCAGATACAAAAGGTACGGCATCCTGAAGCTGCTGTGACATTCATGAGCCTGTTTAATGACAACAGTCACGTTAAGTCACTGATGACAGACTCCTTGTTACCATGACTCTAACTGTCTCTGTAGTTGTGAGACTGGCTTCAAAGACGGCGACCTTTTCATGTCCTACAAGAGCATGTTCCAGGACGTCCGAGACGGCGTGGACTGGGTTCATTTCAAGGTAGAATCATTTCGTCTGAACGTTAAAGCTGTTTGCAGGCAGCTGTAGGTCATCTGCAGCTGGTTCATTCACAGTCCTCATACCACTCTCTGTTTCTGTGCTCAGGGCTCCTTAAAAGAAAAAACGGTTGAAAACCTGGAGAAGTATGTGGTCAAAGATGTGAGTACACCAGTGTGCTTCTACATATACACGGAAACTGTACACTGTTACTGTTGGTGTTGAATCTGTTTTTTCCTCCAACAGCCGAAGCTTCCTCTCCTCCTCAGTCGCATGAATGAAGTAGCCAAAGTGTTTCTGGCCACCAACAGTGATTACAAATACACAGAGGTGAGACTGAGAGGTGGAGTTACCTGATGAAGTAATGATGGTGTTGATGGTGTCTGTGATGTTAAAACATTGTCCTCTGTTCTTACAGAAAATCATGACATACCTGTTTGACTTTCCTCACGGCCCAAAGGTAACACTTCATGATTCATGAACATTTGTACTGTCAGGACTTTTCTTCTGTGTGATGAGAGGCTGATAAGAGAGAAGCATGGTACTGTCAAGACATAGATGGTGCGTGTGTGTGTGTGCACATGCGTGCGTGTGTGTGCAGCCTGGTACACCCCACAGGCCCTGGAAGTCTTACTTTGACCTGATCTTGGTGGACGCCCGCAAGCCCGTGTTCTTCGGCGAGGGAACAGTGCTGCGACAGGTCGACACTGTGAGTGTGTACTACAGCAGCCTGCATGGACAAAATGCCAAGCTCTGCTTCTATTTTCTGTAGGATGTAGCTTTTATTCATCTGCTGTATGCAGATGAATAAAAGCTACATCTTATGAGTGACTGTTCTGGTTTCCTTCAGATCACAGGCCGGCTGAAGATCGGCACGTACACTGGGCCTCTCCAGCATGGCATTGTTTACTCTGGAGGTAAATGAGCATTTGAATCAAACCAAAGTTCAGAATTGTTGAAACTAACAAAGATGTTTTGGTGAGTTTTAATTTGATATTTTGATGTTACGAGGTAACACAAGGTTAGATAAGATATTTGCAGGAGAGAAACACAAATGAGTCGATTTTTAAATGTCAAAAGTCAAAGTAATGATGAAGAAACTAGAACATCCTGTGAATTTGCAGCGCAGGATTGATGTGCTGACTCGTTAAACTGGAGTGTGGACAGCATTAGTAGCACAGCCTGTAAGCTAACACTGTGTGCACTCATACAGTACGTGCTCCCAGAGAATTTACTTGAGGCTGTAGAGCTCCCAGCCTGAGGCCTGAGGCTGTCTGCTCAGATGTTGATGCTTACTATCCAGGTCTTTACTGCTGGAAACTTCTCACTCATCACTCCCTTTCCACCAAAGGATTACCCTGAGCATGATCACCCAGACATGTGGTATTTAGAACAGGAGCTGTAACAGAAACCTGGTGGAGGTTCATCTTGATTCTAATCCTGACTTCATATATACTCAGCATGGATTGTCTCTTCAGGAGGTCTTGATGGATTTTTATACTTGCAGGTTCTTCAGACATCGTGTGTGACCTGCTGGGAACTAAAGGGAAAGACATCATCTACATTGGAGACCACATTTTCGGTGACATTCTTAAATCCAAGAAGCGTCAGGGCTGGAGGACCTTCCTGGTGATTCCTGAGCTGGCCCAAGAACTGCATGTGTGGACCGACAAGAGCTGTGAGACACACACACACACATACATACACATACACACACTGGTACAATGTTGTGACTATGAAATAATGTCAACACTAAAACGTGATGTCATATTTTGGGACTATGGTTACTAAAGACTCTAAACGTGATGTGACGTATTTGTTTTTCAGCCATATTTGAGGAGCTTCAGTCTCTGGACTGCTTCCTCGCAGAGCTTTACAAGTGAGTTCCTCTGCAGGCAGCATGTGAGCCATGTGATGTCAGTCGATCAGAATATGACAGAATTTGTGTTTTGTCTTCAGACATCTGGACAGCAGTAGCAACGAGAGGCCGGACATCAGCTCACTGCAGAGACGGATCAAGGTACAGCTTCCTCCAACATACTTCGTTCCCCTGTCTTCACTTACAGGAGGAACGTTACACTTCTGCTCACTTGCTCCCAAACAATAGGAGGCATCCACATGATGACGCTGTTTAAGATTGTTCACAGTTACATACACGTCATAAACCATTTAATGTCCTCAGAGATGTATGACTAACTTTCCAAACAGTAATGCTAAGTGGTTATAATATAACTGTGAACCACTGAACCCACCTACTAATGTTGTAGTGGTATGAATCCAAACTAAACAGACTTTGCTGTGAATTGATTTCATTTAGTGGTTTAGCTGACTCATTGGCACAGGTAACATATGTCGTGATCATTTCAGAGGAATTCAGATTGATAGTAGTATCGCTGCATCTGCAGAGAGGTTGAGAAGCGAGAGTGAAGATAAATTCCAAGCTGTCCTCTCAGTGGCAGAATCTGGCGTGACATATGTTTATTCCTGAAAAAAAAATAGCTTCAGCTCTGCCTCCAGGTCTCTCCTTTACAGCTCCACCAGGCTGCTGAGGCCGGGGTCAGACAGCAGTACCTCCGTCTGTCCGCTCCACCCGGTTCTTTATATCTTGTCCACTTGTTGGACCGAGGACAGACTGCAACTAGCGAAAATGTATCTTATATATTGGCTCTTTATAAAACATCTGTATGTGACAGATGTATACACCTACAGCAGAGCTCTCTGTGTCTGTGCTGATGTTTTTCCTGACTTCCTGTGGACAGTGAACGTTCAGTCTGCTGCCAGAATCATCAGGACTGACAAATGCCTCTGTGTCCTTTCCAGAAAGTCACCCACGACATGGACATGTGCTACGGCATGACGGGAAGTCTGTTCCGCAGCGGATCCCGACAGACACTGTTTGCCTCCCAAGTCATGCGCTACGCTGACCTGTATGCCGCCTCCTTCATCAACCTGCTCTACTACCCCTTCAGCTACCTGTTCAGAGCCGCTCACGTGCTGGTGAGACCCGCTCAGCGTCGACGCAGCCTCCGATCTCTGTCATATTGTTGACTAATGACCTCACATGAAACACTCTCCTTTCCCAGATGCCTCACGAGTCCACGGTGGAACATGCCCACGTCAGCATCATCGACACAGAGTCGCCGCTGGCCACGAGAAACCGCCAGGACGTCGACTTCAAGGAGATGGAGTGCAAGCGGCACCAGCTGACCCGGTCCATCAGCGAGATCCAGCCCCCACACTTCTTCCCTCAGGCTCCACAGGAGATCACCCACTGCCACGATGAGGATGATGACGAGGAGGAAGAGGAGGAGGAGTAGATGGAGAAGTGTAGAGTCACTCTCACATCCAGTTCATCCTGTTTTCATGTTTTAAGATGATATTTTCCTTGATTAATAACTCCAGGGGCTCCAGGTGTCAGATCCACTTGCTGACCTGGTCCTGTATCAAAATGGACTCAAGTAGATTCAAGTGGTCTTTAACTGTATCTGTCCACAGATAAGGAAGGTCAAATCATAAAGCCAGGTCAGATTCTGTCTGTCAGTGTAAGATTCAGGCAGTGAAATTTAAAGGGAAGTACCTCACTGAGGTATCAGTGCATATCGGTATGCATTCATTCATTTGTGCTGTAAACAGGTCACTGCCTGCTGCTCCCCCCTGCACCGCTCACTTTAAAACACTTCATTTATGTTAAAGGAACAAGACGCAGCCACAGTCGTCGCATGCTTGGCACTTTGGGGACCATGTTGTTTTTTGAGGTGACTTTTTTTCTCACTTTAAAAGAATAATGTCCAAATGTAGAGATGTGATGACACAGTGTGTGTGTTCAGTCACAGCTACAGACAGACAACCTTTCATCAGCCACAGTAAGTGTGCTGGTGTGAGCAGAGAGCAGCGCAGCATCAACACGAGCCACCTGAATGGTCTCGTGTGTTGTCATTGACTGGCCTCATCCCTTCTTTGGGGACCTTTTTAAAGGAATTGTGGGAAATGTAGGAACTAAATAACAGCACATCTGAGGGAGAACTGTAGTTTGTGCGTTAAACACAGCTGCTGGAACTAGACTAAAGTCCTAAAACCACTCTGTTCCAGCAGAGCTGAGGTGAGGCAAAGTGCTAACACCACATCACATGCTAACCACTCATGGTACCAGCTTAGAAAAACTTCTTTACTCAGTCATGTTGTAAAGTAGGACTACATTTCCCATGTCCCAATCAATCAACACCCTGAAGTCTTTACTGTTACTGTTGTTACTGTTCTAATGTATTATATGTTTTAAAATGACTGCAAAACTAACGTAGATACTGTATTACACTCTGCACGACGGACTGTGAAACAGTTACTGCCTTATTCATACACAGTGAGTGAATGAGGATTCTTGTTCAAAATATGTTCAATTGTTTGAATGCAAGGAAAAACAAACGGGTGAAACAAACGTGTGGAAGTTCATTTCTGCCAGTTCAGACTGATTACAACCATGACATTTTGTCAAAATTCTGAGAAGTCAAGATGTCGACTTCAGACTGACTTGTGTCAAAACATTCTTATGAAACAGGAAGCAAGTCAAAATTTAGGCCTATCGTCTGTTCTGTCTTCTAAGTTTAATTTCAGTTCATCAGTTTATCAACATCTGACCTATTTTTTTTTTTTTTTTTAGAAGATGAGTCACAGTTTTGATCCAGTGCCTCAAACGGATCACCAAGTATGTCCACGTTCAAGAATTTTGATTTGCCATGTATTTGTATTTTGTCGTGTGTGTGTGTGTGTGTGTGTGTGTGTGTGTGTGTGTGTGTATCTCTCTCTCGGCAGTAATGTCCTTCCATATAGAGGTGAACCTGCTGCTGTAAACATTGCTGTCACTGTAATGTGAGCAGTGGACTGTGGGCCCGGCTCCATATGCACTGACGTCACCACAGTGACAGCGATGCCGTCATGTCTTTTAGTGCTGATGAGGATGTTTTAATTCTATTTTTATGATTATTATGTTTTCATGTTACTGCTTGATTGTTAAAGGACCTGTTTGAGTCTGACCTGCTGACGTGATCACACGTCGATCTTCAGATGAGTGTGGCATTTGAAAATCTGATTTACACAAGGCTAATCCAGCCTTTTGTCACTGAGTGTGTGGCTCTGTTGTTTGTGTGTTATAACCTCACACAGCATGTTACTGGCTGCTTCATCCTGTTTGGACTGAAGAGACATATCCTCTCCTCATTGGTCAGAGCTGGTCTAATGTCCTGCTGTCAGACAACGGTTGATTGTTGATCTTTTTTGCACCTCTGAATGTTTCTTGTTCTTTGAGTAAGGGAGCAATAGCAGTGTGTTACTCTGATGTTGAAACACAAATGTTTCAACATGGACGCCCTTGAAGCGAGCAGCTTTTAGTTTTTTTCTTTCATGTTCAGCTGATTTCAAAACTGTTCAGCATGCCTTGTTTGAATGACTGACTGCTTTGAAGGCTTCATAAAACTTTGATAATCACAGAGTCAAGTATAAATGAAACCAAATGAACTTTTATTGTTACCAGCAATAGTTAATGCATGTGATGGAGTTGTATTTTTGCTGTTTTTCTTTGAACTGTTGCCTTCATGTTGATGAATGTTGAAGAATGCGGTTGAGAAGGTTTGAGCCATGGCTGATGTTTGTAATAAATTTCTGATACTGTAGCTGTGTGTCGAGTCTTTCTTTCTTCTTCTTAGTCAAAGATCAGAACATTGTATGACGCTGGTGTGTGTGCACGTGTCTGTAATCACTCTTTAATGCTAACTGGATTTACTTCTAGCTCAAAGCTGCCACTAGCTGCTGTCTGCTTCTGTGTTCTGCCTCTCTCACACTTCTAGTGATCAGCCACGTCAAACTGAGAAGATGTTTACTGTCAGATATCTCAGCCATCAGACCAAACACAGGACTCCAGTCTCTTCTCCAAAGACCTGATCAGAGGTTTTCTTGTCTCTTCATGTTTTGTGAATGATTTATTGAATTTATCCCGATTGAAAACATGTGATTGACAGATGAGTCTACCTGTAAATAGTGACATATACGAGTATGTCTGTTTTGACTGTTGTGACTCTGCTTTCAAACAACAAGCATGTCATCATCTTTAACTTGACTTAACTTGGAGCATGGCCACATCTTCTGGATTTAGTAGAGCTGTTCTGAACTGAGAATTCACAGCTCATCATCAATGACAGGACGACCATGCACACATGATGATAGCAGGGCTTATTGGAGCTGAGCTGAACTGTGTGCTGACTGAAATATGGAATTTGGGGTGCGCTTGCTCAAGGAGACTTCACCATGCAGACTGGAGGAGCCGACTACCAAACCACAGACCGTCAGTCAAATTAACACATTTTTAATTAAATAATGCACCATTAATGTTTTCTAAACATCATTTCAGAAAGCTTGTAAAACAAAAGGTGTTAACCCTCTTCTCTTCCTCGGCCAGCAGAGGGAGCTGTCAGTGTGTAGACTGACCTGTTGTGATGAAAACATTTAAAGGGTTCAGTGACCTCATGAAACCAAACGGTGTTCTGTCCAAAAAATGTGTTCATTTATTGTTTGTGTGTTTGCACTGAACACAGGATGTTGATTTAAAGGCTCTGCAGCTGTCTGTCCATGCAGATGTTTCTGGTTTTGTTCGTCCTGTCTATGTCATCACGATAATGATTCTCTCCTTGAACAATGTCCTGGTAGGACGGGATCACCCACAGTGGGTCCAACATAAGGGTCACTGTGGGCAGGAACTAGGACTGTTTCTTCATAGACAGGAGTTTGTTTAATAAGTATGAAAATGATCATATGCTGTGACCTCCACAGTCAACAGATCTCAACCCATCTGAACTCTAGGAGATTTTGGAGCGTTGTGTCAGACGTCGTCATCATTAAGACACTAAATGAGTGAATATCTTCTGTCCATCCTTCCAGGTAGAGTTTCACACACCAATAAGCACTGAAGCTGTTCTGGAAACTTTGGGAGGAACTGTCGCCTGTCTGAAACTAAAATAAAGACTGTCTCAGTGGATGTCGGGATAATGATGTGAAAAAGCACTTGTAGTATAAATGAAAGACCAGTCAGCACAAACTCCATGTTTAGTCTTTAAGTCCTGAGGTGGAAGAGGCAGCAGAAGACATGAGGTGTTCTCTGATGAGCCACTGTCCCTGGACCTGCATCATCGCAGACGTTGGGGCTCTGATAAGATAACATGCTTATATTCAATACTTAAGAACCATTTCACATTTTGATATTATTGTCTATCATTCTATAACTATCTACACACATGGATTGTTCTGACTGAAGGCCAGCGTGTCCCATGTGTGTGTGTTTGTGTGTGTTTGTGTTCAGTCCTGGTACACACCCTCAGCCCGCCCATCAAACTCTCCATGTGCCGCTGTGGGACACGTGCAGCATTAGCTAAGAAGACTGAGCCTCGCGGCCTCGGGGACTCTGTCAGGGTCAAGCAGCTGTTTGGCCTTCAGGCTGCTGATAAGTTTGTCCCTTTGCTGCTTATCAGGAGTCTGAGCTGAGGCTGCACGGAGACAATTCCTCAGCTTCATGAGAAATCCTTCACCACCAGAATAATATCCATCTTTAAGTATTAAAGCATTTAATTGTAATCAATTAATAAATACATGAAAAGATAAGGTAAGGCCTTATTTAGGTGGCATGCTGAATGGAAACTGTCAACACTGAAGAGCCGCCATGCCTCTACAGCAGCCCAGACTGGACATGCTAAACACTGGCTCTCTCTTAGGAAGGAGAGGCTGCAATGAGGGGCTACACCCCTAAATGCCCCAAGCCTACACACTGTTTCTTTAACCCTGTACTCATACTCTGGTATTAAGAATTCAATAAAAATTGAAATGACAAAAAAAATAAATAAATAAAAAATGTGCTGGTTAGTTTTGGCACGTCCTCCTCCAGTGCTCCATCCTTGAACCACACGGCACTGTGGACTGTGTGTCTCTGCCAAAACATTTCCTAGCACATCATTCTACATCTCATTCACATGGTCAACTTCCTCTTCTTGTTTAATTACCGTCCTCTCAAACCTAAATGACTAAAATGAGAACTCATTCTGCACTTCAGAACCACCACAGCTTTTGTTGCAGCCAAGAGAAACAATCTTAACTTCCAGCAGTCAGTGGACTCAAGGATGTTATGCTTCAGTACAGGTCTGTGACACTACGACTCAAAGGTTTTGTGCTGTTCACCATGTTCACAGAGTGACATCATGAGGAGTCAGGATGATGCAGACAAGGCATTTAATAAATTAATGTAATACAACTGATCAAAACATTTTACATAACTAAAAAAAAAAATTGCTGCTTTGCAGAAAGTTCTTAAACACAGTTTAAGTGTTTGTGTTTGATCCAGAGCAGCACATCACTTCCAAAACAGTCCCAACTGAACCGGCCAGCTGTGTGTTAGAAAGTACAAACACGGCAGATCCACATGCATGTGGCCCAGCGTTCCACACAGGCCCCCCCGCCCTGAGGCTGGAGGTGAAGGAGGCGGCAGGGTCACTTCAGCAGGTGTCTCAGCTGGTCCTGCAGGTTTTTAGAGTGTTCCACACTGGAGGACGAGAATGAGCAAACGCACGAGAGTCAGTGCACGTCAACACGTCGTGTTATGACTTTCTGCTGAGGTAGTGATGTCAGCTGCTTGTAATGCAGCATAAACTGAAATAAAAGTTTAGACTTACTTCTTCTGGATGGCCTCCTGCCTGACAGACAGACAGACAGACAGACAGACAGACAGAAGTTTGAACTAAAGTGATATGAATGAGTTTTACATATTTGTGCTCGTAGGCAGCTGCTTGATACTCACTGGTACTGTAAGTGTGTGGTGATGATGGACATTTTTCTCAGACTCTATAGGACAAATGAAAAATTGACTTATTAAACTGACTTGTAGATCACACAAACACAAAGTAACTTTACCTCTGACTCCATATAGTGTTGTGTTATGTGTGTGTGTGTTCATACTCACATCCTCAGAGTGCAAGATGGCGTCCTCCTGAATGACCATATTTCTTGCCGCTTGACCAAGAAGCTGAGAGAGAGACATGAACAACAATGCAGCGTTTAACACTGAATATTTTTATTACCAATTCACAGAAAACAGTAAAAACATGTCACTCTTTCCTCCTCAAAGCTTCGAATTGTGACAGAAACTTCCAGAAATAGAGAAAAGTGGGTAAAATCGTGACGTTAGTTTAAACATTGAACAAAACATTGAACTGGACAGTTTGTCTGACGCAGGAATGTTGGGGAGAAGTGACTTAGGGAGCTTTGTTGTTTGTCATAAAAATATGATGTCAATATTAATATTTAGCTGTATTGTCATAGCTTCAGTCGAACTATAGCCTTAATCGAGCAAGTTTAGCTAAATTACATCGTTAGCTAGCAGTGTCAAGTTAACAAAAATTAATGCCTAAAGCTCATTTTTCAAAATGAAATCCCTACAGATAAAGTCAATGGCATTAACGTCGGATGTACTTGACATGCTTTTATTCTGAAAACAACACGGCAGTTCTGGTTGTGCTTCCGCTCGTTCTCTTAGCGTTAGCTCGCGGGCACGTCGTGATGAAGCTGTCAGCAGCAGGATTAAAGCGCTCGTGTCGTTTCACCTCCTGACTGCGGGACCCCTTCAGCACCTGACGGGTCAGCGCGATCACGTCCCCGCTGCAGGAGCCCACTTTATCGGATAATAAACCTTTGACAGACTGGCCGAACCGCGGCTGGGACTCAGCAGACGCCATTTTCTGTTTTGGTTAGCCAAGCGATGGTGCGCGGGCTGGGACAAAACAGACACCAACGCGTCCCACTGGACTGACCATGAGAAATTCTCTAACTTCATAATTCTATGAATTATAATGTGTTTATAATAGATAGTCTTGTAAAATAAAAACAAATAAATCGATTTTTTTTTTGTTTTTGTATTTTATTATCATGAATTTTATCTATCACAAGGGCATTTCAAGCTGTCATAGTTTGATTCTTGTTGTCCATAAATTCTGAATAACGTAACATTTTCTGAATAGGCTGTATGCTTTAATTTAACTAATGAATAGTTTTATGTAAATTATGCACAGTATTTAAAAAAAAATAATAATAATGTTAATAAATTATGCGCAAATAATAAAACCAAAATAAGTGTACAGTAAGGACTTAACTGTCAGTGGTGAAAGATGTATGCTATGGAAGCCCCAAGCTGTCATACATTAATACATATTATTTCCTCTGTTCATTTCAGTTGTTTTCTCCAGATCTTGAGTTAATTGTGTCATTATATTGAAATAACTATAACCTGTGATGACAGGATAATTTTCTCAAGATCTCAAAAGTTGAGATAACAATATAAGTAACATAATTAATCTGCAATTGTAACATTATCCTGCTCCTGTGACATTGCTTTACTGAATGATGTTTCCTGCAATGATTTAATATACTAGACTAGAGATCTCAAATGAATTATGTTGTCATCTCTGGAAACCAAGTTTCATTATCTTGAGATCCATAGAAAATTATTGCATTATCTCAGGATAACAAGATGAAAACAGAGGAAATAAAATGTATGAATGTATGACCGTGTTGGGCTTCTGTAGCATTCTGATTCTTTGCTTAAGTAAGTATTTTACTTGAGCTGCAAGTATTACTGGTAAACTGTGTGTTACACTGTCATATTATTGTGTTGTGTTTTCAGCAGCTGTTCTAGATGCATTTCATTTGAATTATTATATGTTATATATTATATTATATATTATTTATATTACGATAACTACCAGTGTGTCATGTTTTTGAACCTGCTCATATGTTCTGTGTGTAAAATGTCCTACAGCTGTCAGTATTTTGAGCAGAAAATGTAACACGGTAAAGTACAAATACCTTCTAACTGTATTTTCCACCTCTGCTGACTCAACTTTCACAGTGTCATGTTTCGTCATAGTTCTCTGCAAGGATTCAATGAATCAGGCGTCATCTTATCTTGTTTGAATTGGCTCAGCCTTAAATATTCAGACTCAAGGCTTTGACATTGAAGGAGCTGCATAAAAGCATGGCCCTGCAGCAGCTCACGGCCTTTCTGCATAGCTCCTCTCTGTGATGCTTGGACTCAGCTGAACCAGCCCCTCTCTATCAGGGCCCTCTGCTGTATGGATATGGCTTGGTTTCTGTGTCTGTATGTGGTTTTGGTTGTGGGCCTGGTTTTTTTAGCTCTGAAGCTGAAGTTCAGGATGTCTGAATGTGGGCCTCAGGAGCCCCCACGTCTCCCAGCACTGCCCCTTATCGGCAGTCTGCTTAGTCTGCGAAGCCCACACCCTCCTCATGTGCTTTTCAAAGAGCTGCAGGAGAAATACGGAGAGACGTACTCCCTGATGATGGGCTCCCATAATGTCATCATCGTCAACCAGCACAAACATGCCAAAGAAGTCCTGCTGAAGAAGGGAAAGATATTTGCAGGAAGACCCAGAACTGTGGGTATACCTCTTCATTTTCATCTTCCATTTCTTAGCACCAGTGATCATTTATGTGTTTTTCACTTTTCCATTGCTGTGCTGTGTGTGATAAAGGTAACCACAGATGTTCTGACCAGAGATGGGAAAGACATTGCATTTGGAGACTACAGTGCTACCTGGAGATTCCACAGGAAAATAGTCCATGGAGCTCTGTGCATGTTTGGAGAAGGCTCTGCTTCCATTGAGAAGATCAGTGAGTACAGCTCATCCTCCCCTGTGATTCTTTTCACTTTACCTGAGGATTATAAACTGCGTACACTCAGTTGGAGCTCTGACATTTCTGACAATAGATTGCTCTCACTTCCTTCTGCTTTACTGGTATTTATTCATGCACATGGTTTTGCTTTATTTGTTCAGCTTCTGAGATATTAGTGGAGGTGAATGAAATTTAGTTTGTACTGCTCAAAGCATTAAAAAGTGCCCTCAATAATAAGACCAAACATGTGGCATTATCATCTGCTTTTAAAAATTGTACATTGACTGCATTATTACAGCATAGTATTCTACTACTTCTCTATTGCTGTAGTGGCACATATCATTTGGAGTCATGTAAACATTTAGGAACAATAAAGATGAACCTGCCTGAATAAATGATCACAATAAACAACCATCATAGTGAACTATTATTTCTTCTTGAAACTTTATTAGTTAACTATTTTTTCCCATGCTCACACTGATGTCAATGATATGTATATATATCAATGATATGTATAACCAATAGTCTTATCTTGTAAAACAGAACATTTCATTTGATCATCATTTTATAGTCAGTTTATTATAATCTTTGAACATCATCTTAACTAACTAAAGAAGACAGTATTTAAGGTTGTCAACAGATCACACAAAGAAATCTGCCTGTAGCTACTCCCACCTGATACTTTTACTACATTTAATGTAACAAAACCATTAAATAATAATTAGAGAATCCAAAAATCAGTGTGTAAGACACTTTCCTACCCTGCCTGTAGTCCTCAGCTCTAAACCAAAAAACAAATATTTTCACAAAAGAGTCATTTCTATAGTGAGAATCTGGGACAGTAGGATGGAATATGTGGGACTGAGTCAATGTAAACTACAGTGTCTATTAAATGAAATGCACACTTCAGTAACATTTGTAGAGCGTAAACCTTGTAAACATGTCAGTAAGTGAAGATGGTCTGTGTCCTTCTCAGTCTGTGCAGAGTCTCAGTCTCTGTGCTCCGTCCTGTCTGAGGCAGCAGCTGCTGGACTGGCCTTGGATTTGTCCCCTGAGCTCACTCGGGCCGTCACTAACGTCATCTGTTCGCTCTGTTTCAACTCCTCCTACCTCAGAGGAGACCCAGAGTTTGAGGCCATGCTGCATTACAGCCAGGGCATCGTGGACACTGTTGCAAAGGACAGCCTGGTGGACATTTTCCCCTGGTTACAGGTACGTCATATGACCAATACTGTGAATGTGGGAAATGGCAATACATAATAGGACATATGAACACACAGGAGATACACAGGAACACATCATGGCAGACTGTTCATAGACATTATATTAGTCAGATTTGTATCAAAATGTTATATACTAATTATATAATATGTCACTGTGCCTCTTTGTCACAGATTTTTCCCAATGCAGACTTGCGTCTTCTAAAGGAGTGTGTTTCAGTCAGAGACAAACTTCTACAGAAGCAGTACGATGAACACAAGGTACAGTTGATCATGATATGATTACTTGTTTTGATATTTTATTTGAGACATGTATAATAAAGTGTTATCACAAATCAAATCAATTAAAATATTTTGAGTAAATATGCTGACAGACATTCAAACAACATTTTATCCATAATTTTTAAGTAGAAAGACATCAGACAGGAAATATGTGATATTAAATACAAGCGTCTCAACAAACAAATTCATCTGCTTCCTGCTTTTCTGCTCAGATACTGAGCAAAACTATGATACACAGGTACTGACATATTTCTATGTTGGATTCATTTAATCAGAATCAGAATCAGAAATATTAATACTACTAGTATTTTAGAGAGGGTAAAAAACATCAAAACAAGTCAGATGAGAGGAAAGGTAAAAGTTGGGGAAAATATGAAGATGAGCAGGAGCAACTGCAGCAGGCTGCATGCACTGTACACTACACTTAAGACTAGACTAACCCCATGAAATGCAGTATACTAAGAGTGTGTGTTCATTGTACGTTGACATGCCCCCTCACAGGCAGACTACAGTGACCACGTGCAGAGAGACCTGCTGGACGCTCTGCTGAGAGCCAAGCGCAGCGCAGAGAACAACAACACAGCAGAGATCAGCGCAGAGTCTGTGGGCCTAAGCGACGACCACCTCCTCATGACTGTAGGAGACATCTTTGGAGCTGGTGTGGAAACAACCACCACCGTGCTCAAATGGGCTGTCACGTACCTCATTCATCACCCACAGGTAAGAGTGGAGCAGTCCGCACGAGAGTTTGGTGGAATGTGACATATTACAAGCAACAGTACAAACATGTAAATATTGCCATAATTTAGGCTCTCAATAGAGAATGTAACTTCTCTTTATGTGAGTCTTTCATTTAAGGGATAATGAGGCTTAAAGAGAAGTATGTTTTTAACAGGATTGCATGTAATCAGATTACAAAGTAAATATAATTAGACCAGATTACATTTTAAATAACGTGTATAAGGATTACTTGATTACATTTTTGATTAGGTCTTTAAAACGTTTGGGCTTTATTATGTTTAACAGAGCTGTATTATTCTATTATTATGTGCCTCCCCCTTTTTCCATATTTAGGTTTTGAAGCCTCTCTGACATGATGTGTACGATAATCCAGACTTCACATCTCTCTTCAGAAATCTGTGGGTGATGCTACATCCTCCACAGTGTTATCAAAAAACATCATGAAGGAGTATTGATATCTCTGGCTCTGTGTGTTACAGGTACAGAGCCATATCCAGGAGGAGCTGGACAGGAAGGTGGGGGTGGACCGGTCCCCTCAGCTCAGCGACAGAGGCAGTCTGCCTTACCTTGAGGCCACCATCAGGGAGGTGTTACGGATCCGCCCTGTGGCCCCTCTGCTCATCCCCCATGTGGCCCTCAGTGACACCAGGTACACCCCAAAATGCCATGAAAACTCCTTTAGGGAGTCCTCCACCACTGACAGGGCGGTCAGGAGGATGATGTTGATTAAAACCCCGTAAGCACTGAATCTGACAGAATGGTGGTCCTTTAACGCCCCCTTTCTGTCTCTGTAGCATTGGGGATTTCACAGTGAGGAAAGGAAGTCGAGTCATCATCAACCTGTGGTCTCTGCACCACGATGAGAAGGAATGGAAAAACCCTGAGCTCTTTGACCCTGGTGAGAGGAAACTTTCTGTCCAACACTGCCATATGCTATCCTGGAAAATGATGCTCTAAAATTACTGTGATATTATTAAGGACATGAGTTCATCATCACCCACCCAGTCTATTTATTATGCATATTAAAGGTCCAGTGTGTAGGATTTAGTGGCATCTAGTGGTGTGTGAAAGATAAACTACAGTGTCTGTAAATGTGCAAAAGCTAGTGTTTAGTTTATCTATTCTAGGCTACTGTAGAGACATGGTGGTTCAACACAGTGGACTCTGAGGACCCGTGGTGTCTGTAGATATAAAAGGTTCATTCTAAGGTGACACAAACATAATGATTCTTAGTTTTAGGTGATTATACACTAATGAAAACAGAGTTATGAATATTATATTCTATTTCTACCACATTCTGTAAATAGAGCTCCTTTAATCTGACACACTGGACCTTTAATGGTCTAAACTATTGTTGTTCCAACTCCATTCACCTCCATTGTGTTGGGGTATATCTGATAAACTGACCCTTTATTAAAGGACTGTTGCTTGATTTCTATGCAATGGAACTGCAACCAAATATGAGCTTGCAGCAGCTTAGCTCCATGATCATCAGCACTGGTGTTGGTTTCATCGGTTAGACCCTGATTGTGAGGCTTTTAGCTTTGTTTGTGTGTGCTGATTCTCATTCCCATGTTCTTCCGATTCAGGTCGGTTCTTGGACAGTGAAGGCACAGGTCTTATCATCCCATCATCCAGCTACCTGCCATTCGGCGCTGGAGTCAGGGTATGTCTGGGTGAGGCTTTGGCCAAGATGGAGCTTTTCCTCTTCCTGTCCTGGATCCTACAGCGCTTCACCCTCTCTGTCCCACCAGGACACGCTCTGCCCAGTCTAGAGGGCAAGTTTGGTGTGGTCCTCCAGCCAGCCAAGTACAAGGTGAACGCCATGCCCAGACCAGGCTGGGAGAGAAAGAGCCAGGTGTGTTGAGATTGTCCCTATGGTCTCGACAGCACTGTGACCCAAGGGCCTGTGGGCCACCAAACATACTGCGTATCATGCAGGAGTGAACTGGACATATGAAAACATCTCTTTGTATGTATGACATTTATATTAAAACTCATCATTACACAATAGACCATAGACCGAGGGAACACAAAGTAACTCATAGATCCCTACTGACACTCACCAGTAAGACCACTACAAACCTTCAATCAATAAAGTAATTCAATTTATTTGCTTTTGCAGTTTCTGTATTGGAATTAAACCATATTCACGTTTACAGAATATGGAAGAAATGTCATATAACCATCCCCTTTGACTGATGTATTAATCTACGTGACATTATTAGATTGTGAATGCCAGTGCATCCATGTCGGAGCAGAATTTTACTGTTGTAGCTGCTCCAGATGGAGCTACTTTGAACACCTTTATAGTTAGCTACTTTAGTTCTCAAACCTAAGGTTGGGCCGCAGGTACAGCATAACTTGGAGGCATAGTGAGATAATTAAAAAAGTAGAAAAAGAAGCTTCTCCTGTACACGTGTATCTATTGTCTTTGTTTTATTGTGAAATATTGAATAATTTGACCTCCTTGAACTTTTTTTTTTTTTTAAAAAGGAACCGTGTGAGACATTTAGGGCCCATAACCTGGTCTAGACCCTGGTCTAGACCCTGGTCTAGTTGTGACCAGAATCACAAGCCAAAATGTTTGCAGACACCTTCATTTGATTAGCAAGCAATATTTGTATTTTATATGTTTATACGCTTTTATGCATATGTGTGTGTGTGTGTTTAATGTAAAACCTTAATCTGAAAAGTATGGAGAAGCCTGACTATATCTGTCAAACACATATAGTGCAAAAAATATTTCCCTCTGAAATGTAGTGCAGTAGCAATAGTAAAAGGCACGCATCTCAAACTTTACTCAAGTAAATGTACTTACTTGTACTGTAAAATGTATGTACTGTCAAAATGGATCTGAGAAGATGCTCCATGGGTTTTCAACATGTTCTTATGACAGTATCAGATATTGTCATGTGAGCATTGCTACTGTACAGTAAAAACACTAAACTCAACATTATACTTAAGTAGAGTACATGTCTTAGTTACATTCCACCACTGTAGCTCACATGGTACATTTATAATATGCAACAATATAATGTTTGCACAGCACTGAATCCAGTCAGATGTAACTACGAGCAGATGGAATGAATGTATCAAGACGACAGGCAAACATGGAGGAAGTGTTGAGTTTAATCAGAACAAGGCTTCATGCTCACATATGATCAGGTGATGAGAACTGAGGGTGTGTTTCCAGTCCATTACTGAAAGTCACTCTTTGTTATGCTGTTTGTTATGTAAGTTATGTTTTTTTTTTTTTTTTTTTTTTTTTTAGATAGCCAAACTACTTTTTGTCTCATTCACATTAAATATAGAAATGCAAGATAATTTGGTGCTTGTTGATTTCACATTTACCCCTTGAGAAACATAGTCCTGACTTCCTGTTATCATGGCTCTGCTCTGTGTCTCTGTGCTGCTGTGTTTCACAGTCTGTTGTTACTTTGGGTTCATATAAAGACAAGGGGTGTCTTTCGGCTGTTTCAGTCGGCGGGAAATCTGCCCACTCTGTGTGTGCCTGAAGCCTCAGCCCAGCACTGCATAGCAGTCTGAAGTGCTTCTCATTCCACTATAGTGAGCGGCTATCACCATTCATACACCTGTTTTGTTGGGGTATGCTGATTGACACACAGAGCCCGCCCCCTGCACTTGTCCTTTTATTGTAATTGGTTCGACACTGGTGTCTATGGAAATTCCCCCGCGCGACCCTTGGCTCACACCTGACCATCTCTAGTCAGGGGAGAGCGCGTGAGGCCGCAGCCGGACAGACACTCCTCGCGCCCTGCGTGAGTCCAGCACGGTCTCGGTCAGACACACACACACATACACACACACTACCGGCAACCAGAGACAGCTGCTGCCGTTAACTGACCGGCTGTAGACCACCGTCCGTCCACAGCAAACTCCCCGTGAAGAGGGCGACGACATGCCGCGGTCTTTTCTAGTGAAGAAACATCCCAGCAGTAGGAAGCCTAACTACGGAGGACTGAAGTCAGAGACTGAGGGTAAGACTGTCCACTGACACACATCACTCTGCATGTGAAGAAGAGTAACTGTAACGGTGAGAGGATGAAGAGTAACTAAGTACTCTGTAAGTGCAATTTTAAGGCTCAGGCTATTCAGTGTTTCGTTTTAACTAGTAGACTATGAAAAAGAAGGCACATCCAAATAACATGAGGAAGGGAAACTACTGTTTTATGTTCTACTACTGAGTTTATGTTCATAACAGTACAATACACAGTAGTACATTACACCTGTTACCCTAACCCTAACCCTCTTACATATTAATACATCATTAACTAACAGCCTTAGCATCACAGTGACTTATTTAATTTTTATATTTAATAGATTTTACTTCTTAAAACTGAACTGAATGACTTTTACTTCACATGTGATATTCCAAGCCTCATTAGAGTTTATGGTTCATAAACTTTAAAACCTCCGGACTGTTTGAAAACAGAAGTTTCTTCTTTTAATCACTAAATGTTTCAAACATTTCAGAGTTTAACAGAAAATAATGCTGCAGAAAGAAAGAGAAACAAAAGATTTGTCTGTCCACAAAACAAAATGCAGTTTTGTGTTTAGCAGGTGCAAAATCCATCCCCAAAGAGTTCCAGCATTGTCCCCGGGTCCTTGAGAGACCAAAAGGGCCCCATTAAGCAGCCTCAAGAGCCTATGTAGCGGCCTTCCAGGCTCCTCCTGACAAATCCCTGCTTCAACCTTTGTATTTGTTCCAATACAGCCCTTAAAGCGAGCTTGAGCCTTCCCCCCTCCCTGTCCCACTGTATTGATGAACTTCTATTACCATCAGAATAGGGCCAAGAAAGAAGAGCTGGTGATAATTCTGAAATCATATTCAGTTAAAAGAGGAATATGCATGTTACGTGTACAAACCTGGTTTAGTCTTTGGTTTAAAAGGACAGATTTCTTGCATGTTTTTGAAGATTTCAAAAACTTTTGTACCACAGCAATTGTATTATTACATGTGTGTGTGCATGCGTATGTGTGCATGTATATGTATTCCTAAACCCCTGAAACTTGGTTTCATGTATGAAGTTTTTTTTTGTTGTTTTTTTTAAATATTCAAATCTAAAATT
Source organism: Protonibea diacanthus (assembly GCA_028641955.1). NCBI lineage: Eukaryota > Metazoa > Chordata > Actinopteri > Sciaenidae > Protonibea > Protonibea diacanthus. The sequence continues at coordinate 23,222,242 of CM053989.1, forward strand.
AAGACCCACTTTGACCTTAATGACACTGGAGAAGAACTATAATATGAGACACGTTCAGGGCCTGCAGATATCCAGAAAACAGATGATAAAGTCTTCCTGATTAGCAACTTTATACATGAGAATAAGGAGGAAGACACATTTCCTATAATCTCTATAAATATAAATGCAGAGAACTTTAAAAAAAGGCTAATAAAAAGCTAAACTGTCATCAGACAACAGCTGATGGGTGCGGAGATTGCATTTTGGCCAATGTGTTCCTGCATGTGATTCTGCATTCATATGCAAATATCTGTTTATAGAGATTATGAGGTAGGTTCTAAAAATATGGATGAAACAGATCACTCACTCAGTTTATGAAATAGACAGGACAAATATATAACAACTGAGATGAGGTACTGTATTTCAAACGTGTTACAAGACTCCCCATTCACAAACAAAACTAGTGCCTAAGTGTCACAGTTAAAAAAGAAAATAATAATAATTGAAGACTGCACAAAAAATGAAAAAAATAAAACACCAGGAAGTTATGGTCTCCCAGCTAGGTATAAAATCTATGAGAGAGATTTGAATCATGTCCAATGTCCAGTGTAAATGATCTACATTGGACCTTCATAGTGTGAACCGGACTTTTCTGTCATTCCTGATGACAGGATGAAGCTCACATAGACAGAGTTCACTTTTAAAACAGGATTGCAAACTGTATGCGTCCATCCTGTCCAGACACGAGTCTTTAAGTCCTGAACTAACTGAAGTCACCAAACCAGTGTTGTCCAGGGAGCTTTGGAACGCAAGAGAAAAAAATGGACAAGCATGGCCTGAACAGCCCACTACGATATAATGTAGTTAACAGTACAGAAATACACTGGTAGTCTAAATCAGTACAATCGAAACTTTAGGGTAGAAGAACTACCACAAATTATGTCAAGAAAAGATGGAGAAAGACTAGAAGAACACATGAAACTTTTTTTCTACTTCCTGTTTTATGTGTCTGTGTGAATTCTGCTCGAAGGGTCTTGTTCATTTTGTCATTACTAAAATAAAAGCAGTAGAACCGAGCTGTACCATGCAGAGGAAACACAGCTTTAGAGACGAGCAGTGCAGCATCAAGCAGCTCAAGAGACAGAAACAGAGTTAAAAGAACGTCACTATTGGACTTAGATTCTTCAGATGGACATAAACACGACTCAGAATGTGTGATCATGTGTAACTGCTGGATGTGTTAAACTATTGTCTAGTAACTACTGTTAGTTCACCAAGCTAACAGTGTCGATGTTGTTTCTGTTGTTTCTGCAGAAAACGTGACCAAAAAAAATCTGAATACATAAGAGTATAATAAGACAAGTGTGTGTGTGTGTGTGTGTGTGTGTGTGTGTGTGTGTGTGTGTGTGTGTGTGTGTGTTTTAGAGGCCCCCTGCAGCATCCACAAAGATTCTCTGCACAATGAAATCCCTCCTCACCATCACTCAAGGCCACAGCAGAGAGCCCAGTCTCTCTCCTCCTCCTCCTCCTCCTCCTCCACTTGTCGTCTTTCTCTCAGAGCACACCGACTGCATCTTCCATCTTCTCCAAACGCCTCCCCTCGCCCCCACCCTGCAGAAGCTTATAAACCAGCTGAATCCTGCACCAAAGTGAACCTGGAACTCCAGTGTGTCACAGCAGACCACAGACGGAGAGAGAGTCTTCTCCCTCCGTCCCTCCCTCTCCTGGCCCTCTTTCCAGCCATCCCTCCCGGCGGCAGCAGGCAGGAGAGCTTCGAGTGTTTAGACTGTCATAAAGAGCACTTGAGCTTCTCGGGCCTGGCCAAACACAAGCAGCCCCAGTGTGAGTGGAGCAATAAGAAGTACTTCAGCTGTAAGTACTGTGAGAAGGAGTACGTCAGCTTGGGAGCGCTCAAGATGCACATCAGGACACACACACTGCCCTGTGTGTGTAAAGTCTGTGGGAAGGCGTTCTCTAGACCCTGGCTGCTTCAGGGACATATACGAACACACACAGGTCAGTCAAACACACACAGTGTGTTCATAACTGTTGTAATATTGTTTGTGGTGTGATCTTTGTGATGACAACTTGACAACTTGATCGATCAAGACATAATGTGTCGTAAACATGTCATAACAGACCCGAGTAGCATCCATAAAACCATTTAGTTTTTTAGGTTGAATGTGGTTGTTTGTTTAGTCAGATGGTTGATGGATTTCAGTTTCATTGTGACTGACGTGAATCTCTGTGTGCAGGAGAGAAACCATTCTCGTGCCTCCACTGCAGCCGAGCTTTTGCTGACCGATCCAACCTGCGAGCTCACCTCCAAACACACTCCGAAGTGAAGAAGTACCAGTGTGTGAGCTGCTTCAAGACCTTCTCCAGGATCTCCCTGTTAGCCAAGCACCAAGAGGCAGGCTGCCCTCTGTCCTGACAGCCTGTGAACATCAACCCACTCCAAAGTACTCTTCTGTGGAGTCTCACTGCATCATCTCAGAGGAACTGCTGCGATCTTTGCATAACTTGTTTTGTGGATCATAAAACCTCGTGCTCCTGCAGTGGGAAAAAAGCTGTGTCATGTGATGACAGTGATTTTACAGAGGCAGCTTGACAAAAATGTGTTTCAACATGTGTAACTTCCTGTCAGGAACCACTTGCTTTGTTGTTAAGCATACAAACTAACATGTATTTCTATGAAGTGTTTACAATGCACAGATGGAGGAGACCACAATTGAGCCAGTCACAGCCACACATGTATGCTGATGTTCTTTCAGGCCCCAGCACTCAGTCACTCACTCAGTGACTGTCATTAGTCCTGTCACTCCTCTGCTGTCATAGGATGCTTCTCACTCGGCCTGTCGCAATTATCACATGATTATTAATCACGATTATTTGAGTTGATTATCATTATCATTTTGTTCAATTGTTAGTTTCTACATTCAAATGATTTTCCATCACAATTTCCGGCGTTTAAGATTTGACTGCCATCTCTTGTTTCATCTCATTAATTAATTACACCTGACTGCACCCCTGTTTATCTTAACTTTGAACATTCACGGAATGGTTGTAGTTGAAAACAAGCATTAATTAACATTTTTTTTGCAGATTCTCTGTAAATTCGGGCAAGATTTGTGCCACGTGGATGGAAACGTGGCTAATGTTAGACAACAAATTGGGTGCCATTTCCATCAGCTGAATTAAAGCAAATGAACTGAGGAAACATTGGAAAGCATGGTTTTCTGGACATTACTGCTATTAGGCAAGTTATTTCCTTTCAGTTAATATGAGACCTCAGTCCCTGCTTTTTGAAGAAAGATGGTGACAGAGCAGTGCCAATAACAAATATAGCTGATTGTTTGCCCTACGGGGGCAGCACTGTGTTTGACAGCTCTAGGGAAAGTTATGCTGGAGATCATTTACAGAACTTGTCCTTTGCTGCTTAATTTAGTAGTTTGTCCAATTAGTTCTTGAAGTCTCTATGTGGTTTCAGATGTTTGAGAGGAAACAATCTAAAGTGGTGGACATGTTGGAATAAGTTGTTGGCTTTTGTTTCTGTATCAAAGTGCATTTTGTTTGAAATGCTCTTGAACTGTCTGAGTGACCTTAGACGTTGTGAAAAAACTTGCACTGTTTTGTTATGTATATTTTTGTATTAAAATGTTTGCAGACTTGATAAAAAAAATAAAAATCTTGTATGTACCTGTTCACGTGTATAAAAACATGAGGGGTCAGAAAGAGGAAGTCATCTTTACACTGGAACTGATAAATCCAAACTGCATTTCGTTGAAAACAAATATTGTTCCATATTGATTCTATGTTTCTCCTGAACAGACATAACACATTTCATATTTCAATATTTCATATTTGAGAAACCTTTTTGCTTGCTTATGGTGTGCATGTGTGTTTCATATGTTAGCCTGTAGAAAGCATTCCACAAGTGGTCAAAGAAACACTCCGATCCCAAATTTCATTGCAACAAAAGTTGAGGTAACTCTAGACTGGGTGGATATAAAAGAGCTGTGCAGTCACTTAGACCTATGCGCCATATTTATTTTATGTTTATACAATAACAACAGAGTCCATCCCTCTAATGTGTGCAGGACAAGCGGTGAGACTAAAATATAAATTCTGTGTGAGCCAGAGGACCAAAAAAAAGAGCTAATAAAAGAGGCAAAATATAGACTTCTAATACTTTTCCCTGTGTTTTCCATTATAACCAACTACACATTCAGTCATGTGACTGTCACAGAAATATGTGACAAAAGCTCATTAGAGTTTCTCAGTCAACTTTCATGGAGATCGTTCAGGTGTCATCACAACACATACAAGCAGAATACGAGTGGCTCCTGGATGCTGCCTTGAGGAATTCCAAAATCTGTCATTTAGTTGTCAGTCACTTATCAATTCATTATCAGTCAGTACAGTCTGGGCATACTATATATTGGCATACAATAAGCAGTTTAATAAAAAAGATGATGCAGGTTTTTCCACCAGCAGCCAACATACTTGGCTGCTGGCCCCATGCTGGAACACTTGCCCTGCCCTACACCTGTAGTACAAGTCTGAGCACCTGTTGTTTGCCCACCAGAATGGCTCTGTTGTGATGTAATGGAATGCTATGAATAGGAACTGCCAGTGGAACAAGGTCTAAATATTCCCAACCAGTCAGCCAGGTTCATTTTCAATACACACAGATGCTATTCTGACTCCCTGCAGGCCTATAAATACATGGAAAGCTGTTATATTAGGCACGAGGGCAGCTCTCCATCTCACAGTGTGTCAGTAATACAAGACAGCACTGCCAGATTTAGCTGCTGTCAAGACATGAGGCCTATTATTAGGCTATAATATTAGGCCAACGGATACAGTAAAAAAAGGTGTTTGTTTTTTTATGTGTGTGTGTGTGTGTGTGTGTGTCTGTGTGTGGTAAGAGTGGGATACAATGGCAGTCAGATTAGGTTGTAATGTATTTTCCACAGTGTGTGCGTGTTTCCATGTAGCCAGTCACTGCAAGCCTCTGATGCTCTGCAAATGACACTGTTACCATGACATCTGCTAATGTGTGGAACAGGGTGTGTATATGTATATGTGTATGTGTGTGTGTTTGTGTGTGCGCTAATTAGGGTTGAAGGATGGAGAAGGTCAGATGCTGTGGTGCAGTCAGATGAGGGGAAGCAGAAGGAGTATTTAAGGTTGTGTTTAAGGATTTATGACATGAAGGCCGACCATTAAAATGACATTTTAAAAATACAGGTAAAGAATTAAAAAAACAGAAATACAAATATTCAAGGTCTGCGGCTATGCAAGATCAGCCTTTTCCTTGTTCTTTGTCTCAAGGTAAGTCTTTACATAACTAAGTATTACTGGCATGTTACTGATACAAGTGTCACTGAAATTCAGAGAACTTAAAAGAGAATAGTCTAAATCACTGGTTCCCAAAGTGGGGGTCGGGAGCCCTTGAGGGGTTGCAAGGCAGCAAGGGAGAGTCGCGTAATTTTTAGAAATCAAATAACATTTAAAAACTTTTAAAAATAGCATATTTTAGCCATAACATAAAAAAATAGTTAAATTTAAAATAAATGCCTTTCAATTTTCTTTGCCCCTTCTGACCCCTGATGTGATTACGACAGATTAATGTCATTATTGCAGCATTGTTGCAGCAACATCGACATTAGCTAAGGTCTATTAGCATCATGCTAAACATTACGACATGTAACAAGGACAAATCATCTGACATCTGGGGATAGTGGGGGTCACTGGTACTGTTGTTTTGGGGGTTGCAGGCTGACTTTTGGTCCTTTGTATGGGTCAAGGCCCAAAAACCCCAGGTCCTACATTTTCCATAATGCTAAAAGCATGTTTTCATTAGACATTATAGAAAAATGAATGAAGGAAAACTTCTTCACACATTTCTGGCACTGTGCTGCTGTTCAAAGTCTGTTTGGACTTTTTAATTCTGCGAACAGTGATGTCACATGGCAGCCACCTGTCTACGGAAACATTACACCACACACTCTATTTTACTCCACATGGTGGAAGCAATGACAATAAAAAGAATGGACAGTGCATGTATGACGTCATCCACAGGTTTCTGAAGCACCATTTTGAAGTTCAGAATATGTGTCTCTGGCCGCCGCCATTTTGGCTGGCCACCTCTTCCCCCTCCCAGCTAATCTAAAAAGCAGCAAAGACATGGATCATCAGCGGTCCTGAGGTGTGCCATATGACACCTGGGTGCTCATATGAGCCATCTGTAACTGAACCTAGATGTCATTCAAAGCATCGACACTCTTAATTCTGCATAACTTTAAGTCTTAATATAATATGAACAGGTGAGTTGTATATAAGTTCACCCTCAGTACAGTTGTCATGAACGGGGAAATTAGCTATAGAGACCAAAACTGTTTTTTGTACCAGGCTGTAAACATGTTAAACATTTCAATATGGAAAAAGCCTCAAGTGGCTGCTCAAAGAAATACAGGTTTTGGTACTTCTGCTTCATTTCCAAGTCATGGAGATTGTTGATTGGGTGGAAATGAAAATGTAAAATGAAGCCCATGCTCAATGAATAATATCATCATGAGTGTGTGAAGTCAGGTTGATGTAGATAAAGTAGGAAAAGAACTGAGTGATTTTTGGTTCTGCAAAGTAAGAAGAGAATGGTGGTGGTGGTGGTGGCGGTGCAGAGGCAGACAGACGGAGATGGAGCTGGATATATCTGTGCACTCACTGTGGAAAAGCAGCTCAGTCAGGTGTTAACATTTCCAACTATGCCAAACCAAGCCATTACACCCCCGCCTCTTTTTCCACCACTACCAGAGGAGTGTGTGTGTGTGTACATATTGTCAACTCCTATACTCTGTAATTAATTCTATCCACCTTCATTGTATTGGGGTGGAGGTAGACAGATATGTCTAAACTGGGACAAATAAAAATCAAAACTGTTACGACTATGTGAAGCTGTGTTCTTGGTCACATGACTATATAAATGTACTGACATATTAACATAGTGAGAGCACTAAGGAGCTTCCTGGTTAGGCACGGGGATATCTTTGTAATAAAAACATGCTGCTGCTCATTTTTTAGAGCACGTGATGAAAACACAACTTCAACATATTCAGTGTTTTTCATTTTATTGAAGGGAAAAGAAAGACAATGCTACAAAACATCCTAATAGTGTTCTGATAAAACTCTAAGCAGTGCAACGGCTGGAAAACCCAAACATCATCATCATCATCATCATCATCATCATCATCTCCAGCAGCAGTGTCACTGTAAGCACTTCTTACTGGTATTATTACTGTGTAGAAAGAATGCATATTGAAAACACTGAAGGCTTGACTCATTCTCTTTCCACACTCTGAAATTCACTGCAGAGGGAAACGTTGAATCTGTTTAGTCTGAAGTCAGCGTGCTGATTTCATGCACTTCTGACAAGGTGATGCTAGATTTCTGAGTAATAATAATCTGAACCCTTTAGTGTAGTGTTTGTGTTTGAGGGTTGACCAGTCTTTTACAGGGCATCTTACTGTAGTGGTATATTTTCATAAATCTGGGGAAACCTTCCATATGAGTCAAGCTCCAAAAAGAGTCCTACATTTCCCATAATTCAACTTGACAGAATCTCCCAAAGACAACAACTTTCATGACCCCACTCTGACACTCTCTGAATCCAACACCACATCAGGCTCATATTGTGAAGACTTGGCAAAGCTCCTCCAGAGTTAGAGCAGATAGATAAACACCACAATGATTAAATTGACCCTTATGTGTAAAATCTGTGAAATGCCCCTTTAAATCAGCTGCTGGGGCAATTTCAAGGCTGTCATATGGCTGTCAAGGTTCAGGTTCAAATGTCTGACTGAAAATCACTTCAGCTCTTAAAGGTATACAGTGTCATCATCCATCATACACTCAGTTCAGTCCGGTCCAGTCAGTCCCTGAGTGTATGTCACTTTATTTAAAGGATAGGTTTGGATCTTTACTGTCTATCACAGTACAACACTCACATGCTGTTTACAATGAAAGAGTTTGTGGTCACTGCAATCATTACTCCTCTCCTGTCTAGCCGTGACATTCAACCCATCAATATCTACTGTAGGACTCTCAGAAAGCAGTGTTAAAGACTGCTTAAAATATGAATAAGGATAATTTTCCAAAAATGTTTTGTCCTAATCTAAACATGCAACATACTGTGAGAGAGACTCAAGGCTGAATTTTTAGTTATTAGTCACCAATGAAATTTTGAATGATGTTCTTCTTCTTCTTGAACAGAACCTAGAAGTTCTGCTTTCACATTGCCTTGTGATCCAAATGTGATTCGGCTAACTCACTCTGCTAGAGCCTCACATTAGTTTCAACTACGCTTGTATGTTTGCCAGGTAGTGGAATGCTACTTAGCCAGTATGGAGAGAAGAAATGATGACAGCAACCGATAACTACATTAACAGAGACAGGCAGTGTGAGTACTGTTCTGAGTTCCTTTGTCCTTTCAGACACAACACGACAACAGTACCACTGTGCTCTGAAACCCGTTCTATCTAATGGCTTGTGCCACACCGTTCAACCAGACTGAACTCGAGCACATTGCAAACTGCATGTCTGAAAAGAGCAGTCTAAAATAACAGGAACCAATTCTTAAACCCAATTTTCATGCACCTCTGTTTCATCACATATGGTTCACACAGTCTTTGCCATCGTTTAGAAAACTGTGTGTGTGTGCATGTGAGTGTGGAGCTACTGTAACATGTCCGGCTGCCTTTAAAGATCATCAGTGACGAGTAGGTTCACAAAAACAAACATTATTTACACTTCCTGGAAAACCCAAGAGTGGAGAGAGAAGCAGATAAAACATGGAGTCCACAAACAGTACCAACATAAGAACCGAGCAGTTCTGCTACAGAGGTAAGAAGATAACAAGCATTTAGAAAAGACTGCTATTATAACATGAATTCAAAAACAACAAACAGAAGAGATGACTGTGTTTGTGTGAGGCGAAAGATTATTATTATTATTACATCCTGTAATAAAACATTTTTCTCTTTAATATTGTTCAGACTGGACCTGAAGCTGATTTTTAGTAGTGGTGCATTGGACCCGTCACATCAGCCACTGTCCATCGTTCAAGCTAATTAAACACAATTTTACAGGATGTAAAATGTGACTCAGTCAACAGTTGCATGGAATCATCAGTGATGTGAAGCCCGCATTGATCACACAGTGTGGTGAACGCAGGCTAACACCATCATTTTCTTCATGTTCTCCTCTGTAGAGTTGTTCTCACTGTGGTGTTGCATAAAGAACATTCTCAAATGAGATGGACCACAAAGACAACACTGGAAGAAAAAACATGGCACATGCTATCCATTTAAATGAAGTCACACAAACAAATCTAATAACTTCAAAACCCCAACACCTCCTACACTCACCACCTCTGTCAACTTTTTTTTTTAAACAAAACTCAATGAAATTGAATTAATAGCAAAATCATTAAACAATTATTAAGATTATACAAATAGAATTCCAACTATCTGTAAAAAACTGAGTGAATTAAAGTGCAAATGATGGATGCATCCTCCTGTGGAAACATGAACTCTTCTATGTTCTCCACAACAGAAAGCATGACTTCAATGTGTGATGGTGTCAGCATGGCTCTGCACGTCTGGAGGAGGACCGCCACCTACTGGTTAAACTCTAGAAAACATTCTCTCTAGTCCTGTTTCCTGCGTGTGTGTATTCAAGTTTGATAACGTCAGTGTTCCAGAGTGTTTGCAGAGACATGTCTGATATTAGTCCAGTGGTTTTTCCAAAAATAGATCTTTTTATACTTGTATATCTTGGCAGATGAATCATAAAAATATTCCTTGTAGCGAGAACTGAAGAAGCAGAGAACAGTAACGTGGAGGTCAGATCCAGCACGTCCTTTCATTCTGGGTTTTCTTTCCAGCTAATATCCACGGATCATTCCGGTAGAAAAAATAAGTGCAAATATTAACATGAATTTTCAGGTGATCATACACTAATGAAAACAGTTTTTTGTTTGTTTTTTTATCATATCACATGTCTGCCACAATGTGTAAATAGAGCCATCTCAATCTCACACGCTGAACCTTTAAACAATCAAAAATAAACTGAAAACAAACCAGAAGCAAATAAATGAAAAATGCTGAAATTTACACTTCATCGCATGGATTTGTCTATATCAGGCTCCAAGTCTCTCCTAAAAGGTTATGGAAATATTATGCTGATGTTATTTGTAACTTACTCAGTCATCAGTTCTTTCTGATGCAGCAGCAAACATGAAATATATACTGCATATGTCTGATATATTTTGGAGAGGGACGGAGGCCTTTAGTTCCACAGTGCTGTGATACAGCAGTATGTGCAAAGCTGGCAGTAACAGGACTGAAAGGTGGAGGTCATTAGAAAGCCTCCATCAGTCATCTCTACACACTGATATCATGAACCTCCATCAGCCTCAGGACAGCGTTTTCCTCCAGCTGCTCACCGACAGTGAGCTTCTCAGTGCTCAGTGTTCTTCACTGGATGATTTATCTCCACTTATCACATAGTGAGGAGTCCTGTTGAAGCCACTTAACACTGTATTTATGATATTTTGCTCAAAATAATATTGAGCAATCTGTCTAAATAACGCTTGTCACAAGTGCAGTGACAAACTGTGTCGAACAGTGCAGGCAGAGTATTCAACGCCAAGTTTACCCAAGTGAGGCTGTGAGGGCAGATGATGGAAGGAGCACAGGACATTAGACTCTCCATGCATGATGCTTCTTCTCTCACCTCTACCCCACTCAGGGGTCCCAAGCATTTTCCCAACATCCCTAAACCCTGCCCCCCAACCTGCACACACACAAAGAATAACAAACGACACAAACACATCACGTCAGAGACCTGTCCTGACCGCCAGTAACACCAAACTAAGAGTGACTCAGCATTTATAGCTGTAGTTTCGTTTCTGTTATTGCCGAGTCACCAGCACGTTAACGTTTGACTGCAGGAGAAACGAGGATGAGCTAGCAGCTATCTGACCTGAAGAAACTTACTGAGAGGTCACCAAGGTTTTATTTAAAACGCCTTTTTATGCAGACTTTTGTGCACATTTTTCAATAAGTGTGTCATTATGATTTTACTTAACATGATGTGTAAAGCGTCACACACCTCCTGCTTTCACCTATCGACCATCCATGACCATTAGAAGATGTCTGCTAAGTGCAAATGGCACATACTGACTGATAAATGACAGAGCTACTGATTCACTTTGTTTTATATTGTCATTTGTCTGCTTCCTAATTAGCTCTAGTGGGCTAGTCACTGTGTCACCACTCACTACATCTCAGACTAAGTTCCTCATAGCGAGTGCCAGCAGTCAGGACTTCCTAACAAGTGACTAATGGTCAGGGACCTGAACCGCTGATGAGGGTGTCAGGATTCTTCACAGACAGGACGTGTGTGCTGGTCCAGAGAGCAGCTGTCAGGTGAACTGCAGCTCAGTGGATGGACTCTGGGATGAGACTTTCAAATTCAACGTGTGATTGTGTGTTTGTGTTTTTAGTTGATCTTCATACAGTCACTGGATACATTCCAAACCTAGCGATGTTTTTGTCTTGAAACCATCAAACTGAAACGATGCAGAGAAGATAACCTCCAAAGTGGCCATAGAAAAACATCCTTGGCGTGAAAAGGGAGTGTGTGAAGCCCACGAGTCGGGTGTGTCTGTTGTGGCTGGATGCTACCTTCTGAGTCATGGAGGAACAACAGCAGTGGTGGAGTTGGTGCTAACAGTGAGAGGATGGTGGTGGTGGTGGTGGTGTAACTGTCAGTTTTCAGCCAGTGACAGTGCCAGAGCTGCCTGCAGTGCTGCCTCTTCATCGATGCTGTAGTCCTGACAAAAGGCAAAAAACATCATCTGTTAGTCACTGCAAAGCACACAACCAAACTCTAACCCAATAAAAACACTCCACCCTTCCCATTATGTAACATTTATACCAGAAAATAACATTTAAAATCATCATGATGCTACACTGTGTGACAAAGTGGACTCACCTCCACCATCTGTCACTTTACTCACTCTATTTTCAGAATAAGGCAGACACAGAATATAATATTCATACCTGTGTTTTCATGCATGTATGATCACCTTTTGTAACTTAAAAATGAGCCTTTTTATCTACAGTGGGACCTCTCACATGTTGAAACACTGTGTTTCAACAAAACCAGGGGAGAAAGAGTGATGCACAGCAGGTGTAGCCAGGACTGATGCTGTTAACTTGATTTTGGGATGAGTTCATCTGTCCTCAGTTCTTATGTAAATAAGTTTTTTTTTGTTTTGTTTGTTGCTTTTCACATTTCACATCCACCCATGGGAACCTACAACACAACCTCCTGAGTCTGCCTCCTTCTTTACAACCAACTTTCTGGCAACAACTATCCTACACGCTGACTGTCATTCTCAATGTGCATCACATAAACCTGTTCTTTAATGGATGTACTGTGAAATATATGAGTGACCTTACACTTGATGATAATGAGTTTATTTTAATCCATAAAGTTTCTTTGAGCACACTGAAACTCATCCCTCATCAACCATCTGACTGGAGATACAGTATACTGCACTCTTTCTTTTAGCTTTATTAAAATGATTGTTTGATTTCCTTCCAGTAGAAGTTGATACTTGACAGCAATGACTTACAACAAAGGTGTCATAAGAGAACTTATGTCTGTGGAGGAGATGCTGGAGGAAGTTGGAGCTCTTATAGCTGGGGTCTCCCCATGGCATGGCTGAACACACTGGACACACCTGGAGATACAAACACACAGCTCAGTTTAAGGTGGTCATGTGTATCAGACAGTAAATTGAATATAAGAGCGGAGTTTCAGCACGGTAGCCTTATATCGATCCACACCAACTGCAGAACATATAAAATGGATGAGTGGCTAATGCTGAGCTAGCTAACATTACACCCCAGCCGAGGGGCTGGGGTGTAATGTTAGGACGCCATTAATGTTTACATCCTGTGCTGTCACAAGCCTCTCGTCCATGAGTAGATGCATGTTTCCTTCTGCGCAGTCATACGATTGGTGGGTGTAGTTCAGAAGAAAGAATAGTTCCTGCATGAGTGCTCACAGCGAGGTCTGTGGATTATCTCAGGTAACCTGGGCATGATTTTTTGCATCACTCCACAGATCCATCTCACAGTGAGAAGCCTTATGGGCTGCGATATGCTGTATGTGTGTGATGATGTGTTTAGTTGATTACATGTGTGACCTGATGACTTTTCCAACCCTGCTTGTAGTTATGATATACAAGGGAGTGTTCCATGTGTGGGAAGCCTGACCTGCCACTTACTATTAATCTTCTCTCTGCTGCTGTCTGAATAACTGTCTGGATTTGTATATGAAGAAATGTGTCAAATCAGGAGCTGCAAAGCATCAAAGCAATCGGTGGGTAAGAAGTTTAAATATGAACATATTTTGCTTTGTTTGCAGAAAGAAAGGCAGAACAATGAATGGCAGAGTTGCACGGTATCATGTATCATATCATCAGGTTTAGGATCACCTGAGTTAGTCTGCATAATAATGCAATGCCGTGTATGACAGACAAGCCTCTTACCACTTTATTGGGGTCATTACGGTGGTTGTCCATACAGTGCTTCACCAGTTCCTGCTGGTCCAGGTTTCTGGCCCCACAGAACGGACACACAAATGTGGACCGGTTTGGAATATTGCTTCATATGGGAGGGGACACACACACACACACCACACACATTAAGAGACACACACAAACAGAAGGCATGAACAGCTTGTGGTATTAAATTCAATCCCTCCAATTGGTCTTTTTATAGGTGCTGGCCCCTAATGACTCACACTGTTTGTTTTATCAAATATTTGATGATTTGTACGCGAGCAGAGAGAGAAGGGATCTTTATATACAACTGATGTTGAGGTTAGAACTTTACATACACTCCACTTTACTAATACAGTATGTTAGGGTCGTCCTCCGATCATGATGCTTTGTATTCCTTCTTACTCTTTGGCCATTTTTTGATTAGCCGGAAGGCAGCAGAGGCAGCACTGTCAAGATGGCGGCTGCAACAATGAGTTTGACAACAGCGCTTTAGGAAAATATGAGTGACGGCCCGGATACTTTGTCTATGTCTATGATTCAACGCAGTTCTGGAGGCTTTCTTTGAACTTAAAGTGAGGATCTTTTCTGACACTGGGAATTAAGATAACAATTTTAGAACAAGTTCCAGCTCCAACAAGGATTAGATAACACCTCTATGGCTGGGACTTATGGGAGCTGTAGTTGAATGTGCTTGTTGTATGGAACATCCGCTCAGCATGAACGTGGTGAGTGTGTGTACCTTGGTATAGGTTGGGAGGTGGGTACCACAGGGACAAACTTTGGACAGTTGGCTATCTGCTCCTGTACTTTAGAACAGGATGCAATGTGGGACCTCATCTTTACCAGAGCCACCTGTGAACACACACACACACACACACACACACACACACAGTTATACAAGAATAGCAGCTCTACTTCAGCCTCATTGCTTTTACAGAGAATCTGACTGATCAGCTGTTCTGTTCATACATGTTCATCTAAACATGGTTTACATTCCTGTCACTGATTTCAAAGATCTGAGCAGACACAATGTATTCATCATTCAACCTTCGTATTATTTCATGACAATCAATGATGTGTTTTTATTTGATAGGTCTGTTTTTGCAATGTTGATGATATAATTTGGTAAAGTTGAGTTTCTCTGAAAAACAGTCCCCTCCAAAAGTAGTGAGGCCAATTCCTTTATTTCTGCTGTAGACTGAAAACATTTGGGTTTGACATCACAAGATGAATATGAGACAAAAGATCAACATTTCAGCTTTTATTTCCAGGTATTTACATCTTGCTCTGACACACAATGTAGAAGAGCACCTTTTATTTGAATCCACCCACTTTTCATGTGAGCAAAAGTATTGGAACAGATATATCTAAAGTAGATTAAAGTGAATAAAAGCTAATATTTAGTTGCAAATCCCTTGCTTGCAATAACTCTTAACAATAACAATCAGAGCATGTACGTGGCAAAAACAAACGATTAAGGTAATGTGCTCTTAGGATTTAGTTGTAGCCAGATTCACTTCTGCCCACTCAACACTGGACCAATATTAAAGATTGTTGCCTTACTGTTTACATTTTCATGCCTGTATATTGGCCCAATGATATTATTCACACCCATAATGGAGCATTACACCCGATGATTTTCTAACATGGGCAATAAATGGTCAGTATCTACCTTCTTGCTACAGCCCCTGCAGGGTGCTTTGTATGAGGCCAGCTGCTTCTCCACGCTGGAGGAGCGCTCCACTTTCTTGGGGTCAAAGGGCACGCGACAGAGAGGGCAGAGGGGTGAGGTCACCTGAAGACATGGCTGCAGACACTCCCCACAGAACCTGGAACAGCAGACAAGCAAACCCCAGAGGGAGTAACTCACTGACCTCTACATTCTCATTGCTTTTTTTTTTTTTTTTTTGCAGTTGGTTAATCATCGAATTTGGATGATTCTTGGTACTAAATGGTAATACAGACTTATGTGTTATGTGTACATATAACTGGAGACACTGGAAGTTTGATATGTATTTAACACACAGTGGAGAGGGGAGCTGGTCAATGGCCAACTGTTTCCCTTTCTTTATTTGTGTGTGTGTGTGTGTAGGAGAGTAAAAAGCGAGCATCAGTGTCCTGAAGTTTCATCCATCTCCATCAGGAGTAAAAATAGCTGCATTTTTCCTTTAACTGGAAATAGAATTGAAGCTACCTGAGGTCTGCTCGGCTCTTTGTTGTTCCTCTCAGCTCCACACTGAGACGGATTAAAAACACACCTCTCTGGTTAACTCCTCTCAAGTTTAATTTGATACAAAGTAGCGTGCCTGTGATGGTAAAAGCTTGTTATCCCATCAGTTTTCCTTCCTGAAGATGCCTGTTTTCCTCATCCTCGTTCAGGTATAAATACTTTATGAGCAAGTTAGAAGAACAACAAGAAATGATACCAACGCAGCTCACATGAAAAAGATACAAGCTTCCTGTTCTCTGTTAAAGAAGTTCTTGGTACTCTGGCCTGATCCTTTCATCAGAACTGATTTCTAATAGAGTCACTTTTAAAACATATACTGTATCATGTTTGCAGAGTGTTTTTTTTCTCTCCGTGCACTGTGTTCATCTGTGGAGGACTCAGTCAGGTCTGTCTGCAGCCCTCCTTCTCATCACTGAGGAGCTTCCCACCAGTATTCACTGGATCACACCATCGAGCCAGAGGTGTGCCACTAATGGGAGTCAAGCCCGGGTCTCTGCGGAGGTGGGTGGCAACTTAATTCCTGCAGCATCCATCAAGGTGTCAAACAGCACATGCAGACAAATGTCTCTCTTATAGCCAGCATATGACACAGTGATTGAGAACTGTCTGTTTTGAGGTGGTTGTAGTAAAATCAAGAAAGAATACTGTGTAATATAGGTGTAGCTTATTGATTCATTAAATGACTTGGTAATGTATGATGTATGAGTATATAACATCTAACTAACCTGTCTGTAGTGACACGACAACTCAAGTCATCAGCACCAAACTGCTGCTGCATACAGGAGTCTTCTTGTTTCATTCAAACTCATCAAGGCTCAGCAATAATAATTTATTCTTTCAATTCTCATACAAAATGTTTTAAAGGCTTTATGTTTTATCAAAGACAAAATATGTTCTTTGTTTTTCTTGTGTTAATGACAGAGGTTTCAGGTAGATTTTTGGTTACATCAGAGCTGTGGATTATTAAATAATCCATCGGAGCCTCTGATCCCCTCAGGTGTGGATAAACTTCAGGTTATAATACAAAATATAAAATGATCTCAGGTATCAGCCATAAGAAGCAGGTAATTCATGTTTATCATATCGACTGAAATACAGACTCAGTTATCCCAAATAAAATATTCAAAAATTTGAATGTGTTGAGAAAAGCTGCAGCTTGCTGGACAAACAGTGATGAGATGTAAAGCTATGAACGTACTGTGTATATGTGTGTGTGTGTGTGTGTGTAAAAGTGCAGCCCATTCAGTCTGTGATAAAAACATATCACCCAATATTCAGATTGATTTTTACATCAACACAGAACATAAATAACAGATTGTTGATCTGAATTTATTGAATTTGCATATCAAAGAATAGTGACCAATTTGTTTACATTTCCCAGTAAAATCAATCAGTGCTCTCTGATGTGTGTTTATTTGAACTTTAAGATTATCATTTCATTGTTACAAGGTTTATGATCATTAACCTCAAATCTGCTATTTATCATCAGGCTTTGCCAGCAGCGTTCATAACATGTAGTGATGAACATGACAGTATCATGCTTGGTGAGGCTGCTGACACACAAACTAACAGTAAAGAAGAAGTCGGCCAGCTCAGCTGTTACAAACATATAAAACACATGAGAGCAGCTGGACCTTTAACTTTCTGCTCTGTCCACACACAACACACATCCAAACAAGAAGCAGCTACTTTACGTGTGAGCACAGCTGGCGATGCTGACGGGTTTATGGTACACCTCCAGGCAGATGGGACAAGAGAACTGGCTCTCGATGCCTTCCGCCGGGGCTGCCAGCGAGCCTGATCCGCTGTTGGGGGGCTGCTGCTGCTGCTGCTGCTGCTGGCGGAGCTGTGTGCTCGCCGAAACAAAGCTCCGAAACATCGCCATCATGGAGCCGTAGACGGTCTGCAAATCGTCGACAACAGCTCGTTGCCTGCGAGAGGAAGCTGTTCAAGTGCTGTAACCGCGGTTAGCTAGTGCATCATCCGTACAGCAGTTTGAATATGTGTCGTACAAACATGGTGCTTTTTCAGTCTATTTCTCAGAAAATGCTCCTCGATACACCAAACATTACTTTTCCGTGGCTGGAGAAGACATGCCGGAGAAGTAAACATTGGGAGCAGTGCTCGTTGGCGGGTGTTGTCGCGGTGCTGCGGGGCTGACCTGGATAAAAAGCTTGAATCTGTAAAGTGACGGAGCACGGGCTACGCTGGCTCCGCACGGTTGTCAGATTAGCGCTCGTGGACTGACGCCAGTGGACGCTCGCGAACACCGAGAGCGGCTACAACAAAGCCCTCCACGCACTGAGCCTGCCGGACGTTGAAGTCCTGCCGCTCGTTTCCTCACAGTATTCAATGTTTACATAAAACTGCAATCCCAGAGGCCACTCCTGGGCTGGATAGTAACCGGACCGGGCCAAAAGTCCCGAAAAAAGAGAAGAACCTCGGGATATCATTTGTTATGATGAAACGCGATTTATTTATGCCGCGTATTTAATGAACGGATGCCATGACAGAAAGCTACGAATTTACACAGAAAAGTATGGCAAAACAACTGTATGTTATTCTGATAACACCATTATGATTGGCTGGCTTATTCATAAAAGCCAGAACATAAGAACAAATGTGGTACACATACAGACATATAGTTGTTGTTACAGTTGATTTCTGACCCTTCAGGACTGAATTTGTCTTCCTTGGTTTCTCCGTTTTTGTGTATGATCTCCTACATATGAATGTCTGTGCTCCATTTTCTCTGAAAGTGGTATCATTTACATTTACAATATTCAAAAAGAAGAAAAGCAAGGCACTTGCTTACAGGTACTGGCAAGGATAAGTATTCATAGATCATAGATAGAAGATAGAGTGAAGAGGAAGAAGTGAAGTGATGATGGTTCATTGAATAAAAGAAGAGCAGGAGTGATGACAAGGAAGCAGAGGTAGAAGAGGGGAAACTGATACCTAGTCTCAGATCCGGTCATTTAAGATCACACAGTACAATACATCTAGTTGAATAAAAATGATTTTTATGATCATGATAATCAGTTAATGAAATGCACTGATTCACAGTGTCAGATATGATGCTGAGAGATTGAAAGAAGAGACTTCTGAGCCAAAGACAGGCTTATTTCACTTCTGACCTCCACACACCTGTCTGATTGTATATATCATGTATACATAGTGTATATTTTACCACCACAATTACTCCGATTATTGAGATCTGGCTGTTTTTGTGTGTGTGTTTTTTTCGTATATAATGTTGACCACACGCTCTATTTAAAAACTGTTCATACATAATATATGTTAGTATATTCATCTACCTGCTGCTCATACTGTACATATATCCTATAGCATGTTCAAATATATACCTGCACTATATTTATATATCTTGTTCATATGTACATACTCTGAACTTCTGGTTAGATGCTGAACTGCATTTCGTTGTCTAATATTTGTTACTTTATTCAGTGACAATAAAGTTGAGAATAAAGTTCTTTAGTTTTTAATTCAAATGATTCGAACGACTTTATGTTTTTATTATTAGTTATTACTATTACATACGTTTTCTAATCATAATGATCAGTTTATATTTTTTATTTAGTATCAGAGGCTGATACTGATTCCGTCACACTCCACACCACGTGGTGGCGGTAGCGCACCTCTGTGTTGTTTGACAACCGCCAATAAACGTCATGACATGCCCTGCGTCATCAAAGAGAGCCATAACTTCAACCCACATTGATTTGTAGTAGGCAGGACAGACAGCACAAAGTTCATAAAGTCCATATTTAATAGAGAGACACATATGATATTTATGAGAGGCTGGATATGAAGTGTACCTCAGCGCAGCTCTACAGGAATGATCGGACCTGAGTGAAGAAGAAGAAGAAGAGTTCTAAAGACCTGACCTGATCCAGAGAGACTGTTAAAGCCTGCCACTCATCATCATCATCATCATCATGTGCCAGGTGGACGAAGACTACCATGACCAGCTGGAGCACGCGGACGCGCCCAGGTAGATTATGACGTCAAAGTGCACTCACAAGACCACCCATCCGTTTTGAAGTTCTGTACCGTTATATTTGTGTCAGGCCCGGTCTGTGTGCACCTCTGTCATGTTCACATGGACATAGTGAAGAGCCGCCCTGTGTCCTCATGTAATGTCAGTTTAGAGATCTATGAACGCTCTACCTCATGTTAGTACTTGAACAGTTTAAGCAGGTCATGTGTTGACATTCGACATGTGTGTTTGCTGTCATCATGGCTGCTTCACAAACCAGGACCCCGAAAAGTTCCCTGCATGTCAGATGATTCGTAACACCGGTGGTCACTTAATCAGTCAATCAATCTTAATCTCACTCAAGACACTCAGATATGATGTGAAGTCAAATCACCTCAAACTAACACAGAGAACATCTGTATTATTCCAGCACAGCAGTGCTGCTTTGTCTGTGCACTGCACTTCATGGGGGCTTAGAGCAGGATACAGCAGGTTGCATGCACAGTGTGTGATGGAGGGTCAATAATGGGCCCAGCAGATCTTGTCCCAGGGCTCACTAACAGGTTAATATGTCTGTGGCTGAACTTGAGAGTTGACATTATACAAATAATGAAAAAATAGTACACGCTAAGCCTCCTCAGTGCATGTAGACATTTCTTTTGTGGTATGAATGACAGCACATGAATGTGTCTCTGCACATTAATATGTCTTCTGTTTGTGTGTTAGTGTTTCCAAGAAATGCACCAAATGCAAAGAGGCGACTGCCGCCGTGGTCATCAGAGCTGGAGACACATATTGCAGGTAAGACATGCAGCATGTTTACTGGAATCAGTTCTGAAGACTGAGTCCATCAATCACAATACACACAAAGATGTTTGCCTGGTTTGCATGTCATGTAGCTTTTTCAAATGTCTGCGTCAGGGACTGTTTCAAGGAGTACTTCATTCATAAGTTCAGAGCCATGCTGGGCAAAAACAGGATCATTTTCCCCGGAGAGAAGGTGAGCTCCAGACACAACACCACCGCACTCACTTTACTGCTGTTTGCATGAACGTTAAAAGGTGTGACGCACATGTGGGTGTCTTCTCTGCTTGTAGGTGCTGCTGGCTGTATCTGGAGGTCCTTCTTCCTGCTCAATGCTCAGTCAAGTCCAAGAGGTTTGTGTTTGTCTCTCGTCTGTATCTGTGTTTCATCAGTCACCATGAAACTTCTTTAAAGGAACAGAATAATCAGTGTGTGTCCAACTGACAGCAGTCCACAAATGTTCTTTAGATTAAGCTCAGAATGTGAAGCTGTCAGTAGTTTTGGCCTGCTTCCTTTAGCTTTTAAAGGATGTTGGATTGTTGTCTGTCAGTGTTTCTCCAACACAGGTTTAATGCAGGGTTACAGCCATGGACAACTGTAGAGTCCAAATGTTTGTAGCTCAGTTAGTTCTTAGTTGTCCCAAACCACTTGAATGGATAGGAATAATCCCTGCAGCTGATCCAACATCTGAACAACCTGAAGCCTGAAGACAGAGACTGTCACAGCGACATGTAAATGATCACGGTGTGACATGTGGCTGAAATGCTCACTCTTCTCATAAACTCATTTGCCAAGCACATATTCTGTGGTGACTCTTGGTCCTCAGAGGATGAATCATTCTGGCTTTAGTGACGTTCTGCTGTTGTTCAGTGTTTTTAGCCTTCAGATGACTGGTCAACAGTACACCAGCTTAAGTCCAGTACAGCCGTAATCAAAATCTAAAACATCAATGACTTATTTCAGCAATAACACTAAACTGTTGTAAACATGGATCATTTTTACTAAGGAACTACCAAAACCTGTACCTGTTAATAATTAAATGATCTAATAGATGATAAATTCTGTTTTGTATTTTCTTAATTCGTGGACATTCTGTATGAAATTGAATGTGACCTTGTTTCCTTGTTTCCTTCTCTCAGGGTTTGAGTCAGAATGCTCACAAGAAGCTGAGATTCTTACCTGGCATTGTCTACATTGATGGTAAATTACATGAAGAGTGTCACACTTTAAAGGAGTGTAATTATTTTCATTTTATTTGTTGTCCGGGTGACTTTTATCATTTCTGAAGTGATTGGAATGAAAACATTTAGCATTACTGGACGTTTTGTGTGTCTGTGCTCCCAGAGGGTGGAGCTGTAGGTCAGTCTGTGGAGGAGAGGCGGAGGACGGTGGCTGAGCTGCAAGCTTTGTTCAGAGCGACTGGTTTCCCTTTCCACATCGTGCCTCTGGAACAGGTCAGTGTGGACACGAGAAGGCTCTGAGATCCTCAGCACGGTGTAAAGCCTTTTGTAAACAGGTTTACATGTCTGTCTGGATAAAAGTCACTTTTACATAAAATTCACAATCAAATGTTTCATCGACTGTGTCAACCCTCTTTTAGGTTCTGGACCTCCCCGGTTCAGTCGTGACTGTGGCCCCGTCGCCTTCAGAGCAACCAGCCAGCGCCTACAAAGCAGCCGTGGATCACTTCATCCAGAGTGATGGCGGTAGCCGTCTGACGCCACAGGACGAACAGGAAACATCACATCCTGATGTTCAGGAGTCACACACACAGTCACTGCAGCAGCTGATCGCCTCTGCAAAGACGCTGACGGCCAGAGAAGACCTGCTGAGCACATTAAGGTCAGACAGAAGCAGAACCTGTTTGTCTTCATGATGTTCTGGGTTTAGTTTGAATATATTCATGTAGGAAAACACACCATGTCTCCTCCAATGTTTGACCATGTATGAGGAAACGCTGACAACCAACCACAACACCTGACCCTGCTGTGTGCTCTCCTCACAGGCACCATGTGCTTGTGTACACAGCTCGTACTGAAGGCTACAGCAAAGTGATGCTGGGAGACAACTGCACCAGACTGGCTGTTAAACTGCTCACCAGTATATCACTGGGCAGAGGAGCACAGCTGGCTCAGGACACGGTGTGTATGTGACGCAGCAGGAGGAACAGGACGAATCACATTTTTCCTTCATGGTGCATCAGATGATATCAGATCTGACTTAAATAAACAATGTTAATGTTGTGTTTGTGTGTTTGTGTTCACAGGGTTTCTCAGACTCCAGGTATGGTGACGTAATATTGGTGAGGCCAATGAGAGACTACTCCGCTAAAGAAATCGCTTACTACAACCGGATGTTCACCGTGCCCTCTGTCTTCATACCAGGCCTGGACACCATGGTAAGATCAACCAGCAGCAGTAGCACGAGCACACTGTGAATGAAACTGGCTGACACAGTGTGTGTGTGTGTGTGTGTCTCTGACCCGCAGACGACAGACAAAGCCAGTATCCAGCGTCTGACAGAGAGCTTTGTCACTAAACTGCAGGCGGGCTTCCCCTCAACTGTCAGCACCATCTACAGGTCAGCGCCGCACAACGTCATGAAGATTTGCATGTATTCTGCAGGAAGTACTCGATGCACTCGATTATGAACAAGATCCAATAAATCATGAGGTCATTAAAAAGCTGCCGTGTGTCCTGTAGGACCAGTGAGAAGCTGCAGACAGTGTGTAGGAGCTCCTCCACAGCTGACCTCTTTGACAGATGTCTGCTCTGCATGTGTGCCCTGGATACTGCTGTCGGTGAGTGTTGAATGGAGCAGGCAGTGTGTGGACACGTCCAAGAACTTTTTAGAGAACATTTTATTTATTACAACACACATTGATATGAACTTCACTTATTGCAGGACAGACAGGACAACAAAACCATTCTGTAAATAATATATTACATACAATACATAATATATCATTCATATAAAATATAAGCTGAACACAGAATGCACTTGTACTTGAACCAGAGCTTCTGGAGGTGTTCTTTGATGCAGAGCTGACCAACAAAGCCTCCAAACCAAACACACTGATTCAACCAGGCTGACAACAGAGTTTAATGAGAATATAGAAAATGAGCAGCGCAAAAAGAAACTTGAAGCTGAGAATCAAAATCTGTGCAGATTCAAACAGACATACTGCTTTAACAAACCCAACTCCCTCCGGTTAGAGTGAGAAATACACTCAAAGCGTTGAGAAAGGAAATCTTCTCACATCTGTTTTACTTCATAAACAGGAAAATACAACTTCATTTCAAGAATTTTCAAGAAGCATTTCTGAAAGTTCTGAACGTTTTATTTTCACTCAGAGTTTTGTGGATGCTTAATGAGACATTAAACTTTGATCATATCAGCATTTTTCAAACCACATTTCCAGGATTTAAAACTTCAAAATAGAAATAAATGTTTGGTTTATCTTAGCACTAATGTAACTGGATCAATGAATATCAGTTCAAAGTGTTCAGTCTAATCACTGAGGACACTGCAGTGGTCTCAGTGATGAACTCTGGTCACTTAAAAGTGGAGTCTGGAGAAAAGCTGAAATATTTCAAGTGTTTATAAAATATAAAAAACTGATTCCACACTGTTTTTTTGTCTCTTCTGTGTTCAGAGGATGCTTCAGCCTTCAAGGCCACACAGATCTCAGAGCAGCTCTCCCAGACTAAATCTCCAGGAGCTCCCAGGACTGAGACCCAGAGACAAATCCAAGGTACGGTGAACTGTCATCAGTATTCCTCTGTATTTCCTGCAGTCACTGTCTCCCTGTGGTTTGGTAATGAGCCAGTGATTAATGAGTTCGTTCATCTCCACCAGCAGCAGGATGTGGATCATGTCTGTAACTGAGCTCCTAACACTGAGTCCTTTTAATAAATAAATGAATGAAATCTGTTTCCATTAAAGCTCCAGCAGAGTCTGAGTCGACTGCTCCCACCGGACAGTGCAGAGGAGGAGAGGACTGTGGGAGAGCAGCAGGCGGCGGAGGCTGCTGTTCATCTGCCAAGTGAGTATTCACTGATTGATTGATTACATGTGATGTCATCACCTGGGACCCACAGTGACTCTTGGAACAACAAGAGTTATCTTATCCAACCAGCACATTCCAAACACATCAGTGTAAACGGGTCAGGATCCTGGACAGGCCTATCATCACTGAGTGTGAGGTCATAGGAGCTGTAAACACTGAAACAAGAGCATCGAATTAAACACAACTCATAAAAGTGTGTACCTGTGTACACAAGTGAGATCCTGTGTGTGTGTGTGTGTGTGTGTGTATGTGTGTGTGTGTGTAGTGATAGCAAGCCAGCCTTCTCTGCTTAAGTGACTAAATAAAAGTTTAATGTCAGACTGATAAGCCTCCATGTTGTACCTCTGTGCTGACGCTTGTGTTGTCGTGCTTTCAGGCTTCCAGAGACGACCAACCTGAAGAGTCTGATGTGTTACAGCTGTCAGCTGACCATCAAAGACATGGTGAGTGAAAAGTGCTGCACAGGAAGTGAACACATCCAAACACAGTCTGAACTTTGTTTAACTGTTTCATCCTACACTGAAATGAATTCAAGTAATGATGTTCAAATATTTAAAGAGCGTAGCTTTGTCTCGTACGGTGTGTTGTACTGTTATGGAAGAATGATCCTGTCGTTATTCAAGTGCGTAGATTTTCAGTTTGAGAGCATGATTTCTCTTTCTTTTGTGCTCACAAGCAGATTTACAAATTTACAAACAGACACAAACATTTGCACACTTTAGATTTGGGAGCGCACAGCACTCACACTCAAATATATATGTATGAGTGTGATCACATTAGATCTGAGTGTGCACAGGACATATTTGAGTGCGAGTGAAATGTTTGCGTCCAAGAAGAAGAAATGTGAGCACAAGCATGTGATTTTTGAGTTCAAGTGCACATTTTGAAAGAAAGCAGCAGAAATCTGAGTGTGAGCACAAAATGTGAGCACGAGGAGAATAAATCTGAGCACGAGAAGGAGAAATCATGCTCTCAAACTACACTCTTGAATAAAGATAGGATCATTCTTCCTTACACTGTTTTTCAAAGAAGTAGTAGAATGAGATCATCTCTCGCCTCCTGCTGTTCATGTTCTCCTTGGTTCACTTCTGTTTTCCTCTAGACTTCTGTGGAGCGTCTCCCACAGTACATCCTGTCAGAGGCTCAGAGGAGGCAGAGGAGGTGAGCTTTTAACTAGCTGCTCATCAGTTGTAGAACATAACACTCTTCCCAATCTTTATTTTCTTGCCAAAATGAACTGGTTATTATTATAGTGCTGTAATAATTAAGAAGGTCACCTGGGTAGAATTCTGTTCATTCAGTAAATAAGACAGTTGACTGCTACATTTACAATGCACACATCATAGCAAAGAGTAGAACCTCATCACAGACCATCACAAGTGTCGTGTTTGGACCTCATGCTGTGTCCTGTAGGTCTCAGATGAGAGAGGAGATCAGTGAGTTCCTGTTGGATGAAGGAGATGGAGGTGATTAGACGGATGAAACAGAGGCGATCGTCAATGTTCACCTCCAGCAGTCCGCTCCAAAAACGCACATCAAAGGATCATATGGATCACATCCTGGTGTCCTGCAGGATCATGGGGCCTGGAGGCGATCCCTGCGAGTGATTGATGGAACACATCATTGTTGATAGGTTGATCATAGATCGCTACAAAGTGAAGAAATCCACCAGGACACTGTGCTCACGTAGAGCTGAATTCATCTGCGGATTCAAGCCTGCAGCACATGGACCAGCCACGTATTTCAAATATCACACACATGCTCCTGGAGAGTAAACACACCGTTTCAGAAGAGAACACATGAAAGTGTTTTTACACTTCATTCATTAATTATGTTGTCACTGTGGAAAGGCTGGTAAAGATCATGTAACAAGACCTAACAGATCAGCTTGAAGATTTTGTACGTGTTAATGCTGTTAAAATAAACTTTGGACTTTTTAATTAAAGCTGCTCTCAATGGGGTTTTTTCTGACTCATTAAAATGTCCGTTAAGATCACTGCAGACCACCGGCCTTTACAGACAGACACATCAGTCAGGGCTCTGTATGAAGAGTTTTAGAGGTGACACGTATGGATGCACTGTGGATGTAGAGCATCGGTTCACTCTGACTGAAGCTGCTTTTAAATTCTTACTGTAACATGTTTTATGGTTAACGGTTTGTGTCATGTGACCTGCAGCCATGACCGTGGCCACTCGACCGTCACATTTTTCCTTTTTCTAAACCATGAATTGTCCCCACAGGAGGCCCGAGCCTGGTTACACATAGCAATGTTCCATAGTAATGGTCAGAATGGCACCTGGTCTGTGTGTGGCAGGCTGGAATAGAAAACTCCCTCACTGATTGGTTCATGGTGTGTTTTAGCCTAGCTTAGCACAAAGCCTGGAAGCAGATGGAAGAGATATTTCCTGTCCTCGTGTCTTGTTACGATTTAATACTAGAAGTTTGAAAAAGTCTTCATCTGTCATTATAGATAAAGACAGCAGGATGTTTGTTTGATCTGATCTGTGATCTGTGGATGTTACAACTCACTGAGCTCGCAGGAGAACACTCAAAGCTTAAAGAGCTGCTTCATGACTAGTTTCTCTGAGTGTATACATGAAGAAAAAACAATGTTTTATCATGTGAATATTTTACCAAAGACTGGGAGAGATAAAATGGAGGTGCATCTGCTCCTTGAGATGAGTCATGAATGTTAGCCAAATGTTAGAAAAAACGTTCTGCTGTGGATCACTCTTAACATTTCTTTGAAGTTAGATTTGAGCCTTATTCCTGAGCAGAAAATGAGACATTTACAAAACATGATCAAACCTGAGACCTGTCCGCTCCCGTATACTACTGTGCCCTACTCTTATATCGCTGCATAAAGCAAAAGAAAATCTTTTGAAAGCTGCAACCGAGTCATTTATGAAGTGTGTTCCAGGTTACGTCACTTAGCACCTGCTAAAAAATAAGACAAGATTTACAGCCCCACTGCACACATAGCCATGTTCTCTAATGCAGACATCAAGTTTAGACACTTGACCAACAGTGTTACAGGAGAATGATCTGACCAGCTGTACTATTCACACTTAATTTTTTTCTTTTCAATCCATGAAATCAAACTGATACTTTTTTGCCAAGCTTGTCTGAAGGTTTACTCATCCATGTACAGAACTTTTCAGTATGTTATTTTTTGTACTTCTTCTTATCATCATCATTATCATTAATTATTATTAATACTGTTTCAAGAGAGCCTGTTATAATTTAACAGAAGAATACATCAATCAAACAGCACCAGGACTAAATAACAATAAGAGTAACTTTTGCAGCCTTGTGACAGTTTCAGTGTGATGGTGAGCGCTCACCTTTCTGCCATCACTATATACTGTTAATAATCAAAGAAACTCTGAGGCTTTACATTTGTATATGTTAGAATACAAGATTTCAGCAGAGGTACAATCAGGCTACATTCATGATTTGGAATAATGATTTAAAAAAAAAAAAGTATAAAATACAGGTCAAAGTTTTCTAGTCAAATGTCTCTAGTGTTTTACAGGATGATCTGAACAGCTGTTCTACTGACACTTTAAAAATGAAATGAGATGTTTTCTTTCCAAAGCCTGTCCCACGTTTTACTCTTTCAAATAAATGACAGAAAAAAGAAAAAAAGATAAAAATTATGAAAATTATGCAAATCAACACCTAAGACTGCTGGTGTGTGTTTGTTCATGCTGTGTGGACTGAATGACCCTCACAGACAGAACACCTGAACTTCACATATTTCTTCTCCATGTTCACGGTCCTTCCTCACAGTCACTCTACCAGTGCCTGAGGTTGAGGCAGGTAAAGTTCTGTTCAGCAGCACTTCACACACACTCCTGTTCTGGAGTTTATTGGTGAAGGCTGCTTTGGTAGAGTGACCAGGTGCCAAAGGCTGGAGACAGAAGAGACAGTTACTGTAAAGATCCTCAAAGACTTTTATGATGTCAAGAACAGAGAGGTATAACTTTGCACTCCTTTTGATTCTTATGACATACAGTTACATTCCCTTTCTGTAACGTCCATCACAGTATGTACTTTACACTGTTTCATGTCTCCTCTCTTCTCTCCAGCTGTTCATGTTAGAACACATCAGTGTCCTGAATCCAGACCAGCCCAACATCGTGACCTCCTTTGAGTGGTTTGATCATATGGGACAGACCTGTATAGCATTTGAGATGCTGGATAGGAGTCTCTATGATCTGCTCAAAGAACAAAGAGGGAAACCTCTGTCTGTGAAAGAGGTGCAACCAATTGCACAGCAGGTATGTGTCATTAAAAATGGAAGCAACTATCTATTGTTCTTATACTCAGAAATGAAGAAACCCTCCCCCTAACCCTTACACAACATTTAATACCAAACTCGTCCTGTCTTGTTTTGTCCTTGCAGATGATGGTCGCTTTGGATACCCTCAAGGGTCTTGGTGTCCTGCATACTGACATTAAACCTGACAACATTATGTTAGTGAACCAGCAGGACCAGCCCTTCAGGGCAAAACTAATCGACTTCGGTGAAGCCATTTCAGTTGCCGATGTCCAGCCTGGGTTGGCTGTTCAGCCAGCAGGATACAGATATCTTCATCTGTTAATCTAGCAGTTTGTCATTTTTCCAATATCCACATTGTTCTCCTTCTCCTTAAAACTTGCCAACAGATTTCTCATCTTCTTGTGTTCCCTCTTCAGGGCTCCAGAGGTTGCTCTCAGCCTGCCCTTCACCGAGTCCATTGATGTGTGGGGAGTTGGCTGCGTCCTGGCCTACTATCCTATCCAAAAGACAATGGTGAGGAATCTGAAGACAGGACAGTGTTTATAGACCTCCTGAAACTGCTGCTGTTGGGGATCAGAGAATCTCTCCCCATCAGGCTCTGTAGTATAGTTTCTTCACCATGTCCCACCTGACTGAGCACCCTTGCAGCAGTGACTAGTAAGTGACCATGTGTCTGGTAGCAAATATCTCATGAGGGGTTGGATGGACTGATTGCTTTATTGATTGACTGATTCACTAAATGACTGTTGTACTTGATCCAGTCTGACCAGCTCCTGGACTCTGGTGATTTTTTGCCCAATGGAGCCACCACAAGGTCATGAAGATCCAGCTTCCTGGTCCAATGTCTCCTGTGACAGTGAGCCATCAGACTGGTCTTCTAATGGAGCTCTGAAGACTTGGCAGATGCAGCAGCTTCTGGGTCTTCTGATGAAGGACGTTCACTCTCAAATGATGAAGACCTTAGTCTCTGGTCTTCCGAACGAGCTAAAACAACAGACTTGTACTGCTGCAGGCTCAGCGTCCTCTGGTCAAAACTTTCTGGACAGTATTTGCACATTCTTCGGCCGAGTCACAGCAACCTTTAGTTGCTGCTGCTCCACTGTGGAGGACTGATTAACATGGACATTGAATGGTAAATGGACTGTACTTATATATCTCCTTTCTAGTCTTCTGACCACTCAAAGCTCTTTTACACTGCATATCTCATTCACCCATTCATACACTGATGGCATTGGCTGCCATGCAAGGTGCCAACTGCTCATCAGTTTGAGGAGCTAACCATTCACATACATTCTGCATCTTGCCCAATGACACTTCCACATGCAGACTGGAGAGGATAAAACTGCCAATCTTCTGTTTAATGGACGACCCGCTCTACCTCCAAGCCACAGCCGTCCCAAAACACAATACAGTTGATCGTCATGGATTAAGTTTAAATACTTCACCAAGTGTTTGACAGGTTGATGCTTTGAACAGTTCTATTTACACTTTTCTTTTGTCTTTTCAATGTAATTTTTAATTAAAAAAAAAAAAAAAAAAAAAATCAAACTGACACGTTTTCTAATCATTTAACAGAAAAATACATTGATCTCATAAGTGGCCTCTGAATGATGGAAATCCATCATAGGGACAGGGAACTTTAATCCATGCTTCTCTCTGGCATGTCATCTTGTTTAGGTTTCAGAATTATCAGAGCTCTGCAGTGAGACATCATGCTTTTTTCACACTGACAGCTGAAGGTCTGTACTCATGGATCCAGGCTGCATTTGTGTCCTGGATCATAAAAAAGTGAAAGTGTGTGTCAGCATCATCATTTTAGAAATCCCCTCCCTTCATCTGAATACAAAAGTGACGCTATTAGAAAAAAAAATGATAAAACAAAGTTGAAAGTTTTGAAAGTCACAGAAAGTGCAGTTTTATTGAAAAGACAATGTTGAAAGACAAAACTTTACTAAAGGTCTACAACAGCTCTCACACACAAGTATTTACAGAATGATAATTCACAATGGGTATGAATGTGTATGCATGTACGGTCAGTATGTGTTCAGATTTTGTTGATGCTGGCAGCGGGCAGGGTGGATTTGTCCAAGTCATCAAAATAAGGGTGAGTCATGGCCTCGCGAGCGGAGATCCTCTTGGGGGGGTTGTAGGTCAACATTTTCTGCAGGGAGAAGAGACCACGTCAGTCAGGATCGCTCATGTGGTGACTATAGAAAATCCCCACCTCTTTCCACCTGACCTCAATGGAGGGCAGAGCCCTTGAGTCTATTTAGGCAGCCAGCTCACCTGTGTGAGCCCTTTTCCTGACTGAGAACAAAGGAGCTGGTTGGCCTCTTCCTCATCTTTCCTTATTATCAGTGATTGAGCTGCGTATTTGATGTGAGTTATCCCTTTTTGTTCCACACACTCATAGTAGTAGTCAGTTAAATCAATATAAATGCTAATTTCTCCCTTTTCTTAAGATTGAGCTGTATTTGTTGAGACTGAGATTGAAGTATTTCTGTTCAATTGTTAATTGAGCCTTAAGTTCGTGTTGTGTAGATTAATATGTTGCCATTCTTTTATTTCCTCCTCTCCATCAGAAAAAGAACCAGCTAACAATAAATGAGAATGAATCGGATCCTCTGGTTTTTGTTTATTGGTGAAGCAACACAATGGACTGTTGATCAGAACAAGGCACAAACAGTCTATTCTCCACACCAGACAATATTTTACAGTGACAGTAAGGGTGCATCAGTGAAGGACTCCAAGAGAGCTCTTGGAGACTCTAAGACTGTGATTGACATGCCTGTCTCATGAGAAAGACAAGCCATTATATCACATGACCAACTCCCAGCTCCCAGACCTGATTTGAACATTTTTGAGCCGACTGCCTCATGTTTCCAGAGTTTTAGTGATCTGAAGTTTGCTTCACTCCTGTTACAGATTTTTTGCCTTTTTTTTTTTTGTCAAATGCAGAGTAACCCATGACAACTAATGATGTCACTGCTGCTTCAGAGCTGCACAACAGACTGACTAACATGCACACTCAAAGAGACATTGTGGTAGAATATGCTCAAATCCTGTCAAATTATTCTCTACACAGAGGAACACTCCCAGTCTACACTGCTGGAAACCTAAGACGGAATCATGGTCTAACGTGTGTTTCATGAAGAAAGATGATGACAGCTCAAATAGGTGTGTAAAACCATCATCATTACAAGTAAAGGGAACACAGCAGCAACATACTGAAACCTTCTACACAACATGAGCTTATAGTCCAGAACACCATGGAGATCCCGACAAAGCAACAAATGTAGGATCCTGTGCTTTTAGAGCGTGACTTAAAGGTCAACCTGTCTGCCTGACAATCATCAATATTCATATTAGATGTAGAATCTCATTAATAACTAACTAAACTGGGTTAGTCTGTACTGACCTTCACCTGACCTCACTAGTTTGAAGCAAAGAAGTGTCATAAACGTCAGAATGAATGTGCTGATTGGTTCAGCTCTCGTGCTTACCGCCAGCAGGTCCAGGCCATTCTTATCCAGGTTCTTCACCATTGATGACAGGTTGCCAGACTTCCATTTAGGGAAGGTGTTTTTGTAGTCAGGTAGACTCTCAACATCAGGCCACACATCATTGTTTGGAGTTCCCAGAGTCCTGAGTGAACAGGAAGTCCAAGAGGAGTGTTAGAAAAAAAAGAAGAAAGAAAAAGCAAACAGGGCAGTCACAGGATGTCTCTTTTCTACTGGAAGAACAACGCGTAGTTCCTGTGTGAGAGTTCCAGTCAACGGTCAGTCTGTTAAACTGTGCTCTGTTACAGACATGGTAAACATTCACTTTTCATTTGACTCCACATGTCAAAGTGATCGAAGAAAACAATGAAGCCTAAAATATGCTGCTGACAGGCAGGCCAGCATCCTGTATCACAGCACCTTGAGGTGTGTGTGTTATAGTATATGCCACATACCTATACATATATTATACCATAGTTAAGAGCATTCAGGGAGGGGTTTGTTGGGAAAGGGAGAAAGAAAATAAGTTTATTTGCTGATATTTTCAACAGATTGAAGATAAAAATAAGTATCAAACTGAGCAGATCATCTTTGTGCATGTCTAATTCATTATGTGCCATGAACATGCTGACTGCCATTTTGTTTTGTGTTTTAAACACAGTTGTTACTTTTCAATCTGTCATCAAATGAAATGGTTTAATTTTCAAAAGTGATTTTTACTATTAGAACTAATATAACATCACGGCTGTTACTGCCGGCTTTTATCAGTAAATAACATTGACATTTATTATTTTAGCCTTATCTTACTGATCTTGCCTATCAACAGCCGTTCAGTTCACATCTGGACAACTGACAGGGGTTCTATTAAAAGCAATTTGAACACACACAATGCAAAAACCTCCATCTCTCTCTGCTGCCTCTGAGCACTCTGCTAAGATCTAAGACCAAACGACGCTCCACATATGCACAGCATCAGGGTCGTCACTGTGATTGGAGTGTTTAAATACAAAGGAGAGTGCACTCAGACAAAACATTTAAAACTCTTATTGTATAATATAATACTGTTAGTGACCTGAAAAGGACCAACCTATCCTGAAATAACACCGCCCGCTGCAGCTTTAATTCTTGTGGGTATGCTCTGTTGCACGTACCTGAAGATCCTGAAGAGCTGGTCTATCTCAGAGTCTCCGTGGAACAGAGGCTTCTTTGTGGCAAGTTCAGCAAAGATGGTCCCAGTGCTCCAAACGTCCACGGGGGTTGAATATCGGGGTGAGCCCAGGAGGACCTCTGGGGCCCGGTACCAAAGAGTTACAACCTGGTAACACACGGACACACAGGTTCATTCAGCTCAGTTTGTTTGATGATGCTTTACTACTGAACACTTTCAGTGCACGTTTACACAGTTGTTTTGGTCCCAGTGGTGTGTGAATGGATTCTCACCTCGTGGGTGTAGACCCTGACAGGAACACCAAAGGCCCGAGCCAGGCCAAAGTCTGCCAGTTTGATGACTCCCTTGTTGTCGATCAGGAGGTTCTGAGGTTTCAGGTCCCTGTGGAGGACTCGACGACAGTGACAGAAGTAAATGCCCTCCAGGATCTGGTAGAGGTAGCTCTGAAAGGTGGTGAGGGCAGAGATGGACACATGTTGTATGAAGAGAAGTCCAAATGTATAATCAGTCAACCCAGATGGAGACAGACTCCCTCAGAACAATTCAAAGTAGATGACTGGTGTTAATGTTCAGTGATTTTAAGTCAACATGATATTATTTCTTCCATAATCCAATTCATCTCAGACATCAGATCCACAACAAGATCTGCTGAGAGTTTATCACAAACAAACAGTTACCTTCACTAGCATAGGGTCCATGTACTGGCCAGAGGGGATTGAGTCCAGGTACTTTTTCAGGTCCATGGACAGGAACTCAAAGATGAGGTAGAGACGAGACTCCTGCATCAGGACATCCAGGAGCCTGAAAGACAGACACAGACACACAGTAAACATCTTCTCTGTGACTCCCAGAAAGAGACTGTACTGTAAGCAGTTACTGTGAATCAAACATCAGGCATCTAATGATTCTGTACAGACATTGCTTGATTGGCTAAATGATGTTAAATCCTGGATGATCTTAAACTTTTTGAATCTAAATGAAATCAAGACTGAAATCATAATGTTTGGATGTGGTCCAGCAGACTTTCCTGCTGGCTTTCTGGGCCCCCTTACACCAAACATTCGGTCTTCTGTAAAAAATCTTGAGGTATATAATATTTGATGACAGGCTGAAATTTGATCGCCAGCTTAGCTCGGTTGTGAAAAACAGCTTTTATCATTTGAGGATTTTATCGATAGTAAAAGGATACCTGCCACGTAGAGATCTGGAGACTAATCCATGCTTATTAATACGAGAGTGGATTGCTGCATCTCACTTTATTTTGGCCTGGGCCGCTCACTCTTGCACCACCTGCAGCTGGTACAAAACGCTGCTGCCCGTATCCCCTGTCCTGGTGTCACTACACTGGCTCCTGGTTGCTTTTAGAATAGATTTTAAAATTTAAAGTTTCTTTTTAAAGCTCTTAATGGCCTAGCCCCCCAGTATTTGACCGAGCTTCTTCATATCCACACCCCAGGTAGAACACTGTGATCCTCTAGTCAGCTGCTACTGGTCGCCCCTAAAATAAAAACTAAAAACCAAAGGTGACCGAGCCTTTGTGGCGGCGGCCCCTAGGCTCTGGAATAACTTGCCCTGGCACATCCGATCTGCCGGATCATTTGAGGTTTTTAAATCCTCCCTAAAGACACTTTTTCTCCCTGTCTTTTAACCTAGTTTAAGTATCTTAGCATTCAACTTTTTGTAATTATGGCATTATATGTATTAACCTGTACAGCAATTTGGTCAACCTCAGTTGTTTTTAAATGTGCCTTATAAATAAAGTTTGAGTTGAGGCAGCACACCGTGCTCGGCAACAAACATGCAAAATGTGGGTTAATTATTTTGTTCTGTTGTCTCTTCTGACTGAAGCCAGAGGATGAACTGTCCCTGTGAGCGCCGTCTCTTGTGTTGTGAAGCACTGAGCTGCGTTTTCACTCAAACTGGACTTGCTGTTTCACAAACAAAGCTCATGTTCCATCAATAATGTACAATAATAAAATGATTGTCATTTATTCGTAATGACACTTTTGTTCTAGTAGCATGTCTTAGTCGTACATCACTGTTGCTATGTTTGTGTGAAAAACACCAGAGACTGACAGTGACATACTATGGCATAGGCTTTTGCACTTTGTGATCTGGTGTTGCTGTTATTTCACTGAGATGTAACACAGCTGTGTCTTATATGGTAAATGGACTGTACTTATATATCTCCTTTCTAGTCTTCCGACCACTCAAAGCGCTTTTACAGGACATATCTCATTCACCCATTCACACACATTCATATATATAGAGATTATAGAAGCTGAAAGATCTTTTAAAAACCCTTGGACCTGGCAGAAGTCCACGCTGCCTCTGCACAGAGCGAACGTACCTCACAACGTTGGGATGCTTCAGTTCTTGAAGCAGGGAGACCTCTCTGACCGCGGTGCTGGGGACCCCCTCCTCCTCACTCTCCAGACGGATCTTCTTCATAGCCACCACCTGCCCTGTGGCCTTGTGCCTGCCTTTATACACCACCCCATAGGTTCCTGCATGAACAAGTTAGCACAGTCATTCAAACGGTGACAGTGAACATACGTTACAGCCATGACATCAGAGAATATAAAGAACACTAACAACAGTTTGTTACTGTACTGCATTACTCTCAGTCTACATGTCATCATGATCACAATCATTTAGAAACAACGGGACCAACCTTCTCCAATTTTCTCTATTTTCAAGTAGTCCTCCATCACTGCCTGGAAGAAAAACACATGCTGTCACATCACAGTGCTTTTTCACCAACTGTTACTTGTCAGTCGCTTTAGCTGACGCTTACATCTTCATTAAAGGATTACATTGAATTACTGCAACGTTTTAGTGAGTCACGAAGCGAACGTGTCTGTTCTACGGTGGAAAACGTGGCCTCGAAGTATCAAGGTCACTAACCGAGCCTGCGTACACATAATTCACAGTTTGAGTCAGACATGTCACAACATGTAACTGACTGTTCATTCAGCCATTTGCAGCAGACACGGGCTTTTTTTAACTTCTCAGTTGGTAACTAAATTAACGTCAAAATAACGGTAAAGTAACATTGCCTAAATAATGCTGTATGAACGCTAACGTTATATATTTCGTTAACAAGTGATTTCGTTCGGGCTATCCCGGTAAGAGGTCGTTACCGAGCCGTTAAAGTCGATTTTCTTCATGCTAAGTGATCAAGTTAAGGTAAGACGTTAGCTCAGCTAATGCTACATTGTTAAGGCTAACGTTTCCTTCTATTGATTTTATAGTGTCAGCCGAGCCGCTTCCTGTCCACATACAATGTTTAAATAACCTGACAGATAATTTCAGTCATATTTCAAGCTGTATAAAGGTAAATAACAATAATTACCTGGCTGTGCCTCACTTGTGTCGTGTGTACTGTCTGTGCACAGACTGCCGCTGGAATGCTGACAGACTATTTTGAATCGGCCGCAGTACAGCAGCGGTTCAAAACGCACCAATGAGCTCGAGGGACGTATTTCAAAACCGCCAATCGGAGAACGGGAGGCTGTCACGTGGGCTGAGCGGGAGAGAACGCGCCGACGTTTCTCAGAAATATTTGTGTCCTGAGTTTGGTCTGCCAGGCAGGAAAGGCTCGCCTCCCTGTGGCTGACCTACAGCAGATCCTGAAAGCATGTGTCCTGTCACTGTCTTTATCGGACCAGCCTGGAGCTCAACACACTCTAAACTGTGAAGATGACAGTGGACAGGACAGACACCATCATCAGAAAGGCCCAGCAGAGGATGGACTTACTGTGCCAGGCTCTACAGATCACTGTATGCCAAAACAAGACACAAGAAAAGTTTCTTCCCACAGGCTCTCACTGTGTTGAAAGGTTAACACCAGACACAGTCACATAATGTGCAAATATTCTGTAAATTATAAATCATTTATTCTCACTGTTTACATTTAGGTTTTATTCTTTTGATATGTAAATGTGTCACTCCCACATAATCTACTCATGCTGTACATACTATATTGTAATATTTACTACCTCATGTACATAATACAACTTGCTGTACAGACCATATATACCTGTTTTCATGTTTACCTGTCAAGCTCCTTATTTTATAAATGTACTATGTCTGTATCTGTGTATGTACGTACGCTGAGAGCAAAGTGTGTCCACAGTCACATTCCTTATGGCCTTGTGTGGCCTGACCAATAAAAGTGATTCTGGTTCTGACAAGAAAAAAATATTATTTTGACATTACAGTATATTTTATATGTTGATTACATTAAATGTGGTTCAAAAATGAACAGGAGCAATCTGATGTGAAAACTGTAAGAGAAGACAAGTGGCAGACTTGAGTTGAGCTGTGTGGAGCTGACCTACAGCTCCAAACCTGAATTTATTCAAGTTGAACATGTACATACAGTATAAGTTACACCCACAGAGATTCTAAAATGAATGGAACAATATAGTTTTGTATTTTCTTTGTGATTACTGACTATTAACAACATTAAACCTTTACAGCAATATCTGTGGATCTGTCTTGTAGTCAGTCCTGTGATTAAAAACATACATCAGCTTCAGATTAACAACAGCCCTCATTTATCAAACCCCCTCAAAGGCTTAAAAAACAACAACAAAAAAAGAATAAATAAAACCTCCGTTAGAAATACAGCAAGATTCAAGTCAGGTAAGAGACATACAAACATCCAGATGATCAATAATTTAACTGCAGACAGAGTGGGATTCATTTGTGGAAACTCTTCACACCTTCTCCTTATTTACACATTATGTACAAACAGCATGCCTTAATTCACAAGAGTGATGGATTCTGCTTGAAGCAGTAAAACCTGCATGTCCTGTATGAGACACAGAGTGGAGCCGAGACAATATGCTTTATGTTGGAACTGGCCTCCTCCAAGCTCAGTGTGTCCGCTCTTCCACTCTGAGCCTCCATAAGGAGTCCATGCGTCTTCCAGATTTTAGATTTAGCCCATTTATTCACAGAGTTTATGCAAAATGCAGAAAAAAACCTTGTAGGAGCATTAGATTCTAAAAATAAAACATGGCAAGAAAAAAACAATTCTGGACAAAGCAAAATGTCCTTTAATATTATGTAATTCCAGTAGTTTTCCATGCACAGTGCAAATAGGTTTATTTTTGTACCTTTGAAAGGAGCATGAACATTCTCCACGCAGACATGGCTGATTTTAAGGTTGATACACAATGAATTTACACGTGTGTAATAGATATTTCAGATGCAATCAGGTGAAAAACTGCATCATGGACTCAACTGTTTGAGTGTGCTGAAGTCAAGCTCATATCACAGTAAGTAAACTGTATGCTGACGGGAATCATGAAATGAGCCCTTGAACTTCCTGGAAAACTGCCACTTGGTAGAAAACAGTGTTTCTTCAGCGGTGCTGCATTAACGGGTGTACCGAGATCAACCAATGAAGTCACACACACAAATATTTCAATCCTGTCAAATATATCCCACACATTGATCACTGTGTCCTACTCCGACTGTTTTAAGAAGAAATAATGTATCATATTAAGGAAGTAGTGATAACAAGCTGGACTACTGTTCACTTGAATATCAACAGGTGGATGCATGAGATCAATATTGAGTCAGAACACTCACAGACACTCAATGTGTTTCCAGGCATGGATTCTGATGGAGACCACGCCCTGCTTTCAGTTCTGGATGTCCACCAGCAGGATATAAACACTAATGACTGGTAATAGTTGACGTACCAGCAGCTGTGACAATAGCACACTTACTGGATTTGTTGAATGACTCAGGATGGACGATTCATTTCCATTCAAACACAAAATGGGCCACAGATGAGAGGAAGTGACATGCGTGACATCTATCATTATTATATTAACTGACATTTAGCATGTACAATGTGGAGAGCAGCGCAGTGTGGAAGAAACATCAAAGTTGTTTTTTTTACACTCTTCTGATTCCGCTTCAGTCCACCACATCATTTGAAAGACAGAACAAAATACAGAATCATAACTTTGTTATTCTTTTCACCTCAGTAGAAGTCCATCTCTTTTGAACGAGGGATTTTCATGGCAATCTGCCAGTGACATCATCAAATATCTTGTGTGCAAAGATGATATTTTGGCCTGATGTTGGCGCTAAAAGGAAGATTGTAGAAGGTCCAAATGTAAAGAGGTCATCCTCTGAGAACAAAGAATATGTTCAGTAAATTTCACAATCTGCCCATTAAAGTTCTTGTGTCTATGTTAGAACATTTGGTGATGGTGGGAAAGCTGAACGAGGGCCTTAAGAAGCGACAGCACCTTTAAAAAACATTAATATAATCTTCTTGGAAACATGAATATTCATAGAAACCCTGCCATTAGTTTTCCAGTTACCATGTCACAGAGCAGAAGTGTTGGCTGTGTGCTGGCAGTAGGGAAAGGTCAGGTCTCCTCAGGGGACCATGAATACCCACAGTAAACCTAACAACTGGTCAGTGTTGAATGATCTCAGTTTGGCCCAAAGTGGAGTGACACCTCTGACCTTCAGCCTCACTGCCAGGCAAAAAGTTCACGTAGAACTAATGAAGGAGAACTTTTTAAAATCATATCCACGTCTACTGTACATGTTCAAAACAACACACTGTATTTATCCATTGTTAAAACGTTAAAATAATATCTCAGTCACAGATGGTGATGATGTAAGAGATTTGTGACTAACACTGAGGAGGACAGTACAGTAGATTCCTGTCTGTCTGTCTGTCTGTCTGTGTAAGCCTTGTGAGCAGTGTCCTCAGATGTCCCACATGATGATACAAACACTTCAGATGGTTTCTGCTCTGCCAGCATTTCATTGGATGGGGGGGATGTTGGGCGTGGGTCTGATGTTCAGTTTGGATACAGAGACAGTCTTCTCTCTCCTTAATACATTTCTATTGATCTTCTTTATCACCTTTAAAGGGATATCTGTGTCTCAGTCTGTGTTCGTCTCTCCTCCACTCGTCTGTCGTGGTCCCTCTCTAGTGTCAGAAGTCAGCCATCATCTGGCTCAGCAGCCTCTTCTTGTGCTCTGCGACTTTTTATAGATGAGACGAGGTGGAGAAGCACAGCTTCAGGGTGTATGGGTTGGAGCCATCTGGAAACACACATCATGTATATCTTATTAGTTCTGATAAATCTTTATAGACATCATATCTGTATTTCATATATTTCATATAACGTAATACAGCCTGCATGCTAAGCACACAATATTTAATCATTTCATATTTGGCTTCCTTCTTACTTTACACAAATCCATTAAGTTGGATTACTGTAAACTGTTACCACAGAGTGCTACATGTAAAGATAAATACACAATGTTCAATAATATGTATGGTGGAAAATGAAAATGAAAGGGAACTTGTGTACAGAGTGTATGTGTACAGAGATTTATGTACAGAGTTTATTTTCAGATGCACACACAGTATAATCAGACAGAGATGTGGACATTTTAGTATGTGAGTGTCTGTAGGACAGGAGGTGTCTTTCAGACACACTTACTGGGTATCCTGATCTGGTAGTGGTTGAGAACAGTAAGAACCTCCACAGCCTCCGTCTTACTGTCAAACTCTAACAAACCAGAGATGGTCTTAGAGGAAGCTGAAAGAGACACACACACACACACGGGGTGAAAGAACAGCAGAAAGCAAAACAAAAGGAGGAAGGAAAAAAGAGAAGTAAAATAATCAATATTTCACACACTGACTACAGAAGGAGAAGATGCACCTGATAAACTTTAACAAGAGCCAATAAAATGTCACAAATGTTGAAGTTCTACTTACGTTTGGCATCAAACATCTTGAATTTGACGAAGCCGGGCACGTCATGCTCTGTGCACAGCTGCCAAAACACACACAGAGGCTAAAGTGTGAGTAAAGCTGCGTCAACCTTCATATCTGATATCTAATGTGAAGGTGGACAGGCCTCCATCTGTCCCCCGCAAGACATTTACACACTGCTATACACTGGCTATATACTGATCAGCAATGACTGTATGTTTCCATTTATGGACGTGTGTTTTATTCCAACATCTGCTTTCACATATTTAATCTGTATATCATGTTATATGTCATGTATATCACCATGTATATGTTATATATAGTATGTGTATGCAGTACATATTAGTGTTTGAATGTTTGAATATATTGGTAAGTTATGAAAACAGCCATGGTGGAAGACACACATTTATAAGAATATTGTATATGTATCATTTTGTACTTGAGTACTTTCAATATATTTTCATATAATTAAATGAGGACATTAATCAGACAGGAGTGCGTACCCTCAGTAAATGGTCCTGTGATATGCATGGAGGAACGTTGTAGTAGTGGAGCACTGCAGACGGAGGCTGAATGATGTTTTTGGACGCCTGTCCGGCGCTGCTGAAGCGGTTGTTCCTGGTCATGGCAAAGTCCTTGTAGCTGCTGCTGCCGTCCTCTAACTCAAACACCTGACTGGGGATCACTGCGTGCTGCTTAGACACACTGCACACAAAACAGCACTGTCACCGCTCTCATCAAATACATCCATCTGCTTTCCTTAAAACAACAACACTGTGAACACATCTGCAACACACCACAGATCAGGTTTGTAAGCAAACCACCATTATTCCACGTTAACTTGAGACTGTGCACTGTAGAGCGGGTTGTTAGCTGGGAAATGATTCTTTCTGTGAACTGGCCTTTTAGTTTGCAGCTAGACAGACGTGACACATTTAAGGCCTAAAATTTATCATCTGACTTGCTTGTTCATGAATAATCTCAGTGAGGAAATGGTGAAAGATAAGAAACATTAGAGATAATAAAATCAAGCACAGTATGTGAGAGTGTGTATTTATCTATTCCTCACCAGACGTTGAGTCTCTTGCCAAACACCTTGATGCTGTTGAGGTGTGTGATGGCTCTGTCCACAGCATACTCATCTCCCATCTCTACCAAGGCTGTACCAGGAACACTCTTCATGAACTTTACCTACAATCACATGCACGCCCACAACCAACATATATCATAAATTCAAACATACTGCACTCACTTGATCTGATGAAAACATTTGTAGGATTCCTTCATGCACAAACAGTCAGGTCTAATTAGCTGTAATCATTCTTTAATCCCGGCCACGCAGAAATCCCTTCTATGCACTTCTAATGTGTGAAGCCACATTTACAATTAAAACCTGTAAAGACCCACTTTTAGGAGAACACACATACACACACATACACACAGACACACACCTACCTTCTCAATGTTTCCATAAAGGCAGAAGAGGTTAAAGATACGGGTGCAGTTCATCTTGGATGGATGGAGGCCGCTCACCATGGCAACAGAGCTTGGAGCGTGGCCAGAGTATGAGGATGATGACTGGGGCAGAGGGTAGGACACCATGTCTGGAACATCCACTGAGGTGAGCTTGTACCTGCTGTTGCCAGGCAGAGGCAGCAGAGGGCAGGGTGGACCTGAGGAGGCAGAGACGACAGGAGAGTATGAGCAAGATGACTGAAAAGAATGAAACAACACTGCCTGCATCTGTATCAGTCACAGGGATCATCAGCTGTTCAACCAGACCTGCACTGCCCTCTAGTGGCCATTCTCCTCTGCACACATCAGTCAATGACCTGACCCTTGCCCACTGATTGACTGAAGATATATATAATAATCATATATTTGCAGTATTATGAAGGTGTCTTGTGTGATGTTCCCTGCTGTAAGTTAATGCAAACCTTCCTACTGCTGCAGCTTCACATTAAAGTCATTTATTGAAGCTTTTTATCAGAGTAGCAGGAGCAGGACCACAGCTCAACCATGCCACTTCAGACATTCCTGTAAATACCTCCCAACCCTCTCTTCCTCTTTCCCTCTTGTATTCCGCACACCCCATTTCTTTCTCCTATTTCTCCCTCTCCTCCTCCCTCTCCTTCTTACAGGGTTCTGAGGGGGGTTCACCGTGCCCGGGTGCTACGGCAGTTTCCCCACCAAAGCTTCGCCACATCACACATCAAACCGGAGATGTTCAAGAGGTCACACTTCACTCACAATCTGTCTTTTTGTCAATAAATCATTTTAGCAGATCTTGTTGATGGTGTGCTTCATGCCAGTGAAACTGTGATTTATTATGAAGTCCCCATAGGAAATGCTATGTGACTCAGACTGCACAGCTCCAATACAAAAACACATGCCACAGCATACGCTCACAGAATGATGCATTTCTTTATTAGAATGACATTTTTTTGCCACCTTCTGAATTCAGCTGTTCGCAGCAGGGACAACCAGGAATGAAATCTCACTTTAAAGTTACACTGTTTCTTCAGCGTTGTTATAATCTGGTGTCAGAAATGTTAATCCCTGAAAATGTGACCACATTAGTGGCTGAATTTAATGTTCAAAGTGTTGTTTCATGACGTTGAACATGTTCCTCAGGAGTGCCTGCTGAGCTGCAGCCGAGAACAGAAACACAAATGGAAGTCTTTATTTAAAAGATCTTTTTAAAAGAAGGACTGCTGAAACCTGAATAGATTTCTACACAAAGATTGTGGAGTGAGTCCCTTATTTCTGTGTTATTCTATTCAAGGAGAAGATCACTTCACAGCCATCAAGAGGAGGAACGACGATTAATGGTAGTGATACTTAATGCCTACATATGTTCATGTGCTTCTTTATCCCTTTTTATCCACCCATGAGGTCTGATCTGGAATCAGTTAGATTTTTGAATGACTAAATGAACAAATATAGAAATATAAGACTCAGTAATAAAGGAAACAGACCACCAGCCTGCTAATCTGAGATATTCAGTAATGCGCACGTACATAAAATACCAAGATACAGAGGCAAATAAATGTACACGTGTGCAGTGTGCTAGGGGTATTTCATATAACTCTTCACACCGTCGACAGTGTGTGCATGTGTGTGTGTGTGTGCGTGTGTATTGTGAGACAGCTTAAATTAAAGACAGAGTGTAATTGGCAGGGATCAGTTTCTCAGTGCAGGTGAAGGTATACCTACTGCTGCACCTCTGGCCATTATACATGACAGGCAATCTACACCTGTGCTGGGTGAATGTGTATGTGTGTGTGCAAGAGTGTCACGTTTCACCTCTGAGGTATGGGGACTGTAGATGAAGTAGCGGCCTTGTATAAGACATCAGCTTCAGTTACCAGTGTTAAATGTGTGTGTGT
Source organism: Protonibea diacanthus (assembly GCA_028641955.1). Classification (NCBI taxonomy): domain Eukaryota; kingdom Metazoa; phylum Chordata; class Actinopteri; family Sciaenidae; genus Protonibea; species Protonibea diacanthus. Next base: position 23,267,077 of record CM053989.1, read on the forward strand.
GTGTCTCTGTCTTAGTCTTACCGTAGCCGTTATCACTGTAGGATGATGGGTGTTCTCCTAAAATGGCCTGTCTCTGTCTGCCCTTTCCACGGTCTGAAACACACACACATACACACACATTATCAGATTGTGCGCAGGGCCCACAGTAACTGACTTCAAGACAAAAGGCTTCTTTCACACACAACCCTTTTCCTGATTCTGAGGAGTCCACAGTTGGATTGGAAAAGGTGAACAAGAACATGGCCAAATCAGTGTGTGATATCTGAAACTGTCTCTTTAGTCCCAGACAGAGCTAACATTTTCTCTGGATTATTACAACAGACAGGTCAGAATTTTACTGTGTCCTCGTCCAAACAAGCTGACTAACCTGAGAGTTTGTCTACACCCTGTCTGACTGTTTGTGTCACCCATTCTTCCTATGGTTAGTGATGCTAACATTCCCAGATCTCAGCAATGACCATGGTTATCACAATGTTAGTTTTGTTGGTAGAAATGATATGCAAAACAACAATAAAACCCAAATTGCAAATTCCTTTAATAGACAACTTGTCAGTTATTAGTATGGCTCTACAGTATGGAAACAAAAAAAAAAAAACTAATAGACCATTCATACAGAAATCCATGTATGCATCTGTATGATCATTAACTTTGATCAGGTTATTGTGTAAACCAAATGCAATTTCACACAACTTGGGTCTTATTTTAATGTTTTTGTTTATCATTTCTACCTGTCCAGCCATTCATTTTCAGACATCACCTTGGCAACAGGTTAAGAAAGGTTGTCCATATGTCCTTCTCCCTAGTCCTGTACTCTTGCACCTCCTGGGGGTCCCAAGACATTCCCAGACCAGATGGTAATCCTCCCTCCATGTTCTGGGTCAGACCTCCTCCCAGTTGAACATGAAAATCTCTAGAGGGAGGCATCCTAATCATACACCTAAACCACTTCCACTTCCTTTGAAGCAAGGGGACAGCAGTTCTACTACTAGTAAGTAACTTCCAGATGTCTGATCTGCTCAACCTGTCGGTTAGGTTGAACCCAGCCTCCATCAGCAGAGGAGACCGTTTCCTCATTAATCTGGTCGATACACAAAGCTCATAACCACAGCTGAAGGTTGGGACGTTGGTTGACTGGTAAATTGAGAGCTCAGCACAACAGTCCAATCCAATCCACCTGTTAATCCACACTTGCAGGAAAGACCCCTGACATAGTGTACAGTGCTCAGACACTCCCTCTTGTCCAGCAGAGTACATGTCATGATGTCTTGAAGGGCCTTGTCAAAGAAAGGGAGGAAAAAGGTAACAGAACCAAACAAAGCAAACGGAGGGTCAGCCTGAGGACTAAGGTGCAGATGCAGTGTCAAGTGAACTACCCCCAACCAATTAGCTAACTTAACCTGTGCAAGTGAACGAGGCACAAGCCAACAGGCCAGAGGGCTGTCACAACCACCAGTAATTGCTGAGACCTGAGACACAATAACAATAATTAGCCCTAGGAGTGTTAAAAGTTTGAAACATTATCCAAGTATATTGGCACAAGAGTAGACAGAGGTTGTACACACACACAATGACGGTGATCACTGAAAATCTTCCCCAACAGTAGACGATATTATTTGATAGCTCATTTAATGAACATGATAGCTTCAGAGAAAGATGTCATATCTGCCTCTGTGCTCTCATTCAGGTCACAAAAACATGTTAGAATTGGAGGAAAGTGTTGTTTCAAAGGAGTGTGAAAGGCTGCTACCTCATTTACAAACACTCTATAGTCCTTCTACAAACCAGTGCAGATAATATAAACTTGTTTTGTCACTTTTTGTGTGCTGATTTCAAATTACATCCATTTCTATAAACCACACTCATGATTAATGATTCTACACCGCAGAAAAACAATGGAGAAAAAGATGGAGGTGAGCAAATAAGAAATAAACAGCTTTAAGGTGGTTTTATTCAGAGAGACGGGTATAATAATAATAATAATAGTAATAATAATAATCATACAGAGAAGGTCATGTGAACAGATATGAAAGAGACAGTACCTGTGAGGCATCAAGCTTTCTCTTTTTTCTCCCTCAGCACGAAAGAACATCAACCTGCATTACATTATCATCATAATGATAAAAACATTATCATCACTGGCTGTCACACACAGTGAACATACATACTACATACTGCAGTACACTGTATAGACTAAATACAGACTATTTACTACTTTGGAAGCACACTGAAATGACAATGACTTTGTTTTTTAAGAGTCAGAGCCAGAGTCACCCCCCCCCCACCCGTCTACACCGGTCAACAGGTCAGCAGTTATATGGCAGAGTGAGTGCTGATGCATTGCTGTATTGTATCCACACACACACACACACACACACACACACACACACACACACACACACACACAGTGACTTGAAGGAGAGACGCTACAGCAGTGAAAAGTGAGAAGGCCAGTAGATAATCCAGGCAGCAGCAGGATGGCCATCCACACTGACCTTCACACCACAGATTAGCAGCTCACACAGTCAGCTGCATGTTTCTCTGGTGTGTTTAGTGAACCTGGTCAGTCACAGAGAGGCAACCAAGCTGAGTTACTGTGTGTATCGGCTAGTCACTGCCACATCAAGCTGACAATGATGAAGTCCACTTCCCTTGATTAGGGACGCAAACGAAGAAGAGAAACAAACACAAAAAGTTGTTTTGTGGCTTGTTAACAGAAGAATTAACTCAGATATCTCACAAAAAAACCTTTCACTCAATTAATTAATTAACCATCATTCCCAAATAACTCTGTTCTCTGTCGATTAGCATGTAGTCAGCAGTATTTGTATTGCATGTGCAGTCTCTAATTTACACACAGCACGGGCATCTTAATTATTTAAATCTTCTGACACGGCAAAGATCAGTAATTGACCTCGTCTGTTCTACACTGGTGAAATGTTCCACATTTATACAATGAGATCAGTCGGAGTATAGCTGGTGTCCTCGGTATGAGCGATGAGCTCCATCAAAGATCGGCCCTCAGATGCCAACGAGGCTCCTGTCAGCACTGGTGTCAAGTTTCAAATCCAGGACTGAAATAATCAGAGATCAATCTTATCAGGAAGATAAATAGAACCACATTCTGTCTAAAAAGTGTTGCACTCTTAGTCTGCTGGTGTATTAAAGCCTCTGTGTCGTGATGGTAGCTATTGCTTTGTGCTGGTTCTGGTTACTGTCATCTTTAGTTTTGTCCAGCTGCAAACTTCATATGAATTCAAACCATGTTTTAAGTTTTAAGTGGACTCACGCTGGAAAAAAAAACGAAAAGGAAAATGCAGCATGCTGCCTGGAGTCAGCTGCTGTAGACACGAGAGATCAGCTGAAGGTGACAGAAATGTGTCCTTTCCTCAGCATTTCCAAACCAGCATATTTTGAGAATGATGTGTCCTCACAACACAAAAGGTGTTCAATGAACCACAAAAACAAATCAACACAAATTCCTCTCAGACCACATCCCCTGGAGGTTTGATTAATTACTGACGGCTGGTGTTAGCAGCTGCTCCATGGAGGTCATTACTGGCAGTGCCAGCATGAGACAATAACAAAATTAAAAGTTCTCAGCAGCCTACAGTCACTTTGTAACCCCAGAAGAGACCCAGTGGGACCAGCTGTGCCAGTAGACTTTTATCAGACAGAAATACAACAGCACACTGTTTATATGTCCGTGTCACGACAGTTAGCTTCTTCTCTGTCCTTGGCTGTGACCCTGTGCAAGCTGATCTAAAGCAACACGAGCTACAGCTAATATACACACATAATGTGAGTGACAGCTTCTTAAATACTGAAACTGAAGCAGGAGAGTAAAGAGAGGGAGAATGATAAAAATCAAAAAAGGAAGTAAAGATCAGACAAATGATAAGGAGCTTTCAGAAAACAGTAGTGTGTGAATCAGAGTGGAGTGGGTTAAAAAAAGAGAAAAAAGAAATAGAAAAAACAGGACTAAAGAGGAATAAGAGAAAGAGGAAGGACAGAATTGGATAGTGGATGTGCACAGAGAAAAGAGGATAAACTGCTGAGGAGTGGGAGGGAGAAGTGAGGGAGAGGAAAGACGAGAAGGACATGACAGAAGGGTGAGGGGAATTAGCAGAAACAAGATGAGAGTGCAAAAAGATGAAGAGGGTGAAAGCAGAGAGGTAGCTGCAGCATGAGACGCTAAACACAGATGGAGGTGGATTGAAAGGTGGATGACTTGAAAAGAGAAGAAGAAGTCAGGAGTAGAAGAGTGATAGCTGTTACCCTGGAGGTGATGATGAAAACACTAAGTGAGGTAACGTGGGAACTAAAAACAGGAAATGTTGAAAGCCTCATGTGGTGTATTTTTACAGAGATGTAGACTCTAGCTTTGTCTCAACACTTTTTGGTCTGTGCTCCAATAACAGCTGAGCAAGCCTCGGTCACAACCTCGGTCAGAGATGGAGCAGTAAAAAACATTTCCTGTAACTGTGTCACGTCATCCATACGTTTAAAACACAAACAAACAACAACAAACAAGCTTTGCAGACGGGGGCTGAGCGAACCACGGCCACTTAGGAGACAGGAAGAATGTGCTGTTTCCTATCACTACATACAGTCTGTGAAGTCAAGCACGGTTTGTTTGATGGATTTGGTAGTTCAGCGCACCAAAACACTTACTACAGGCCTGTGTTGTCTTATCAAAATACATGCATACAGAAGCATCGTTTTTACTGAGTATCAGGATATTTAATTAATTACTTCCTCACATCAGCAGCATTGCTCTTGTGTGAAGAATGCATGCTTGTGTTCCCAAAACATCTTCCCCTTTGTATAAAGTACAAATCTGGCTTTAGTAAAAATCCCCCAAAGCATGTGAGAATACACAGTACATCATGTGTTTGGTTAAAAGGGGTGATGTATACAGTTGACACCTCCCTCTCCCCTCCTTCCTGTCTGTGATGAGCTGTAGTAAAGAGAAAAAAAAGAAAAAAACCTGCTTTGTGCTGTGTGACCAGTGATTCAAAATGTTACTCAAAAGACTGTTCAGTCATGACTCGTCTCTGTCTGTGTCATTTCAATGTGCCTCCACTGCAAACAGAAAACATTATATATATATATATATATATATATATATATATATATATATATATATATATATATATATATACACACACACAGTGAATATTTCATTTATAAAAGACTTGGGACCAGTTCACAATGCTCAATCATTTCATGAATCGTTCTGGAAAAATTCAACGGCAGCATTACTGAGCACTTAAGCATCCAGTGTCATTATCTGTGCACACCAGGCCTACTTTAACTTTCCATGTGGAGATGTGGAGTCAGACTTTTAGCAGGATTATAGAGGAGTTTTGCATCCATGCTTGATAACGAGGAATAGGGCACACCAAGGGTAGTAAAGAAGAAACATTTAAATGACAATATAACCAAATCTGATGAATCAGATAACAGAATAAATTGTATGGAATACGTTAAACTGGCATGAAGTTGATACAAATCTTAACCTCATGTTCGTTCTAAACATGACTTATTATAAGTAATGCAAAGTCTGTTAACATTTAAGTTTAAAACTCTTGCTCTTGTCTTTAACCAAATCATTCAGAGAGTAATATTTTGTGTCACATCTACAGATATATAACACCAGCAGTTATGTCCTTAAAGGTTCAAATGCTTCGTTATGTCAAATCTTCCAGCCATACAGTATCTGACAATCCTAGCAGGCCATAAATAATATATTATTAAAAACAAAGCAGCAGGCCGCATGAAATCTGACCATGGGCCGTGATTGGCCCCTGGGTCGTACTTTGATCATCCCTGCCCTATGGACATCTACTATGACTATCCACTGAACTGATTGACATAAGAGTGAACTGACCCCAACATTAATCTCATCACACAGTTTGAATCTTCAGCTATACACCTCATAGTACAAAGAATGCAGAATTTAGAGCAGATGACTGTACACACTGTGACCGTGCATAGATAACACAGCTTGCCATTGGTCATATTACAGTGTTGGTTGGGCTCATTCTAATCAAAACACTGATGCAGTCCAATAAAGAAAGAATACCAATCAACATTCTAGGAGCTACAATATGTGGAAGGCACATCCATGCACGTGCTTGAATGTACAGCTAGTGTAATCAGGGGATTCAGATTAGGGTTGTCACGATATTTGTTTGTTTTCACCATTATCACAACATTTACAAAAGTAAAAAGAATAACGCGTCGTTTAATAACTCTCAATACACTCAATAAAATGCACATATTTAACACAGAGGCATTCGTTACTTACAAAAACTAGCTGGTGTGCTTGCCATCACAACACAGTGACATAAATAACATTGACAAAGGGAGAAACGGTTCACTTGGTACTGTGGGAATAGTTTGGTTAGTTTATAGGAGTAGACAGGAGTAGAAATTGTTGATTGATAAATTGTTGATGTCTGTGATCACTGCTGCCGTGAGCCTGTGCAGAACAGCCTTCCATTGAACATCAACGTGACAACATATTGTAGGTCACATCAGACCATATTAAAGGCCTGCAATGATGAAGCCTCGCTTTGTATAATGTGTAAGGAGTGTGTTGTAAATGGATGGTTGTATCTGTGTTTTGTAGATTCATACACTGCCTCATATCTGTATTGTTCTTACTAATTAGCAAAGTGGCAGCTGCTTTGTTGTTGTGATTAAGTTACACAAAATGCATACACACGCTAATCTATTTAACTGTTAATGTATGTGTTCTCTGTATCGTTATATCACAGTTTTCCTGCATTTGTTCTTTTTTTGTCCTTTTGAATTAAGCAGTAAAATGCTAAATGAAATGTTAAAGTGTTCAATAATATTTTATATTTTAATATTATTATTGTGATATTTTGTGCTGCAATAAAGGTCTGTTGAAAATTTGATATCGTGACAGCCCTAATTCTGCTGGAGTAAAGTCACAGAGAGCAGACCAGACCTTCATACTGTAGACTTGCATAGCCACAGATCTGACTCGCAACATGTTACGTCTGTTCCACAGTGCTGAGCTTTCAACCAGAAAGATCTTTCATTTAGATTTGGCAGTGAAAACAAATCAAGAGGCCAATTTAGGTCATACTTTAAAGAACTGAGAGAAATCTAGAATCTATCTTAATGCACTGTGTGGACCAGACCGTCAGGCCATGCAAGACTACGTCTCCAGACAGAGGAGGACATTAAAACACAGGGTGGAGTAGCTAGATAGAAGGAAGTGCTACTGGAGTCCTGCAGACAGAGGTGGGGCTGAGGCCTCCTGGGCATGTTGAAGCAGCAGCTGCATGGTGGTCAGCAGGAGTGAAATCCATCTCTTTTTCTCCCTCTCTCTCTTTTTGCTGGATTGCAGAAGGTGAAGATGGAAGAAAGCTGCTGTGCATGGTCAGCCTGACGTCCATCCCTCTTTCTCTGTTCTCTCCCTCAATGTTTCTCTCTCTCTCCTCATGGTAAGCGGAGGTGCAAGGCTTGTGAGAGGCCGGTGATTGGCTGGTGTGAGAGTGCTTAGATTGGAGATGGAGAGACGGGAGGCGGAGGAGTCTTGGTGTGATGGAGGTCTACGGTCCAAACTGTTTATGACTACACTCTTAATCCACAGTTGGAGACTGACCCATAATGACTGAAGACACAGTTTCACAAATGATGTGAAAACTAAGACGATTTTCATCTATTGTTGTAACATGAATCGAGGATAGCTGCAGTGGAGGGAAATGTGCCACTACAGAGAATTCAGACTAAAAACAGAGTTTACCTTCCACATGACACGATCTCCTGATTTGTAAAAAAGAAGTGACACCCCCAGTGGTCAGTCTGACTTTACTGGAAGTACGAAATAAAGAAAGAACTAAAGAACAGAGAAAGTGTGTGTCTTACCTCGTCTGACCAGGTATGGTTTGGTGTAGTCCCAGCTCTCGTTATCGTTCTTGATCACGTTCAGACGTGTTGGCTGTTAACACAAAGATGAAAGAATTTATTAGGATCATCCTACGTGTACTTTTATTCACTATATCATGTATATAACATTGTAAGGTACTATTTTATGCAGATGACAACATATTATAAGTAACAGGCTCTTGTGTAAATGTAGACAATGCAAACATAGTCTTCAAAAAGGCCAAATACACAGAAAAGATTACAGACACAGTGAAGTCATTAGTTAAAAGTACATTTTAAATCGCTCCCCTGTTGAAAAAAAACAAAACAAAAGGTTATTCTCAAGAACTGAAAAGACTGTCCTGACCAGTCCCCACACTCAGAGCCTGCAGCGTTCTCAAACATTTCTTTAGCCTAAATACTACTACTACCACTACCACTACCACTACTATTAATACTACTAAGCGATTTACACAGCAGCAGACCCATTAGAAGGCCACACAGCTTAAGAGTTCAGGGGTCCTGATGGAGAAGGCATGGTCAGCTCTAGTTTTGAGCCTCGACCCTGTGACCCGCTCGAGAATCTAAGACTATGCATTGTTTGTATGGGGTATGCTGGCAATATATTTGGGGCTTTAAAAGTAATCAGTAACATTTTAAAATCAATCCTAAAACACACAGGAAGTCGGTGGAGGGAAGCTAAGATCAGTGAAATATGATGTCTGAAGCCCGGCTACTGCGTTCTGCACTAGTTTGAGTGTGCAGAGGAATTTTCGTTTATACTGGAGAAAAGTGCATTGCAATAGTCAAGTTTTGAAAATATGAAGGTATGAATTCTTTTTTCAGGGTTGGATTGAGAACATACATGCATACATAGTATGACTCATCTCATCAACAACTCTAAAATACTCCAGAAATCACTTGAAGCAAATCAAAGTGAACACACAACCTTCACTGCTTCTTGTTTTTGTGTGTATGATGATGTGTGATGATGGATAAATTACACTGTGGCTTTTGATCTCTTCTTACAAATAGGCTATTCATTAAATATCAAAGGTAAGCGTATTCCATGGTGAGAGAGAGCGAGAGAGACAGAGACAGAGACTTTCTACATAACCACTTATCACTAATTATGAGAGAGAGAGGCTGCTGAACGTGCTGGCAAAGTGCACTCAGACACAGAATCCACACACAGTGTAGTGGTATGACCAGGAGTACTGTAAGACAAAGATAGTGTTTTTTAATTATGTACCAGTCAAACCTAAAAAGGACCCATGTCTTTCACTACATGACCCTTGGAATAACAAAAACATACCTCAATGGCACCTGCAGACAAAAAACAAAACAAAACACAAAGCACACAATAACTTGAGGTTTATCACAGTGTATAATCAGTGCTCAATTTAAAAGCTAGAATTCAACCACCAATGAATAATGAAGGAATAAACTCAGTTCAAATTTCAGGATCCCAGTAATCATAAAAAATATACTGTGTTTGAGATTTAAAAAACATAACCAAGTGATATCCTCCTCCTGTGGCTCATAAACAAGCTGAGTGATCCTCCAGAGTTACCTTCCATATTCTGGCCAGTGTAAATCTCCATTTCATTCATAGATCCACTTCCCCTTATTCACATCCTCTCAGCCCTTGGTATTTCCTAACAGCATGTGTTATCTAATAGCAGATCACTTAGAGAGTGATACTGCTCTTAAGAAAACATCGGGAACACCTGCAGACTTATTTCAATGAGGCAAAGGCATCTTCTGCAGATAAATGCACTATGTTGGTTTCCAGTTTAGAAATTCCTGTTTGTGTCTCATGCACACAGATTTCGTGCGTTAAGAAAGTCAGTAAATATGAAATGAAATTAGTTATGACATTTTAGAGTAAAATATCAAGCCAGATTAGACTAATCACAGTGTTTTCTTGCACCAAATGCATAAACGCAATGCATTGTGGGTGTAAAGTGACCAGAGCCCTCCTGAGTGCTGACAGAGAAGGTCAACGAGAGCACTGTGAATTACTAATCACACGCAGCCTGCCGCCACAGTACAAACGTGAAGCAAGTTGAAGGAAGTTCCAACTTCCAAATATGGCTGTTTGAGTTACTGCAGCAACCACACCAACCTCGATATCATTCGTCTTGGTCGGTGTTACCAAAGAAAACAAAAAGATGATGCACAAAGCTCCGGCAAGAAACACACATGATGCTCAACATGATCACCAGTCATATTATAAATTGTATTGTTGATATTATAGATGGGACTTATAATGAATTATAAGTTCAAGGGTCATATGGATGCTCTTGATATACTAGATAGATATACTAGTGGTACACTAAAGGGGCTTAGAACTCATTGTACTACCTACAGTCACTTATACACACACCTCAATAACTGTAGTAAGAACTCATAGCATGCTATAACAGCCCATGCAGTGTCAGAAGTTATCAAAGTAAAGTACATATTGATGCATCTATAATAATGGCTGCTTCATCATAATCATTGGTCGCTGTATAATCATAATTGGCGGTTAGTAAAGTGTAATATATTTTCATGCATTTAAAATAACCAAGTATAGTCATAAAGCATTATAACTACATTATAGTTCACTATGAATGCCTTCATACAGACAGATGCACTCTTTATAGAAAGTGTTACCAAATGTTCTCCAGATAAATGAAGACAAAACACACCCAGAAACCTCATCAACATTTTACATTTTACACCTTCTCTCCACCTTCCATCTAAGGCAGTAATGTGTGACAGTGTGACATTTCATTTCCAAACATCACTAAATGTGGCCATTTAAATAATGTCATCATCGTGGTCAGTATTTCTGTGGGACAACTGGAAAAATATATTCATGCTATTATATACACGTGTTGATTGTTATTATTATTATTGTGACTGAAACATGTCAACACATCACATCTGTGCTGCAGAATGACTCCAGGTTTGTGACTGCTGCTGTGTTTGCTGTCTCTTACCCTTGCATATTCAATCTTGAGTGTACAGCAACCAGCATAGATGTCAGCCCCGTTCAGAGCAGCTTTGGCCTTCTGTGCACACTGAACGGACTCAAATCTGGAGGAGCGAGGTCAAGGAGAGGACACTGCACATTCAAACACACAGATACACACAGCACGTAAAGATACACAAGCGCGCGTGCGCACGCGCACACACACACACACACGCACACACACACACACACACACATCCAGTAAGGATACTCCACCATGGCCTGGATTCCATTTCGTTTAAAGATAACGATCCTCAGGACACTGCCGATCGGGTTACACACTGTGTAGAGAACATCCTGAACCAAAACAGGGAAAAGAAAAAAGAAAGAAGGAACAACATTCAACATTTAACATAATATAATTAATTAATTCTAATGCTGCAGTGTGTCTTAACCTGCATGAAGCATAAGCCTCAGGCCCCCGTGCATTTTCTAAATACCATAAAGAAAGATGGTAAGACAGACATACGACTCCCTGCTTATACATCTTTAGGTCTATTTGAGGGATCGAGGCTCAAAATGCAAATTCCTGAAAGACTTGTTTCAAGAATTTGAAACAGTTTTTGGTTCCAGCTTCTTGTATGACATTCAGTAAAGCAACAATTCATCTCATCACGTTCATCTTTACGACAACTGCACTGAGGGTGGATTTTTATAGAACTCACTTATATATTAAATTAAGGCTTAAAGATATGCAGAATTAGATCCATTGATGATGCACGTCTTTGCTGGTTTATAGATTAGCCAGGAGGCAGAGGAGGCAGGACTAACGACTGCATTTTTTGAGATTCAAAACAGTGCTTTAAAAACCTGTGGGGGACGCCATGCATACGGTGTCTTTATACTGTCATTGCCCAAAACTACTGATCCAGTCTCCCTCAAAGTGTTCCTGAGTAACAAACTTTGTGACTAAAGCATGAAACTGGTTGAGAACTGGCAAGCATTGTTGAATTAATTCAATTTGAGTCTTGATGAATCTGTTCATCTAATGGACGGGGTACTGTAGTGTAGCTTGTAAAATGATAAGAAATTCAATCCATAAGCGTGCCACAAGAGAAAAAGAGAAAAAACCATGAAAGCATTTATTTACATTTGGAATGTCGTGACTTGGAGTGTTCTTATATGATCCATGTTGAGAAACATTTAGAAAAAAGTTCAGCTCATCTTGTTTCCATTTTTTCTGACTTTTATAAGAGTGATTAAATAAAATAAATTTGGTGAGCATTGCACAGTATTGGCCCGATACCAAAAGCATTCTGTTGATTATACATAGACTCTAGACTGAAAAGTACGAAGTCAGAGAGGCAGTACAGAAAGAGATCGAGAGCCTGATGTGAGGAAAGAGATGAGAGAAAAGCTTGAAGGAACAAGTTGACACAGACACAATAAATCTTTTCAGTTTGAGATCGAAAGACTGATGAATAGTAAGATCCAAACTCTGACACAATATGAAAAAACACATAAAGTAATTATAGTATATAAAGAATATATAATATTCACCATATTTCTATAGTGGAATTATAGCTTGTTTGATAAGCCACTTAGATGCCATTGTGTGTGTGTGTGTTTACCGTGGTTATAGGGTAGAGGGGATTCTGTATGGACAGCAGGAGGACCTTGTTGCCACTGTTGGGGTTGTCAGCGTTGGTCGGCCTGGTGATTCTCTTGGATGTGGAGTAATTAAAGTACGCCTGTTGGCCTGATGAACACATGGATGAAAATAAAGTATGACCATGTACCGTCTACTGCACTATGAGCATGTGTAACTAATAGATCTCATTGGTGAGTCTTTACAGTGGGGATCAAACCAAACATAGGGATCAAACCTGCAATGTATACAGGCTCCTTTGCTCCACAGGACACACAGCGGTCAGCGCTCTCCACTGCAGAGAACTCCACCAGGGCCTGACGCTTGAATGGCATCATCATCACATAGCTGAGAACACACATACGCAAACATTAAGATAATGTCAGCCATACTGCAGCTCCTCCACTCTTTGGCAACATCTCAGAACAGCTGATTGTGTTTCAATCCTCAGTTCTCAAGTCTCAACAGATGTGAATAGGAATGGGTCGTTTTTGTGCTGCTGTCACTTTTAAACAAAGGACGGAGACCCCAACCCCAGAGAGGAGGCAGAGGAGTTCACTGCCTTCTGTTCATTAAAGACAAAATTACATGAGTGTGAAGACCTTTACAGTACCTAAAACCAAATCAGTGCAATAAGATAATACCTGTTTGTGTGTGCGCACGTGCGTCTTTCACAGTATGCTTTCCTCTGCATCTCTGTTCAGCTGAGGAGAGGTTAATGAATATTGCACCATGCAGGGAGTGTAAATAATGGAGAAGGAGTCATTTAGAGTGGAAACTGCAGTATCACAAAATGTTTCCTTCAATTATTCAGCACCTGTAACTATCTTTACACTAAAGCCACTGGAGTTTATTACACTACATCGCTTATATGTCACCTATCTGTGACATCATGTGCTTTCACTTTTTACTTCATGTCTCCCACATACTGAATATTAATTACTCTTCAAATGTTCATGTTGTTGAGAAATACAGTGTTAAAATATTAGTGGTGGTATTTGTCAGAAATTGTATCATAAAAGATTTAAGTTGTGTTTGTTTATAAGTGTTTTTCTATTATTTTGCCATTTTTGGTGCATATAAGCCATTTTTCAGATCAGTTCTGATGACTCAATGAGTATCAGTAGATGATAGTATAGGGGTCTGTATGTGGGCTTTAAGCAACATTACATAGAAACTGATTTTTGTTGTGATTTATTGCCTCCAGTGTCAGAGTGTAATCCCAATGTGGTAAATATGGACAGCTGTACTCAAGTATTTGTTCTGATTACATTACTTATGATCAAAAACTAGCGAGTCGACAACTTTGCTAACAGCAGACACAGCAGCCAGCTAATATTACTGACTAGTCCAACAGCAGTCAGCCCAGTTCGGCGTCTTTCAGGCTTTTATTTCATCAAGCTCTCACCAACCACTAAAAGTCAGTTCCACATTTACTCGGATTCTTCCTCTGACAACATCCTCTTCTCTGTCATTATGTCCATAGAGGCTTCTGAGCCCAGTTACACTACCCACTAGCCCAGCTCTGGTTCTGACACAACACCAGCCCTACTCCCAGTCAGCATTCTCCCACATCCTGAAAACTCCTCTGGTGCTCTGAGCTCATAGTCTGGGCAGCCTGGATAACAAACTGAGCAAATATTAGCTAACATCAGCTAACAAACTGAGCTAACCTTAGCTAACAGCAGCAACAGTTGGCAGCAGTTTACTTCACTGTCCATCAGGAAACTCTGTAAATCACAGAGAGTGGAGGCGGAGCAGCGGGAGGACATCAGAAAACATTTTCTCTGTAAAATGATCCAGTTTCACCAAAATCACACACAAAGTTACATAGTGTGAGAACAGACATACGGGGAGCAGAGTTTAAATAGGGTGGTGCTGCTCTATGTTTGAGTGGTGATATCCGATCACTGGCTGGGCTACACTCCAGGTTAACTGGTGACTCTTGCTGTGAATGTATTCTCTTTCTCTAAATTGTCAGCACTGATGACCTTTCCATGATGAACATTACCTCTCTTTGTATGCATACTGGGATACATGTAAGACACCCACAAGCCAGAACAGGAGATGCAGTTTAGACACACACACACAGCGGTTGCTGCCTCACCATATGGGTCCAAATTTCTCCAGGGCATCTATCAGATCTGCTTCCACCACGGCCTCGCACAGACCCCTGACATGGACCACTGGGCTGGGAGAGATGCGATGGGAGTCTTCACCGTTATCCTGCAACACAATGGTCAACCGCAGTTACATGCCATGGCACTTTAGCCACAAGGGAATGTGATGTCACGCAGGAAGGTGGTGTTGTCAATATGTTAAATATGTTAATCATATTGCAATATTTTACAAACATCACGCAGGTTTTTTTTATGAAAACCTAGAAAAATTACAGATCATTATTGAGGCTTGTATTTGTTTCAGTCAGCAAGAAAAACACTAAATCTGATGAAGATTTTTCCATCATTTGCAAATTATATATATATATGTGTGTGTGTGTGTGTGTGTGTGTGTGTGATGCTGCTAGGTCAACGCGGAGCAGTTGCAGTCTGCAGCCTTCCATCACCATGTTGACCAGAGTAATGTAACTTTTACTGGTCAGCCACAACACATGCAGCCAGCTTAGACTTAGTCAGCAAAACAATTGACTTCTGTCTGTGAGAACACGAATCAGTGGAAGTTTGAAGCAGTTCCAGTTCTCCTAGTGTCTCAGCTTGAAAAAATGTAGGACACTGATGACAAGCAGGAAATCAGTGGTCACTAAAGGGAAGCAGTGCTGGCAAAATCCCATACTGTAACACAACAGGCCTTTCTGGACTGTTACTTATGAATATGGAGCATTCTTGAGGACGAAGAATGAGCGCATAGAAATGAAGAAAGAAAAGAGAGCGAGGGAGAGTCAAATCCTCACACCTCTCTCTAACCTCTTTTCTTATCTTGTCTTCCCTCTCAGATATTTTGTCTCTGTGAAACTTTAATCTCTTCCTTCTTCTGCTTGTCTCATTCTCCATCTAATATCCATCCCTTCCATTCCAGTCCCTCTTTTTGTCCTTCTCTTCACATTGACATTCCTTTTTGTCTATTTATAGAGGCAGATGGCTCATCTAAGTGTTTGGCATGAGACTAACTTCATTCTGTTGACCGGGTTGCTGGCTTCTCTGTTTCAGGCATGTTTCTGCACACATATGGCACATTCACTGTGCAGGTTTTATTTATCTCCAGCTGTAAAGCGAGTACTTTGATATTGTGTTGATAACACTTCTTGTTGATCTCATACAGTAAAGAGATGGCATTTCTACTGGCTGCAAACCTCCAGACAGTTCATTTAGTACATTTAGTACAGAAAGATGTCCTTCCCTTCATCAGTTAGTTGCTGGTGTAACCTGAGCTACAGCTGAAGTTGGACGTTTACATACACTTTAGAGAAATGCATTTAAACACATTTTTTTAAATAGTTATTTAGTTAGTTAGTTAGTCAGTTAGGGCACATGTTGTGTGAAGAGCTCAGCAAACGAGGAACGTCTGCACTTTGTCAGTTGACCATAGTGTGGCTTTACAGGAAGCCTTTGTCTGAAATTGGGGTCGAGTGAATAAATAAAATTCTGGTTTCAAACTGCAGTTGGTGAGCAGAATGTCAGTGACAATTCTACTGACTGATCAGTCACCTGCAGTGTTTTCACTCCACTGATAATGTCAACTCAGCTCACTTGGAACCTCGACTGAACCCACGTCTGACAACAGAAAACCAAAAAATAACGTTGCCAAGAGGCAAGTCAAGCTGTAGCATGTAGTGCATGCATGTCATACATGTTGACATGACATGTGCAGGATCTTTTTTTTCCTTCTAAAATCCCTCTCAGTCTTCAGTCTCAGTCAGCAGTGCAGTCTGAAATCACCCCCCCCCCCCCCCCCCCTCTCTCTCTCTCTCTTCTCTGTGCTGCAGCCTGCAGTACACCTACTGGACAGCTGCCATCTTCTCACTGCCCTCCTCCTAACATAAAGTCATACTCTTAGTCATCAGCCTGCACACTAACACAAATAGCTAACACTTTGGTTCATCTAGCTTTAGATCATAGTGTGCCAGAAAGTAAAACCAATACTGCGTAAAAATTATCTGCGTGCTTATTCAAGGTTGTGTATGTTTATAAAAAGTTACCAAACTGTCACTTCCTCCTTCCTTCCTACTCATTCTCATACAACACACTCATGTTGCCTTTATGTCACAACAGTGTGTTATTCAAGATAACCTCAAACATCTGAGCTCAAAGAACCAAATTAGCTGGATGAGAATGAACAGGATCACTTTAGATGTCTAACATCATTAGCTGCATGAGGAACACACGATCTATTCTTCAGACGTGGATAACCGAGTTATCCAGAATAGAAAGTTGATGATTCGACACAAGTCTGGATTTTTTTTTCTTCTTTCTTTTTCAAAGCTGCTTTAAAATCCATCCGAGTAGTTGTCACATCCTGAAGCCCAAACCTGCCAGAGTATGACCATGTCTCGCTTAAAATTATTAATAATAAAATAATGAAAGAATGATAATATTAGAATTTGGTGAGAAGATGCAGTTTATTGAGAGCTACCTCTAACTATCTGTCATAAAATATGAAAGGAAGGAATACACTCAACTAAAATGTTCTCATGGGAATCTGAATCATATCCAAAAGGGGGCCCATGTATCCAGATAAATGCTGGAGAAGTTGAGGGACACAAATTGGTAATCATACACAATTACTACGAACATGTCCTAAACTGAAAAAATCTGGGACGAGGTTTGGTAATGGTAATGCTAGGACTAATATCAAATGACATAAATGGAAGAGGGAAAAAATAAATAAATTAAATATTTTACAGTTAAATGGTTAAATCACGATTCTCCAACATACAATATGTGGATCGAGAGTCTGTGTACTCTGCCTATGGAACAAATAACTTCAAAAACATATATTTGTTAACAGATGGAGACCTGCCATGACTATACTAACGCAGTAAAAGTCATGTTATTTTATTTTAATCCATTTATTTATTTTCATTTACGCTGCTTATGATTGAATTACCTATTGTTATTTTTGTGTGTTACTCTTATTTAATCATGTCATTTGCACATATGTGTAACCTGAATCATATACTCTTATGCTGTATTAAGCACATCATAAAAGGGAAACAGCAGACTAAATGTGAATGTGCATGTATATGACCACATAAGCTGCTGAAACTGAAATAAAAATTAAGTTAAAAAAATACTGAGGAATTTGAATACTAAATTTATTTATTTTATTAAATCACTAACTGCAGAAATGATTCATGCAAATGTATGTGCCTTTAAAGAAGTTTCATTTTCATAACAGGATTATGATTATCTTACCCCACCAATTATGTGTTCAACATCACTCGTAACATCTGATTTTTGATTAAGTGTGGGAACACTTGAATTATTATTAATTAAGACACATTTGAAGAATAGATTATGTCAGATTAATACTGAATTTAAAGTTGGATTATATGACAAACACTACCCGGTGACAGTGACTGGAAAAGGCACATGTATGTGTAATGAAATACCAAGGTTCTGCCTAATGTACTATTTCAGGAACTTCAGGGTCAGTAACGTGCTAAATGTGGATTTAAATCAGGAACCAAGAAATGAATGTGAGCAGACATTCAATGTCAACATTCATCAACTCAGTGTCACAGACACTTTTTGATCGATTTCAAAGAATACCCAGCGCTGGTAAAGACTGGATTAACATATGAAGATTAGATGTGATATCATTTCACTTGACTTCTATATAGCACCATGGTGTGCATGACTCAGAGAAGGTTAAATGCCTGTAACTCCTCACAAGCCAGTAAAACAGATGAAGCTTTAGAACACCTCAATCAACAGACCCTGAACAGAGTTCTTCAAACACTGCTCAGCTAATCCAGGTCAGCATGTTGTTAGCCAGATAAAACGATGTCCTGTTGATCTCAGACACAGTTAAACGTTTAAAATGTTCCAATGATGCCTCAGGGAGAGGAGTCGTTAGCACCTGAAAATGACTCATCGTGTGAAGACTCTTCATCAGGATCCAGTTAACTATGAGCTGCACTTTTGTAATGAAGAACTGAAGAATCAAATCATCTGGCTAACTGACTTATCCACATATGAAGAACATGTTTCATTCAGCGTGACCCGACCTTGCACTAAGTGAATTATGAGATACATTTACATGGACATGTAAATGTCCAGTACAACAGTTTGAACACTGAGAGTAAAATGTGTGGATCACAGTGACAGTGCATACAGATACATCACTGCTAGAAATCTGGTGCTTGTTAAATGCGTCAAATTGGAATGTGACGTCTAACTGCAGTTCTGAGTTATTCTAAAAACTCCATTCTGCAATGGTGACACATCCAACCCACCATCCTCACACTGTTTTCATCAACAGCATTGCTGCCTCATGACCACAGTCATCTATTGTTACCTATTGTTTTTAATACAAGTATGTGGAATTTGAATTGCTGGCTATTTCACTGAAGCTCTGACATTTAACAGAGGGAACTATTTTTTTCATCAGACACTTGTTTCAATCACCCATCAATAAATGGATCCATTTATTCCTTCTTAATGTTCACATGGTATTTAGGCTTATTAAGAACTGGAACGGCCTTAGTTCTCACTGTAATGGTGTGCAATATTAATACCATTTATATCAAGTTCAAACAAAGTTTGAACATTTCTATCAGTGCTCGAACACCTTTCATGTGACGGCTACGAGCTATGCTAAATGCATGTGTAGGTGTTTGTTTGTGTGGACTGACAGCTCAGTAAGAACACAGACTCTGTAGTGAGAGCAGGTGAATGTGTCAAACCTTCAGCTGTGGATGTATTCACATGCCAATAGATTCAGAAACTCTTTTGTTCCTGCTAATGTTCAAATAACTTTACATGCTCCTTGTTTTGTATTAATTATTGACTCTTTATTGTTGTCTGATGGTTATGTTACTGCTGGCTCTACAACATATTACCCTTTAGGGATAATAAAGCTGCGTGCTTTCACAGTGTACACTCTTTCTGTCTGAAGTCAGTCCCAAATCAAGTGGTGAAATCAGGTTTCTCTACCTCTCATCACAGGTGACCACCACCTTTGATTGAACTGTTGAAGAAAGCAGACAAAGCTAACAAGTCCTCTGTAGCTGGATAGGTTTCTAAGGACCCAACAGCCACTAAAAAAAATCATGAAATGTTTGATGGATATTTCTTCCAGTACATGTATTGCTCCTCTTGTCTATTAAATCATTTGTGCTTCTTCTGTTTCTTTTTCTGACACGCCTCAGTGTGTCTCTCCGACTGTAAATACTGGTTGAAAGAATGAGCGTCTCTAAGTATCCCATCCATCTTTTTAATCACCCTGTAATCATCAGATGACGTGTGTGTGTGTGTGTGTGTGTCTATGTATGAGTATGTGTGTGCATGTGTGTGTGCATGTGTAACTGTGTCTGTGCATGCATACCTGAGTGTGTGGAAACTAGACGACATGCATGTAATGCTGATTACACTGCAAGGTGATACCACATTCACTCAGGACTCTGCACTTGTGTGTGTGCATGTGTGTGTGTGTTTGTGTGCGTTTTAAACCATCAGTGTCAGGACATTCGGACTTGTTTTTAAGGTCCAGGTTAGAATCAGGTTTAGTTCAGGTTAGGGGATCCTCGATAATTGTGTGTGTGTCCATCAATCTAGTACCAGTGCATCCTGTAATGGGGAGACGGTGAGAAAGGAAACAGTGAACTAACACAGTGTGGTTGACAGTGATACCCACATGTATATGTTACATCCTTCTACTGCTGCCAAAAAAAGGATCTTCACTTCTCGTTGATTCCACATAGTTACACGTACAACACTATTCATCTCTGAAACTCCCTCATATTTAAGTATAAAAAAAAAACTATATATATATATATATAAAAACATAAACCAAACCAGATAGAGCAAACCAAAGATAGACATAGACACACAGCAGACCACAGACTCTGGCCTGAAGAAGCTAGAATAGAAAGTTTAAGTTTACTGTGTCTCTCCAGCCACTGACCATGAAACATTTTTTTATGTATGAATATGTTAAACGTTCAAATGTTCTAAAATGCAAATTCTTTACTTGTGAGATGTTGGATGAGAACCAAAGTTGAGGTCAGCTTGTCAGTTGCAGGGATACTTTGTGTTACTTGAATTTGGTGTACATTAGACGGCCAGCATGGCCTGAGTTTGAAGAAGCAGACAGGAGGACCACCAAAGCAATGCACTGCTGTGGATGAGGGCAGCAATAAAAAAAAAAAAAAAAAAAAAAAAACTGTAACAAAAAAACACCTAACAAAAGTCAGTCTACACAAGATGTGTACTAAGTGTACACTATATTTAGAATGTTTTCAGCACTTTACCTTACTGTCAGACGGCTCTAGACGGTAAACTGAAGTGTTTATATCGATCTATTCTCTCTTCAAAGCCACCAGACTTGACAAAAAACAGAGTTTTACCCTCAGTGATGGGAGTTTCTGGTCGACCACTCCCTGTTCAAACTGTTTCAGTTTCAAGGTGAAGTGATGAAAATATGTTAATATGAAGGTCATTTAGAGTGACATTGATTTGCTGCCCCCATCCAGCAGCACTTTGCTTAGCTTCTGTGCTGGTCACAAACTGAGAAAGCCATCTACTTTAGCTAACAGACTGACTCTGGATGAGTATTGAACTGTCAGTGTCAGCTCAGGTTGATGAGGTCTGGTTTATAGAGCAGGATGAAATAGGTTGACGTTTCAGTTGAAGAGTGAGAGATGAAAGCAGCTGAATGTTAGTTAATGTGTAAGACATTTGTGGAGATGAAAAAGTCCATATCAAGACAAATGAAGTGATCCACATGACAAATTGTTGAGTACAGTTGCGTTATCAGACTGGGGTTTAGTAATTTGCTTCATTACATTACTGAAACAAAAACCTGAAGTTCTCCTTTCACTGCCGCTCTCCTGGTTCATACTCATCCATTATGTGAGTATACACACTGAAGAGTGAAAGGAAGAACTTCAGTGGCTAATGTTGAGGTGAACTGCACCTGAAGGTTAAGATGGGTTAGGGTTACTGATAAATTCAGATGCAGTGATTTTACTCAACTGTGTGTCTTTTTTATTACACACACTTTCATTTTTCAGACATAAATGAAAAACAGATATGACAAAAATGTATTTATCTCAGGAGAATTTCACTTGTCATCATACTTTTCTGTCACTTCCACCTTTAATGACTTAAAAACAGAAGAAAGTGGTGATCAAATTACTTAAACATAATACATATGTATGTTTGTAGCTTTCTTTTCTCACAGAGCTTAGCCCTCCTACTCAAACTCTGAACATGAACTCAGAACATGAAACCATGCAGCTAGATTAGAGTTTACTCAACAAAACTTTAGGTTATTTACATAACCCCGGTTCTCTGAGTAATATGACTGAGATGTCTCACTATGGGATGCACGCCTCGCTGCAGGTAGCAGGTCCCTGAGCAGCGGGAGCTGCCAGGGCTGAGCGCACAGCAACTGATATATCTCCGCCCGCCAGTGCTTGGCAGGCCAATGCAGAGTTATCAAAATCAGTGCGTGGCCATGCTCCCTCACTCTGGTCAGAGTGGTGGGTATCAAGGCCAAGGGAGGAAATGCGTAAGGACACTCGCGCAGCCAGGTGTGTGCTAGTGCGTCTACGCTGAGGGGAGTATCCCTGCTGCACAGAGAGTAAAACAGCACGCACTGCGCGTTGTCTCTTGACGCAAACAGATCCACCATGGTCCGACCAAAACAGGCCCATATCTGTTCCACAATCTCCGGGTGCAGAGCCCACTCCCTGTATACTGGCGTGCCCCTGGACAACAGGTCCACGCCCGCATTCAGGGCTCCCGGGACATGCGTTGCTCTCAGGGAGAGGAGACAACCGCAGCTCCACAGGATCTGCGTGCCAGCATGTGCAACCGATGGTTGATGTACGCCACCATCGTCATATTGTCTGTCCTCACCAGGACATGATGACTCATGAGGGACGGAAAGAAATGTTTCAGGGAGAGGAACACTGCTGAAAGTTCCAGAAAATTTATGTGAGAGCGCTGGAGGTCCACACACCAGCAGCCCCTCACAGACCACCGCTCATGAATTCCGCCCCAACCTGTCAGGCTGGCGTCCATAGTGACCATCTTCCTGGACAGAACGGAACCCACGCGCACCCCGTACGCTCTCAGAATGCTGGGTTCCTTGTGATTCCTATAGTTTCCAAAAATAGATTGGGAGCCAGAGGTTTCAGCTATCAAGCTCCTCTTCTGTGGAACAAACTACCATTCTGGGTTCAGGAGGCAGACACTGTCAACACCTTCAAGAGTAGACTTAAGACTTTCCTTTTTGATAGCGCTTATAGTTAGGGCTGGCTCAGGTCATCCCTTAGTTATGCTGCCATAGGAATAGACTGCCAGGGGACTCCCCTCCCTCCCCTCTCTCTCTCTCTCTGTCTGTCTCTTTCAGGGTTATGCCTAGTCAGGAACGGTATTGGTTGAAGATGCAGTCACATCTCCCTTTACTGAAATCTCTCTCTCTCTCTCTCTCTCTCTCTCTCTCTATCTCTCTCTCTCTCTATCTCTCTCTCTCTCTCTATCTCTCTCTCTCTCCCGTCACCATTACCGTCAATGCATGTTACTAACTAAACTTCTTCCCCGGAGTTTCTGTGCTTTCTCGTCCAGCAGGTTCTTATGGATCATGGCTGTTGCTGTGGTCTGCTGCTGACGTCCACTATATATAGCATTACTGTCATTACTGCTACCATATCTCTACTACAGCGTATACTTAGTTAATGATTTACTGCTGCTGTGCATCTGTGTCTGTCTATCTCTATCACAGGTTCCACTGCTACTGTAATCATTCTATCATTTATTGTAATTCATTGTCATTTTATGATTGTGTCAGGGTCAGGCCGCTCTCTTCTTCTTCCTGGCCAGGTTGTAGACAGCTTGCGCTGGCTGTGCCAGTGGAGCTCTTGCGTGGTGTAGGTGGAGAAGGAGCTGGGGGCTTTCGAGGGAGGCAAAGCCAGAGAGCTTCATCCTCCTTCTTTTTGGCTTCACACCGCCGTTGCATCAAGTCCAATGCGGAGCCAAAAATCCCCACCCAGGACAATGGGCATGTCCAGGACTTCATCCCTCTCTCTGTCTGACAGGTTGCCGAGGTTGAGCCACTGCACTCGTTCCTGCAGAACCATAGTCCCCAGCACTTTTCCCGTGGCCCAGACTGCGCAGCATTGGACACGGAGACAAAGGTCGGTGATGATATCTCCTCCCACGTAGCTGGGTCCTGAGTTTGCCCAAAATCCTCACATAACTCAGCCTGATAAGCCGTGAGCAGGGAGAGGACATTAAGCACTCTGGCCGAAAGCACCACCACCTTGTATGCCTTTTCAGTCAGGGCCAACTGAAAACAGTCAGACTTGGACGGCAGGCTGGGGCTCCTGGAGGACACCGCTGACAACCGGGGGTGAAGGTGCACTGCAACAAGTGGCTCCATGGGAGGCATGCGGCGCAGACCCAGGCTCCCCATCGCTTCACAGTCGAGGGACGAGGCCCTGGTGCCGCCACCACAACGACCCCCCTCTCCTCTCCGTCTTCGACAGTGGCACCGTCTGTAGGGAGATGGGGGTCATGTCCAGACAGGCTAACTTGGCGGGCTAGCCGTCTGCGGAGACTCTTGATGGTGAATCCTGCACAGTGCTGACACAAGCCGGGGACTTCGATAGCTAGCCGGGCTTGTTGCAGCCCCAGGCAGCTTGAGCAGACCTGGTGTGGATCTTTGCACGATATCTTGTTCCCGCAGCGACACGGACGGGCCCCAGCGTCTCCGTGCCCTCTGGTGTGAGGGACTTTAGTCTCCATTCCTTGCGAGCTGGTGTGCAGACAAGGAGTCGAGAAAGCTAGCTGGTGTGCTAACTGCGAAGAAGCCGATAGATTAGCTGGTGTGCTAACGCTTGGTACTCTAACAGCCGTGGTGCATCAAGGAGAGTGCTGACCAGGCCGTGGAGGGCGAGGAAAGCACAGAATTCGATCTGGTGTGACCGACGAAGCAGAAAATCTCCAAGGCTAGGTAGTGCCCAGCGACAGAAGCTAAATAAGATCTGTCTGTGGACAGTTTAGCTAGCTAGTCCAGGACGCGAGATATGCTCCAAGTGAGCAGAGGTGTTTGAATGACGTGGTGCCGTCCACATTTAAGGTAGGTGGGACTACCTGGGGCGGACGGACACGTTTCACCAGCCAATCAGGACTGGCGTAATGAGATTGATGCTTCTGGGGTCTGAAGCAATATTATGAAAGAGAACCAAAACTCATACTCAGGTTGTTTTCTTTACAGGCGCCCATTACATGGTTATTACATTTTACTACATACTCATGTTTTTTTTCCATTACAAAATAATAGATTTTTTTAAAAACCCAGTGGTCCACTAACACCTCCAACACTCCTCTGGTGTTCTGAGGTCCCAGTGTGGGAGCTAACTAACTAAATAACATCAGTTAGCAGCAGTGCGCCAGTAAGTGAGAAAAGGTCCATGTTCCCCTGATACTTACTGTCTGACACCAATGATAGGGCACAGTGAGTGTGTGTGGAGGATCTCTGCCCTGACAGGCACGTGAGACGCTGCAGCATGGTAAGAAATTACTACCTCCTACTACTGCCTATCGTCTGGTAGAGCATGCACCCCATGTACAAAGGCTCAGCCTTCAAATCTCACACATTAGTGAATAATGACGTAGTACTAATGTCAAAATTGAACATGGTTAATACAACAACCTGACATACACACACTGACATGCTCTCTCTCTCACACACACACACACACACACACACACACTTTCGTAGACTAAAGCTGGATTGAAATGAAAAAATGAAAACAGTCTGGTGCTATAGATAAACAGGATAGTGCTCCATCACTTACTGTCAAACACACTGAATGCTGCTCACAGTGGAGAGAATGATGGTGGCTGTAGGCTCTGTTTACTAGGGTTGCAAAGGGGTGGAAAGTTTCTGGTATTTTGGAAATTTTCAATGGGAAGTTAAGATTGGGAATTTTGGAAATATTCCAAATTGGAAACTCCATTGGAATTATGAAAATGTATGGGAATTAACTATTAATTGGGCGTAATTTAAACAAAGTGTAACATATCCAAACATAAATATACATAAACATAACTGTTTTGTTGTAAGCAGACATCCATTGAAAAAAAAGACATGACATTTCAACAGATTTATTTGTCAGTAGAAGCTCAAATGTATGGAATGCCCAGTGCAGGTAGGGAGCCTGGCCCCAATAGCCTTGCAGTAAGCAGTGTGCTATGTGTATGTGATGAAGGAATAAGGCTGAGCAATTTTATCGATCCTGCGATTTATATTGATATTTTGTTTCCCCAAAAAGTATCAATTTTTCAGCAGTGAGTATCGATACATTAACATCCGGTCTTATGCATGTCATTGTCTGATACGATCAGAAATTTGAATTTCTTGCTGTATGTAAACGTACTGTATGACGTATTCTAGCCAATCAAAGAACTCTGGGGTCTTGGGGGGGGCAGGAGGTGGTGTAGAGCAGAGTGACAATGGGCCCAAAGTGACTGCAGAGTGACAGAATAACTTCATAAATACTATTTCTATTGAATGACAGGTTCCCCTCAACTTTCTGGAGGCTCTGCATCTAGTGGTGTAATCCTTGCATTGCAATCTCCTGATGTGTCTGCAGTCAGTATTTAGTTTGTCTGTTCTGGGCTACACAGTGTTTCAACATGGCAGCCTCCATGAAAGAGGACCCACTCCCACTGTAGATATAAAAGGATCATTTTTAAGTAACAAAAACAAAAATATTCTTATTTTCAGGTAACTACACATGCATAAAAACATAGTTATGAATATTATATCCTATGTTTACCTTATTCTGAAAATAAATGACCCCAATTTTACACACTGGACCTGTTATCATATCAGTATCATATATCAGTTTTTTGATAGTAGTATATATATATATATTATCAGTTTTTTGATAGTAGTATATATATATATATATATTAATGCTGGTGAGAGATGCCGGCCTACAAATCGTGTTTTTCAGCCAGAAACATGTTTGGTATTTCTCATTCTAATACGTGCTCTACCATACTTATATTTAACAGACTTCCTCAATGAGCAGAGATCTAGAACGTATCATATGTGTAATGCACACATAGTGTGAGGTGTAACATATGAGAAAAAAATTAGTAGAATACACACATAAAATAGATAGTAAGCACATGTGGTTGTTTGTAGCTCACCCTGCAGCCAGGATGTTCAATTAAATGTACACCCCACCTCCACTACAGAGCCAAATGAAACAAGCTAATAAAATCACAGTAGCTGTAGACATATGCTCAGCATTCACACATACACAACCTCACACTTGGACTCTGTGGTCAAGGTCTATAGAGTGGGATTTGAAATTTTTTGGAACCAACCAACCAACAGAGCGAATACGTTGGAGTCCGCTGAACTTTGATGACGTCACACAGTTAATAAGCATGTTCTTCCTGGTGCTCATCTGTACTGTCACACCCTGGGAGCTGCATTTTACTAATTAAAAGTCAATGAAAGAACATTAATGAAAGCATACATTTTACCGTTTTACTACTTGAGTTTGTAAACATTGGTAGTACAAAATGATCGAGGTCTGACAGTGTATATACAGACAGTTTGTTTGTTCTTTTTATCGCACAACAATTTTCGGGAAGTAGTACTTTGTCAACAATATGTATGAAAGAAGTGCAGGAGACGAGTGATTTGACTTAAATAATCACTATGTCAGAACTTAGAATGCTCTCATTAATTATATGTTGAATATCTGGTGATGAATGTTCATTTCTTCAAATAAAACATGCTTTAAAAAAGAATCCTTTCTATTAAAAGCATTGAGTGTGGACTAACTTAGAGTACAGAAACACATCAAGCCGCTGCATAAAAACTTCTTTGAGGATGCTGTTTCCATCAACTTTTTCTAATGCACACTTGGAAATGGAAACACAGCTACTGACTGATAGAACTCAACAACAGAACTCTGGGAACATTTACCATCACTGCTAGTAACCACAGGTATCAAGCAGGCTTGTTTCAAAAACAAATTTGCAACCAAGTGATAACTTCCCATATGCTGGAAATACGTCTATGCTGAAGTTTCAAAACTGCAGTTCCTCAAACGGCCACCTGAGGCTGGCTACAGAACATTTCAATCTCCATAATTCCCCATGTTAAAATGTCCAACTTCACAGCAGAAATAAATATGTTTACAGCTCACAAAACAGTTTTGGTCTCTATAGCTAATTTCCCCTGCTCATGACAACTGTACTGAGGGTGAATTTATATACAACTCACCTGTTCACATTATATTAAGGCTTTGGTTATGCAGAATTAACAGGGCTACTTTGATTGACAGGCGCCATAACAGACATGAAGAGCACTCCAGTTGTCGTGATGGCCCACCAGGTCTACAACTAATGATCCATGTCTTTGAAGGGGAAGACAAACAAACGAGCTTCACAGCAGCTCATCAGGAAAGCTTGGGTGACATCATGCTTATAAGCTTCCATTCTGTGTTTGCATCATGGAAGGCATGAAAACCACTGACAGTATGGAATTAGTGGACCTAGCTTCTGTGTCTACAAAGTGATGTCACTGCAGAGTCCCTTAAACCTGCATTCTTCTCAAGGCCAGCAGGCTGCAGCTCCTTCCATGCAAACAAGCATGTTTGTATTGACTGTAATGTAAAATAAGCTAACGCCTTCACATGATTTATGCAGACCTCAATAAACACTTTCCTCAGAGTTTACGGTCTCATTCTCTACTTTTTAAGTTTTCAGTAAATGTCATCTATTTAGTAAATTTTGGTCCCATTTAGAGTAAAAAGAGGATAAAGAGGGGAGGCCAGACACACTGTGATTGGCAACAATTCTCAGCAAATTCATCCACTTCAACACATCACACTCACCCGACTAAACTTGGCAGTGCTGATTAAATACAAATCACTATTCTATGCTACTGCATTCATTATTAATTCTTAGGTGTTTTCACAACAGATTTTAGTTTAGCAAAAGTTTGAGACCAGGCAGACCATAGAGCCAAAACCAGCCCAACCAACAAGTTACCAAATATGGTCACTTCCTCAGCCTTAACGCCAGTCTCAAGGCTTCAACAGGCTGGGTCCTAAAAACCAATGAGTGACAACGCCATGGTTTACCTCCTTGCATACAACATGAGATCATGCACTCATGTTCATTTTGACACAGTGGCACCAAGGAACTTGGCAGAAATCATTTTGGTGGACCTGGCCCCTTGACTGAAAACATCAGACTATGCAGTCCTGCAAAACAGAGGCTCTGATGGACTGGAACCAGCCTGCTGGCAGCCCTCCATGTGTCTCTGAAACTCAACACAGTCATTAAAAGTGCGGGAAGAAATTTCACAGCCTCACTGCTAACTGCAGTGTAACTAAATCAGCAGAAGTAATCTTAACCCTGAATCAGTCCAATGAGTCCAAACTCCCTGACTAAACCCTGTCACATATTCATACTTAAAGGAAATAAAGAGTAGGACATGACACGCGGGAAGACAGCCTCATGTTTCATGTCAGCTCGTGGTTTTAGTGTGAATCATGAATTTGCATGTTTCTAGGTTGCAGCTGAGCCACATCCCGTTTGTGCCAACTGTGCTGACACTGGGTGACCTGTGCCGAGATGTACCGCGCGCCATGCACAGAATGACAGCAGCGATTCACGGAGGGCAGCGCGCGCACGCACGCGCGCGTTCGCCTGTGATGCTGTACTGCAGACTAAACGTTAGATCAGTTTTTTTTTTTTTTTTTGCTCTCTTACCTCCGTCCTGCTTTCCGTATTGGCTGGCGTTCCACCGGGCCCGGCTGTCCACCGCTGACTCTCCGTTACCGGGTAGGTTTCAGAGTCCGAATCCTCCTCCTCCAGCTCCTTCCCCTCCTCTCCTCTGCCTCCGTCCCTCTCTCCTCCGTTTTCAGACGCTTTGCCGCCCTCCGTACTTTCCTCGCGCTGCCCGGCCTCTTCACCGTCGACAGGTGTTTCACATGGCTGCGGACCTGGCTGGAGAGCGTGACTGTGTGTGCGGAGCTGGTCAGACTGGACACGTCCATGTCCAGGTATCCCGAAGTGCCTCTCGATAAGCAGCCTCCGTGTCTGTCTCCTTTGTTCATCTTGTGCCTGTCTGTCCGTGTCTCCCGTCTCGCGCCCCACCAGTCCTCAGCCGCCCTGTGTCGCCTCTCAACGCCACCGATTTTCTCTGGTGTGGAGGTGTGAGGGACAGGGACATGTCCTGCCCCGTGCTGGTTCTCCTTGGCCATCAATGTGGATCCTGCGCCTTGGGAGATATGATGTGCACTGGTCGGTGCGGATGCGTCAACAGACAAAGCTTTCCACACGCTGCAGAGGAGTGCGCAGAGAGGAGCAGGAGAGGGGGAACAGGGCTAGCAAGAAGCAGGAGAGACACTCAAATTGCAGAGGTAGAAAAAGAAATACAGACTGTGTCAACATGAGCATTTATTTGCTGCATCACTGAACAGATCAATCTCACAAGAAATCAGGAAAGCCTGAGGACAGCTTCTTTGAACATTGTTCTAAGTGAAGACTATAATACCCAAAAAGGTCAAGCCAAGTTTATAAAGTGGGCAATGTAGTTGCAGGATATATATATAAAATAGGATGATTTGACCAATGGTATGGTGATTAATATGAATGTCGAGGTTAAATATTACGCTGTAGGAAAATGAAAAGTAGTACAGTGCTCCAGCCATTTTGCATACAGCTCCTATACATTTGTGGTGATTGTTCGAAGATTTAAAATGCCAAATATAATACACATTATTATTAGTTATTATTTTAATTGTATTTATGTTTGCATCCATGCACATCTACATATTTATTGTGTCATAATTTGATCTAAACATGTTTAAAGGAAAATGATTGCTCTTTCGTATTTGATAAGTGAATGCATTGTTTTTCATTGTGACATAGATTTTCCCATGCAAGTGAAAAACACAGAAAGCAAAGTGAAGAGGTGTATTGCATTTTATGATGTCCAGAAGAGAAAGCAGCATGCCAATGCTTTAATGCAAAAATACTGTCATTAGTTTTCACAAAAGCTTTTCTTTTATTGGCTAGGAGCGCACAAAGCTGTCCAGCTATGAACCAAGCAACACCCTGTAGTTGTTAATGAAGCCTGATGTTGAAGCTTGTCTCTATAGCTAATTTCCATTCATGACAACTGTACTGAGGGTGATTTTTTAAGAACTCACCTGTTCAAATGATATTAAGACTTAAAGTTATGCAGAATTAAGCATGACTGCTTTGATTGACAGGTAGGTGCTGTTACAGATGGCTTCTTTGAGCACCCAGCTTGATTCAGCCTGCCTCAGGTCTGCCGATGGTGATCCACGTCTTTGCTGATTTTTAGATTAGCCAGAGGCGGAAGAGGGAATCACAACATTGTGGTATGCCAGTGCTGCATGTTTTCAGCTGTGGGAGATGCTAACATAGAGTATCCTTATACTGTCAATGCTATACGTGGTTATATGAGTGTAGCTCTAAGGATTGGTCAGTCAGGTGTTGGAATTTCCTTCCTGGTCGTAATGGCGCACTACGAGCACACACACAGCCTCTAAATTATACTTACACACATGTGTCCAAGAATCCTGTAACATAAATTTGTGGTGAACATCCTTGGCACCACTGGATTTGTTATAACTATGTGTTCGCCTGCAATTCATGGTCTGAGGTCCACTACACATGTGTGTCCTCCTGGCGGACCTGCAAAGTAGTAAACAGATCTAATTATTTGTTTGGCAAATGCAACTGTCTGAATAGAGGTCTGCACGCCAGAATTTTCAGTCCCGGCCCGGCATTGTGCAGTCCCGCCCCGCAAAGAATTATGATTTTCAGTCCTTGTTCTGCCCACGCCAAGTTATATTTTGTCCCGCCCTGCCCGCAAATCCCACAATACAAGTGTGACGTTATTTCTCACAAAAGTTCTTTTCATTGCTTGGGAAATTAAACACGCTTGAGCTTAGCTGAGTTTCATGGACCGATTCACCTAGCGCACGAAGTAGGTGCAAATTTAGGCATCTTAAAATGTTTTATTAATGCCAAATAAAATATCCAGCACAAATTATATATGATAGACACAGATTAATTATTTATACATTTTATTTTATACATGTTTTAAGTTTCACTGCAGCTTATCACCTCTCCCGCCTGCTCCCACATTGTGCACTCCCCCTCCGCCCGCGCCCGCAATGAGCTGTGTTCCTGTCCCGGCGCCGCACTGCTTTGCGCCGGGTCCCAAGGGAGTGCAGGGCTCTAGTCTGAATTTGAAGTATGTTGAGGCTGGATGCAGCTTGACCAACAATCCACCTCTTTCCCATTTTGGTAAGCTGGGAGACTGCAGGTCTGCCACATGGCAGCAGCCAGAGCCACACACACTGAGCTTCACAACAGCTCTTCAGAAACCTGTGGGTGACGTCACAAAACACTATCCATGTCATGTGACCTGCTACAGTAGTCCACCCAAGAATAAATATTCACAGATTACTACTGACCATATTCAGTCCAGCCTAATACAAGCAAGGTTTCTTTCTAGTCTTGTTTAAATGGAAATGTCAAATGAAAAACAACCACTGTCCAATCATTAAGTTTGTGGGCAGGACATGTGACTGACTGTCAGATCATGTCCCAATAAAGTCTGAATAGTATACCTTGTTTGAATCTCTCCTGTCTTGAGTTGAGCGTATTATTTATTTATTTATGTATTCAGTGAACTCCTGAATGAACAGCAACAAAACAAGCTTACATTTCCCTCTAGTGGTATCTCTCCATGCAGGACCAGAAAGGTTTCAGATTTGTCTACTTTAGAGGTATCTGTCTCTGAGATTTCTGCCCACCCAAACACACGGGCGGAATGAAATTTCACTTCATTTGAAAAGTTTAATGGCAATTCATCTCTTTTGATAACTTTTGATCAGATAACACTGGCAACAGTTAGAGGGACTATTTCTTTTGGGAGAAAGTAGCTGAAATGTTTCCAGATCAAGCCCAGCCAGAAGCAGTCTGTCAGTATTATTGTCACTGAAAAGCAACAGATTTACATACAACAGATTTATTAATTAGATTATAAAACCAAATTAATCTTGTTAATAGTTTCAACTAAAATATGCATTTTATCAAAAGAACAGCCTGATGGAAAAAAAAATATTTCACAGAGCTCCATCAAATAAATAAGCACATCACGCAACATCACTGGCCACATCGCGTTAACATCACGCCAACATCACGCCAACATCACGCCACATTATGTTAACATCATGTCAACATCATGTTAACATCACATCAACATCACGTCAACATCACGTCAATATCACGTCAATATCACGTCAACATCATGTTAACATCACTTCAACATCATGTTAACATCATGTTAACATCACTTCAACATCATGTTAACATCATGTTAACATCAGGTCAACATCACGCCAACATCACATCAACAGCATGTCAACATCACGTCAACATCATGTCAACATCACGTCAACATCATGTCAACATCATGTCAACAACTCCCTGGCAGCAGAGGCACACCTTTATTCACTCTATTCACCTATTTCTCCACCTCTTAAAACTCATGGCCTGGTCTTCGGCCCTGCTAACTGTCAGGGATTATTCCATGCTCTCACTCTGCATGTCGCTCACCTGTGCTCTGCTTCAGAAGATAGTCCTGCCAGCCTGCTCTCACCTCATCAGCCTGCCTTGTCTAGTTTTTTAGTTTGTGTAATTAAAGTATTTTCAGTTCCACTCGCCTGTATGTGTGTGTGTGTGGTCTTTGCTCTGGGGTCCACATCTTAAAGAACTTAACACATATGTTTTTATGTAGAATCTTAATCTGAAAATATAGTATGGATAGCTGCAAAATAAGCCTCACCATTTCAAGTTTTATTTCTGTTGTATAACACGATGACGTAGCAGCTTGTAGCTGAAGAAGTGTTGCAAGTTTGCGGCATCCAGCAACTTATATCCTGTTGTGTCCATGTGTTTCCTGTTAGTGATATTTCAGAGCTTCAGACGCTTTGGTTTGTTCGGAGCTCTAGCTTCTGGCTTTCTCATCCTGCTTTTGAAAACTCACATAAAAAGGGATGACAGAGTGCATGCATCATTATCTACATCTGTTCATTCAAAGAAATTATCTGCATCTTTACCTAATGAACATAACATAAGGTTTAAACAGGATGTTGGCAGGCTAACTGAAAGTTGTTGATTTAAGTCAAAATGACGGGGTTTCAGAAGTTGCTATAATTATCAGACAGATTGAAACGGAACAACCTCATTGCTGATCAATATTTACAGAACAAGTGTTTTTGTTTAAGTTGCTACATTTATTGTTTAATAGAAAACATACACATTTCTCTGATGACTTTGTAAAAAGTACACATTCTCTGTACTGGTTGTTGTTAGTTGTTGTTTCAGATGCATATTTTCTAACCTTTAGAATGTGAGAGTTTAGTTTTCAAAGGAAAGGGATAGGGTTAGAGTTTTTCTTACAGTCATCTAATCCCATGCACAGACCAACAATGAAGTGATTCTGAAGTGATTTCACACTGTCATGGAGTCTATGCATATATCTTTTATTGTGCTCACTAAAGCACCAAATGGATTCATCCACAGATATAAATAGTCCCCAACTAATGAACTGTTTTGGCCTGTTTACAAGGTTTGATTAAAAATTACAAAGGCCCAGCTGTTTTAGGAATTTACTCAGCCTCTTTTCAAAATGAAATCACAGGCACACAGAGAAGGTAAAGAAGTCAGGAAAGTCTTGAAAGATGGACTGAGACCATGTTGGCTTAGGTTCTTTTACTAGATTTGTTGGGTTGTTGGGTTGAGTGGAAGAGAACATGACGAGAACTGATCTTCATGTAAAATTGTCAGTGTAAAAATCCTTTGCTGCAGAAATGTTAAACTTAGAAACTTAGGTGACTAAAATTTAACGCGGTGCATATGCATATCGCAATTTTGTCACATATATATATATATATAGTGTGTGTGTGTGTGTGTGTGTGCGTGTGTGTGTGTGTGTGTGTGTGTGTGTGTGTGTGTGTGTCACAAACGGAACAATGCAATGTAGCAGTCATTTCCTGTTCCTAGCCCTGCAGACACTCTTCACACACTCTTTCACACGTTGCCTGTTTTCACATTGATGCTCGGATTCAGATCAGCTTTCAGGCAGCTCGGCCTGTTGGACAAGACTGCAACTGAAAGATGATCCAATGATCCTTTCACTTAATACTTTCAAAAGGGTGTGATTCACACACACACACACACACACACAAACGCTCTGTTCCTTGCTTTAGTGATTTCTCACTGTGAAGGATAGTATGAGCATAAACTTAGACATCTGTTGCAGAGATTATGAATATGGCCTGCAGACTCAAATCAGATAACACAATAGAAAGTGTGTCAAGCCATTTTAGGCCTGTTGACTGTTTAAGTCAACCGCGTTCATCCTTTCAATTTGACGTGACCTGAGGGTGCAACGTTGAACCTACATGACACTGTCATGACTTGTCACATTAAGGAGTCTTTATCTTTATGAATGTTTCTGACTATTGTCGTCATTCATTCATAAATAGCACATATAGCAGGCCTAATCATCAGAAACGGTTTATTAGACATTATTAAAAGAACATAAATGTCATGTCATTGTTAGTTACCTAACTATTAACTTAAGTTTAATTAAAGGTGGGGTAGGAGATGTTGGGAAAATGGTTCCAACAAGCTATATTTTGAAAATACACACCCATGCCTTTTCTTCAGACCTCCCCTCGAAACCACGCCTTCAAAGTAATGGAAGGGTCTCTATTCGTTCACGAATGGGTGAACGCACAGGAGAGGGAGGGAGAGGGAGGGAGAAGCGGACTGAAGTTTGATGGACGTATCCGGATCCAATCATAATGCGCAGCCTCATCAACGTGATTGGACGGTGTTTTCCCATGATTTCACCCTCTAGACTGGACTAAAACATTTTGTTTTTTTTGACAAACCTTCTATTTTACTGGCTGCAATGGGGTCGTGAAGAGATTTTCAAGCAATGTGGTAAAAAATGCTCCAGAAAACATCTCCTAGCCCACCTTTAACTATCAATTTACCTTTTTTTTTTATAATAGTTATTATAAAGTGTTACAGTTTTAAAGAATTGTAATACACCCACGCTGCTGTGGGTACTTTGAGATCAGAACATGACATCGGCACAAATCCTATAAACACATCCAACACAATTAGCATTAGCTCACTTCAACCATTAGCTGATTTGGACATGCTGTAGCTTGAAGTGACATCACTGAAAACAAAAGTGATGACCTCAGAATGGTTACAAGTATCCCGATGTGCTCAAACAGGCTCCTCTGCACACTTTGTCTGTAATTGTCCAGGTGAAGTTCAGACGGAGGAGACCAAACATGCAGTGAATGATTTCATCTGGCTGTACAACAGTACATGAAAATGTAGTGCCAAAAACAGATGTAACAAGATTCTTAGTTCCTAAAAGAGTACTTTTAGTACTTAGTGTTTTAGCCCCAAGTTAGCCTTTGAGCTAGCTGTTATGACTTACTGCTGTGAAAATACTATACTGCATCACTACTGCCGGTCCACTCTCATTTTCAAAGCTTCCTGCATTATCACGGAAACTCACATCTGCGACATACTCTCCGAAATTAATAGTGTGGCTGCTTGACAGGTCGGTGCCAATACAGATGGCTTATTTGTGCACTCAAGAGTCATTCATCCCGCCTCAGGACCACGATGATCCACGTCTTCGCTGAACAAACAGAACGGTATTCGATGCCTGCAGGGAGCGTGCACTTTGTTCAGGATATTGCACAAGTAAAAGAAGTGAAAGCACGAATGAGGAAATGTCCTCATCTGGAAATTTTAAAGCATCCTTCCATGTATATGTAGTAATATGCAGTAAAATCAGTATATGATACATGCACTATGATGGTGCAGTGGTTAGCACTGTCACCTCACAGCGAGAAGGTTTCCTGGACCAGGTAGTCCTATTACTCCGGTTTCCTCCCACAGTCCAAAGACATGCACATAACATTTTAACTGGTGATTTGAAGTTGGCCATAGGTGTGAATGTGAGCATGAAGGTTGTGAGTGGTTGACTTCTCCACGGTGTACACCGTATCTCGCCCATAGGCTCCAGTCCACTGCAATCCTGATGAGGACAAGTGGTTACAGAAAATGGATAGATGTTTTCATTAACTGGTAAATCAGAACACAATTCTTTATTATATGCACTGGACCTCATCAGACAGTAAAAAATGGCATGAAGGTTGTATGTAAAAAAAAATGGGACATCTTCCATCTGGCAGTGTGGCTAACGAATGCAGTTTTTGTTGTTTTGAACCTTTACAGAGTCACAGCACAGATTGTACTGGTAAAAACATTTGTTGATAAGAGGAAGGCATTGAATTACAAAGATAAACCTGCTTGCAGCTGTCATTTCACTTGTCCCCACAATGATGCTCACATTGCTCATGTGGTTGTGCCAGCCCGCTCTGGTCTTGGTGTTGGCATCTCCACTCATTCACACCTGATGTTGCCCGGTGCAGTCACAGTCTGATCTGCTGACCAGAAATCAACTCAGCTGGAGCACGACTTAAGCACTCTGGGCTCCTCAGTAATAATACTACTAATAATAGTAATAATAATATAGTT
Source organism: Protonibea diacanthus (assembly GCA_028641955.1). Lineage (NCBI taxonomy): Eukaryota > Metazoa > Chordata > Actinopteri > Sciaenidae > Protonibea > Protonibea diacanthus. Next base: position 23,304,443 of record CM053989.1, read on the forward strand.
TCTGGATCCTTTCATCCACTACTGCTTTAATAACAACATGCCACATTCGCATGGTTTGATGATTGATTGTTTTACCATGTTACTGAGAGCAGTCGTTGTTTTATTCATTGCAACAGTTCTTTGCTTTAAATATCAAGCTGATTAAGTCTGTGGTATATGATGGCATACATTTGCCACATCATCATATTCTGTATATCATAATCTGTATTCATATTTCTGTATTGGTTTCACCTGTGTGTGTACTGGCCTTGACGCTGTGAAGTCACTGCATACCACTGTTTGCTAACTTGTTAGCAAATAATTACCTACCTCATTTGGAGTTTCCACTCTTATCAATATATGGTTCCTAGGCTGCTAGGTGCTCCTCTACACTTGCTTCACACTAGGGCCAGTCTGCTGTTGCTGGAGAGGTGATGTGGGTGAGTGGTCTATGAACTAAAAACTAAAAAAAAAAAGAAAAAAAAGTATAGGTAGTAAAAGTAAAATAAAGCTCAGTATAGGTAGAGAGTTGGGTGAAATTCATGTCTGACAGTGCAACACAATTTGCATACTTCTATACTTGTGTTCACACAGTCAGTTATGGCAAAATGCAGTGTACAGTGAGTACCTGGATGGTGTTCTGGGGCGCTTCCTGTCCTCATAAGGAAAGGAAAGAGACCACGGGCATTGTGAAAATGGAGGCTAAGGCAGCTGATGGAGCTACTGAATACTGCAATATGTAAATGTAGTCATCATATGTTTAATATTCATATTTTGTCAGTCAAATGTTGGCGCTAATGCACCGTCCAGTTGCATTTTGGTGAAAAAGCAATAAAATGTTGTGAATATTATTTGCACAATGGTATTAGCACTCTACACCAGGAAGTACATAACATACACAGTACATACAGTAGAGGCTTACTAACAGAAGTATCTGAACTGAGACACAGCAACACAGAGGGATGACTGTAACAGACTGGTGGACAGGCTCTTGTGCTTAAAATGAAGCTGAAATAAAGAATTGAAGCCATCAGTGAAATTAACTGGTTTTAATCCTTTATGATGTTGTTAATTACAGAGAAATGCTCCACTGTTCCATCCAGTAATAAATAAACAGCTGATCTTTAAAAATGAAAATATTTGCTTCTAACACAGTTTGGCTCAGCTGCAGATGCACATGATTCATGCACAGCCCCAGTCTCTTTCTGAAAGCCAGGTTCTCCCTCCCACTCACAACACCTCATCACTTTCCTTCTCTCTCTCTCTGTCCCTACATCATTCCTTATTTACACTGTTCGTGCTTTTTAGGGCCAGTGCTGTTCTTTTGGATTAATTCACACCTAAACCTTGGCACAGATTGGTGAGGATCACGTTATTCTTGAGCCTCTCACAGTACAACAGCACTGTAAATCAATAATCATGTATTATTAAGGCTGTCAGCAGGCGTGCAGTAAGGAGCAGATGGTGGGAGTTGTGGTCGTGTCAGGATAGTAAAATAAGTGAACACACATACACACACACACACACACACACACACGCACACACACACACACACTGTAATGCTAATGCTATTCTTTGACACTGCTCTGTTCATCTATTTCAAGACCCATATTATCCCATACGATCATAACACAAGGTATGCTAATAAAATGCTTTGCTGTTTGCAATTATAATATGTGCTGCAAGTATACCAATTCATTTTTAAATGTTTTTTTATGTGGAAGTTCAGGGATGCAAACATTAAATAATAAATTATAATAACAAAAATAATAAATAAATAAATACAAATTTCTTTTTTATTATAGTGAATCACTACTGTCGAAATGAAAATCAAAAGCTCGACTGACAAATCATTTCCAGTGTGTTATTATAACAAAATGAAATGTGACTGCATTGATGCAGGCTGACAAACCTCACTCCTCTCACTCCTCTCACTCAACACCTCCACACTTACAAATGTGAGTTCTGTGTGGTTATTTCCAAAGGAGCAGTAACAGTCAGTTTAACCTCAATCAGACATTCGATTGTCAATTTTTGTACACACATGATGGAATTAGAGGTTCCATCACTACAGAGTCCTCTCTATATTTTGGGTAACAGGTTTATCATTAAAGAACCACCAAAATCTGAGTGAAAAGAAATACAAGGATAATGATTTATTGTTAATGGATGCTGATTAGACACCATGCTGACAAATGTTCTTGCTTCCATCAGAGAAAGGCGATGGTGTCCCAAAGATTGGGATAATTTCGCTCCCTCTCCTCTTAGAGTATGCCTGGACAGTTCAGCAGTGGTAGTGCCAGTAGGACTGCTAGAGTCAGTCTGCTTTTAACAGTGTTACTTTTAGCAGTTACTTTTAACAGTGAGCTGTTCCTGTAAAAAGAAGCAAATACAATAAATAATCATAAACAGTCCTCTGAATGAATCTCAAATTAGTAACTCCAAAAGAAGAGCTGGTTTATGAGAGGAAATAAACTAAATGTGACAGCTAGCTGACAGTGTGAATCTGAGCACACACTGCACTCCCTACAGTCAAACTGTCACTGTGTGATGGAGATCAGGCTGCAGTGAGGCTCACAACGCCTATGTTTTTATGAAATCTCTGGCTGTGAAAAGCCTCTCTGAGTGATGGATAAGCGGTTGCCATAGCAACACCTCCTATCTCTTGGCAGAGTAGTGGGATGCCCTCTCACCCAAACCTGCCTCCTCACCTAAGAAATACACACACACTCTCTCTCTCTCAGTGTAATGTTACATAACATTCATAATGTGTACAGTACACAGCACAGATGGAAGTTTGAGTGAATTATAATTTTTTATTTGATGTCAGACTGCATTGGCACACGATCATAAATCACGTTATGACGATCACTGTTTGGTTAAGTTAGACTCTGAGCTTCAGGCCACTAGCCCACAGTTTCCTGACAGGAAGCAATGTCAACAGCGGACATCACATTGTTTCAGTTAGTCCTCATCAGCTCCACGGTCAGCCAACAGGCTGACTGTTGCTAGCATACTAAGGCTGGTCCTTCCTGCAGCATGACGCGTCTTGGCACACGATCCACAGCACCTTCTTTATCAGGATATCCTCAAAAATGATGAGGTGTGGAAGCAAATCGGGGAGCTGCTGGGAGTAAACTGTCCTGCAGCTACACAGAAACTCCACTCTGTTCATCGCTACATGTAAAGAAGCGGTGTGACAGGTTCAGGCAGGAATTCCTCTGCCTGTAAAGTTCTTCACATTAAAAAAACTGCATCAAATAAATGAATTACACAGACAGGAATCAAAGTGTACGGTACATGATTACACTGTGAACATTGATTGGTCCAGTCCTCTTCTTTTCTCTGAGCGGACGTCAGATCAGACTGTGGTGAAGGTGAATCGAGTCACATGACGGTAGTCCTCACCAGGACGCAGAAGACAGTCAGGGAATGAAGCCTGAGCACACGCACACAGACACACACACACGAAGATGAAGAATAATAGTTGACTCAGTCCACAACCACAAACAGCCTCCAAGATCACATGCTCACAGATCACATGATTTTAATGATTTTGTAATTATGGAAGAGAACCCAACAATAGTTGGTTCACTCCACACAACAACTTTGTAGAAGTGATTCTATCTGTCATCCTCATACCTGGTTGACAGCATCAGGCCAATTCTGCGTCTCCAGACAGAAGGAGCTGTGCTTCCCATACCTAGCCCCGCCCTTTCCTGTCATAGAGCCATCCAGGAAGTTGGCCGTGTAAAACTGGACTCCTGGTTGGCTAGTGGAAACCTCCAGGACACGCCCACTGGCTGGGTGACACACTCTTGGGTGGAGAAAGACATTTTCCTGTCAGATTATATTAGACAATGGTACATGTGTAGTGTGTGTGACTGTGTGTAGTGTGAGAAAGTGACAAACCTGGCAGTGTGTCTCTCTGTCCAGGCGTCTCCAGGTGATGACAGACAGAAGTTGTGGTCAAACCCTGGACCTGGAACTTCCTTCAGACGAGGGCCAATCAGAACAGGCTTCCTGAGGTCAAAGGGCGTGCCTTCCACTGCTCTGATCTCTCCTATGGAGAGATTAGCTTATTGATCAGTGATTATACATCCCTAACAAATGTATTTACATCTGTAGTTCCCTCATAAAACAAAAATGTTGGTTATAACTCTTAATCTGACTCTCAGTGGTGCTGTACTGTCATGCTGAATCAGATCAATGGAACAATTCAAAGCAAACTGGGATTGAAGAGATCCACTGAAGAGATAAGTTCCACTGTGTCATCGTCCACAGAGTCTGTGGGATTCACAGGTGCACACCTGGATGTAGAAAAACACCAGCGGGCACTCCTCTGACAGATTTTAAATGTATTCTATGCACATTTTGAACAATGAGTCCCCATGTTAGGGATCAGGTTTGACCGACCCCATTGAGCACCGGCTGTCCTGGGAGCAGTTTGAGCTCGCAGAATTTTGCGTGGTTGTCTTTTAGGGCATTTTGTATTCCAGTATGAAGTATGTGGGACTCAGCTGACCAAATCATTTCTGTATGATCCATAGGTTCTGACAAAATGAGCATAAATACATAATACATAAATGTTTCTGACAACAGTGTGTGTGATCAAGTATATAAATGTGTGAGAGGAAGAGAGAGATGACCAAGTGTCAGTATCAGTTGAACTTCCTGCTGCTCTGAGATAAAATTTTTACTTCATCATTGTGTCATCTAACAAAATGAATAAAAATACATGTTGATGATGATGACCAGCTCTGCTGTGTATTTACCATTCAACATGAACGGTCATGGAGCAGAGGCAGTCAGAGGTGAGTGGAGGAGGTTTTCTTACTGTACCTCCACTCTCTGTGGGCAGCTTATGTCATCACTTCACAAAAGCTCCATTTTTATCTGAACACACTAAAGCACCGAGCCAGCAGCTCCAGATTTTCAGCCCTTCAGAGAAGCTCCAGCCTCAAACTCTCCTCCTGTTGGGGGTTTAGCAGACAGAAAGCACACAGGCTGGGTAAATAGGCAGGACCAACCTGTCAAGACTTGAGTGCAGCCCTCTACTTTTAACTCTGCATGATACAGAACCGACACCATATTTTTAAGTCCTGCCAGCCCTTCAGGTGGATTTCCATTCTAACACAGATTTCGTGATATAAATAAACAGTCATTAGCTCCTCCGTCTCCCAGGGAAACCAAAGCTAATTGCAGAGTAATGAGTGTTTGTCTGACAGAGCATGAAGGAACACACTCCCACACAGGAGTACAAGCGCTCATGCTGCCGTACTCCCACATTGCCAGTGGCATGATGGTAAACATATACAATAATTAAAGTTCAAAACAGAGCAGCACACAGGAAGCAGAGTTTTGAAGGAAAATAGGATTCTCATGGGGAGCTTGTTGAAGGAAACATGAATCACTATTAGCCAGCTGTGTGTGTCACAAAAGAAGTTAAGTGAAGCTAAGTGAAACTATAAGCTGGTAACTTTGTTTTTCAGTCCATACAGTACCACAATAATTAAGTTCTCTCAACCAACACAAATTAAATCATACATGTTCGAAAAGGAGGAGGAAATATACATGTTTGAACATGTGTACACATATAGACACACATATGTGCGTGTATTTGTTGACTTTAGCTAGCTGTTGTGCATGCATCTTTCATGCAAACATTGATGCTGTAAATAATGATGCTCTAAATAATAACACAACAGAACTATCATCCTCCGTTTGTCATTTAACGTCTTAAACTTCTAACAAAACACAAAACAGTTAGCCAGAAGCAGCAAACATGTCTTCTTTATCTGCTACACACTCTGTGGAGCCCTTTGACTGTTTCAGGTGACTGTAACAAACATGGCGGCATAAGATGGCCGACTCTGTGTAGATAATAAAAAATGGCAATTCTCTTTTTAAGGTGATTATATATGACTGAAAACATAGTTATGGATGTTATATTCCATTTCTGTGAATAGAACACCTTCAAGTCTACACTCTGAACCTTTAAATGAACCTTTCCCCTCAAATTAGAGCCACCCTCCCTGTTGGAGAACTGTTTTATAAATGATTTCCTTGATTCACAGTGACCAACAAGCACTGTGGACCGCTGAAAGGGACGGCATTCAGTATTTAGCAAGATCCAATAGTTCCTCCTATTCTCAACAGACAGAACCGGCCGAAGGACTCCACCTCTACACTGTAAAAGAAATTCTCACCATGTGAATATCTTTCAAACTACAAGAACCAAGAGTCACGGCTAGATTTTGAACAATATGAACGTTGTAAATTATCAATATCCGATCTTCCTTTTCTTACACTGGGCTTTGCCTTCCAAATCAGTTCTCTACAATATATCACTTTGGACTTAGAGCAGACAAAAACAGACATCTCTCTGTTCTGATCCAGAACTGGGAGAAAGTCTGCTGTTATCATGACCAATACAACTCATCAGTATGAAATCACACACACACACAACAGAAAATGTGCACAATGGGATTCACAAACAATAATTGTAATTTTCACACATAGTACACTTAAACACCACAGACAGCTCTGTCCATCCATTCTGTAAAAAGATCACACTATCGTCAGCTTCGGGTTGCTGCATTGATGAAACACATCTAATCTGACGAGTGTATTGAAACTTTGAAGGCTGTGCCACAGCGGCTTTGCCTTAAAGTACTTTTTGTTTCATGTCAACATCATTGTGAGGCTCTGCATCATTTTTATATACACTATGTAATCATCTTTAGACCCAATTCATCAGTTCTACATCCCTACCATTGAAAGACAGCCTGTTAACACACAAACATATTGTAGTACTCAGAGGTGTCCCACATGTTTCTGTGCTCATCCTGCTGGGATCAGCCTTCATTTCACCTTCCTTTACTGTGATACAGTTTTTTCATCTTCAACAGCATCTAAAGGTTTCCTGAACCTGTGCTGAGCACTGCCTCTTCATTTTTTTTGTACCAAAGAACATTTAACATTCCCTTAACAGGAAAATCATGTGCTAACCTGCACAACTTCACTACCACACTACAGTGCAGGAGGTCAAAGATGACAGACTTCATTTTCTCTCCAAATAAGTTTGACTAAACTGGAGGTTTGGTCCTAATCATGCAAAAAAAAAGAAAAGAAAAGAAAGAATATGTACCTTCTTATAATTATTATAAATGTGTAACTGTGTGATTGTGACAAAACAAAAACTTTCAGCCCTCTTCAATAAATGTCACAGAAAAGATTCAAAAGTGTCCGACCTTTAGATACCTTAAATTGACAGGTGGTTACACGTGATTAGAACTGATTCATTTATTTGATTAAATTACAGATAAATGAACATTAATAGTGAAGTTGGTGTGAGTTCTGTTTAGAATATGAAGTATGAGGTAGTCTTCACCTGGGTTGTGGAGGGCGGTCAAGGACATGCAAAAGTTGAAATAAAGTTGAACAAGCTATGGGCGGGGGTGAGTGCATATGTCAGCAGTTCTGATCAATGCTATGCTAGCACTTTTAGAACCCAGCCCAAATAATTTGATTGGATACTAAGAACTGTGTGATCTTGATATCATTATTATATTGTAAGAAAATCAAAATGGGTGGTACCAAAGTTGTGATAATACCATTATAAACGATGATGTTTGAGCTAAGAAACTGTTTTCCATCACAAACGAATGATTTATGAACAAATGTTGCAGGAGTCAAGATTTCGTCTCTGACTCAAGATCCAGACTAACAGATAGCAAACTAACAGATTTTAACTCCTGTTGATCTACACTGACCTGTGATCAGGTGAATGGTGTCTCTGTCATTTGTACGTCTGTTCTCACACTATGTAACTTTGGGCTCCGGGTCGGGAGAAGTACGTAACACTTTACAGCACTAAGTCACACACCACCAACTATTTGACTGATTTTGGTGAAAATGGATCACCATGGATCATTCTGATGTCCTCCGGCTGCTCCGTCTCAACTCTCTGTGATTTACAGAGTTTCCTGGTGGACAGTGAAGTAAACTGCTGCTAACTGTAGCTGCTGTTAGCTAATGCATGCACAGTTGGTTAGCCGGGCTGCCCAGACTGTGAGCTCAGAGCACCGGAGGGAGTGTTAGTGTTTGTACCAATTAGGACCACCAAGAAGATGTTCATGCCTGGGGAAAATGCTAACAGGAAACAGCGACAGTAATGTGCCAGAATCGTGGCTGAGTGAAGAAAATGAAGAGGACATTGATTAGCTAAGATAAGAAGAGAAAAGGGGTGTAAACAGGAAGCCGCCAGACAAGAGTAAATGTGGGACTGACTTTTAGTGGTTGGTGAGAGCTTGGTGAAATAAAAGGCTGAAAGACAGACGAGCTGGGCTGACTGCTGTTGGACTAGTCAGTAATATTAGCTGGCTGCTGTGTCTGCTGTTGGTGACCTTGTTGATGTTTGGCTGTTAGCAAAGTTGTCTCCTGCCCTCATTTATTAAGTTGATTTGTTTTATTATTTATTTATTTTATTTATTTATAAAATCATTTATTTTCTCCCAGAGTCATCATCTACTAGTGCCAGCGATGAGGCAGCACCTCTGGGCCGGGCTGTGGTAGTGTCGATGGGGGTGCAGGACAGGGCAAGGGCAAACACAGAGCACTGGATAAAAACACATTTAAAAATCCCTCCCGGGCCTGACAGCGCTGACTCACTCCCATAGGTGTCTGCAACGGACCAGCACCCTCCTTAGGGACAGGCAGACCCAACCTAGCCGACCTCTGCCAGAGCCCCAGGACCAGCACAGTGCCTGTTATCACCCACACAGACATACATCAACAACATGACGTGTGTGTGATATAAATGTGTTACCTGTGGGAATGGATGTGTCATCCACAGGCAGGTAGGACTGAGCACTGATGGACACTTGATGGTCGTAGATATCTGATGCACCCTACACACACACACACACACACACACACAAACACACACACACACATGCACACACAATTTGGAGATGATGAAATATCAATATCACAACAGAATGGACTGCCTGATTTCAGACTCAGTCAGATCTTTTTTAACTTTAGATAAGGGTCTGTCTGTCGGTAAAAGGCTGCTGTACCTGTACTAGATCACCTAGTGGAGGCAGTACTGTGATGATGTAAGAGACGCAGAGCTCAGCCGCAGAGCAGCATTTTAAAATGTTTATTTTACCTTAAAAGGTCAGAGAGACTCTTTTGTTTATTGTTTGGATGTGCACACACAGATCATCATACTCAGTGCTGTCTAAAGCACTGCAGGTAGACAGATCTGAACTCGTAGTGAAAATGATATCATGATGTCAGATGGAGTGAGTCAAACATCACCTTGAGTATAAAACTTTGCAGGATTGAGCAAACAGTTTCCTCCTTTAGTTTTTCCCTTTTCTCCACCTTCAATCTCCTTCATTCTGCATTAAATGAGGATAAGGCAGCTACACCTCATCCATCATCACCCTCAGTTGGGGCAAGGCGGTCTTCTGAGCCCTGTCCTAACTCCAGTTCCAAAGTATGATCATCATCGCTGAACCAGGACGAGACAGAACTTTCAGTAGGACAGCCATAAAACCAAGGAGCTGACTGTGGACTGACAGGAAGAAGCAGAAGAGGAACAACACCACCTCCTTGAGATCAACAGGACCACAGTGGAGAGGGTGCACCACTTTAGTCCACATCGTAGAGCCCTAACATGATAAACATGATGATCAAAGAGGCACATCAGCGACTTTATCTCCTCTGCCAGCTACAGCAAATGTTCTTACAGACACTCTGAACATTCTGCATGTGCACTGTGGAGAGTGTATCGACAGGAAACATCACACCTGGTATGGCAGCAGCACCCAGCAGGACCATAAGGCCCTGCAGAGGGAAGCACAGTCAATAGACTACAACTCTGATGGTCAAATACATCCACCCTTTTGCTGCATCTTTTTAATATCTGCAACATTTTCGTACAGTTTTACACATTTTATCGATTGATTTTGCACAATTGAATGTATCTTGTGGTGATGTAGATTTTTTTTTTAATCTATTGTCTCCATGTGTTGAGCACAACAAAGAGAAATAATCATGATCAGAGCTAATGATGAATAGAAACAGAGGCCCAGTGTATTTATTGGATGAAGATGTGACCTTACCTGTCCAGCCAGGTTGAAGTAGGAGTGGTTGGTGAGGTTGATGGGCGTGGTTTTGGTAGACCGGGCTCGGTATTCAGCAGTTAGTGTTTCCCCCTGAAGACACAGCTTAGATGTGACTTACAAGGCAGTTATTTATATGCTGAATGAAGAAAATGCTCCTGGTTATAAAACAGTGGATTCTTTGGTTTTCAATCTGAAAACTGTTAATGTCTTGTGTCTAATTTCAGACACATTTCTTCAAGGACTTCTTCAGGGTTGTTGTGTTTGCTGACCAAACCTCATTAAGCATAATGAGTGATTCATGAAGCAGACCTCTCCAGGCTGAAGCAGACCTTAGTCGAAAAATGTTTGAGATGCTCCGAGGGTGATCGGCTACAGAGCTGTGAGCTGTGTTTACCTGCAGGGTGTAGGAGACTGAGGCCTGAACCTCTCCAGGATAACCCTGATCTTCATCTGGACTTGTAAGACTCAGCTGGACACCACCTTCCACTGGTGTAGCAATCCAGATAGCCTGCAGAGACAAACACATTCATACAGTATTATAAAGTATCTATGAAAGATTCTAAACAATAGTCCATTCCATTAGCTAAACCTGCTTCTCCTCGACAGTCAGAGGGGGGCTGCAGCCAAACCCAGCTGAGACTGAGGTGAGAAGTGGAGCCTGGACTGGTCTCAGCCAATCACAGAGCTCACACAGAGACAAACCAGCCCCAGTCATGTCTGCTGTCAGTTGCTACCAGATCTCTATTCTCTCTGCACACGATGCAGCTCAAGCAGCACAATAATAACAATAGAACTGCAATGATTAGTCTATACATCGATTAGTATAGTCAAATATTAATTTGATCAGAAACTAATTTGATAATTGATTAATTGTTTTGAGTTAAAAAAAAAAAAAACCAACTAAACTAAACTTAAATGTGAATATTTCTGCTTTCTTTCATGTTTTCAACTGAACATGTGAGGATGTCGCTTTGACTTTGGGAAACACTGATCACAGAACATTTTTCACAGTTGTCTTATGTTTTAACAACTCATCAAGTAAAAACAGAATGACAGATTCACTGATGTCAAAAATTATTATGAGCCCTAAATAAAGGTCATTAGTTTATCAGATTCATAAACAGAGGCCAGTGAACATTAGCCTGGCTATCGCCAGACTATATCACAAGTGAGATATAGTCTATAGGTCTATAGTTCTCATAGGGGAGGTGTGGTTAACGACTGCCCATGGCCATTTATTGGGCGTTACGAATGTCTATCATTTGGCGTATAGTAGCCCATAGCCAATCGTGTCAGTTGTACCCGATGACGTATTTAGAGTGACAGAAATTTGACGAGAAGGAAAAGATGTCATTTTTCACAATCTCCATGAAAACAGAAGGCAAAACAAAAATATGATTAAACAATGGTACCAGATGATTACTGTCGTCATGCGTTATGTCATGTTGAATTGGATCCGTAAACAGCCTCAAACAAACTACAAGCTTCCGTTTGTCGAGTAGTACGCGTCATCGTCTTTCCACCCCTCCCCGCTCTCTGATTGGCTCCCTACCTCAGGCGTGCGTTTTGGCACGGGTTTCCATGCTGTCTTTCAGATCGGAACGATCGTGCAAGGCAGCATGGGATTTCCCAGGCTAAGTGAGCATCTGTCCTGCCACACAAACAAAAATGCACCACAAAATTCATTAACATGTTGCAGACAACAAATTCAGAACTCAGAGCCAGGCACCTCAGTAGCTCACCTCTATGTGAAGGTTAAGTCTTTCTTGCAGCAGGCTTAAGCTGTCCTGACAAATAAAGGCCAAAAGCCCACAAAAATAATGTTAAGAATAAACCAATCAATAATCAATAACACTAAATATCTTTGTGCCGAATTCAGTAGAATGGAGGTCGAAAATTATTTGCATGTGTGTGTGTCTGTGTCAGTAACTAGCCAACACTGTGTGGGGTTGAAGACTGCTGCTTTAAAAACAAACCAACACTCATCGATGTTCTTTTAACCCGTGAGCTGCTAACATCACCGTGGTTAGTCCACCACTTGTCCAGACCAAGCTCCAGAATCAATAACTGGAAAGTGAAGCCAATGCAGAGGTATTAAAAACTGTAATTTTGAGGCTGGCTGCAGAACATTTCAACCTCCATAAGCATTCCCATTAAAATGTCCAACTTCACAGCAGAAATAAACATGTTTACAGCCTGGTACAAAAAACTGTTTTGACAACTGTACTGTTCAAATGATATTAAGGCTTAAAGTTATGCAGAATTAACAGCGTGGACGCTTGTTTGAGGACTCAGATCCGCTGATGAATCACGTATTTGCCGATTTTTAGATTACCCGGGAGGTGGAAGAGGCAGTAAAGCCAACATGGCGGTGGCCAGCGTCACATATTCTGAGCTTCAAAATGGCTCATCCTCTCACACCACCAGCGGGTAAACGGTTCATCTCTGAAACTGGAACACTACTTTGTACAGACATTTATGGTACCTAGATGACAACTGTTTTGACTTCAACATCCTGCTGCTGTGCCACCACAGTGTCAGCTGTTGAATGGACTGCTGTTAGCTCAAGGCACCGCTGTGTCTGAAAACAGCCCCACAGAGCTGCTAGCACGGCTGATGATGAAGTTAGAAGGAGCACACAGTAACCGAACACATCTCCTTCAGCTCTGCTTCTCTGAGCAGGTGAGAACACTGGTGGCAACAAGTTGTAATGTAATGTAAGAGCAAACACAGTACAGCAAACAACCCAACAATGGATTATGGATTATGGGTATTAGTAGTAGTGAAGATGTTGTTTGGTCCTTGACACTGACGGTAACCTGTCTGGACAGGTCCTCATTTCACTTACTGGATTTCTTTGTGTGTTCTTAGTGGTATGAAAACTAATGAAGGAAAATGACAAGCACAAACAGGTCCATCATTCAGGACAGACTGCCACGCCTCAGCTAAAACCTAATGGAATAACAAGTTACATTAAGATGCTATGAGCTTTAGCATCTCACAACTTGTAGCGCCACTGATCCACATAAAGAGCAGACGATGTTCAGCTCAACAGAGAGCATGCGTCACATGATCTATGGACACCAACTGATGAGCACACTTAATGTGAGAGACTGGCATTAGCTGCAGAACTACCTTACCCATCACCCATCAGTGCCCAGGCCCACCCTAGTAAAAGGACAAAACCCAAATCTGTTTTTTACTGACTCACACAGCCGATCTAGCAGCAGCCCTGCAGGGCAGACTGAACCTCTCTCAACAGACCACAGAACAGCTGATGAAACTGTCGATCAACGGATTGTTGATCCAATGAGCTGACCATGGACTCAAATCAATAATCAAACAGACACAAAGTGCAGAGTGACCAATTTATCTACACCCTCATTATCTTTTTGGAAATCATGTTTATCTTTTTTTTTTAATTACTTTAAATTGAACAGCAGTGTAGACCACACAGTCTGTTACCACCCACATATTCTATGATCATTATACTACCATATGTTATATTGCTGTACTATACTGTCATACTAATGTTACACGGACCTGCTTCATATTTTCTACTATACCTTACTTACATCTCTAGATCATTAATACAGACAATAACTACATAATCATACTGGACTCAAAATGTCAGTAACCACCTGTACGAGATCTGTAAATTAGAAATGATTTATGTAAATATCATCACTTACACTCTCAAGTTCTCTGTTTTGTTTTTTTTAACTGTACCTATGTCTATACCTGTTTGTACTATGAGAGCAAAGTGTAACCACAGTCAAATCCCTTGTGTGTGTACACATACATGGCCCCTTAAAATGATTCTGTTTCTGATATCATACAGTATATTAGTCTACTAATAGCCACATCACTGTCACTTTACCTGTAGTTTAGTCTCTATTTTCTATTATTTTCTTATTTTAGTTTCATATTAGTCTGTTGTGTATTATCTGTACTTCTTTCTGTCACTGTGCTGCTGGAGATCAATACTGGTTCTTTGCAGCTGGAGGTCAACCTACAAAATCCAAAGAGGGAAAACAAACTGCTCCGAGATCAGTCTCACCTTATTGAAGCCGCGCAGCCCTCCATGCAGTGCATTAGGTCCATTGTTGATGTCCAGTTGGTACTCTTTTCCCTCCAGTACAAAACGTCCACGTGCGATCCTGTTGGCCACGCGGCCCACCACGGCTCCCAGGTAGCGTTTATCTGACATGTAACCTGACAACACAGACCATGATGCACTGTTGCAGATTAAGCTGGCCAACATATGTGAAGAAGTTTAAAGCCTTTCAGAAACATTCATACACTCCTGACACGTGAAGGAGGACAGACTTCTCTGGCCCGTACCTTCCAGGTCATCGTAGCCCAGGACCATGTCCTCCATCTGACCATCCTTCCCTCTGCTGCACACAGACCTGATGATGGCACCCAGGGTGAGAACCTCCACCCGGACCTGAGAGGACTGCAGGACCCACAGGTCCACAGAGCCCAGGCCGGACACCTCCCCCCACTGCTCATGGCTCACCTCAGTCATTTTAGACCTGACAACACAACAACACATCACATCACATCACATCACATCACATCACCACACAAGACAACATCACCATACAACACATCACCACACACCACAACACAACACCACATCACACAACACAACACAACACAACACAGATTGATGATTGTTTTTGAGGATAAATCAGGTCGTTTCTCTGCATGATTAACAAACACACACTATTCATATGTTAATCCATCCAAACACACACACAATCATTCAGTCTCTTTAAAGTCAAAACACACACCCGCGTGCGCGTGCACGCACACTCACACACGCACACACTTCACTCTCGTGTAACACACACAGCTGTGTGTAACTGACAAATCTGATGAATGATAGTTCTCTTGAAGAACTGTCACACTCACCACAAAAACTTCAACAACTCACAACACTTCCTGTCTTCTTCTTCTTCTTCTTCTGAACCAACGTAAACGACGCACACCGCCCCCTGTTGTTCTGGAGTGTATAGACTCATTTTAACATTCAAACATGGATATTGATCGATTGGTTATTAAAATGATCTCCGTCTCCATAATATAACCAATCAACCCTCTTCTGAGTTCCACTACCTATCTTTAGGGTGCAGAATGATGTGTCTGTACACAGTCACATTCACAAAGATTTGAAGGAACTTTACACATTAAATATAACATGAAATTAAACTGAGCAATCGTCATTACGTGGATTAACGATGTTATAAATTTGCAGACTAACGTCCAAAAACGGATAAAACATTTATTTCAAAGTTACACCCATAAATCATATTTTAGTGTCCTCTGGAATTTGATTGATCACAGAAAACAAGGACAGTCATATATCTTAACATTAAGTATATATACTGATAAATACTGATATTACAAACCCAGTACATTGACATTATCAGCATTCTTAGAGCCATCTCTAAAAGTAAGAACAAGATATTTAATGTTCTTATAAACGTGTTGTTTTTATAAATATACACACATTCTGAGTTTGATACCTGCAACATTTTCCAAAATAAATAAAGGTGAAACAAGAGAAAGGGAACATTGGGAAATGCAAAAGTAAAGAAATAAATAAAGAAAGAAAAAAAATAAATAAAAAAATGCATCCACAAAAATTTGAGATACAAAGATTTTGCCAACAGAAGTGTTCTGGATTTCGTTTGTCGTCCAGGCAGAATCATGTTTGAGCAGATTTTTTCTTGCAACAGTGCATGTTGAGAGCAAAAGAGACAGGACCCATTGGCTATTGTCTGACAACTATTTTACCTTTTGTAAAAGTTCTCTGCATTCTTATGTATATGTATATCTGTTATGTCGATCTGTTCATGTGTCTTCCTCATCATGGCCTGGATATCCACCCGCCACAGAAACATTGGCCCTTCCCCAGAGGCTAAACTTTAAATGAGAGCTGATGAGTTCTGAGATTGCTGCCTAAGCTTCTCGTTAATGTGTGACATAGTGTCGGTCTCAATTTGAAGCTTTTCATCATAATCAGCTGAGAAAAACAAATTACTATTCATCCATGTGTCTCCAT
Organism: Protonibea diacanthus; assembly: GCA_028641955.1. Taxonomy (NCBI): domain Eukaryota; kingdom Metazoa; phylum Chordata; class Actinopteri; family Sciaenidae; genus Protonibea; species Protonibea diacanthus. Next base: position 23,320,634 of record CM053989.1, read on the forward strand.
TACCTTTAAACAGTATGTAAGTATGTTGAAGAACATAAAGAGAAAATGCATTCATTAGACACCAAATGGGGGAAGACATTGCATAACTTTATTCTGCTCTTTCTTGAACAAAGATCATAAAATGTCAAATATTCTCTCCCTGAAAAATAAACAGATTTCTTCACAGGTGACGTCTAGTTAAATATGTCAGATACAGATATTATATGAAACATTAGAGGGTATCACCTCATGTCCACTGTAAGATGAATCGTTTCTGTTGTACTGGACACACATGCTCACCATTTCCCCATGAGTACCAAACTATAGACGCACACTGAATAGCTTATAGAGCACTGTCGTACACTTGTATTCATATAGTTGGTTTGGACAGACTGTACATACAAATGGTTGATCTGTGTGAGTTCTTCACATTGTGCTTCTATAGGGTTCCTCTGTCAGATGGAAAATTGCTTTTCTCTGTTATGTTTATTGCATAACATAAAACAGGAAGCGTTATTTACAGAAGAATGTGCTGTGGACGTTGCTGTCAGGGTGGAGCCACATGTTCAAGCAATTTGCTAAATCAACTGTGCAAGATGAGATCAAAGGAATAGTCTATACTTTTCACCATTCATCTAGATCATTCCATTAGTACTATCCTTTATTGGTGGAAGCAAACAGCCACAAGGTGTCGAGGTGTATTATGTTATTATATAACAGTATTCTAACAAATCATCCTCACATTGAGACCAGAATAAAAAGATATTGTGGTCTTCAGGTTACCAGTTTTACCAGTTCTCTACAGGATCTAACTGCTGCAACACTGTCAGTGCAGCCTGATGTCATTTCATGTGACGTTCAACACAGATCAGGTGAGAACTGGCAAATAATTAGAAACTAACACACTAAATAACAGCCAGGTACTTCAAGTGTGGTGTGACAGAGCACGACTTCCTTCCATGTGATTATAGGCAGTAGCAGAAGATACACTGGTTTCTTTTGACCGTGATGTTCCCCAGTCATAACCAGTTAGTTACTTCTTTAACCAGCACAACTTTAACCTTGTTTAAGCTAAAAAGTAATGAGTAAATGAATCTGAAGAAATCTGATAACTTGCAAACACGGCACAGCAAGTAATGTAACTAACGTTAGCCAGGGGTTCTACAGTTGCTGCTCAGCTAACATGCAGAGAGGAGATGAACCAGCATGCCAGCTCCAGACAGCGAAGCTCACCGCTCTCCTGCTACTATAGCTAATGTCTGTGGACAGGTTTAACATCACCTGACACAAACAAAGGCTGGAAAAGTAAGTTAGTGTTGTGTGGCTCTGCCTGATACGCTCAGTTTGCTAGTTTCTAGTGATCTGAGCATGTACAAGTCTTAAACGTGAATATTTCTGATCTCTACCATCCATCATATGAGATGATCAAGACATTAGCATGCTTCAGTCTGACACATGATGCAAAGAGCACCTTTAGTTGGGGCTGTAAGGTTATACCTGTCTTTAACTGTTAAACCTCTATGTACAGCTGCTGTCAGCACAGTGACATGACATACATATTCATATAGGCATCTCATACTTGTAATGTATAGTAGAACTCTTACTGGAGGAGCATTCAGATTTATTGCTTGTTATTGTGGCTCCATTACTCATTTTATTTGACTCGGAATGATGCTGGGCAGTCTGCTTTAAGTCTTTGGTCATGTGGACCACATTTCAGCCAGTCAAAAAGACCTCTCATAGTCTCAAAGTTATTTAACCATTGATTTACAAGATACTGAGAGTGTGAACCCAAAGCACTGTATGTTCAGTTTGGTATTATCAGTCTTCAGTGGAGTCATTAGTCAATTAAAATTCATTCAACCAAATGCTGCACAAATCTTCGTGTGTCACTTGTTTTGTGAAAATATTACTGTAAAGGAGAAATAACTCCATCTTACTTCACATCACTGCTTCGATTCAAAGTTATTGTACGACTTGGAAGAACATTTTTCATCTTCACTGTAAGAAATAGAAAAAGCTTTCTGCGGTCAGTTTGTTCATATTCTGAGTGTACATCTTTTCAGACTGCTGAACTTACACCACTCACAAACAGTTCAGGATATTCGTCTTTCAGATGAAATTTCAGCGTGCACCTAAAATGCACAGTAACCTTTACAGTGAACTTCATTTGACCTTGTCTAAACTTCTGAATGCACATGTCCAACTGTTCAGTGTTTCAGTACTTATTGCAGAACATGCTGTTCTCCAACAAGGTGATTAAAAATCATGAATGTTCCACTAAACGTTCTGCTTCAGTGACAGTTTGTATTTAAACAGTCCTCTTCATCCTGCTGTTCACATTGTGACATCATGAGACCAAGACGACACCTAACAGTCTTTCAACAGTACCTGTCAGTCAGTGTGAGGCTTCAAACAGGAAGTACACAGAGGGAAGTTACCACTGAGCTGTGTCACTGTACATCACATCACTGTAGCATGAACCTTTTACATTGTCCATAAGTTTTACCTGAAAAGCCAAATACCCTGAACTTTTTGTGAGTAGTGTAGATGAAGCTGAGCCTGTACTAATGGGATGGATCAGCATTGAAAGGCTGATAGTAGCTGTAGTTCAAGGAAATCAGAAAGAGCTGTTTGTTTACATGTAGATTGTACTGTATGCTATTTGACAACCATTTTATCTTTCCATCTTTAAAGGTCAGTAATAAAATTTGACATTGTTCTTGCTCTTTAATCATTTGGATCACAAAGTTCCTAAAAATTTATGCAGTGGAAGTATTTCACAGATTTTATTTCTCAACCTTTATCTCACTGGACATGAACTGACCCATAAATCCTTATTACTAATTACTAATATTCAGGCCTGTCTGCTGGCGGGGCCCTCAGAAGGCAACATCAGTCCATCTGTCCATCCACCAAATATCATTTAAAGGAAAATGTCATTTCCCTTTGATCAACTTTTTATTCCATGATGAGTTTTTTTGAAAACTTCAGATTAAATTTTTTATGGATATTCATGGTTCCCAGAAGATGAATCTGCCACTGACCTCTCCTCTGCTGCCACTGACAATATAAAATTTATTGTATGTTTGAAATGAAAAATCTAATGGACCTTTCCATTTCATACAGACAAGTGTCATCTTTGCACATCATCACATGGAAAAAGTTGAGGACATTTTAAACTCCTGATTGAATGAACCTTTTTGGTTTTAATGTCTCAGCATCTCGCCCCAGCACCTGTCACTGTGCTGTGTACTTAGTCTTGCTTGTATTCAATAAGTAATTGTTGCCACAAAACAAGTGACATTTTTAATATCTGTGCAGTAAGACTGTCTGAATTAAAGTATGCTATTGTATAAACTGGGTTAATCCACACAGCAGATGAGCTCCTGTTTCTGCATGCTGGTTTAACTGGTGTCTCCGAGGATGGCCAGTATGGAGCTGGCCTGTGAGGCAAGTTTACTGCTGCTATGATCTGTCAGTTTACTGAGGCTTTCCTTCATGTTCACAGAGTTCAACTCCTCCTTCATCACACCTGGAGGATGGAAAGAAGAAGAGAGAAGTGTGACATACTTGCAACTAGTGTTGGAGGTAACATTGTGCAGGTTTCGTATTTTCTGAACATCATGTGTCGATTGTGTAACTTGTGCCTCTGTCTTCAAATGAGGAACAACTTTTTCTTGGAGAGTACAGAACAGAAGGAATAGAAACATACATGCATACAAACCTCTAAATGAGTATTTGTGACTGATTAATGATGTTTTGGATCCAATACCACTGGCCCTCTTATTACGGTTTTCCTCACGCTCAACAGGAACATCGTGAAATTTGAACAGAACTCATGTGAGTGTGTGTAGTCAGATCAAACACATACTGGAGTTAGCCAGGCTGCAGATGAGACCTAAAGCACTGAACTTGACTTCGACTGCCCCAACAGGATCCTCCAGCATCTTCTTCAGTATGGGCAACAGCTCCGCGTCGCTGAACGGATCCTTCATAGACTCTGTAGTGTTCACACACACACACACACACACACACACACACACACACACACACACGCGCACACACACACACGCACGCGTGCACACACACACACACACACACACACACACACACACACACACACACACACACACATATAGGTGAACACATGCAAATGCAAATATGTAAATATGCTTGCATTCAGGATTTGCAGATATATTGGATCATATCGGATTAACTGATTAAATAAACCAAGCTCATCTAAATACATACATCAATATCAGTTAGAGTTCTTATGAATCACTCTGTTTGAACAGCATTGTAGGCATGTTACAGAAAACCTGAAGAATTAGATTTATTCCACACCTATATAAAAGTATGACGCATAAAAGTAAACTATGCAATACGTGTGCTGTGTCATACGAAATAACTAAAAACGCTAAAACTCACCAGGGATTAAACAGCAGGGTGGTATGGAGGTTCATGAAGATGCAAATAAAGTTAGGAACAACAACCTTCTGTGTATTATAATACAAAGATGGCACACAGAGAGGAATCCCATAACCATACTGTATGTCTGAACCATTAAGGACCAGAACTGAAAGCACTACAGAGCAGCTTCACCAAACGAGAAGTTTGTTTATGAAAGAAAAGAACAAGAAGCTTCTCCTGAGAACACACACTGATTTCACCAAATCATCTTAACAAGCCCACGACTGACAGCCAGCTCTCTGCACACAGTCTGTGAATTTGTTGCAGAGGGAAAGATTGACGGCCACATCCAGAGAAGTGAAAGAAAAAACAAACAAACTTGCAAAGTCAGTATATAAGATACAGAGAACACTCTAAAACATTAACAGTTGATTAACAGCCTGTATTAACATATCAGATTGGTAAAATCCTAACTGGACAACATTTCTCAGCCTGGCGTGTTTTTGGGACATGACGAGCAGTCCTAACATGTTAGAGGTTCTGGGCTGATCTGCTAAGAAAGTTTAGACATGTGCAAACTTGTCAACCTTGCTGAGAGGTCACCTTCAGTTCCAGTCAGAGCTTGTCACAGTGAGTCTTACGTGTTTGATAAATTTAGGCACAGAACTTTTGGATTTACATAATCTCTGAATTTACCAATGTCAATGGCAGATGCTATCGCCAGGGCAACCAGGGCCTCGTTCTGCATGATGACATGTTCGCTTGTTGCCATGGAGATAAGGTGTCGAACCCCAGCTGCTTTGGCTACAGCGTTGACAACTTCCTGTGAGAGGGAGGAAATCAGCTCATTAGAGATGCTCACTGTGTGTGTGTGTGTGTGTGTGTGTGTGTGTGTGTGTGCATACACAGTACATTCACTCCACCAAACTGACTGACAAGAAGAAAGAATTCACACTCTGCTAACTTTCACATCAGAACAAGTGGACTCACAGGGCTGCGGCTGTGTCTGATGAAGGCAGCCAACAGGCGGCTGGCTTCTCCTCTGACCCCTGCATGGTCTTTGGCTTCACACCACTCCATGACCCGAGCCAGCAGCTCAGCATCCCTCCCCAGCACCAAGGCTGCCTCCTCTGACACACACAGCATGGCAGAGAGAAGGAAAAATACATTTTTAAAAAGTTAACAGAGAAGGTGCAAAATCAAAAAGGACTAGGACACATGGCCACAGGTTGTCACTGAGTTGTGCAGCATTGAAAATGTTAATGTGGATGATGATAGAGGGAACATGTTAGAATCCCTGCAGAGACAGACAAACAGGTTGGACAAAACAAACTAATTGCAAAATAGACAACTAAATAATGAAATGAGAAAATAACCAGCTAGGCGTCCCAGGAGAGAGAAGAGGATGTAAAGGAAGCCTGAGAAAATGATGTATCAATTAAAAATATAAAAGGCAATCAGTTTAAGTGAGGTTTTCAGCACACACACAGTCAATAAGCCTCAGGCGGCTGTTCAAAGTGGGACACATGGCATCCTTCCCAACTGGCCAGACCTTTCTGTAGGGTTTGGATCCAACCACCCACAAGCCCCCTGAAGCAAGGAAGATATAATAAATTCTTAAAAGATGAGATGAAACAAAACAAGAGAGGTAGTAGAGGGAAGAAAGTGATGGTAATATTGAAAATAATACCGACTCCTCTCTTTGTTTGGGTCGAACTCTGTGCCTGACCTCTCTGATGCTGTGGGACATCAGTATCAACCCTTCACTTTTCTCTGCTTTCTCCTGTCCTTCACTCTTTTCCTCACCTTTTATATTCTTCAGTTTCTTTTTAGACACACAAACACAGACCCGGTCCTACACACAGCTCCCATTAACAATGACTAATACCATTAAGTACCGAAGTTTCCTGCATGAATATGTAAAGCCTGCTGCTCACCTTGTCCATCCACCATCATGCGTAGTGTACCTAGAAGTTTGAACTGGACTGGCGGCATGTCAGAGCGCAGCAGCGTCTTTATCCTCTCAGTCACGCCGTCCTCCAGCATCCGCACTTTGTTGGTGGCTGGAAGACACAGAAGTTGTACTGATGCACAGTGACAACAGTGATGCTCAGTGTAGGTGCTGTTGGTGTTTGCATCGAATGCTCTATATGGTTTATAACACATTCAAGACAGCTCTATATGAGCAGAACCCCAACTGCTGTCTTGATTTGGCACTATAATAATATAAATCAAACAGAACTGAACTGACAGAAGGAACCATATCTCTGCTGTTTAATCAGTACCAGGAATGGCCAGGTTTCTGAGCGCGCTCAGTCCAGCATGTTGAACAGACACGTCTCCTTCATCGACATGCTGCTCCAACAAGGTCAGGATGTGAGGCACCACGCCGAGGTCCAGCATCTTCACACAGTTACTGTCTGACAGAGACACAGCAGGCAAATAAATGTGTACATCATAGAAACAGACGATAATCCATCACATGTACCATTTCATACCACTTCAGAGTGTAGCTGTGAACAGAAAGCCTGAAGCTTCTGAAGCTCCAGGGCAGTTACTAGCATTGCATAGTTGGTATTCCAGCCTTGCTCCAAGAAAGCAGGACTGACGTCAGTGAGAAAGCCAAGTTAAAGGCTCAAAATCCCAAATCACTTTATTTCTTTGAAAAAAAGATTTGATCTGCTCACTTTAGGGTGGTGGAAACAAGCCATGAACACAGCACTAAAATACACATAATATAAACTAGTTAGCTTGTTTACAGCCTCTTCAGAACTAGTGTTCAGAAGGTCACCCACTCTGCCCCAGAGACTACACCTTTTCACCCTATTTGGAACTACCATGGAGTCTGTGGCCTTACGCGTGCAGTTCTCATGAACAGGCAGCCTCCAGGTTGCTGTGGACCAATCGCATGTCACCAATTATGAGCCTCTTATCTTAATGAACACACTGTAACAGTTGCCGTGGTTCATCTGAACATGTGACGTTTATCTATTTCAACTCAGAGTTTTATGGCCATCTGGATTTTATTCTTTCATCCTTTTCTCCTCTGGATTTGTTGGTTTTCATATTTTGCGTGCATTCATAAGAAGTGAGTACAGTGTTTAGTTTGTCTGATGGTGCTGTGTGTTTTTATCACTTCACATTCTTCATATCATATTTTATTACTGTACTCTGCCTCCATGTATATAATTATTAGACAGTCTCATCATGTTTGTTTATTAATAGTAATAATTGTTGAATTTCACTAGTGTTAATTGTGTGATTAACAAAATAATTACTTAATGTTGAACTTGTTGGACTGTTTATTGGCAGTGTGTGCGCTGATGGGTTGTTAAGGGGCCGTAGCCTCTGTGTACAGTGGAGCACTAGTATCATATGCAGCATATGCATGCCTTCAAGTTCAGAGGTTGGAAGTTATTGATGCTCCCTTATTTAGTTAACGCTGCATCCTCTTAATTTATTCATTTCATCATCTTGCTTGACATTATTCTTACTTGTCTATTTCATACTGTACTGTTTATGTTAATTACTATTTCATATGCTTAATGTCTTAATATTTTGCTCTTACAACCACTGTCAATAAACAAGTGACCATTCAGAAAGCACCTCAGAGAGTGTGTTATTGAGCTCCTCATGTACTCATACTTGTTCTTACGGGACAAACTGGGAAGGTGTGCATCAGAACAGCATCTCAGAAACTGCATCAACTAGTGTACAACTAGTGTATGTTTCAGGGCGTGTTGCTTGTTCCTCTCTCGACACATATCTCACCGTTCCTGGCGAAGTTGGCGATGGCCAGCGCTCCAGACAGCTGCAGCTGAGTGTTGGAGCTCTGCAGCCAGGAAAGAACATCCTGATACACCAGACCTGATCCCTCACCAAAACACTTCTGCATAGACTCATCTGACACACACACACACACACACACACACACAAACAACAACAACAACAACAAGATCAAATACAAACAGCACTTTATTTCTTCTGACAAGCAGCTCTGACCTCAGCGTCCCTGCATAATAATATATTGTAAAATGAGGAGGATTTGCTGTTGTGAATATTATTAAGGTAAACAAAGTGACAGTGGTGAACTGGTGAAAAATATCTGCTTTCAGACTCAACACAATGGTCCGTCCTCTGCCTGTGACAAGCTGCCACGCAGAAAGGTCGCACTACCTCGATAAATGAGGCGGAAAGGAGTCATTTTACTGTAAACTGCCTGCTGGGCTGCTTTGTTATTTCATGGCTGCCCTGAGTTCACTTCCTCTTCTGTCTCATTCTTCAGTTAGTCAACACCTCCTTTGTGGTGCACACTATCTGAATGCAATGATAGAGGACAGGACAACATTTGAACTGGCCAATCAGAGCTGAAAATGCACAGAAAACCTTGATCAGACCCCACATTCAGCACACTCAGAGTGGAGTGTGCAGGGTAAAGAAAGAAATAAAGAAATAAAACAAATGCATCCCCACAGTGACACAGAATTACACAGAGATGTGCCACCAGCTTGCTGTTGTGTTACTCACCTCCTAAAAGCAGCGACACTATGAGGTTGGAGGCGATTTTGATGCTGCAGAGGTCGTGGGGGTCAGAGCCTCCCTGCAGACCCCGGATCATCTCCGATAAAGCCTCTGGTACTCCGGACTCTGCAAACTGCAGCTTCAGTGTGTCTGTTGGTACAGCACAACCAGCTAAGCTTTACTACAGACCTTCTTTTGATTCATTTCATCATTATTAACAACCAACCTTGTCTTTCAACATTGAGCTTTCTGTCATGTCTGACACTATATCAGTACATGGTTAGAATCTCTTTATGTCTTTGTAAAATCCTCCACTTACGTAAGCTGACATGCTGAAGTCACAGTTTTTACTTCAAATTCATGAGTCAGTTCTCCTGAACTAGTCTCAGGGCTGTTTGGCAACAACAATAACTCCAGCCATGATTTTATTACCCATTCTCTTTTTATTCTCCTTCTTTAATGTTTTAATCAGACACAAGCAGCCTCACAGCCACACAGTTTTCTAGTGACTGCCTTTCATTGCTGTAATAATTATGGTACTAGTGTATTGTGTGACATATACATGAAAATACTTCACTTACTGTCTGCTAACTTCTGATTTAATTTAATTTAATTTAATTTAATTCTACTTAAGTTATAATATAAACCAGCTGAACCACAGTGGTGTAATATCTGTTTTATTTGTCAAACAGCTTGGTTGATGAATCTCATTAATAAGCTGCTGAAAATGTTATTTGTGGAACAGCACACGTTAGTTAGAATAATAGAAAGAGAAGACGTGAGCTCTTTGTAGATGATGTCTTTGTGCCGATGTCCTTGTATGAATGATTTCTGGCATTTATGTTGTTCTGTGAAAATGTGACAAGAATCACGGTCAGAAACTTTTGTCCTCTGGTGTCAAAAACATGACCCTGCCTGGTTTGACTGTTATTTAAAGCATAAAGTATAATTTGTCACTTCTGTGTTCCACCTTTAGTCTCACTTATGTTCAACCCATTACCACAAATGTTCCCCTTCATTTTGGAATTTAGGGCCAATAGACCCTGAAAGTATACCCTGTGGTTGAGTTAAATACGAGATGCAAAAATCATATGAGTTCCAATGCTTCCATAAAGCAGTCCTCCTCATTAATTTCTAATCTATTAATAATAGCATGTTCTTTGGAGGGCTGAGGCTGTTCTGGCTCGTCCAAATCATCCTCTCTTTGTGGACTGTGAGTTGTTTCCATCTGTCATCGCTCCAGCTGTAAAATGACTAAATGTGATAACTGTGTTGTTGTCACCTGGCTGCAGACCAAATTTACCCTTGGTGACAATAGATATTGATTGATTGATAATATTACTCACAACTAGAGATACTGTATGAAAAGAGTGGCCACCTCAGTATACACATGAGAGAACATCTCTGATGGTTGCTCACAGAGTCTGAAATATGAAGTCACTCTTGATGAAACCTTTCCTCGCCTCCTTCCTGAAGCAGCCTACAGATCTTACCACTCTCGCCCAGTGAGCCCAGTATTTCCAGGATGACATGTCGGCGTTCGGCGTCAGGCGCCCGTTTCAGTTGAAACGTCAGGACATCTGCCACATCCTGCTCTGCCAGGGCTTCCCGCGCAGAGTCTGCAAACACAGGCGTCGATGACAATGGACAGTTTTGGCAGTCACTAGTTATCCTGACATCTACAGCTCATTTAACGCAGACGTGTGTTAAATAGCTCTCTTCTTGATCAGGGTTTCAGTGTAAACATTTTATATTTTTGCTGAAATGCAGAAGAATGGAGTCATGGAGAACACATACAGAGATGAGCAAAAGATGAACCCTGTGACGCATGTGTCTAAATACTGTAACAATGTGATTCAAATCACAGCTAATTAATAATTAATCACAATAATAAACATGATTATTAAATAGTCACCCATGTCAGCCAGGTTACAGAGGGCCAGCAGGCAGACGTTCACCAGAGGGTCGTTCTCTGGATACTCCCGTATTATACACAGCAGTCTGGGGATCACACCACTCTGGACTAACTGGTCCTGTTGGTATGCTGGCAGGAGGTCAGAAAGAGAGAGCAAAGTTATCAAGGATAGAGACAGATATAGACACAGGCAGGCTCTGCTGCCATGAACATCCTGTTCATCATCAGTGAACCCTGCTGACGGAGCAAGTGCTGTCAGAACAACTCACAGTTGTCAAAGCAGATACGTCCGATGGCCCTGCCAGTATTCAGCAGCATCTCCTGGTTATTGCTGTTCAGATGGGGAACCAGAACCTTCACCAGGCCTGCCTCAATGCAAGGCTCCCTGACTGCAGCTAAAACACACACACACACAGAGTTAACAGTTAAATGCTGGACATGCCATGCAGAACACCACAATAAGTTTCACAGTGACTCTTTGGAAACCTGTGGGTGTCATCACAGAGACCAGTCTGTGATTTTAACTGACTATTACACTAAACACATGCCAGATACATGGACATTAAAGAGTTGTGGTGATAGGAGAAGAGCCCTAATGGCTACTGAACACATACAGTATCATACTGCAGTAATAATCATCTAAAATATTCCAAATGATCATTTTCATGTTGTATTTTATCATCTGTAGCTGTAATGTTGTAAATCTTGGTTTCTATTTTACAAGAACATGACAACTGATAATAATAATGACAGCAGCATCCTACCATCACGTGCCATCTCTGCCACCACCAGAGCCACCTGGCAACTCAGGTTGCTTTTACCCCGTAAGGCCTGAGCCAGTGTGGGGAGAATCCCACTTTTGGCAATGTCAACAGCAGCATCTTTCTCTGTGGACACACGAATCAAAACAAACGTGACTCACTAGTGGTAACTTTTTTCTACTGCCACAATCACATGTTCGCTTTCACCCTTTACATGCACCACCCACTTGTTCCACCCTTAAAGTGCAGCACCCTTCAGACACACAGCTTATTACATAGCTGTGAAAAGCTTCTTTTAAAATTCAAACTGCCGAGTTTGGACCTGCAATGTTTCTGTATGGCTGCACCGGCACAAGGTTAAAGCGTGTGAGCAAATAGGAATGAAGTGAACATCATGTCTGTTCATTTTGATTTTGCTTGGGTGTCTTCAGACTGTATTCATTATGGAATCTGCTGTGCAGGGTGAATCAGACAAGTGAGGATCAGTGGTCCTTTGTGCGTTTTAATTAAGCCACCAGACAGTCACTGAACTGCAAAGTTTGAAGATTCATCACTACATATCGTTTTCCATCCTATAACAGAGCTGTCATGAATAGAAGTATGACAGTTTGAGTGCAAAAGACACCTCTTTAACAGGTAGATGATGTAACATTCTGTATGTGGACAGGGCTTGCTGTTGTTGGCAGGTTACTTTGACATTTGCTGAGCACATTCGTCCACAACTCTCTTTTGAATTGAGTGACTCCATGAGCTGTGCCGCCTTTCTGAGCACAAAATATGTTGTCTAGTAAAAAATAAGACCTACTTGTACAGTGTAAATGCTAAGCTGCTGATGACAGCAACCAAAGCATGATGAAAACTCAGTGACTTGAATGTTAGAGCTGAGCTGTGTGAGGTGGTTTATACTGTTTGACGAGCAGATCTAGGATGACAGACCAGTGTGAATGCATGGCATGGATGTGTGTGTGTGTGTGTGTGTGTGTGTGTTACATGACTTACTCTTTTCCAGCAGCGCAGCCAGCACTGTGTCCAAATGAGGCTTGAGCTCCTCCTCTATCAGCTCTGTACTCACAGTGATGGCCTTTAGTGCATCACTCAAGGAGTCTGCAACAAACACACAAACATATACACCACCACAACCAAGATGAGGATATGACAGATTCAAAAGTCTTCCTTGTAGCGTGTATTACAGAGGAGTATCATTTCCATGGTGTCAGACGATTGATCCCAGCAACTACTCTTGGAGAAAGAGTCTATCTCTGTTTGCCTCTTATCTGGAATCCGGTTGCTAAACTAAGGTCGTTTTCTGGTTTCTTCAGTTGGACTCGCCCCTAAAAGAAGGGTCCGATGAGCTCCTTATCCTGTTTCTTATTTCCTATTTCTAGGGATGTGCCCAGCCACTCTATTGAGGAAACTTATTTTGACGGCTTGAATTCTCGACTTCATCCTTTCAGCCAATAGTGAATAGAACCGTATAACCACAGGTGAGGGTTGGTGAATTAAAAGCTTTGCCCTTCAGCTCAGCTCCCTCTTCATCACAGTCCAGTACAATGTCTACAATACTGCTGATGACGCACCAATCCTCCAGTCAGCCTCACACTCCATTTTACTCTGACTTGTGAACAAGACCTTGAGATACTTGAACTCTTTCACTTCAGGCTCCTCACTGCTAACCTGGAGGGAGGAATCCATTGTTTCCAACAGAACCATGGCCTCAGACTAGCATTGCATGATATGTATCAAGGCCAATCAAGGCATTTTTAACAGAGGCTATATAAAGACTAATCCATTTCCAGTTCTCTAGTACAAAATTATGTACTCTGGGTAGGCCATCTGTCAACAACCACATATTGTGCTTCATTAAAATATTGGAAATGTTTTTGTTCATGACATAGATGAAGGAATGCCCTTCAAATCCTGTTGTTCTTCCACACTAAGTTCACATTCACTACACTACAGGGCATTAAGAAAACACCACAGGAAAGCTGTGACACAGGCATCCCACAGGCTACAGTACTTGCAATGTACAACAGTATGATATGGGCAAATATAAATATTGGACCAGAACTCTGTTTCTACTTTCTAGTATTAAACATCTCTGTGTTATGATTAGAACAAAATAATTGCACTGTAGATCCCAGTGTCCTATATGTATGCCAAAACATAGCATGTAGCATTGTCTGACATATTGCATTAACATACATTTTAAGCACAGGGGTGCAATAAGGGAAATCTACACCTATAAATGAAATCCATGCACACTAATCAGTGCAAACAAGCTTACTGACCTAACCCTAAAAACTGATCTTTTCCTAAACCTAACTGTGACTGCAAACTGAAAATGAATGAGTCTAGAAATAAAAAAATCATCATCACACAGGATGGAAACCCCAGCCTCCTGGGCAAAAATCCTACACTTGTGACATTTATCCGTTCATCCTTACTACATGGACTTCGCTATTTATGCTAGTTAGCATACAGGGAGAAGAGCAGTGCAGAAAAGATGCAGCCTTGGTGAGACCCGTTGCTGACTACCTAAAGGCTTTGTCAGACTTGTCAGTTTTTCCAAATATCTTGTCTCTCTTGGTCTTCTCTCTCTCTTCTCTCCTTATGACTGCAGATGCACTTTAAGCTTGGAGAATATTTTGAAGCCGTTGCTGTGTTAATCAAGTGCATGTCTGAGAGTTGACAAACCTAAGCTTTCAATCTCGACATGACCTGTTCATGGTCCCCAGAGAATGATCCTTATTAGTTCTGGTGACCCCCTGACTTTCCCCCTGAGAATGAAGCCCAATGTTTACTGTGACCCATCAGGTCATGAAATCACATATAAACGAAATATCGAAATCTAAAGGGCTGTTTAACATGAAATATACTGCACATAGACACAGTACATTCATACCTCTCAGAGGAAGAACCATTCCATTTTGATCTATCAGTTGCTAAATATTAACGTTGCTTACATCAAATCTCATAAATGCTGCTTGAGTGATTGGACCCTTTGTATTTTTATAACCCTGTGATTTTTCTGCTAGTGTCACCTTCAGGAAAAATTATTTTTACATTTTTTAAAGATCATTTTTTTGGCCTTTCTGCGCTTTATTTGATAGAGACAGCTGAAGAGTGACAGGAATGCAGGGAGAAAGAGAGATGGGGAATGACATGCGGGAAAGAGCCACAGGTCAGATTCGAACCCTGGGCTTCTACAGCAAGGACTGAGCCTTTGTACATGGGGCGGCTGCTCTACCAACTGAGCTAAACACTGCCCCAATTTTTTTGTTTGTTTGTTTGTTTTTAACTCCACTGTGCTCTAAATGGGTTATAGACTTATACTCATTTCAGTGTAAGTCCAAAACTTCCTACAATGACTAGATCACAGCCGGTTTCACACTCTTCCTCAATACTGGACTTAATTCAAACACTGTTGTCCCCATGAGTCACTTTGGCACATAAAGACAAGAAAATAAGGTCCAGCCAGTGGACAGAGAGCTATTTACAATAGAGGGACCAACGACATTAACAACCTCCTTCAGAAATTTAGCAGACATAACATCTAAAGGACATGATGTATGCTCTAGTTTGGAAATTCTGTCCTTGAAAATGTAATATGAAAGTGCCTCAGAATGATGGAGCCAGGCACAGGGCATATAGCACACTCGACTCTCATGCAGGAATCTGCCTTCTTTAACAGTAAATGTAGCAGTAAATTTTAGCCAGACAGTGAGGCAAGACCTGCAGATGGTAATCACCTCAGCTAATCCCTTGTAAGTCAAATGCTATCAGGCTGATACACAGCCTGCTACGTCAGGATCTAACCCTCATGTCCTTCTATGTCTGTGTGTGCATGTGTTACCATGTGCATGTGTCCATGTGCTTCCATGTGTGTTTGACAAGAGAGCCGGTGGGCAATTTACTAATCAGTCCCACAGCGTGCTGCAAGGGAGTCCCCAGGGTGCTTATTATAGATGCTTCAACAACACTACATATGTACTTAGATTAACATACATACACAGGGAGTGCTCACCATATCGAGAACGAGTGAACAATCTAATCCAATACAACAGTCCAATAATAAATCCCATCACCGTGAAGCTCATTATGTTTAGTGTTTGTGCTTCTCAGGCTGTCAGAAAGCTGTTCATTCATGATCATCATTTAAAAGATGGACATTCATGATGCTGCCTATGAGGTTCATGGCTCAGATCAGCAGTTAGATGAATAAGAGTTGAATAATAAGAGTCTCAGAAGAAGCTGCATTGTTGGCTGGTTCAGCTTTAGCCACTAGCCACTGAAGCTAGCCACACTGCCCAGTGAGGCATACAGTTTGGTGTTCCTGGGATTGTCTGGGTTGAGTGGTGCAGTGCAAAAAAAAAAAAGAAAGAAAAGAGAGAGAGAGAGAGAGATGAGTCCATGCTTAACTATTTTGAGATCTGATCTGTGTAGAAAACATCTTTCAACAAAGCACATTTCTCTGATAGATGATAGAGGTATGAATGGATTTTGTTAGAACGTACTTAAAATGTTGCACTGCAAACACTGTTTTTGCCATTTCTGGTCTTTAGTTTAGTTTGTTGTGTTCTTTTCAGGACAATGCTCAGTTTTCATAGCCATGTTACTGCTCAGTAAATTGATCGATTGGTAGTAGTTATAATATTTGATAGTGATCTAAAAGGGAGCAATCGTGGTGTGTTTATGCCAACTAGCATGAGGCTATTGTTATTCATTAGCATTAGCAGTCTGATGTAAAAAAAAAAAAAAAAAAAAAAGTCTAATTTTCATCCTCATTGGAATCCTCCAGGCTTCTACTTACAGCACATACAAGCAGCTTGCCAGCAATGCAAAGTCATCTTATTTTGTATAATTATAACTGAATGAAACATGTCCTCGGATGGTAGACCTCAGGCCAGTACATCACCTTACATTCCCCTACAACCTGCTAATGGCATGTCATGGGGATCACTGAGCTCCATACACCCCCATATCACCCTTAACCACCTCTGCACTCAGGAGACAGTTTGAGGAAAGCAGAAATCTGTCAGTGTGTAGCACTAGTTGACACCTAAAGTTGAGCACTGTGGTCATTTTTTAAGGCCATGGTTGTTGGTGCTTTTTGAATGGGATTGTATTACACTGCAGTTTGCAGTTTTGTCCACTAACACATATTGTAAATGAAGATTCAGGACTGGGCTTCCACCACAATGAACGCCAGCTTCAGGTTACGAATGCAAGGCAGATGAGATTAATGAAATATGACATGTTATATGAGTTTGTATGAAAAACTGAAAAATAAAAGGGGAACTTCATGATGTCCCCTTTAGCTCAATTAAGATGAATTATAAGATAATCATATTTAATTAATTAAGAAGATTGATCTGTATGTCAGACAGTCCTGGTGTTAAAGGTTTTTTAAGTATAAAAGACAAAACAAACAAACAAACAAAAAAATATTTGGAAATTTGATTTGGAAATTTGGAAAATAAGAATGTGTGTAAAAGATAATCTTCACACACATTATTAAAGTGGGAACATTTTCATATCAATGCTGCGTTCTCTCCTTGAGTTTGCTGGATTCACTGAAGTGGTACAATATCATTATTATATTAAATGAAGTAACATATAATACACATGAAGATATTGCAGCTGATCCACAGTGAGTCAGAGAAGAAGTGTAGTGGAAAAATAAACAGCACCATGATTAAAAAAATCATTTCTACGAGTGTGAAATCAAACTAGGTGAGGTATTTCACTCTGTTTAATCTGCAAGATTCATGTACTTCATCTGTACACAGCCAGTGGTGTCATCTATCTATCTATCTGATGCTCTCATACACATTCCCTGATGTGTGATGGCTAAAATCACATAACCACAGCTGCTATTAGACGTCATCACTCCATGCACACACATACAAACACACACACACACACACACAAACACACACACACACACACACACACACAGGGATGTTATGTATAGGGATATGTAGCTACTCACCGGTGTCTGTCATGGCTGCTGGTCTGCAGGCTCTCTGCTGCCTCACTGCCTCTGCCTGACTGTAAGCGCTGTTATACGTATGTGTGTGTATGTGTGTGTGTGTGTGTGTGTGTGTGTGTGTGTGTGTGTGTGTGTGTATGTGTGGCCAGCAGAGGAGCTACCCTCCTTCCTTAAGGTCAGGTGTACCCCAACAGTCTCTCACTCTGTCTGTCTGTTTCTCTCTCCTTCTCGCTCTCGCTCCGTCAATCCCATTATCCAGCTCTCTTTCCTTTCTCTATATATAAACCTCTCTCTCTCTCTCTCTCTCTCTCTCTCTCCACCCTCCCTGCTCCCACTGCGCTTGCGTTCTCTCTCTCTCTCTCTCTCCCTCTCTCTCTCTGTCCAAATAGCTTCATTGTTCAGACAGAAGTATGTCAAAGCTTTTGCTGTATGAGAACGTGAA
The DNA here is from genome assembly GCA_028641955.1 of Protonibea diacanthus. Lineage (NCBI taxonomy): Eukaryota > Metazoa > Chordata > Actinopteri > Sciaenidae > Protonibea > Protonibea diacanthus. Next base: position 23,338,657 of record CM053989.1, read on the forward strand.
CATATTAAAATGTTTTTTTTTGTTTTTTTTAGATATAAAGCATTAATAATAAATCAAATATTCTATTCTATTTGTTTTCAAGAAATCTTAATTTAAAATTTGGGGAAAAATCAATGAAAGCTCTGTCAAGTGGCTCAGCAATGTGACATGGAGGGAGTCCACTGCAAGAGATGTGTTTCAAGAGTAATTCATTTAACCAGAGGTTAATACAATGTCAAGAAAATAGTGCAGTGCATGGATGTGTGCTGTGGAGGTGTTGTCGTATCAAGAGCGAGACAGAGGGAGTATATGGGTCAACTTTTTTAATCTAAAGAGCTAAGGGTGAACTTAACTTAATCACCTGAGACACTCCCATGCTTGCATGCTGGCTAAATATAATCTGAACAGGTGAGTTGTATAAAAATTCACCCTCAGTACAGTTGTCATGAATGGGGAAATTAGCTATAGAGACCAAAACTGTTTTTTGTACCAGGCTGTAAACATGTTTATTTCTGCTGTGAAGTTGGACATTTTAACATGGGGACTTATGGAGACTGACTCACTTCTGGAGCCAGCCTCAAGTGGACGTTTAAGGAACTGCAGTTTTTGACACTTAAACGTTTGCTTCTTATTACAAGTCAACTTTGGGGGACGGGTGGCGTAAACGTGCATTCCAGCTCTACCAAAGTGGTGGACCATACGTAAAGCTAAATACCTAAAGCTATGCCACTAACACTAACGACTATGGTGACAACTGTGTAGCACCAAGCAACACAAATAGAGGACACACTGTGACAGAGTGTGCTTTTCAGGCAAGACTTGAAGGTTTGTTTCTCATGAAGATGCTTCTTATACAGTATGTGCAGGTGCTCTGACACAGTGATTTTAGAACAGCTAACAGCTTTAACCTATGAGACCTCAGAGACTGAGAGTATATAGATTTGAGGGTTTAAACAGTGTGAGATGTATAAGCGAGCAGCCTTCTAGCCCTTTTAGTGCCTTAAAGACAAACTGTAAGATATTTAAATCAATTCCACACCACACTGGAAGTCAGGCTAGCATGGCTAGAAAACCTGGTGATGGGATGAAAAGCACTAATACCATGAAGGGTATTAGTATGAGGGGAATATAAAGTAGAGAAAAATAGATCTGGAAGGAAATGTTGTATTTATGAATGACTTGATCCAAGAGGAAGCATGTACAGAGCAAAGAGAGTGGACAGAGCCTAAGACTGATGTTAAGGAAACCCAGGAGATACGGGCTGCACACTAACTACTAACTACATTTAGTGTGATTAATCAGAATATAATAATAAGACCTAAGCATGATACTGCAAGCAGAATTAGGGAGGAAGGCATTCAAATAAATAAAATAATATTATAAAAAGCATATATTTAAATGGCCAACCATACAAGACTGATTTAAACAGTGTACATCTGTGTTTCCATCTTTTGCAGTCTCTGACTCTTTCTGCTTGCTTTCTGCTCTCTCTCTCTCTCTCTCTCTCTCTCTCTCTCTCTCTCTCTCTCTCTCTCTCTCTCTCTCTCTCTCTCCCTCCCTCAGGTACAGGCTGCCTTCACGCCCTCCTCTCTAATACTCTCTAAATCTATTCAAAGCTCATCAGAAGATTATCAGCTGCAGAGACAGAGAAGCTGAAGCTCATATACAAAGCAGGGAGTCGTGACACAAACACACACTTCCCCCTGCTGTGGGTTGTGACTGGAAAATGTCGCAATGTGTCAGAACAAAAGCCAGTAAATGAACGGTTGGGCTGCATGATGGTGTTGTGTTTGTGAGGAGTTGTGCTTGTGTATCTGTGGAGGTAGGAGAGGAGGCAGACTTAAGCAGCTATGCTTGTGAGGACCAACTCCATGCAATCAGCTGTTGTCTTATGAGGACATGTACTGTGTGTAATACAGATCACAACAGAGTTCCATTTGAAACAAAGCATGACTGAATGCTACAGCCACAGCAGAATACCTTTAGATGTAATACCACTAGTGGCCATTCAGTGGCTCCAAAAAACCACCAACATCTTTCTGTAAGAGGACAGTTTAACAGACTAACGCAGTTTCATTGTAAAGATTTGAATCCTTAAAGTCTGTGTAAAGGCAATTCCGAGATTTCTTTCAAAATACTTTAAATTTGTAGGAAAATAGTTTACATATATTGCTAAAAGGTGGACTTAGAGGTTCAAACAGTTTTTCACCAGTCCAGGATTTTGTGGGCGGTCCTTAAAGGGTGGCTTGATGACACGCTGAGGCCACCCTGAGCATACCCGTGCACCACTAGCAGAGGGATAAAGATGAATTCATCTCGAGTGTTTCAAAGTTAGTCATGTCATTTTCTGAACTCATCTGACACGTTTTGGTCGCTTCAAAATGGCTGCTTGACTGCTCCCACAAGCACATTCAGAGGACACGCCCCCACAGTCCTGGAGCTGAGAATTAATTTTTACCTGATTTTGACACCTAATTTCATAAACTTGACAATATTTTTAATCATTCGCACTTGTCTGGGTGGTTAATAACATTTTCTTCTTTGGTCTGACAAACTCAGAACACATTTATTCTGACTTTACACAGACTTTAAAGGTCCAGTGTGTCAGATTTAGGGGGCTCGATTTATATAAGGTAGAAATGGAATAGTATAGTCACAACTATGTTTTCATTACTGTACAATAAGAAGAACAAGAACCATTATTTTAAATGTTTTATTACCTTAAATAAGCTTTTAACCTTTTATATCAACAGATGTTGTTATTTCTACAGTTGCTCAGAATAGACAAACTTAATCCTGGCTCTGTTCTGTGACCACTGTGGGTTCTCCTACATACTTGGAAAGGAGGGTGAAGCAAGGTGGTGGTGCAGTGAGTGCAAAGAGCAAAGTATTCAACTGTTAAAACAAAGCTAAAGCACATTCTCTGACATACTAATTCCAACTCCATCATGTATTAAAATGCAGTCTTTATCTGGATAAGATAAGATAGATGTCTGGATAACGATAATGATATCTGATCATGCCTTATCTCAGTCTGCCCAGCTCTGTAGAGCTGAAGACATATTTGACTGTTTGTTAATGTAGAAAATATTGATGCATCCAGATGCTCTGTAATGTAAGACAGGTACATTACAGAGCATTTCTGCATGCTTCAGGCTCCTCATCACATGTTTTCACTGTCCTTCCTCACCTTGCACCTTTCCTCTGTCTTCTGGTTTAGACACTGAGTTTAAAATGATAATACATGTTGTGCTGCATGACAGAAAATGCTAAATGCAATTCTGTTTGCATGAAAACTATCAAAAGTGTGGAACCACAGAAATACATCTGCTAAAACTATGAAACTATGAAGTGTCACCACCAGAGGAGGCACAAACCACAGCCATTAAAGCTAAAGGAGAGGGAGGTCAGTGTCTGGATCTGTGCTGTTTCTGCTCTCTATACAGCAGAGGGAGTACTTGTACCTTTATCTGCTCATGGAGGATAGTTAACAGATCAGAGCCAGGCTTACATCCAGTTTCATCATCTGGAGATCAGTATGATACCAAGGCTTGACGTAACCCTGCAGCTTCTTTTACACAGCCTGAGAAAGCTTCAGGTCAGGTAATGCACCAACAGGTTAACAAATGAAGTCATCTAACAGAGCACTGCTGCCTGCCTGATTGATCTGAAGATGCTGAAACAGCTGAACAAGGTAAAAAAAAAAAAAGAAATGTCATTACAAGAACAGCATGAAATATAACAAATGAGAGGTATAAGAGACTGAATCTGATGTAACCTTGACAAATATCTAAACAAAAAAAACAAACAACAAATAATAAAAACGACCAACCTTACACCTGATGTGAGCTCAGCTTTGCAGTTTTGACTGTTAGAACAGGATAGCTGTGTGTAAGAGAATGTTAGAGCATCAATCAGGAGTTTAATTTAGCAGAACTGGCTTTAGTTCATACGATCATAGGTTATACATAATAAATACAGTATTTACATATATATAATATTTACAGTACTCAGCTCAAGATAAAGATTATTCCTTCATTATCATT